>JANDEH010000002.1:19276119-19907279 GCA_024610705.1 Tetragnatha versicolor | reverse complement strand
TGGGGGTCTCGAGGGCTCCTGCGTGCTTGGGGGATTTTCGCGCGAAAATCCCCCAAGCACGCAGTCGCCTTCTCTCGACCCCTGGGTGGGCGGGAGTCTGGTGAGGGCGAGGTTGGGGGTCTCGAGGGCTCCTGCGTGCTTGGGGGATTTTCGCTGCGAAAATCCCCCAAGCACGCAGTCGCCTTCTCTCGACCCCTGGGTGGGCGGGAGTCTGGTGAGGGCGAGGTTGGGGGTCTCGAGGGCTCCTGCGTGCTTGGGGGATTTTCGCGCGAAAATCCCCCAAGCACGCAGTCGCCTTCTCTCGACCCCTGGGTGGGCGGGAGTCTGGTGAGGGCGAGGTTGGGGGTCTCGAGGGCTCCTGCGTGCTTGGGGGATTTTCGCGCGAAAATCCCCCAAGCACGCAGTCGCCTTCTCTCGACCCCTGGGTGGGCGGGAGTCTGGTGAGGGCGAGGTTGGGGGTCTCGAGGGCTCCTGCGTGCTTGGGGGATTTTCGCGCGAAAATCCCCCAAGCACGCAGTCGCCTTCTCTCGACCCCTGGGTGGGCGGGAGTCTGGTGAGGGCGAGGTTGGGGGTCTCGAGGGCTCCTGCGTGCTTGGGGGATTTTCGCGCGAAAATCCCCCAAGCACGCAGTCGCCTTCTCTCGACCCCTGGGTGGGCGGGAGTCTGGTGAGGGCGAGGTTGGGGGTCTCGAGGGCTCCTGCGTGCTTGGGGGATTTTCGCGCGAAAATCCCCCAAGCACGCAGTCGCCTTCTCTCGACCCCTGGGTGGGCGGGAGTCTGGTGAGGGCGAGGTTGGGGGTCTCGAGGGCTCCTGCGTGCTTGGGGGATTTTCGCGCGAAAATCCCCCAAGCACGCAGTCGCCTTCTCTCGACCCCTGGGTGGGCGGGAGTCTGGTGAGGGCGAGGTTGGGGGTCTCGAGGGCTCCTGCGTGCTTGGGGGATTTTCGCGCGAAAATCCCCCAAGCACGCAGTCGCCTTCTCTCGACCCCTGGGTGGGCGGGAGTCTGGTGAGGGCGAGGTTGGGGGTCTCGAGGGCTCCTGCGTGCTTGGGGGATTTTCGCGCGAAAATCCCCCAAGCACGCAGTCGCCTTCTCTCGACCCCTGGGTGGGCGGGAGTCTGGTGAGGGCGAGGTTGGGGGTCTCGAGGGCTCCTGCGTGCTTGGGGGATTTTCGCGCGAAAATCCCCCAAGCACGCAGTCGCCTTCTCTCGACCCCTGGGTGGGCGGGAGTCTGGTGAGGGCGAGGTTGGGGGTCTCGAGGGCTCCTGCGTGCTTGGGGGATTTTCGCGCGAAAATCCCCCAAGCACGCAGTCGCCTTCTCTCGACCCCTGGGTGGGCGGGAGTCTGGTGAGGGCGAGGTTGGGGGTCTCGAGGGCTCCTGCGTGCTTGGGGGATTTTCGCGCGAAAATCCCCCAAGCACGCAGTCGCCTTCTCTCGACCCCTGGGTGGGCGGGAGTCTGGTGAGGGCGAGGTTGGGGGTCTCGAGGGCTCCTGCGTGCTTGGGGGATTTTCGCGCGAAAATCCCCCAAGCACGCAGTCGCCTTCTCTCGACCCCTGGGTGGGCGGGAGTCTGGTGAGGGCGAGGTTGGGGGTCTCGAGGGCTCCTGCGTGCTTGGGGGATTTTCGCGCGAAAATCCCCCAAGCACGCAGTCGCCTTCTCTCGACCCCTGGGTGGGCGGGAGTCTGGTGAGGGCGAGGTTGGGGGTCTCGAGGGCTCCTGCGTGCTTGGGGGATTTTCGCGCGAAAATCCCCCAAGCACGCAGTCGCCTTCTCTCGACCCCTGGGTGGGCGGGAGTCTGGTGAGGGCGAGGTTGGGGGTCTCGAGGGCTCCTGCGTGCTTGGGGGATTTTCGCGCGAAAATCCCCCAAGCACGCAGTCGCCTTCTCTCGACCCCTGGGTGGGCGGGAGTCTGGTGAGGGCGAGGTTGGGGGTCTCGAGGGCTCCTGCGTGCTTGGGGGATTTTCGCGCGAAAATCCCCCAAGCACGCAGTCGCCTTCTCTCGACCCCTGGGTGGGCGGGAGTCTGGTGAGGGCGAGGTTGGGGGTCTCGAGGGCTCCTGCGTGCTTGGGGGATTTTCGCGCGAAAATCCCCCAAGCACGCAGTCGCCTTCTCTCGACCCCTGGGTGGGCGGGAGTCTGGTGAGGGCGAGGTTGGGGGTCTCGAGGGCTCCTGCGTGCTTGGGGGATTTTCGCGCGAAAATCCCCCAAGCACGCAGTCGCCTTCTCTCGACCCCTGGGTGGGCGGGAGTCTGGTGAGGGCGAGGTTGGGGGTCTCGAGGGCTCCTGCGTGCTTGGGGGATTTTCGCGCGAAAATCCCCCAAGCACGCAGTCGCCTTCTCTCGACCCCTGGGTGGGCGGGAGTCTGGTGAGGGCGAGGTTGGGGGTCTCGAGGGCTCCTGCGTGCTTGGGGGATTTTCGCGCGAAAATCCCCCAAGCACGCAGTCGCCTTCTCTCGACCCCTGGGTGGGCGGGAGTCTGGTGAGGGCGAGGTTGGGGGTCTCGAGGGCTCCTGCGTGCTTGGGGGATTTTCGCGCGAAAATCCCCCAAGCACGCAGTCGCCTTCTCTCGACCCCTGGGTGGGCGGGAGTCTGGTGAGGGCGAGGTTGGGGGTCTCGAGGGCTCCTGCGTGCTTGGGGGATTTTCGCGCGAAAATCCCCCAAGCACGCAGTCGCCTTCTCTCGACCCCTGGGTGGGCGGGAGTCTGGTGAGGGCGAGGTTGGGGGTCTCGAGGGCTCCTGCGTGCTTGGGGGATTTTCGCGCGAAAATCCCCCAAGCACGCAGTCGCCTTCTCTCGACCCCTGGGTGGGCGGGAGTCTGGTGAGGGCGAGGTTGGGGGTCTCGAGGGCTCCTGCGTGCTTGGGGGATTTTCGCGCGAAAATCCCCCAAGCACGCAGTCGCCTTCTCTCGACCCCTGGGTGGGCGGGAGTCTGGTGAGGGCGAGGTTGGGGGTCTCGAGGGCTCCTGCGTGCTTGGGGGATTTTCGCGCGAAAATCCCCCAAGCACGCAGTCGCCTTCTCTCGACCCCTGGGTGGGCGGGAGTCTGGTGAGGGCGAGGTTGGGGGTCTCGAGGGCTCCTGCGTGCTTGGGGGATTTTCGCGCGAAAATCCCCCAAGCACGCAGTCGCCTTCTCTCGACCCCTGGGTGGGCGGGAGTCTGGTGAGGGCGAGGTTGGGGGTCTCGAGGGCTCCTGCGTGCTTGGGGGATTTTCGCGCGAAAATCCCCCAAGCACGCAGTCGCCTTCTCTCGACCCCTGGGTGGGCGGGAGTCTGGTGAGGGCGAGGTTGGGGGTCTCGAGGGCTCCTGCGTGCTTGGGGGATTTTCGCGCGAAAATCCCCCAAGCACGCAGTCGCCTTCTCTCGACCCCTGGGTGGGCGGGAGTCTGGTGAGGGCGAGGTTGGGGGTCTCGAGGGCTCCTGCGTGCTTGGGGGATTTTCGCGCGAAAATCCCCCAAGCACGCAGTCGCCTTCTCTCGACCCCTGGGTGGGCGGGAGTCTGGTGAGGGCGAGGTTGGGGGTCTCGAGGGCTCCTGCGTGCTTGGGGGATTTTCGCGCGAAAATCCCCCAAGCACGCAGTCGCCTTCTCTCGACCCCTGGGTGGGCGGGAGTCTGGTGAGGGCGAGGTTGGGGGTCTCGAGGGCTCCTGCGTGCTTGGGGGATTTTCGCGCGAAAATCCCCCAAGCACGCAGTCGCCTTCTCTCGACCCCTGGGTGGGCGGGAGTCTGGTGAGGGCGAGGTTGGGGGTCTCGAGGGCTCCTGCGTGCTTGGGGGATTTTCGCGCGAAAATCCCCCAAGCACGCAGTCGCCTTCTCTCGACCCCTGGGTGGGCGGGAGTCTGGTGAGGGCGAGGTTGGGGGTCTCGAGGGCTCCTGCGTGCTTGGGGGATTTTCGCGCGAAAATCCCCCAAGCACGCAGTCGCCTTCTCTCGACCCCTGGGTGGGCGGGAGTCTGGTGAGGGCGAGGTTGGGGGTCTCGAGGGCTCCTGCGTGCTTGGGGGATTTTCGCGCGAAAATCCCCCAAGCACGCAGTCGCCTTCTCTCGACCCCTGGGTGGGCGGGAGTCTGGTGAGGGCGAGGTTGGGGGTCTCGAGGGCTCCTGCGTGCTTGGGGGATTTTCGCGCGAAAATCCCCCAAGCACGCAGTCGCCTTCTCTCGACCCCTGGGTGGGCGGGAGTCTGGTGAGGGCGAGGTTGGGGGTCTCGAGGGCTCCTGCGTGCTTGGGGGATTTTCGCGCGAAAATCCCCCAAGCACGCAGTCGCCTTCTCTCGACCCCTGGGTGGGCGGGAGTCTGGTGAGGGCGAGGTTGGGGGTCTCGAGGGCTCCTGCGTGCTTGGGGGATTTTCGCGCGAAAATCCCCCAAGCACGCAGTCGCCTTCTCTCGACCCCTGGGTGGGCGGGAGTCTGGTGAGGGCGAGGTTGGGGGTCTCGAGGGCTCCTGCGTGCTTGGGGGATTTTCGCGCGAAAATCCCCCAAGCACGCAGTCGCCTTCTCTCGACCCCTGGGTGGGCGGGAGTCTGGTGAGGGCGAGGTTGGGGGTCTCGAGGGCTCCTGCGTGCTTGGGGGATTTTCGCGCGAAAATCCCCCAAGCACGCAGTCGCCTTCTCTCGACCCCTGGGTGGGCGGGAGTCTGGTGAGGGCGAGGTTGGGGGTCTCGAGGGCTCCTGCGTGCTTGGGGGATTTTCGCGCGAAAATCCCCCAAGCACGCAGTCGCCTTCTCTCGACCCCTGGGTGGGCGGGAGTCTGGTGAGGGCGAGGTTGGGGGTCTCGAGGGCTCCTGCGTGCTTGGGGGATTTTCGCGCGAAAATCCCCCAAGCACGCAGTCGCCTTCTCTCGACCCCTGGGTGGGCGGGAGTCTGGTGAGGGCGAGGTTGGGGGTCTCGAGGGCTCCTGCGTGCTTGGGGGATTTTCGCGCGAAAATCCCCCAAGCACGCAGTCGCCTTCTCTCGACCCCTGGGTGGGCGGGAGTCTGGTGAGGGCGAGGTTGGGGGTCTCGAGGGCTCCTGCGTGCTTGGGGGATTTTCGCGCGAAAATCCCCCAAGCACGCAGTCGCCTTCTCTCGACCCCTGGGTGGGCGGGAGTCTGGTGAGGGCGAGGTTGGGGGTCTCGAGGGCTCCTGCGTGCTTGGGGGATTTTCGCGCGAAAATCCCCCAAGCACGCAGTCGCCTTCTCTCGACCCCTGGGTGGGCGGGAGTCTGGTGAGGGCGAGGTTGGGGGTCTCGAGGGCTCCTGCGTGCTTGGGGGATTTTCGCGCGAAAATCCCCCAAGCACGCAGTCGCCTTCTCTCGACCCCTGGGTGGGCGGGAGTCTGGTGAGGGCGAGGTTGGGGGTCTCGAGGGCTCCTGCGTGCTTGGGGGATTTTCGCGCGAAAATCCCCCAAGCACGCAGTCGCCTTCTCTCGACCCCTGGGTGGGCGGGAGTCTGGTGAGGGCGAGGTTGGGGGTCTCGAGGGCTCCTGCGTGCTTGGGGGATTTTCGCGCGAAAATCCCCCAAGCACGCAGTCGCCTTCTCTCGACCCCTGGGTGGGCGGGAGTCTGGTGAGGGCGAGGTTGGGGGTCTCGAGGGCTCCTGCGTGCTTGGGGGATTTTCGCGCGAAAATCCCCCAAGCACGCAGTCGCCTTCTCTCGACCCCTGGGTGGGCGGGAGTCTGGTGAGGGCGAGGTTGGGGGTCTCGAGGGCTCCTGCGTGCTTGGGGGATTTTCGCGCGAAAATCCCCCAAGCACGCAGTCGCCTTCTCTCGACCCCTGGGTGGGCGGGAGTCTGGTGAGGGCGAGGTTGGGGGTCTCGAGGGCTCCTGCGTGCTTGGGGGATTTTCGCGCGAAAATCCCCCAAGCACGCAGTCGCCTTCTCTCGACCCCTGGGTGGGCGGGAGTCTGGTGAGGGCGAGGTTGGGGGTCTCGAGGGCTCCTGCGTGCTTGGGGGATTTTCGCGCGAAAATCCCCCAAGCACGCAGTCGCCTTCTCTCGACCCCTGGGTGGGCGGGAGTCTGGTGAGGGCGAGGTTGGGGGTCTCGAGGGCTCCTGCGTGCTTGGGGGATTTTCGCGCGAAAATCCCCCAAGCACGCAGTCGCCTTCTCTCGACCCCTGGGTGGGCGGGAGTCTGGTGAGGGCGAGGTTGGGGGTCTCGAGGGCTCCTGCGTGCTTGGGGGATTTTCGCGCGAAAATCCCCCAAGCACGCAGTCGCCTTCTCTCGACCCCTGGGTGGGCGGGAGTCTGGTGAGGGCGAGGTTGGGGGTCTCGAGGGCTCCTGCGTGCTTGGGGGATTTTCGCGCGAAAATCCCCCAAGCACGCAGTCGCCTTCTCTCGACCCCTGGGTGGGCGGGAGTCTGGTGAGGGCGAGGTTGGGGGTCTCGAGGGCTCCTGCGTGCTTGGGGGATTTTCGCGCGAAAATCCCCCAAGCACGCAGTCGCCTTCTCTCGACCCCTGGGTGGGCGGGAGTCTGGTGAGGGCGAGGTTGGGGGTCTCGAGGGCTCCTGCGTGCTTGGGGGATTTTCGCGCGAAAATCCCCCAAGCACGCAGTCGCCTTCTCTCGACCCCTGGGTGGGCGGGAGTCTGGTGAGGGCGAGGTTGGGGGTCTCGAGGGCTCCTGCGTGCTTGGGGGATTTTCGCGCGAAAATCCCCCAAGCACGCAGTCGCCTTCTCTCGACCCCTGGGTGGGCGGGAGTCTGGTGAGGGCGAGGTTGGGGGTCTCGAGGGCTCCTGCGTGCTTGGGGGATTTTCGCGCGAAAATCCCCCAAGCACGCAGTCGCCTTCTCTCGACCCCTGGGTGGGCGGGAGTCTGGTGAGGGCGAGGTTGGGGGTCTCGAGGGCTCCTGCGTGCTTGGGGGATTTTCGCGCGAAAATCCCCCAAGCACGCAGTCGCCTTCTCTCGACCCCTGGGTGGGCGGGAGTCTGGTGAGGGCGAGGTTGGGGGTCTCGAGGGCTCCTGCGTGCTTGGGGGATTTTCGCGCGAAAATCCCCCAAGCACGCAGTCGCCTTCTCTCGACCCCTGGGTGGGCGGGAGTCTGGTGAGGGCGAGGTTGGGGGTCTCGAGGGCTCCTGCGTGCTTGGGGGATTTTCGCGCGAAAATCCCCCAAGCACGCAGTCGCCTTCTCTCGACCCCTGGGTGGGCGGGAGTCTGGTGAGGGCGAGGTTGGGGGTCTCGAGGGCTCCTGCGTGCTTGGGGGATTTTCGCGCGAAAATCCCCCAAGCACGCAGTCGCCTTCTCTCGACCCCTGGGTGGGCGGGAGTCTGGTGAGGGCGAGGTTGGGGGTCTCGAGGGCTCCTGCGTGCTTGGGGGATTTTCGCGCGAAAATCCCCCAAGCACGCAGTCGCCTTCTCTCGACCCCTGGGTGGGCGGGAGTCTGGTGAGGGCGAGGTTGGGGGTCTCGAGGGCTCCTGCGTGCTTGGGGGATTTTCGCGCGAAAATCCCCCAAGCACGCAGTCGCCTTCTCTCGACCCCTGGGTGGGCGGGAGTCTGGTGAGGGCGAGGTTGGGGGTCTCGAGGGCTCCTGCGTGCTTGGGGGATTTTCGCGCGAAAATCCCCCAAGCACGCAGTCGCCTTCTCTCGACCCCTGGGTGGGCGGGAGTCTGGTGAGGGCGAGGTTGGGGGTCTCGAGGGCTCCTGCGTGCTTGGGGGATTTTCGCGCGAAAATCCCCCAAGCACGCAGTCGCCTTCTCTCGACCCCTGGGTGGGCGGGAGTCTGGTGAGGGCGAGGTTGGGGGTCTCGAGGGCTCCTGCGTGCTTGGGGGATTTTCGCGCGAAAATCCCCCAAGCACGCAGTCGCCTTCTCTCGACCCCTGGGTGGGCGGGAGTCTGGTGAGGGCGAGGTTGGGGGTCTCGAGGGCTCCTGCGTGCTTGGGGGATTTTCGCGCGAAAATCCCCCAAGCACGCAGTCGCCTTCTCTCGACCCCTGGGTGGGCGGGAGTCTGGTGAGGGCGAGGTTGGGGGTCTCGAGGGCTCCTGCGTGCTTGGGGGATTTTCGCGCGAAAATCCCCCAAGCACGCAGTCGCCTTCTCTCGACCCCTGGGTGGGCGGGAGTCTGGTGAGGGCGAGGTTGGGGGTCTCGAGGGCTCCTGCGTGCTTGGGGGATTTTCGCGCGAAAATCCCCCAAGCACGCAGTCGCCTTCTCTCGACCCCTGGGTGGGCGGGAGTCTGGTGAGGGCGAGGTTGGGGGTCTCGAGGGCTCCTGCGTGCTTGGGGGATTTTCGCGCGAAAATCCCCCAAGCACGCAGTCGCCTTCTCTCGACCCCTGGGTGGGCGGGAGTCTGGTGAGGGCGAGGTTGGGGGTCTCGAGGGCTCCTGCGTGCTTGGGGGATTTTCGCGCGAAAATCCCCCAAGCACGCAGTCGCCTTCTCTCGACCCCTGGGTGGGCGGGAGTCTGGTGAGGGCGAGGTTGGGGGTCTCGAGGGCTCCTGCGTGCTTGGGGGATTTTCGCGCGAAAATCCCCCAAGCACGCAGTCGCCTTCTCTCGACCCCTGGGTGGGCGGGAGTCTGGTGAGGGCGAGGTTGGGGGTCTCGAGGGCTCCTGCGTGCTTGGGGGATTTTCGCGCGAAAATCCCCCAAGCACGCAGTCGCCTTCTCTCGACCCCTGGGTGGGCGGGAGTCTGGTGAGGGCGAGGTTGGGGGTCTCGAGGGCTCCTGCGTGCTTGGGGGATTTTCGCGCGAAAATCCCCCAAGCACGCAGTCGCCTTCTCTCGACCCCTGGGTGGGCGGGAGTCTGGTGAGGGCGAGGTTGGGGGTCTCGAGGGCTCCTGCGTGCTTGGGGGATTTTCGCGCGAAAATCCCCCAAGCACGCAGTCGCCTTCTCTCGACCCCCTGGGTGGGCGGGAGTCTGGTGAGGGCGAGGTTGGGGGTCTCGAGGGCTCCTGCGTGCTTGGGGGATTTTCGCGCGAAAATCCCCCAAGCACGCAGTCGCCTTCTCTCGACCCCCTGGGTGGGCGGGAGTCTGGTGAGGGCGAGGTTGGGGGTCTCGAGGGCTCCTGCGTGCTTGGGGGATTTTCGCGCGAAAATCCCCCAAGCACGCAGTCGCCTTCTCTCGACCCCCTGGGTGGGCGGGAGTCTGGTGAGGGCGAGGTTGGGGGTCTCGAGGGCTCCTGCGTGCTTGGGGGATTTTCGCGCGAAAATCCCCCAAGCACGCAGTCGCCTTCTCTCGACCCCCTGGGTGGGCGGGAGTCTGGTGAGGGCGAGGTTGGGGGTCTCGAGGGCTCCTGCGTGCTTGGGGGATTTTCGCGCGAAAATCCCCCAAGCACGCAGTCGCCTTCTCTCGACCCCCTGGGTGGGCGGGAGTCTGGTGAGGGCGAGGTTGGGGGTCTCGAGGGCTCCTGCGTGCTTGGGGGATTTTCGCGCGAAAATCCCCCAAGCACGCAGTCGCCTTCTCTCGACCCCCTGGGTGGGCGGGAGTCTGGTGAGGGCGAGGTTGGGGGTCTCGAGGGCTCCTGCGTGCTTGGGGGATTTTCGCGCGAAAATCCCCCAAGCACGCAGTCGCCTTCTCTCGACCCCCTGGGTGGGCGGGAGTCTGGTGAGGGCGAGGTTGGGGGTCTCGAGGGCTCCTGCGTGCTTGGGGGATTTTCGCGCGAAAATCCCCCAAGCACGCAGTCGCCTTCTCTCGACCCCCTGGGTGGGCGGGAGTCTGGTGAGGGCGAGGTTGGGGGTCTCGAGGGCTCCTGCGTGCTTGGGGGATTTTCGCGCGAAAATCCCCCAAGCACGCAGTCGCCTTCTCTCGACCCCCTGGGTGGGCGGGAGTCTGGTGAGGGCGAGGTTGGGGGTCTCGAGGGCTCCTGCGTGCTTGGGGGATTTTCGCGCGAAAATCCCCCAAGCACGCAGTCGCCTTCTCTCGACCCCCTGGGTGGGCGGGAGTCTGGTGAGGGCGAGGTTGGGGGTCTCGAGGGCTCCTGCGTGCTTGGGGGATTTTCGCGCGAAAATCCCCCAAGCACGCAGTCGCCTTCTCTCGACCCCCTGGGTGGGCGGGAGTCTGGTGAGGGCGAGGTTGGGGGTCTCGAGGGCTCCTGCGTGCTTGGGGGATTTTCGCGCGAAAATCCCCCAAGCACGCAGTCGCCTTCTCTCGACCCCCTGGGTGGGCGGGAGTCTGGTGAGGGCGAGGTTGGGGGTCTCGAGGGCTCCTGCGTGCTTGGGGGATTTTCGCGCGAAAATCCCCCAAGCACGCAGTCGCCTTCTCTCGACCCCCTGGGTGGGCGGGAGTCTGGTGAGGGCGAGGTTGGGGGTCTCGAGGGCTCCTGCGTGCTTGGGGGATTTTCGCGCGAAAATCCCCCAAGCACGCAGTCGCCTTCTCTCGACCCCCTGGGTGGGCGGGAGTCTGGTGAGGGCGAGGTTGGGGGTCTCGAGGGCTCCTGCGTGCTTGGGGGATTTTCGCGCGAAAATCCCCCAAGCACGCAGTCGCCTTCTCTCGACCCCCTGGGTGGGCGGGAGTCTGGTGAGGGCGAGGTTGGGGGTCTCGAGGGCTCCTGCGTGCTTGGGGGATTTTCGCGCGAAAATCCCCCAAGCACGCAGTCGCCTTCTCTCGACCCCCTGGGTGGGCGGGAGTCTGGTGAGGGCGAGGTTGGGGGTCTCGAGGGCTCCTGCGTGCTTGGGGGATTTTCGCGCGAAAATCCCCCAAGCACGCAGTCGCCTTCTCTCGACCCCCTGGGTGGGCGGGAGTCTGGTGAGGGCGAGGTTGGGGGTCTCGAGGGCTCCTGCGTGCTTGGGGGATTTTCGCGCGAAAATCCCCCAAGCACGCAGTCGCCTTCTCTCGACCCCCTGGGTGGGCGGGAGTCTGGTGAGGGCGAGGTTGGGGGTCTCGAGGGCTCCTGCGTGCTTGGGGGATTTTCGCGCGAAAATCCCCCAAGCACGCAGTCGCCTTCTCTCGACCCCCTGGGTGGGCGGGAGTCTGGTGAGGGCGAGGTTGGGGGTCTCGAGGGCTCCTGCGTGCTTGGGGGATTTTCGCGCGAAAATCCCCCAAGCACGCAGTCGCCTTCTCTCGACCCCCTGGGTGGGCGGGAGTCTGGTGAGGGCGAGGTTGGGGGTCTCGAGGGCTCCTGCGTGCTTGGGGGATTTTCGCGCGAAAATCCCCCAAGCACGCAGTCGCCTTCTCTCGACCCCCTGGGTGGGCGGGAGTCTGGTGAGGGCGAGGTTGGGGGTCTCGAGGGCTCCTGCGTGCTTGGGGGATTTTCGCGCGAAAATCCCCCAAGCACGCAGTCGCCTTCTCTCGACCCCCTGGGTGGGCGGGAGTCTGGTGAGGGCGAGGTTGGGGGTCTCGAGGGCTCCTGCGTGCTTGGGGGATTTTCGCGCGAAAATCCCCCAAGCACGCAGTCGCCTTCTCTCGACCCCCTGGGTGGGCGGGAGTCTGGTGAGGGCGAGGTTGGGGGTCTCGAGGGCTCCTGCGTGCTTGGGGGATTTTCGCGCGAAAATCCCCCAAGCACGCAGTCGCCTTCTCTCGACCCCTGGGTGGGCGGGAGTCTGGTGAGGGCGAGGTTGGGGGTCTCGAGGGCTCCTGCGTGCTTGGGGGATTTTCGCGCGAAAATCCCCCAAGCACGCAGTCGCCTTCTCTCGACCCCTGGGTGGGCGGGAGTCTGGTGAGGGCGAGGTTGGGGGTCTCGAGGGCTCCTGCGTGCTTGGGGGATTTTCGCGCGAAAATCCCCCAAGCACGCAGTCGCCTTCTCTCGACCCCTGGGTGGGCGGGAGTCTGGTGAGGGCGAGGTTGGGGGTCTCGAGGGCTCCTGCGTGCTTGGGGGATTTTCGCGCGAAAATCCCCCAAGCACGCAGTCGCCTTCTCTCGACCCCTGGGTGGGCGGGAGTCTGGTGAGGGCGAGGTTGGGGGTCTCGAGGGCTCCTGCGTGCTTGGGGGATTTTCGCGCGAAAATCCCCCAAGCACGCAGTCGCCTTCTCTCGACCCCTGGGTGGGCGGGAGTCTGGTGAGGGCGAGGTTGGGGGTCTCGAGGGCTCCTGCGTGCTTGGGGGATTTTCGCGCGAAAATCCCCCAAGCACGCAGTCGCCTTCTCTCGACCCCTGGGTGGGCGGGAGTCTGGTGAGGGCGAGGTTGGGGGTCTCGAGGGCTCCTGCGTGCTTGGGGGATTTTCGCGCGAAAATCCCCCAAGCACGCAGTCGCCTTCTCTCGACCCCTGGGTGGGCGGGAGTCTGGTGAGGGCGAGGTTGGGGGTCTCGAGGGCTCCTGCGTGCTTGGGGGATTTTCGCGCGAAAATCCCCCAAGCACGCAGTCGCCTTCTCTCGACCCCTGGGTGGGCGGGAGTCTGGTGAGGGCGAGGTTGGGGGTCTCGAGGGCTCCTGCGTGCTTGGGGGATTTTCGCGCGAAAATCCCCCAAGCACGCAGTCGCCTTCTCTCGACCCCTGGGTGGGCGGGAGTCTGGTGAGGGCGAGGTTGGGGGTCTCGAGGGCTCCTGCGTGCTTGGGGGATTTTCGCGCGAAAATCCCCCAAGCACGCAGTCGCCTTCTCTCGACCCCTGGGTGGGCGGGAGTCTGGTGAGGGCGAGGTTGGGGGTCTCGAGGGCTCCTGCGTGCTTGGGGGATTTTCGCGCGAAAATCCCCCAAGCACGCAGTCGCCTTCTCTCGACCCCTGGGTGGGCGGGAGTCTGGTGAGGGCGAGGTTGGGGGTCTCGAGGGCTCCTGCGTGCTTGGGGGATTTTCGCGCGAAAATCCCCCAAGCACGCAGTCGCCTTCTCTCGACCCCTGGGTGGGCGGGAGTCTGGTGAGGGCGAGGTTGGGGGTCTCGAGGGCTCCTGCGTGCTTGGGGGATTTTCGCGCGAAAATCCCCCAAGCACGCAGTCGCCTTCTCTCGACCCCTGGGTGGGCGGGAGTCTGGTGAGGGCGAGGTTGGGGGTCTCGAGGGCTCCTGCGTGCTTGGGGGATTTTCGCGCGAAAATCCCCCAAGCACGCAGTCGCCTTCTCTCGACCCCTGGGTGGGCGGGAGTCTGGTGAGGGCGAGGTTGGGGGTCTCGAGGGCTCCTGCGTGCTTGGGGGATTTTCGCGCGAAAATCCCCCAAGCACGCAGTCGCCTTCTCTCGACCCCTGGGTGGGCGGGAGTCTGGTGAGGGCGAGGTTGGGGGTCTCGAGGGCTCCTGCGTGCTTGGGGGATTTTCGCGCGAAAATCCCCCAAGCACGCAGTCGCCTTCTCTCGACCCCTGGGTGGGCGGGAGTCTGGTGAGGGCGAGGTTGGGGGTCTCGAGGGCTCCTGCGTGCTTGGGGGATTTTCGCGCGAAAATCCCCCAAGCACGCAGTCGCCTTCTCTCGACCCCTGGGTGGGCGGGAGTCTGGTGAGGGCGAGGTTGGGGGTCTCGAGGGCTCCTGCGTGCTTGGGGGATTTTCGCGCGAAAATCCCCCAAGCACGCAGTCGCCTTCTCTCGACCCCTGGGTGGGCGGGAGTCTGGTGAGGGCGAGGTTGGGGGTCTCGAGGGCTCCTGCGTGCTTGGGGGATTTTCGCGCGAAAATCCCCCAAGCACGCAGTCGCCTTCTCTCGACCCCTGGGTGGGCGGGAGTCTGGTGAGGGCGAGGTTGGGGGTCTCGAGGGCTCCTGCGTGCTTGGGGGATTTTCGCGCGAAAATCCCCCAAGCACGCAGTCGCCTTCTCTCGACCCCTGGGTGGGCGGGAGTCTGGTGAGGGCGAGGTTGGGGGTCTCGAGGGCTCCTGCGTGCTTGGGGGATTTTCGCGCGAAAATCCCCCAAGCACGCAGTCGCCTTCTCTCGACCCCTGGGTGGGCGGGAGTCTGGTGAGGGCGAGGTTGGGGGTCTCGAGGGCTCCTGCGTGCTTGGGGGATTTTCGCGCGAAAATCCCCCAAGCACGCAGTCGCCTTCTCTCGACCCCTGGGTGGGCGGGAGTCTGGTGAGGGCGAGGTTGGGGGTCTCGAGGGCTCCTGCGTGCTTGGGGGATTTTCGCGCGAAAATTTCGCGCGGATGGAAAAGATTGGATTTTCGCGCTTGGATCCCCTTGGATTTTCGCGCGAAAATCCAAGGGGATCCAAGCGCGAAAATCCAATCTTGGGGGCGCGCCAAGCACGCCCCCAAGCACGCAGTCGCCTTCTCTCGACCCCTGGGTGTCTCGAGGCGACTGAGTGACTGAGTGCCCCCTGCGTAAAAAATTAATCCCTGAAAATTAACCCCTGGGAATTTGCTAAATTAACCCCTGGGTGAAATCCCTAAAGAAAATTGGGATTTCAAGGGGCGCGAAAATCCGCGTTTTTGCGAGAAATTTTCACCTCCCAAGCACGCGTGAAATTTTATGCAAAATTTGCCATAATAAGTCCCTATAGTTGCATAAAATATATATAATGTAGGTATAAAAAATATTTATTTATGAAGATAACAAAGCTAAAACAGTAAAAATAGAATAACAATTACATTAAAGTACAGTAAAGAACCTCTTATCCTGCTCCTGAAAATCCGGAATACTCTGAATGGGGCATGTGTTTTGAAATAAATTTTTTTTAAAGTTAAGAATCTGCACTTGGAGGGTATTCAGTGAGTTTCATTGCACTCAGAATTGTCCCATTCCGGCTCCCCCTGTTCCCGCGATGCTCTCTCGCCTGCCGCTCCTCGTCTTCCACAGTTCTGCAGATTGGAGTATTTTTGTAACGAAACATACGCAGTTTTGTTAATGCGGTCGGTCTTTTGGGGATCTTTTTGGAGAAAACTCACTGGGATGATGCCGGTCCAGAGTTTTGTGAATAAGAGGTTTGTTACTGTAGTACTGAATTCAGTTTTTAACGCCTTGTTGCTGACTTATGTATAATTTCTTTAGAATCCAATTGCACCACCAGGTCCCAATGAATACTCATTAAAGCAACTTTAGCAGTGGTGTCATTTTAGTTTTTAGTGGGGGGAAAGGATTTTTCAAGTGGTGTGGACACACCATAACCAGACCTTTGGTTGTTTCATGGGGGGTGAGGTTTGACTGAGTGTCATTTTTAAGGTAACCCCAAATGAGTACTTTTACCCTAATGAGTAAGGTAACCCCTAATGAGTATTCAGAGTTAGATCACTTAAAAGTAGTATTATTCTGCCATGTTGCTCAGAATGTAAAAATTTTACTATGTGAGCACCAAGTATAAACATGTGGGTCACCCCCAAAAATTTTCTGAAAATTTGCACCTTTAAAAGTGTTCTAGTTCATTTTGTGACCCATTTGGGCAAAGAACCGTTTCTTCCCTTGTAGCACAGCTCATACCAATTATGTCAAATTTACGTAACTACAACTAGAAGTAAACGAAATTTGGCCATGTATGACGAAAATTGGACGAATCTTGAACGTTTGTGCTGCTTGGGCTGTAAACCACAGAATCTTTAGAGAAAAGTCATAAAAAAACGTCCAAATTTAAAGGGGGTCAATGGTACTCCTCCAAAAAATTTTTGGAAAAAATTACCCTTTAAGCTTGTGTATATCTCCTTTTCTAACTCGTTGGAGAACACCAAAAGACCAAAAGGGAAAAGCTTCTTGTAAATGGCACAATTTTCAAGAGAAAGACCTTGTATAATATGTCAAAATTTGAGAAGGGGGCTGTTCTCCAGAATTTGTTCTGAAATTTGACACTTGACCCTCGTTGTTTACTGTCTAATTCCACGAAAGTAACAACTCAACTCGTTAACCCCTCATCCATATCCCATTTTATTTCTAAAGAAGGTTTATAACGTTGGTTTCTTTTACCATGCATTCATCACTTATATTTAGAACTTTCCTTGATTAACTAGGAAAATCAGAGATCAAAATATGAACTTTTTAAAGGTGGGGTATTTGTGGACCCCCTATAATATTAATTGACGCTGTAACCGTCACGGTGAAAAAGGTAAATAAACAAAAGCTAAAAAATCTTTTCTTATTGGATTGGCATTAATAGACCAGATAAAAGAAATTGTGTCAATGATACTACTGCCCAGTGGCGTGCTGTGACATTTTTCCTAGGGCAAGCAATCGGGTATATCTATAATAATAAAAGAGCTTTACCATTCATCGATCGATCGATCGATTCATTCACCTATCAACGCACAGCTACCGGGGCTAAAGACTCGAAACTTGGTGTGGTGAAAGATCTTACGGTGTAAGCGCGCACTAAGAAGGGATTTTTCGAAATTCCTTTTTTCTGATCCACAGGGATGCTTGGAGTGATTTCTACGTTTTTGAACCTAGCTCCGTTCCAAATGACCCCAGATCTTTGTAATTTAACAGGAAGGTACCTATATACAATATCTAGAAAGGCATTTTTCAAATTTTCGATATTCGAATTTTAAGGGGTCTAAAAAATTCAAAAACATGTTTTTTCTGAGCATAAACAAAGTTTTACATTTTCGAAGAAAAATATACTAATAATTTGATATTTCGAAGCGACCTGTTAGTAATAGATTCTTAATAATATTTCAAAGAAAGTAATTTCTGGATTTTTCGATATTCCATTCTAGAGGGGTTGCACGGGAGTTTGAATATTTACTCCAGTTTTTAGTTTTTGCATTCTAGCACCCACATTATTAATGCGATTGGTATGAAATTTTAGCACGTTGTTCCTCACACTATCGGGAAGGTTTTCAAAAAAGAATTTTTAAAATCAAAGCATTCCAAGCAGTCTTTTTTGGACCTTTTCTAAATTCTTATGCGTAGCTTCAATGTTAAACTGATAACGGTTATTGCTCCATCCAAGTGACGCAAAACCACTATTGTTGTAAATATTTATTTAAAAATATTTTATAGCGAGTAGAATTTAAAAAAAAATCTGATAAAGAAATAATTTGTGATAAAATAAATTTTTTGCAATAATCAAAAAATATTTAACCGAAAATTTTTAAATTTTTTTACAAGTAATAAAATTTAAATAACAATAGTATTTCATCAGAAGCATTTTAGATGGTTGGTGTCAATTCAAATGATGCTTACATTTATTTTATGTTTGAAGCCGATTTCTTTTAGCGAATATGTTGGAAATAAATCAACAAAGGGGGGTTCAGGGGGTCTCCCCCTGACCTTTTTAAATTTTAATTAAAATAAAACCGGTTATTAACACTTTAATTCCCGAAGTTTCTTTAGGTTTTATTTACATCTTAGGGAAGTGTATTTATTTTTTATTTGCTTTGAATTTTATGAAAACAGGGATGAAGGGAAAAATAAGTATTAAGTCAATAGAAATTGCTGTTCAATAATAGACCTCTACCTTTATTTTGAAGCGAAGGTGGAAGATTTTGCCACAACTATGCATTACGAATTGGAGAAATATATGGAGGATATTGTGAAGGGAATAAAGATATAGCACCTTGAAATAAGGGGGCTAAGAGGGTCTCCTTCCACTTTTTTATAATTTGAAAATATCACTCTTAAAAATGAGGATTTCACACATTAATTCTTAACAGGTGGTGTTTTTAAAGTTTTTTATGTATTAAGGAAGTAAAGCATAAAAGAAGAATTCTAGCGGGAAGCCAGTTGACCCTATTGCCCCTAAATGACGCCCAGGAAAGGAATATAGGGAAGAAAATAATTCTTATTTATTTTATCACCTAGATTGAAAATCCTTTTTTTTTTCCCGAGCAACGGCGGGTATATCAGCTAGTTTCTAATAAAATTGAATTCTTTTTCGCATGATTGTTGGCGTTACCCGAGAAACCCCACGAGGAGGTCAGTTCCAACTGACATGGGAAATATCGAATGACATTTTAATAGTTTTGAAAAACTAATGAATGGAAATTTAGTATTTAACTGAAGGACACATTTTTTTAAGAATCTAAAATTCAGCTAGACATCGTTTCACGTTAAACTTGGTCAGCCCATACGCCAATAGACGGCTCTGCATATCATGGAAAGCAAAATCCGGATTGCTTAGGGGAGAGGAGGGAGGAATGGGACAATTTTCACTAAATATTTTTTTATTCATTATCCCCTGCTTATTCATAGATGCAAATGGTTGGATAATAAACTTACATGTTTTAACTTAATTTTTTAAAAATGTACAGTTCTTAAATGTTGTTTAATTTTATCACTTTTGATCATTCAAATTAACAAGAATTTTGTCCCATTCCTCCCTCATGGGTGGGAGGAGTGGGACATGAGTATGGGAGGAATGGGACACTTTTGAAAAGTAAAGAAAATTAGTAAAATGTAATAATGAGAAAGGGCCTAGTATTTTACCTACTATTCTTTTAACCTTTGCCCACATTTTTAAACAGCTTTCAATTTTATATCTATTATAGAATAATTTTTAAAAAATATTTAGTACACTTGAACTCTTTCCCATGGTGTTAAGAATCAAAAATTGAAATACAATGTAATACTTGGAATTGTTTATTCAAGAAAAGAAAAGCATTTCAATTGAAGCGATAGAAAGCTATCAGAAATTAATATTTTCAAATTTTGTTTACATTTTTGCAGATTTTGTTTACATTTTTCAGAGTGTCCCATTAGGGTGTTCCGAAAGTCTATGGGAAATTTTTTTTTTCGAATTTCCCAGATGCCCCCCCCCTTAAGTTGTTAAAAATACTAAAACATTATTACCTGCAAATTTTCAGGTCTCTAGGACGATTTTTGACCCCCGCGCCCTTCAAAAGTAGGTTTACCATGTTAAAGAATAGGGAAAATATTGAAAAAATCGTCATTTTTGGTTCTTTTCAATTTAACGAGCCTGGACGCAGTCAATATCGAATTAAAACCTATACATCATCCTTGGGACATCATTGCCTCAAGATCCTATCGGAAAAACCTTCCATGGGACCTACTGGGGGGTAGTTATGCGGGGGTGAAAAGCGCGCTTTCACCGAAAAAAGAGGATGCTCGCCGGCGCTTGCCGATGGATTGGATAATACTCGAAGGCGTTTGCGGGGGGAGCTGGATAAAAGCCATTTAAGTGTTTATTGAACTTAATGCTCATAAATAGTGATTCGAAAGATAAGCGAACATCGAACAAGCATCGGTTCTGGACCCCTCATGTGATGCCTTCATCCAGCTCTCGCCGCAGGCACTGGCAAGCATCCTCCTTTTCGGTGAAAGCGCGCTTTTCACCCCCGTGTAACTACACCCCAGTAGGTGCCATGGAATGTTTTTCTGATAGGATCTTGAGGCAATGATGTCCCAAAGATGATGTATAGGTTTTAATTCGATATTGACTGCCTCCAGGCTCGTTAAATTGAAAAGAACCAAAAATGACGATTTTTTCAATATTTTCCCTATTCTTTAACATGGGAAACCTACTTTTGAAGGGCGCGGGGGTCAAAAATCGTCCTAGAGACCTGAAAATTTGCAGGTAATAATGTTTTAGTATTTGTAACAACTTGAGGGGGGGGGCATCTGGGAAATTCGAAAAAAAAAATTTCGGAACACCCTAGTGTCCCATTCCTCCCTCCACACATTGCTTTTAAAATATAACTTGTCACATAAACTATGCTGGTGTTAGGCTTTATGAAATTGCAGATTAGCATAAATTATATCTTTTAGATTACAATGGCATTATATAATGTTTGTTCTACAAATTACATGAGAAATGAAATAAAACTCAAGATAGACTGGATATTAACTTTGGAAGTGGGAAAATCAAATTTTTACAACTATAAACAGAAACTTGCTGCTGGATAAACTAAATGAAGGAAATAACAAGAAGCTATAAGAAGGCCATCTAATGACCAAATTGGAAATAAAATAAACTGATTTATTTTTCCAGAATTTCAGCTGTCCCACTCCTCCCACTGTCCCATTCCTCCCTCCTCTCCCCTACAGGTGAAAAAATTTAAATGACGACTTTTTCCCTTAAACGCTCATTTAAAAACGAAATAAAGATGAATTTAGAGTTTAAACTACAAGTACTTACAAATTCTGCCAACAGTTTTCTCCAATTCACCCTTTAAAAGCTTCGAAAAAAAAGTAGTCTAACGAGATCTGAAATACAGTAAACCACACTAGGGCAGAAGCAATTCTCGAAATGCTTACAATGTAAGGGGAGATAAGGGTACTGTTTCTCCCCCACACCAGAAAATACTGTGACCTCGCGATGGAACTCTCCTCGAGGCAGCCCGGCACCGTATGGTTATAGAAAGAGAGAAGAGGATATAAAAATAAAATGTTGCAAAATTAAATTTATATTCTTGGTATGTAATTTTAAAGAAAATCTTTAAATATTTTTAGGCAAGCAATGCTTATATGGACGGCACGCCACTGCTACTGCCACTCAGTTGAGAAATGCATGAAATGACTTTGAAAATGATGATGCCTATGTTGCAGTATTATATGGAAAAGGTAGGTATCAAGTTTGGCTTAGTATTATGTTACTACCGGGTGTCTTACAACTTCTTGGCGACTCTTTTGGCACTACTCTTGGCATCATAATCCACCATCCAGTGTATATCTTCCGGGATGCTAAAAAATAAATTATTGCCCTAGTGGGCTAGACTAAAAATCAAGTGACACAACCTTTTTTCTTTATCTCTATTCTATTTTAACTTAATTTACAGTCTAACTATTTTAAAGTAACTTTGGAACAGCATTATAAAGAGTCCTCCAGTCCCCATGTATAAGACCCAATATGATTAAGTGTTGTCAGCATAGAGATATGATTTTACTAGTAGATCTCTAATAATGGTCTACTAATTATTGTTTTAGGATCTTATATTAATATTTAGATCTCTGTGGTGTCAGTCAGCATTAGAGCTGAGGGTAAACATGGTGGCTGGATGACTTTCCAAAGCTGTGTCATAATTTTTTATAACACTAACAGTCACATGAATTTGTGTATAGTTATTGTTGATTATTTGTATTTTGGCAAATATTTAACTAAGTGCAAGGGTCGGCAACCTATTGAAACGGAAGAGCCAAAAGTTACAACTTGAAAATTTTCCCAATTTTTAAAGAACCACTGATTTTTTTGTTGTATTTGGTTTTAGATTGGGAGGGTGATTTTAGTTAGAGAGGTTAACCCCCAACATTTTTTCTGAGGTACCTCCTTTTGGGAACTTGGTACATCAAGATTTAGATGACACACATGATCCAAAATGGTACACAGGGTTCCCACGCTCCTTGAAAACTCCTTAAAAACTCCTTGAAAGTGATTTTCATTTTCAAGCACTATGGAAACTCCTTGAATTTGGGTTGTACTCCTTAAAAACTCCTTGATTTTCATTACGGGAATTTTCATAAATTTTCTCGCTAATAAAAATGGTTTGAGTTCGCTACCGTTTCGCGAATTTCCGTTTTCCACGTTGAACATCCAAAAACGTATACGTTATGATCGATCGTCGTCTGCGTGACCTTCAACTTCCCCCCCTTCGTAAAAACTAGTAATATGTTACAGTTGTATATATATATGTATGTGTGTGTGAATGTGGGAATATTAATGTAGTCTTCACCTTAAGAGAGGTTCTTAATAGAAATAGTCTTCTGAAGTACAGGTACTAAGTAGAGCGAGTTTTTTGTGTGTGAATTAATTGGCTTTTTTGCCTTCTCTTAGTCCTTGAAAAACTTAAAATGATCCTTGAAAAGTCCTTGAAAACTCCTTGATTTTTTTTCTCTGAAAAGAGTGGGAACACCAAGAAGGAACTGAGATATCCAACCCAAATTTATTTACATGATTGCACATAGTATTAACGTGAATTAATTAAAGATTCAGCCTTCCTGGATGTAAGGGGGCCAAGAAAGTCAGTGAGGAGTGTTGTCTTCATAGGTGTCCATTAATAGGTAATTGACCATATTGACCCCATAGGTAATTGACACCTATGGAGACAACACTCCTCACTGATTTTCTCGGCCCCCTAACATCCAGGAAGGCTGAATTTTTAATCAATTCACATTAATACTATGTGCAATCATAGAAATAAATTTGGGTTTGATATCTCAGTTCCTTCTTGGTGTACCATTTTGGATGGCCAGCAGTGTAGTTACATGTTGTCCATGTTAAATTAAGCTTGTTATATCTGTCTATTTTGAATCCTTACAGGGTCCTACAAAAAATTCCTCAAGAAACCTGTTGTTGCATCCATAAATGGTTATGCTGTGGCTGGGGGTTTTGAGCTAGCATTATGGTGTGATTTTAGAGTGGTGGAAGACACTGCCATCATGGGATTCTTCAACTGGAGGTTTGGTTAGTTTTTATTTTTTAAAGTTAAAGAAATTTGTGTTATTAAAGGGTTGATTGTGCCAAGATATAGTGCATTTTTAAACTCATCGCAAACAGGAATATTTACGAAGAGTTGGATGAATATTATTTGAGTTAGTGATGTGTGAAGCAATCACACTATTTTCTTTTTAACTCAGTGTATATGGCCCCATCATTTACCCTTAGTGACTAGGAAATAAGGTAGTCTGATTTGTCAATTTTGTAATAGTTTGTGTTTATAAATCAATTTCTTTCAAACTGCCCTTTTCCCCCCTTGACCTGATGCCTCTCTAGAAATGCTACTATGGCTCCAAAAATTTATCTATCTTCAAGTTTTTAAGAGTGGTCTGAACCATTTTTTGATTTTGTTTTTTAAAAATTGGAATATAAACCACTTTAGACTCCATTGTAATGAATCTTAATAAAAAAAATTTTTAGTTATGAAATTCTGCATTAACTATTTGATGACTGAGCATGTTAGTTCAATTTCATGTACTTAACTTTATTTTGAAATATTCATTCATATTTTAAGTACTTTATATTTAAAAAATAAAATTTTAGGTATTCCTCTAGACAACGGATCAACAGTTAGGTTACCTCAGCTAATAGGCTTGTCTTGAGCACTGGAACTCATAAAAATGATTGGAAGAGCCATAACAGCAAAAGAAGCTTATGAAGTGGGAATTGCTACAAAAATCACTGCATGTGGTACTGGTAAGATCGAAGACAACTTACTTGATTAATTGTACATAAACAATAGAAGTTGAGTTTGCAAACTTTAGGGGTTTGGGGAGTTCTTTTTTCAACATGTGTTCAAAAAGAACTTACAGTTACAAACATGATTTCGAGTGAGTAATAAGGTCAAGGTCAACAAAATTGAAGTGCGTGAAACAAAACTACCTATCAGTGGCATAGCCTAAAAATAGTTTGAGGGGGATATTGCAGGGCTCCCATTGGCGACTAAAAAGGCGACTATTGCTACTATTTTCAAGGTTGGGCGACTATGGCGACTATTTTAAGCTAAAAAGGGCCAAAAGCGACTATTTTCAATGATTTTCAGAGATTTTGGCTACTTTTTTTTAGTTTGGGCGACTATTTCCGTTTTTTTTATCGTCAATCAGAATCAATCAATCGCCATTTTCAGAGACTACATTTTCAGAGATTTTTTGCGCAAGTACCGTTTTTCCAGCACGTATATTAGGGTGGAGCGAAAAAAACGAAATTTGAATAATCAAAACGTAATAGCGCGGAAAAGTTGCCATTTGTGGTCAGAAACAAAGTGCTAAAATTTTAGACCGATCAATTAATATCTTTTACCGCCGCAAGAGGGCTGAAGTTTTGAAAAATCGTAAAAAACACGAATTTTTCAGAAAAAAATTAAAAATACACAAATTTACCGAAATATTTTCTAATTGGGCACAATATGTTCATCAATGAGTCATTCAAGTGCCCTTAAAAATTAATTTCCGTGAAATAAAATCTTTTGCCACAGCAAGGGGGGTCAAAATATCGAGAAAATGCAAAAAATTACAATTTAAGGGTAATTTTTACTATTTTAGGATTTTCATATTTTTTACATTATTTTTTACTTGCTTCTGGCGTAATTATAAAAGGCACTTTACTGCTTGAAATATTTAGCTCAAAATTATCAATATTTATCCCTCATATCACAACAAATAGGATCTTATACTTAACAGTCATCTTAAACGAAAATGATCCAGAAAATCGTTACAGATAGATTTAAAATCTAAAAAGGAAAGCATAAAATGTTTATAAAACACATCTATATATATAAAAATCATAAAGCATATCACTAACAACCATTTTCCAACCTACAGAACCTTCTTATGCGAATAAGTGTTGTATGTTCTACACTTTACTTTATGTAACACTAGTACTTTCTGCGAACATCCTCTGTTTTCAGGAATTTTAAGTCAGCCCTATCTATGAAATGAAATATGTTTAAAAATTTGTTAAGGTGGTAACCAAAACAGTTACCTACGTTTATGGAGGAAATATGCAGAAAATTGTAGCACCATGCAAGTTAGTCTTTCACGAATGAGGATTCAACCTGAGTCGCAATAAATTGTTTTAATGATTATTCAAGTTAATTTACCACCATAATTTGCAAAATCAATATGGTATCTATAAATTTGCAATTGCCAACTGATTTTCGTACTTGAAAACACTTTTTATGCTTTCCTTTTTGAATTTTAAACCTATCTGTAACGGTTTTCTAGATAATTTTCATTTAAGATGACTGTTTAGTGCAAAATCCTATTTTTTGTGACATGAGTGATAAATATTGATAAATTTGGGCTAAATATTTCAAGCAGTAAAGTGCCTTATACAATTACGTCCGAAGCAGGTAAAAAATAATGTAAAAAATATGAAAATCCTAAGAGTTAAAATTACCCCCAAATTGTCATTTTTTGCATTTTCTCGATATTTTGACCCCCTTGCTGTGGCTAAAGATTTTATTTCACGGAAATTAATTTTTAAGGGCACTTGAATGACACATTAATGAACATATTGTGCCCAATTAGAAAATATTTCGGTAAATTTGGGTATTTTTAATTTTTTTCTGAAAAATACGTGTTTTTTACGATTTTTCAAAACTTTAGCCCTCTTGCGGCGGTAAAAGATATTAATTGATCGGTCTAAAATTTTAGCACTTTGTTTCTGACCACAAATGGCAACTTTTCCGCGCTATTACGTTTTGATTATTCAAATTTCATTTTTTTCGCTCCACCCTAACGTATATGAAGATGGCTTCTTTTCACATAGCTGCCAAGTTTTACGTATTGTCCGTAAAATTTACAGATTAGCACCAAAATTTACGGTTTTATGGGTCGACCCGAAATGTTTAGGGAATTTCGCCACATTAAAGTCTTGTCTGCCTTTGCTAGGCTTTTGGAAACTGGAAAATCGCGGAAAGAGCCGCGATTTTTCGAGAAAGTTTCGTTTTGTGTGCCGCGTGTTCCGTTCCTTCCGCGACTATTTTCGACGGCCGCGAACGCCAAGTTGAAGTCGGCTTCGTCTCGTGTCATTATTAGAATGCAGGAAAAACTACTTAATAACGTGGTCAAAGGGTCAAAGGCAACATGTCCGATGGTTAGAATCACGATCTTGAAAAGCCGAAAAATAGCAATTTTTAGTGAAAGTTCCGTTACATCCGCGATTGCTTCCTACCGGCGCGGCGCCTAATTGAAGTTGGCTTCCTTTCACTATTGTATTTACATTTCAGAAAAAACAACTTTACTATGGTCAGAACTAATTACTTAGGTGAATTATCACTAGACCTAATAACCTCAAGTAAATAAAAATTGATAAGGGCTAAAAATTTGATAAGAGCTAATAAATTAATAGAGGTTTAAGTTAAGTATTTATGTATTAAATCTATGCGCACATTATTTGTCGTAATCAAAATTATGGTTTTCATGTCGTACGAAGAGTTTTACTGATGCAAGTTTTCAAAAGTTGGCAGCTATGTTTTCACATTGTAATTACATTGTAGGAAAAATTTAAGGGTGGCCAGAGGAGCCTAATAAGTCTACTGATACCTCTCAGATCACGTTTTTATCGATTTTAGTCAGTGTTTTCAACTAATTTTTCTTAAGGATTTCCTAAGTTGTAAATTTTTACTGATGGATCACTGAAGCTTAATGCAGTATTTCTTAAAAATCTTGTTAGATTATAACTTGTTTCAGATATGATATCAGGGGGGATGGCAGGGGATCCACCCCTAAAAAAATCGGACTAGGTGTCTAAAACAACCCTGTTTTTAGGGTCAACTATGAGTGCTGTGAGTTAATTACCCAAAATGAACATAATTTTTCTTTTTAAACTTTAAAGATTATTCTATTTTTGTTTGATTTGTGAATTTTCAGAGTATTTTCAGCTTTTATCTATTTTATTTGAAAAATCTACTGCTATTTCTTATGCAATGGGAGAATTTTATTTGGGAAGGCTATTTAGGGGGACTATTTTTCGTAATTTAGGCGACTATTTAGGAGACTATTTTTCGTAATTTAGGCGACTATTTAGGAGACTATTTTTCATATTTGAGGAGACTATTGCTACTATTTCTGAAAGTGTAACTCAATGGGAGCCCTGATATTGGTACTTCATGGGGAAAAGGTTTGAGTTGTTTTCTATGGTGAATAAAGTATCAGAATTCCAGGGGGGTATCCCCAATCCCCCCTTCTCTGGCTACACCTGATGCCTATGAAGGTATAAAATATATAATATAGTGGTTGGCCAAACAATTAAAATAAACCTATTGTTAGGGAAATAACTTATCAAAAAATTTCAACAAAGAAGTTTATAAATTTATTAGGAATGTATAATTGGAAAGTGGGTTTAAATACTTTGCCAACCTTTTGCATAGATATTTCAAATTATCACATACACATCAATCTAAGTAAAGGTATCACACAACATTACTTGTGCCTTTTGAATTCTAACCTATTCACATATCTATACCACCATGCCTAAAATGCAAATCTGCATCCGTAATAAGGTAAAATCCTAGAAGTGAATTCGTGTTGGCGCCTTTTGGCAAATTTTTTGTCACTTCACACTTCACTTTGATACAAGGCACAAATTGGC
This sequence comes from Tetragnatha versicolor, assembly GCA_024610705.1. Lineage (NCBI taxonomy): Eukaryota > Metazoa > Arthropoda > Arachnida > Araneae > Tetragnathidae > Tetragnatha > Tetragnatha versicolor. The sequence continues at coordinate 19,880,647 of JANDEH010000002.1, read as the reverse complement.
GCTACTACTTTGCTCGGCAACTGAACCCACTTCTAGACTTTAGCCCGTAATTAATAGAGGATTCGTGTTTTTGGTGTGGTGGTAACGATATATTAGATTTGTTTTTTATAACTATATTAATGCAAATTCAAAGTTAAAATTTTATATCCCAGGACTTGGTAATGCCATAAATTTAGCCACCAGTCTGTGCAAGTTTCCACAAGAGTGTCTCAGGGCAGACAGGCAGTCAGCTTATAAGGCTACCTATAAACCTAAGTCCCTTGAAGAGCATCTTGACTTTGAATACAAAAATGCTGCTCATGTCTTGAATAAAGAATCTATTAAAGGTAATGATTAAAGCATCTGTAATTAATTCTAATAAAAATGGCATTTTATCGAGCAAAAAGCATGGTTCTTAAGTGAAAAAATTACAAATAGAATTCCTTTGTATACTAGACAGCAACTTAAGTTGAACCTGCTACTTCACTAACAAACAAAGTAGTTCCCATCGCGGCGTCTGAATTTCGAGTGAAACAAGAACGTCAATCTTAAAATATGGTTATTTCGTTAAACCCATGTATAAATAGTGTCTTTTTATAGTGTTTGTTTTGAGCTTTTAAAAGCTCAAAACAACTGAAATATTTTTGCATTCCACTTCTTACTGATATTGTTCTCGAATTTAACATTTTATGATTTAAAATCACCAAATCATGTTAAAATTCATTGAAAAAATACAAAATATTATTTATTGACTTCTAACCTTAAATGCATGCAGTTTAGGAAAAGTTATAATAAAATAATTTTGTGAGTTAATGTATAAAATAAAAACTACTGATGTGTCTTGAATAATCAAAAAGTCATATACTCCTTGAAAATGTTTTTTATTTTACTTGGGTTTGTGAAACACTCTAAACATTATCTTCTTAATTAGTAAGTTAAGAGTTCTGCTTCCTTGTTCTTTTCCCTGCTTTTTACTCAAACTTATTTTGTTAATCCTTTTTTAAAATTCATTGAAAAGTTTGACTCATTAACTCTTCCTCTATCAATTCCTTGGTTTTTATATTAATTCAAAATAATGTCAATCATAAGTTCTTAGTGTTAAATTTCTATTAATAATATGAATAATAAATATGGTATAATTACAATTCTGATTATTCTCACTATAAAGGGGGAAAGGGATTAGTATGAATTGTAAACCTTTGTCTTACAACAAATATGTGTTTCTTAGGTGCTGAAAGTTTCATAAAAGGAGTAGGTAGACATGGAAAATTTAACCTAGATGCATTAGATGAAAAAGAAAACTAATAAAAACAAAGGCAGCTTAATTTGTATGAATTTTATAAATTCCTGATGTGATTCAATATGAAATGTATTGTTGCAGATTTTTAGGCTGTTGATTATTAAAATTAGGTGGTAAATTCATTGTATTGTATTCAAGAAAACATCAGAAATCATCAAAAGATAAACATCATCCAAAATATAGTCATCAGTTATTGCAATCAGATATTGCAATGTAATACTATTGTAATAAGTAGTTTTACTATCTTTGTAGAAGTTGACTATAAAGATTTTGACTAGTTCATTAATTACTTTCTTCCTTTTAAATTTAATTAACGAAAATCAAAAGGGTGATGTTTTTGCATATTTCTGCATGGACTTTTTCTTTTGATTCTGATTTCTTTTTGATTTTGATTTCTGCAGAGGTCCTTCAAATGATTAAAATCTGTTTACAAATTGGCCTTGTGGTTTTCATGCTTAGGGGCCGTTCAAATATTACGTAAGCACTTTTTTGGTCATTTTTAACCCCCCTCCCCCTTGTCAGCAAATATAAGCAAACCTCAACCCCCCACCATCCATTATTACGTAAGAAAGTGCCGGACCCCCCCCCCCCCCCCCCGAAATTTTGACATCCTTTAAGTAAGTACTGTTTTTTTTTCTCCTTGGAAATTAGGTGACTTATGCAAGGAGCTGTCCTTTTTTGGTGTAACCATAAAGGGTTCAAAAATGAGTCGAAACACTTTTTTTCGGGGTTAAAATTTCAAAATGTTTGGGGGGTCATCCCCAGAAAAAAGTTCTTACGTCAGATTTCCTAATTCAATTTTCGTTAAATTTATTTTTGGTTAGTTTTGAAATTTATGCAAGAAACAAGAGATTTTCGAAAATGCAGTATCTTACGTAAGCATCACTCTTATCCCACTCCCCCCTTGTCAGGAAAAATAAGCAATGAGCATACCCCCTCCCCCCTTAGGTGCTTACGTAATATTTGAATGGCCCCTTTTAGGTAAAATCCTCTTAGTGGAGTAAGGGTTTTTAAATTTTGTTCAAATAGACTTCTGATACCCACGTTTTCTAATTTGTTCTCAAACAAACTTATTGATTGCAATTATGCAAGGTCATTAAGTGACTAAAAATTAATTCCTTCTCTTAATAGTTTGCCTTTTGTAGAAAAAAATTGAGGAGAATCCTTGGCATTTTGTTACAAAAGCTTCTTTAATATAAATACTTTAAGTAATATTTTCTATCTGCTGTGTTTCATGAAGCGCTTAATGATTAACATTAAGCAAAAATGAGACCTTTATAAGTTTATCGAGTGCGTGGCATATCTACCTGAAATTACAGTAGCAAGAAAGATTTTCTTTTCCACCTGATGTAAGGGTGAGATAGGACATGTGTATTGTATTTGTAATGAAAATTAATAAATAATTTTTTAACATTTGGGAATAAATGATAGAGGGAATCATTTACATTCTTAAAATTTATTTTAAAACGGAACATTATTACTCTTTAAAATCTTTCAACTTATTTTCTGTCCATTATAAAAATATACCTGATTTTTCGTTATTTACTGTTTTATTTTTAATTTTACTGTTTTTAGTTCTGTTACCTTAAAATTAAAATAGAGAGTGAGAAGAAAAATTTAAAAAAAATTATTTTTCAGAATGTGAGAGGAACTTTTGTAACATATGCTATACATTAGGGTGTCCTAAGTATAATGTAAATTTTTTTTTCGGAATTCATCAAGTCGCACCCCCTAAATTTTTTTCCTTATGGGGTAGTAAATAACTGGTAAAAATTTTATCCGAATTGGTAAATATTAACACAAGCCGCAACAGGGATGAAAATCTAAAAAAACATAAAAATTTATTTAAAATATATTATTTAATACTTTTTTAAAACAGAAAATGCTTAAACATCAAGAATATTGGCCATTATAGCCTTTGACAATTTTTAAAAGGTATTGTATTTGCTCCTCATTATGTGTTAAAATGTTGTTATATTCATCAATGAGCTTGATTCCCTTTTCTGCAGCATCAGTTATAACAGACATGCTACTGATGACTTTAAACCCTTCCTGATAATCTTCACACAAGTTTCACGTTAAAGGATCCCTAGAAATAAATTCTTAAGATAACGTAAACCTTTGAAAAAGTTGGTGGTTCATTTTGATACAAAATCGGCTAGCTAGATTTTTCTTACAGAGTTCTGCCAGTGCTTCAAAACTAATTTGCAACCACCTTTACTCATGGGTGGATTCTTTCTTTTTAAACTCTTTGGTCATTAAAGCTCATTGCTGTGTGGGGACAGTCATCAAAAAAGTCTAAGGCAACTGTCTCCTCCAAGAAACCATCAATGACTAATCATTTTGATGCTGCCATTAGATATATTTTCATTAATTCCTCCAAGACCCTCTATATAAAGGCCTCCCAACTCGGCCGTGCAACGTCATAACTTTCACTCATCTTTGACGTCACTCCATAGACTTAACATGGCAATTTTCACTCACGTTTGACGTCATCGTCTGGAGTTGGGTGGCCATGTATATAGAGGGTCTTGATTCCTCTGTAGAAAAACTTAATTAAAAAATTGAAGAGAATAAAAAAATTTTGAAGATTTTAAGGTATTATTAGATTTGTAAAGTTGACAAAACATTTTTTTGTAACTCACGCTATATGATATGTGTTCAGTTATTCATTTTATAAACATGATAAAATTAATTTATACACTTTATTTTATTTTTACTATAAAGTTTATTACGAGTAAATTAAAAAAATATTGTATAAAAACATTAAAATTCAAAACAAGCAGTTCTAAGAGTGATTTTAAATGCTTCTTTTCTAGAGTAAAAGTTAACTTACGCAAAATTTACCATGATGGAAACACATATAGTTCAATACTGCATAATAATTCACAAAAATAATTAGAAAATTTAACATTTTACAATCATGTTCTTCTTCATATTGAATTGCCTTACAGTAGAACTCCAACCTCTCGCTTGGCTGCTTTCGCGGCGATGGGGGTTTCCTTGAAATGTTACGGGAAGCAAAAATTCCACGCGCTACAAGTGCCGAGATCGGTTTACAACCATTCGCGGCCACTTGAATCTAATTTATGTCCACCTTTAGGGACAGTGCTTGACGAACGAAGATGGTTGATGGTTTTTTATTCAAGCGAATCAATAAAGGCAGAAACAAAAACAAACAAATACTTGCTGTTTTTTAGTGGTTTTGGCAGAAAAGTTTTATGGGAAACCCAATTCCGGGTCTAATTCTTTGTGTAAATATTAAAATGATAATTTTAATTATTAATCATATATATTACAAGATGCTTATTTGTTCATCCTTTAAAGTTAAAGAAAGTAACAACAGGGTTAGAACCCGCTTTTTTTTTTAAAAGAATCCAATTATCCGAATGGGGTTCAGTCCCAATTGATTAGGATAATTGGAGTTCTACTGTATCTTTTATGATCAAAAGAAAGGAATTGAGAGGTCTCTGGGGCGAGAGGACTGTTTATTGATCCATCCTATCCTAGCCTTTATCATATACAGTGTTAGTGTTCCACAAATTTTACATCTCTCTGATGATGTCTTTTCAAAATGAATCTTCTGTTTTGAGCTTCGCAGATTTTTTGCGATATCTGTGTTGAGGAACAATATGCCTTTTAATCAGTAGCGGATCCAGGGGGGGGCACGTGCCCCCCCCCGAGGACTAAAAAATACACTGCATAAAAAGGCATATTTGGCACCTTTTTAGGGCTTAAAATCAAAAATTTTCTGGGGGTGACCCCCAGACCCCCCTTTCTAGAGAGTTCTCAACTGATAGTCATATTCAAACTGCAGGTGATCCCTTAGAGCTCCGTAAGTGGGCTGCATAAGTCTATTGAAAAGGAGTTGAGGGACTAGCTAACTTCAGCTACTTTTACATATCGGGTTTACTCTACATAAAATTACTTTTCATATTAACTAATCGCCCTACCCTATACCCTAAATTCTATATTTTTTTTATTGGTTAATGGCGTTGGAAAGTTTTACGCACAATAAAGGGGTGGTAGCTTTAAAAAGTTTGAGAACCACAGGTTTAGAATTTCTTCTGCCTTAAATTATTATTTAAAATTTAATGCTCACAGTTAAACTAACTCTGAAAATGAAGGCCGATAAGTACTAAAAGACACTTGTTCATGATACGTTTACTGAAAAGTTATAAGCACTTGAAAGGCTATTTATTTTTAATTATAAGTTGTTTCATATTAGGAATCTAATAAATTAGTCATTTTTTATCACGACTTAATGCGATTCTTTTAAGTTTTTTAAGGTAAGTTTTCTCTACACGTAGCACACTTTCTCTATCTCTTGCACCATAGGTCTGTCAGTATATGGCCATTACCTTATTGTTTTAAAACAGAAAAAATATTTTTTTCTAAAAAAATGGTTTTAGATTCAAAAATCGACGCATAATTTAAACTTTTCAGGTTTATTTCATCAAAATACTGTGTTTTTAAATGTTTTTTTACCAAATTTTAAGTTATTCAAAATCCTTCAATATGTCCCGTGCGAAAATATTAACCAATTTTCTTGTTTCTACCAGTGTCTTTTAAATACTGTGAAAATAATGTTGTATATTTATTATTAGTAAATATCATTTTTCAAAGTAAAATTTAAAACATTTATTGTGAAAAATAGAATACATAACAGTTTTTGAGAGTATCAGCTTTTTATAGGTCAGGGCCGTATCCGAAAGTTTTTAGGAGTTAAATCCCCAAGTCCGTAATTTTGACATCAGATTGTTTTATTTTTTAAGAATTCTACAACTTACAAGGAGCAACCTGAAGAGTCTCAAAATGAGTTAAGACAGCACTTTTTAGAGTCAACTTTCAAAAATTTTCTCGGGAGAGAACCCCCAAACCCCCTCCAAAACTTGACGTCTTTTAACATTGTTTTTTCTTTGAAAAATCTGCCACTTTCTAGAAGCGGTCCTCTTCGGGTGTTCCAAAGAATTTCAAATTAATAAAAAAAATTTTTAAAAATTCTGGGGGAAGACCCTCAACCCTCCAAGCAATTTTGACGTCTATTTATAATTTATATCCTTCAAAATTTTGTGGATTAAAAGGAGCTGTTCTCTTTCGATGTAACCCAAAGGTTCTCAAAATATTGAGTTGAAGCACAACTTTTAGAGACAAATTTTCATAAAATTTCTGGGGTGATCCCGAACCAGTGTTACTTTTAAGTGATTAAAAAAGTTAACGCATATCTGTACTCGTTTGGGGTACCTTAGAATTAACGTTGAGTCAACCCCCCCTGAAGAAAAATTCTTGTTATATGCCGTGTCCCAGGTAGGACTAAAATTTCAGTGGTGCCCCCCCCCAAAAGAAAATCCTGGATCCGCCCCTGCTTTTAATAGGTTCCTTGGATAAATTTACTACAAGTCTAAGGAAGGAAAGCTGCCTAATTCCAAAACCTGATATTGAGCTTTTACTTGTTGAATAAACTGTCTTAAAATTTTTAAATGTTCAACATGCACTAGTTTCAGTATTTTATACAGGATTAAAGTTTTCCTTTTTACGTTTTGAACTCTTAAGCTCCCGAACCTGCTATCCTTTTCAACTTCATACAATGAAATTGTGTCTTTGATTTGAAAAGATTGAGCAATGTTATGCAAATCTTTCCTGCTAGTGTACCAAATTATCTCATTTGGCGAAAAATCTTCCTGGAGTTAAAAGAGGATAGTTGATTTTGGCATGCCACTACACATTGCTTCAGCTAAAGGCGGCTTTAGACCACGCGGTTCGCGACAGCGATTCTGCTACATCCGGTTCGCGACAAAAAATTGACCCTCTTCCCTTAATTGAACAGCGCCATCTTTCGAGAGGTCGCTGAGTTACTGCGGTTGTCGAAATTCCCGAAAACCGCGGAATCGCTGTCGCAAACCGGGTGGTGTAAAGCCTCCATAACTGACTTCTTTCGGCAGGTGTTAAGGCGGCTTTAGACCACGCGGTTCGCGACAGCGATTCTGCGACATCCGGTTCGCGACAAAAAATTGACCCTCTTCCTTTAATTGAACAGCGCCATCTTTCGAGAGGTCGCTGAGTGCGGTTGTCGAAATTCCCGAAAACCGCGGAATCGCTGTCGCAAACCGGGTGGTGTAAAGCCTCCATTAGTCGTAAGATGCGAATAAGGTTGTCCACGATGACGTCACGAAACTCTGGTCCTGCAGGACTGACTTGACTGTAAAATTAACTGTGTTTGTCCTTCAGTTTCAGAAGCATTTCCGAATTCGAATTCTGATTTGAAAACTTGATTGTGCTTGCGATTATATCTTTTTAAAAGTTGTCCTTTAAAAGCATTTTTAAACATCATTAAAGATAGTTAGATTCTGTGGAATAATAAGGTTGTCCATGATGACGTCACGAAACTCTGATCCTGCAGGACAAACAGAGGGTAGTGACGTCACCGTGCACTATGTGCAAGCCAACACGCTAGCGCTACACTCCAGGCCATTTTTTAAGTAAGTAGTTTGGGGGCAAGTGCCCCCGTAGTGATGAAAGTTTGCCCCCAAAGTGTAGGTAAATTTCTGATATCCTACGTGACAACTCAAACTTCGTAATGTAATGAGCGAGCGAGCAAGCAGTATTACAAAGCTCTCCAAAACCAGGCGAAACCGAGGAGTTTATTTCCTGTTGGCTTCTCGATGTACGTGTTTTCGGGTCCAAAGGGCAAGGGGTCCATCCCTCTGCAGTATGCTTATATGAAGGGTTTATGCATGAAATTAAGGGGGTTTTTTGGTATAGTCGTTTAGTTCTAATTAAATCTTCCTTCCCAACGAAAAGTATTTTAGATCCAATCAAATAAACTTTATTTAAAAAAAGACTTGATAGTTTTCAGCCCAAAGCCTACGCTGTAGCTGATTTGAGAGGAATATAGCATGTAATTCAATGTTTTTGAAACCTTTGTTCCCGAAGTCAGAATGAAACCAAATTAAAACAACATTCATTTTAAAGCACGTTCAACAGTTTATGAAGAAAAACGGATACAAATTAAATATTATTTATGGTTCTATTAGAAGCCATTGCAGTGACCACTATTGGAAAATCGGAGATTATGTGTTGGTAAAGTGGCCACCCCCATAAATCCTCGTTAAGTCAAAATTTTCAAAAAAATTTTATTCATTATCATTTTATACACTCTTCTTTATCTTAATATAAATTTAAAAGTCAATCAAACGGTAATAAATACAAAAAAATCAGTTCCGACATACCCGTTTCCTTACGCGATTCAATAAGCCAAATCAACTTTCAGTCACTCGGCCGATGTTGTTATTTTCAAATATTTAAATATCCTTCCCACCCATGCTGATCTGTGGAATCGGTGGTAATTTACCAGCTTACCTGATTGTATAATCTACTATGCTTATGAATTTTGACGCTGTTTGATGCTTCTAACTCATTCTACAGGGTGATTCAGAAATAATCAGGGGGGAGGTAGAGGGGCCGTAAACAAGCATATTTCGAATAGGGATGGTGGGGCGCAGCATTACCGTTAAAGAGCTAGGACCTAATGTAGTGCGAGCGCGTTTCAAAAGGTCATTTTTAGAAGGCCCGTGTGACGAAACAAAACATAATTAAATGAAAAAATCTATTGCATGAGGTAAGGAAGTATTCCTTCTACTTACACCATGAATTCGATAGAATTTGAACCACTTTCTAAACCGTGGAGTGAGTTTCAAAAGTGCAATATTAATCTTTTAGTCAAAGAATGGAGTTCCCTTAATGGTATTTAGAAAAATGATGATCGCGGAAGGAATTTTCAATGATCGAAACATTGATCATTGAAACTGTTTGATCATTTAAAATTCCTTCCCCGATCATCATTTTTCTAAATACCAATAAGGGAACTCCATTGTTTGACTAAGACAGTGGTGCCCAACCTTTTTTATCCCGAGGGCCAATTAGCTTTTGAAGATTTATCTCGCTAGCCACATAAAAAACACTTTTAAGGATTTTTCTAAACATGAAGAAAAATTATATACCCGCTTTCAATGAGAAGTTTGCACCTGTTTGAAGGATACAAGTTTTTGTAAATTCGGCTCCAAATTTGTAACAGTATCCTTAAAACTGAATTCAAATTATTTTCTTACTGCCAGTCTCCTTACATATTAAGACCCAAAGGTTGTACCTCATGCAATAATGTTTTTCATTTTATTATGTTTTGTTTCGTCACACGGGCCTTCTAAAAACGGCCTTTTGAAACGCGCTCGCACTACATTAGGTTCTAGCTCTTTAACGGTAAGGCTGCGCCCCACCATCCCTATTCGAAAAATGCTTGTCTAGGGCCCTTCTACCTACCCCCAAATTATTGATGATTTTTCTGAATCACCCTGTATATACATCCTCTTTCATCTGATTAAATTGTTTACCAAGGTCGTTCAACATAGAAATCATATGGCAATCAGGCGATCCGGAGGAAACGGGCCCTTCCTTATTGCCGGGAACAGAAGAGCAATCGGCACTATTCACACAAGACGCCCCTTCAACTTTGCCTTCAGATCGAGCAACTTTGAATTCATCAAGTAGATCAAAGACCAAATTTTTCAAATCGAAGCTAGCCTTTTTTGCCTCCTCCCTAACAGGCGTTTAATTTTTAATGATATTTAGTTTTGAATTGACTTCTTTATCATAAACTCGAACTTTGTACTATTTTATTTACATCAGTTCAATTTAAATTTAAAAACTTCAGATAAGGGTCATGTCGAATACTGCTCTCAAAACTACTTCTAAAATTGGGAGATTTTATGAAAAATACTGTCAAAGCGATGAAAATAAAATTTCTATTTTTTAGAAAAAAACTAAAAATAATATTAATTTGTATATTTTTTTGCTTGTTTATCAACTTTTACACATTATTCATTTAATAAGTAGTTGAAAAAATATTTTATATATTTTATTTGAATTATTTTACAATTGTGAAAAAAATAACAGGTAGGGGAGAGGAGGGAGGAATGGGACAGTGGGAGGAGTGGGACAGCTGAAATTATGGAAAAATAAATCAGTTTATTTTATTTCCAATTTGGTCATTAGATGGCCTTCTTATAGCTTCTTGTTAATTCCTCCATTTAGTTTATCCAGCAGCAAGTTTCTGTTTATAGTTGTAAAAATTTGATTTTCCCACCTCCAAAGTAAATTTCCAGTCTATCTTAAGTTTTATTTCATTTCTCATGTAATTTGTAGAACAAACATTATATAATGCCATTGTAATCTAAAAGATATAATATATGCTAATCTGCAATTTCATAAAGCCTAACACCAGCATAGTTTATGTGACAAGTTATATTTTAAAAGCAATGTGTGGAGGGAGGAATGGGACACTCTGAAAAATGTAAACAAAATCTGCAAAAATGTAAACAAAATTTGAAAATATTAATTTCTGATAGCTTTCTATCGCTTCAATTGAAATGCTTTTCTTTTCTTGAATTAACAATTCCAAGTATTACATTGTATTTCAATTATTGATTCTTAACACCATGAGAAAGAGTTCAAGTGTACTAAATATTTTTTAAAAATTATTCTATTATAGATATAAGATTGAAAGCTGTTTAAAAATGTGGGCAAAGGTTAAAAGAATAGTAGGTAAAATACTAGGCCCTTTCTCATTATTACATTTTACTAATTTTCTTTACTTTTCAAAAGTGTCCCACTCCTCCCATACTCATGTCCCACTCCTCCCACCCATGAGGGAGGAATGGGACAAAATTCTTGTTAATTTGAATGATCAAAAGTGATAAAATTAAACAACATTTAAGAACTGTACATTTTTAAAAAATTAAGTTAAAACATGCAAGTTTATTATCCAACCATTTGCATCTATGAATAAACAGGGGATAATGAATAAAAAAATATTTAGTGAAAATTGTCCCATTCCTCCCTCCTCTCCCCTATGTACAAAAAAATTTTTTTTGCTCTTTAATTTATGAAATTTGGACCTATGTTGTCTAAAACTATTATTTATATGTTATTGAACCATTTTACGGTAGCTGATAAATTTAAAAAAATTTCCTGGCACTTATTAAAAAATAGATATTGCGTGGGGAGTTAATGAAACCTCTCGTATCTTATGATCTGTAAGCTTCACAAATAAGTTTCAATCATAAAAGTTGAAGCTAAATAAATTATCTACAAAATGAGACCCACGTTTTATTTTTACAACCATTAGTTTGGATTTTATAGCTAAAAACGTGCAAAATTTAGAGTTTTTTTTTAAACTTAGACGCTCGGGGGCGGGGTCTAAATATTATTTTTTTGAGCTGTAACTCTTAGAATATTAGTTTTATATCAAATGGCACCTTTTGAGGGGGTGCCTTGAAAAAAATTCGAACTTTCGTTTAAAAAAAACCACCCTAGTGTCTACTATACCCACATTTACCTTACCGGATTTGACGCATGCTGTGATGTATAAAGTTACTGGACTAATTGTTAACAATGGTGTCGATTTCTTGAAGATTTCCCTGTAGTACCGACAAAATTCTTTTTATTCTCCGGGCGGAAGCTCTCAGAGGTAAAGTGAAATAGTGGATAAAAAGAGAAATCAATCGTTTAAAAAAGCCAAGATTTAATTAAGATAATTTAGTAGTAGTGAGTTATAAGTACAGCCACAATAAAATTGCTTTTAAGTTACCAGCCAAAAAAATACACAATCTAATTCATATCCAAAACAGAATCTGATTCTAATCATTTTTAAATAACATATCAATTCTAACTGAGTTGCCAAAACTGTTCACAAGAGTAATATAAAATAAATATAAAAAGTCCAGTTTACTAGTTCCATAATTTCAATCCCTTTCACTAGTTCCATATTTTACACACTAGTCTCCATTTTCCACAAATGGATTTCTTTGTTTCATGATTAAAATGCATCATGAATTTATTTTAATATTAAGTTATTCATTCAATGAGAAAAAAAATTAATGTTATTTAAAACATTAATATTTTTCTTTCATTTCGATATCATGATGCACCCCAAAAAATTACTTCTGTCTAAGCCACTGGATGAGTATATAGAACGATAAATGAATCGTCAGTTTGAAGAAGGGAATAAGTCCAAAAAATGACAAATTGACTTTTTGTGCTCAAGACAATCTCTAAGCTTTGCTCTACACATGGGTGAAAAGAGGGGAACAATAACTAACCCCTATAGGGAGATATCGCCCCTTGAAGTTGTGAAATCGATGTCCATTCATTGTATTTTTTAAGCTAATTTGGAATTAAAGTTAATTTTTCTTTCTCCTCATATTCTTTGTGCTGTAAACTAAGTTAAGATAAAATTTTCTCTTAATTTCAATGTTTTCAAACTTTTTTTATGTAGGGAATGTTTGACTCCATTCATATTCACTCACTCCATTGATACTGCTTTAATAACCCAGTTTCACTATAATTTTGAATTTCATTTGTTTTATTCTTTTTATTTCACCCTTTTGTGGTGTAAACTAAGGAGAAATATAATTTAAATGTGATTTTAAGGGTTTTTAAAGATTTTTTCATCAGAAAAATTTCATAAGGTGGAAGAAGGGAATAAGTCCATCAACTTATTTTGGCTGTAAAATATTTTTGAATACACTTATATTTGTTTTGATGATTGCTCTGTTTTCTAAATAGGGTTCTGAACTTCCAGTAAAAATTTGGCGGTTATACAATGAAAATTCCATTACTTATACAGTTTTTTTCGATTTTCTCAAAACTTGATTTTTGGACTTATTCCCTTCTTCAAACTGACGATTCAAATACACTTCTGCATTACATGAAGACAGTAGTGGATTGTAAATAGACCAATTGGAAGGGATCCCATTTTTGTAATTTTTAGGGCTATAAAACATGCTTTAACCTCGAGGAAAATCAATTCTTGAGAAAAGTTGAAGCCGAATGTTTCAAATAGATCCCCCTAAAATTGGCAGGGATAGGCCAAAGTTCAAAGACAAACATATCCAAATCATAATTTTTTAATTTAATTTAGTTTGAATTTGAAGCTTTCAATAATATACATAATGGAAAATATCTAAAATTAAATTGAATTGAGTCAGGCTTAAATTGATTTTAGACATTTCATTTACAAAAGATGTTATTGAGTAGATTCAATCCATCATTTTGATTCAAGTCTCATCTTATTGTGTGAAGGGTGATTTTTTAGCCAAACAATTTTAAAGAATTCTAGTTTGAACCAAAATCTATAAGTTATTTCATTAAGTGCTGGTATAATTAGTTGTTTTATTAGTGTCTTTCAAGACATGACCTGCCTATACAACTAGTTTACAATGATAAATAGATAAAAGTACTGATAGTTTAATTTATTAAATGGAACTGAAAGCAAACGTGTTTCGCAAGAATTTGAGCTTTATTCACATGAGTATAATTCCTCTGCAGTTCAAGATTTTTCCCTTACATATCATCATATTCGAAACTTTTACTAATCAGAATGGTTGAATCAGATTCAAACCCAAGATGTCCTAGTAAATCAAGAAAAATGACCCTTAAAAAGAAGATTCCAAGAGTTTTTCGGGAATCAACGTTTGAGGAACAAATGCGACCACTTCTTTTCTGTTTTCTAGCTCTAGGGCTAGACTTCAGGCCGCGTAATGATTCTTCAGACGAAAGCAGCAACAAAAGAAATCGTCTCATTGATTTTGCAGTTGGATTCGTGAAGATTTTGAATTTCTTCTTGTGGATCTTCAGCGTCTTTGCATGCATCAACGAATTTTTCAACCTAGATACGGCTCATTTTTTCATCTCTATGGGGAATCGCTGCATAGATTTCTTGTCAGTATTGATAAAACTTGAACTGTACAGAAAGAGAAAGAAAATCGCTGAACTTATGTCCATCGTATCCAAATCCTATGAAAGCAAACGTAGCAAAATTTGCAAGCGTATTCTATATCTATCCTGTTCTGCATGCTTTGGATTTCACATTTTGGTTTTAACTTTAGCTTACATAGGACTGACAGATGTTTTGCAATCCTACCTGAAGTTCAGATTTTCTCTTTTTTTACCCCCAAATCCCTCTGCCAACATATATCCCTTCTTGGGCCTACTTGATTATTTGCTCTATATATCCCTCAAATGGATCCTGTTTCTGTTTACCATTTTGTACGCGAGTTTCTGTCAATCTCTGCTCAATATAATTCAAAGATACATCAACGTACTCACTTCAGATGTTGCAGCCTTCAAATACTTGGTCAAATCGCACACGTCAGTATCGCTACTGGTGAAACGAGCAGACGACGTCTTGTCGTTCCATCTGTTCCTCTGCTTAGCCTTTTACGTGTCACTCATGTTCTACGTCACCCACTGGATCATAGGCGAGTTCTCCAAGTCGCCCCAAGTGCGTTTTTCTCGTCGTGCAAGTGATGTTTCTCTCATCTACCTTCACATGTCGCTGTTGTTCTCAATGGCTATCTTCTTGTTTCTGGTTCTTACGATCAGTGGGGCGAGGGTGCACGAAAAACTGCATCGAATGTTTCTGGCCGCCTGTAGTAGGGTGGAAGGCGAGAACTTGAGCACGGTGCAGAGGGTGTATCTCATGCTGAAGACCAGCAATGGAGGGTCGTGTCAAGGGATGACCATTTGGGGGACCGTCTTTATTACGAAAGCATTCATTTTGTCCGCTTTCGGTGGCATTTTGACGTACGGTGTGTTGATTTCGTCTCTTTCAAAAAAATGACTAAATATTTCAAGTGTATGATGCAAGGCACGCATTAAATGTTACCTGTCATGTGAAGTAAAACAAATATTTGCAACGTATGTTGCTATACAATTCTTCTATTTGAATCCAATTATGTTCAAGGTATCAAAAACATCATGTAATCTCTTATACAGGGTGATTCAAACTCATAGCGGAAAATGATAGGGAGTGTAGACAACACCCAAAAACAAATCAGAATCAAACACGAAGGAATCCTGAGGCGGTAGAGTGCGTATAAAAGTTTCCAGGAACATTTAAAAATGGGGGTTGTCAGAAAACGGGTGACGAGAAAAATTAAAAAGTCAATCATCATCATATTTTAGATTACTTGTAAAACCTTTGACTTTTTGTTGTGAAGAGGTCTTTTTAAAATGTGAAAATAATAAAATTTTACCATCGGATTTTCTTCTGTCGGATTTGAGGATGACCCCTTAATGACAAAACTTTACACAGTTTCGTAAATAAGTTATGGCACTTATGGCACTCTAGAACTCATTTTTCATTGCTTCTGGCAACTTTTTAGCGCGCTCTAGCACCTCAAAATTACTTCAGGAATATAAATTTATTTCTAGATGTTGTGTATTTAAGAGTTTTACTTGCGCTGGTGGCAACAGCACAAATGCTGATTACTTTAAAACGAGCCGGCCACTTGCGTTCTTGTTTTGGACTTCGTGGTTGCTGTTTGTTTTAAGTAGTGATGGGCAGGTATCGATACCAAATACTTAAGTACTCGATACCTATAGGTATCGAGTGTATTCGATACCCACAAAAGTATCGATACTTTATTGACATATTTCATTTTAAATTTTTCAATGAAGTAATCTTTATAATACCTACTGTAGATCAAACGCAGCCTGTTTCCGTTTTCATTTTGCAACGCTCAAACCCAAGTCGTTAATCATCCGCGAGAGAAATTTGACGCGGCTAGGTTTTTCTCCCGCCAAATCCTTCGCCTCTATCCACCTCCAGGCCCGTAGCTACGGGGCTTTTTGATGGATCGCTTTCAGTTTTTTGAATATTAGTCTGATTATGGATAGGCCCTAAAAAAATTGTCCCTTCAGGTTCATTTCCCGACATTGAAAAAAAGTACTCGATACCTAAAAGTACTCGATACCTATAAGTATTCGATACCAAAGTATTCGATACCTAAAATTATCGATTTTGCCCATCACTAGTTTTAAGATGCTTGAATAAACGCAGTGACCTTAATGAACTGTCTCCTACCTATTGATTTCTAAAAGTGGCGACAGGGATGGATGATGTTCCGACAAGCTGTGGTGGAATGGCTGCTTTCGGGGCAGTTGAATCATTCAATGTGGCGGATCCGGCGTCGTGGCCCTCGTATTGCGAACGCCTCTGGGGATACTTCCTTATTGAGGCTATAACGTCATTGCGGATCCTGATAAGAAGCGGTTCGTTCTATTAACTCTGTCTGTGGAGCTGAACCATGTGTCCCTCAACAACTTGTATGCGGGAGAAATGAAGACAACCATCCTGATTAACGGCTTACCTTGCACGATGGAGGATAAGCTATCCAGAGCCTGTATACGAGAGAGAGACGACAACTCGGTATAGCGCGCTGGTTGGTCATGAGCGTTTTCTGTCCGCGGGAGGAGGTAGTTAGGTTTCCCTCCATAGGATTAGCATGGGACGCGAGACAAGGGGCTTGTTCGTAAAACTGTAGTTGGACGGTTTTAACTGCGCGGAAGGATGCGAAGAGACGCTTTTAAGCGAGTTGTCACCTCTCTCACGTCAGTGATATAGGCACTTCCTCACAGGGTGGAGGAGTATTGTGATCCGAGATCCATGGCACAGCTTATAGAAGCCCAACCATTGTGACGAGCTTAGTCACCAGTACGAAAGTCAAATAAATCAAATGGGGTATAAATGTTACGGACAAAGTGATTAATTGGGCATTATTAATAATGGATGGGCATTAATAATGCCCAGAGTGTGGGCGGGCAAAGTGATAAAATTCATTCATAAATTTCGTTGCATTTATGAAACATTTTTTAAATTTTATTTTGAGTTTTATAGTAAAAGAACACAAAATAAGGTTTTTTTCTTTAGAAAGTAATTATTTTAAGATTTAAAGGTAAATTTTAGCATAAAAATTCCAAAAAAGAACATTATTTTAAAATGCTGTAAAATTTAAAAAATAAACTCATCAGGTTTTAAAAAATTATGATACACTAATACATTTATTGAGACCCTGTACTAAACTTTTTCAGCTTTGAAAAAACATATAATGATAAACAACTTATAGAAAAATTAACCTCCCTAATTTTAAAAAAAATCAATAGTCCAGTCAAATAGTATTTATTTTGGGAAAATTTTGGGGTAGAAGATATTTTTTGCTATCTGTATGTTTTTTGGGGTGCTGAATCCGAATCTGAGGTTTGCCAACAAAATTTCGTGACGGAACATTGTGAAAATTCGAAAAAATGGCAAAAATTCACCCCTTTTTTCGTTTTCGGCCCCTAGAACATTACCTTTGGGCTTCTGAGCTAAACAGTCAGTACAAAAAATATAGAACACTAACCAAGCTACAAAAAAGTCAATTACAACTTTTCTCTCAGACGCATAGTTTCGCCGATAGAGCACGTTGAAAAAGGGGCTATTTTCGTTCGATTGGTAAGAAATCCAAAAAATGTCACTAGTATCTCCAAAAAACCACATTTTTGGAACAGGATACTATAAAAACTGCCTAAATAATATTTCACATGAAATTAGCCATCTAAAAACTCCAATAAGGATAACTAAATGCATTTTTGTTCGGTGATTTCTCTTAAGAACGAAAGTTCAACAGGAGATAATGGTATTTCTATAACTAAGTTGCTTCTTCGAAATTACATGCAAAATTTTTCTATTGAAAGCTCTATATGTTTTTGAGGGTGCTGAATCCGAATTTGAGGTTTGCCAACAAAATTTCATGACGGAACATTGAGAAAATTCGACAAAATGCCAAAAATTCACCACTTTTGTTCGTTTTCTGCCCTTAGAACATACACTTTGCATTTCTTAGCAAAACAGTCAACACCAAAATAAAGAAGAGAAAACAAGCTACAAAAAAGTCAATTACAACTATTTTCTCAGATGAAGGGTTTGGACGCTAGAGAACGCTGAATATTGGGAAGTTTTTGTTCCATTGGTGGAAAATTCATAAAATGTCACTCGTATCACCGAAAAGCGGCCTGTTTTGGAACAGGATACTATAAGAACGGCTTCAATTATGTGTTACGCTCATGAAATAAACGTTCTGCATACTCAAATGTTAATTGATAAATAATTAAGCATAACAATAAAATACGACCATTAGGAACATTTTGGGATTACTGTAATATTGCTACTTGTTAAAGGCTTTAATCGTGCATTAATTAATTAAATGCACGATTTATTTCATGTACCTATTTTTCTATATGTAATATTACTTTGATTAAAGCCTTTAATAATGAGCAATGCTACAGTAATCCCAAAATGTTCCTAATGGTCGTATTTTATTGTTATGTTTAATTATTTATCAATTAACATTTGAGTATGCAGAACGTTGATTTCATGGGCGTAACACATAATTGAAGCCGTTCTTATAGTATCCTGTTCCAAGTCAGGCCGCTTTTCGGTGATACGAGTGACATTTTATGAATTTTCCACCAATGGAACAAAAACTTCCCAATATTCAGCGTTCTCTAGCGTCCAAACCCTTCATCTGAGAAAATAGTTGTAATTGACTTTTTTGTAGCTTGTTTTCTCTTCTTTATTTTGGTGTTGACTGTTTTGCTAAGAAATGCAAAGTGTATGTTCTAAGGGCAGAAAACGAACAAAAGTGGTGAATTTTTGGCATTTTGTCGAATTTTCTCAATGTTCCGTCAGGAAATTTTGTTGGCAAACCTCAAATTCGGATTCAGCACCCTCAAAAACATATAGAGCTTTCAATAGAAAAATTTTGCATGTAATTTCGAAGAAGCAACTTAGTTATAGAAATACCATTATCTCCTGTTGAACTTTCGTTCTTAAGAGAAATCACAGAACAAAAATGCATTTAGTTATCCTTATTGGAGTGTTTAGATGGCTAATTTCATGTGAAATATTATTTAGGCAGTTTTTATAGTATCCTGTTCCAAAAATGTGGTGTTTTGGAGATACTAGTGACATTTTTTGGATTTCTTACCAATCGAACGAAAATAGCCCCTTTTTCAACGTGCTCTATCGGCGAAACTATGCGTCTGAGAGAAAAGTTGTAATTGACTTTTTTGTAGCTTGGTTAGTGTTCTATATTTTTTGTACTGACTGTTTAGCTCAGAAGCCCAAAGGTAATGTTCTAGGGGCCGAAAACGAAAAAAGGGGTGAATTTTTGCCATTTTTTCGAATTTTCACAATGTTCCGTCACGAAATTTTGTTGGCAAACCTCAGATTCGGATTCAGCACCCCAAAAAACATACAGATAGCGAAAAATATCTTCTACCCCAAAATTTTCCCAAAATGGCCATATTTTAAGACAATTTGACTGGACTACAAGATACATTTGGTAATTAAGAACCCCTAAACTCTTTTGCATGGCACATTTTTAAAATATAATAGTACGGGCTCTCAATAATAAAAAGTATATCAATTTTCAGCAGAATTAGTGGAATATTAGGCAAGTTATAACATTTTAAAAATCAAAATTTGTGGAAAAAGAATATTCTGAGAAAGAAGCAATCGAGGTTTCCACTCATGACTATTTTCAATGTTTTATTATCTTCTAAAACATGTATCTCTACTTCTATTTACCATAGCAACATACTGTAAACTGGTATCGAAAGCTCAGACTTCATAGATTGTAGTAATATAGTAAAACAATTTTCGATATTTTCATCTTTTCAACCCATTCGGGCACCCCTTAATAACATTTGTTCCTTACCTTATCTTTTTTTGTTCTCCATAATCCTTCAAATGAATCTACAAATAATATGGTCTAAAATATAATCACAGTATTCAATTAAATTTACTAAGGATTCTAATAGAGAGAAATAGAAACTAAAACAATTTTTAAAATTTAAACATTTATTCATATCTTTTTAGCAAATTAAAGTAAAACCACCTTAGAGAAAGGGAAAAATGCTCTTTACGCACAACATTTTTAAATTTTCTGTGAATACTGTAAAATCTTTTTACATATATGATTGATATCAAAGATTGTCCATATTTTTAATACTTCGGACTTAATAAAAAACATGCACAACGAGAAAAAGTAATATGGACACATCAAGTTATAAACAATCGTAAAATTTTAAATTTTGTAGTTCATAATGTTAACTATACCAACTGAACAATGAAAGATAATGTGTTGAATTTTAAAAATAAATACTGAAGGAAGGTAAAATGAGATAATCTGGGTATTTAGCAAATTCATTTTATTGTATTTTACTCAAAACTTGACCATCAACACAAAATTTATTTATAAAATTCGATTTATTTTAGAATTCAATCACATTGTCCGTTTTAATGCTTAAGAAAAGTAATGAATGGGTTTCCATTTCAAAATATGTATTTTTAGAATTTAAGATTTTTTTAAAAATTGCTCTGAAATAATAACCCTCCCCTTCGGGTCTCGGGGATTGTACCCCCACCCCATTCTCATCAGTTCTGGTTATGAAATAAAAAGTGGCAAGAGAGAAAAAAAAGCGAAATAAAAAGAGTAAAGTGAAAAGTGGAAACATGAGTTTAGTAGGAATACAAAGAGAAGGAGAAAGGAAAAGGGAGTCGAGATCATTAGAATACGAAAAAAAAGTAAGAAGAAATAAAGGGAGAGAAAAGGTAAGAGTAAAAATGGTAGAAAGATAAAAAATGATAAAAAAAAAGAGAGGGAAATGGAGAAATGTATGTGAAAAGAGAGAAAATTTATTTACGAACAAGGGATTACAAAGAATTTTGCGATCTTTTCAATGGGATAATTGTTCTTTTTCAATATTTTGGTGGTGTTGAGAGATATATGAAAAATTCGATGACTTTTTTCCTAAAAGTTAAATTCAATTTCCAATTTGAAAGTAGTTCGAAATTTTTAGTTTTACTAATGAGTTTCTTTTACTGCATTTTTCCAGTAAAAGAATGGTTCCAAATTCAAAAATCGACATGAAAAGTCTCAAAAAATATGATGTTCTAACTTGTTCTTTTATATTGTGTTTTGAATTGTCCCCCATGAATGTCTGCAGGATGGCCGTGTGGAAATGACGTAAGACGTCTAAGAGAAGAAGATGATACTCATCTACGATGACGTCCCGCACGCCCCTGACGGTGAAGGCGCATGCTTCAACTGCAGAATCTACTTAAACCTGCACGCAGTTTGATTTAGTTCTATTCTTTTCTGTGATTTTAGCTTTTCTATTTTTTTCTCCTTTTCAACTAATACTGTCCATTATAAATAAACAGTTGTTATCTGTGATGCCTGATCCTTCGCCTCCCGTCCTACGCCGACGCATTTCTTCTATAGCAACGTAATGAAAGTGATCTCTTAAAAAAAGCAATACTCTTTTATTGATTACTTTTAGGCTGGATGTTTACATGAAAAGTATATTTTTATGTTAATAATTAAAATCAAAACTGGTGACTCATATTTGGGTTATATCTCAATATGCATTGAAGTCTCATCTAATTGATTGGTCATTTTTTAGCCATACAATTTAAAAGAATGCTGTAGTTTGAACCAAAATCTATAAGTTATTTCTTTAAGTGCTGGTATAGTTAATTGTTTCCTCCATCCTTCAAGGCATGTCCTCTCTATACAACTAGTATACAATGATAAAATATTCTGATAATTTAATTTATTAAATGGAAAAGAAAGTAAACGTGTTTTCCAAGAATTTTAGCTTCATTCACATGGGGGAGTAACATTTCTTTTGCAGTTCCTCTCTAGATTTTTCTTTTATACATCATATTCGAAACTTTTACTAATCAGAATGGTTAGATCAGATTCAAAAACAAGATATCCTTGCAAATCAAGAAAAGTAGCCTTTGAAGAGGCGATTCCAGGAGTTTTTCGGGAATCAACGTTTGAGGAACAAATGCGACCCCTTCTTTTCTGTTTTCTAGCTCTTGGACTGGACTTCAGGCCGCGTAATGATTCTCCAGACGAAAGCAGCAACAAAAGAACTTGTCTCATTGATTATGCCGTTGGTTTTGTGAAGATTTTGAATTTCTCCCTGTGGATCTACAGCGCCTTTACATGCATCAAAGAATTTGCCAACCTAGATATGACTAAGTTTTTCATCTCTTTGGGATATCGCTGCTTTAATTTCTTGGTAGTATTGATAAAACTTGAACTGTACAGAAAAAGAGAGAAAATAGCTAAATTAGTGTCCATCCTATCCAAATCCTATGAATGCAAACGTAGCAAAATGTACAAGCGTATTCTATATCTCTCCTGTACTGCGTGCTTTGGATTTCACATTTTGATTTTTACTATAGCTTACTTAGGACATACAGATGTGTTGCAAGCATACTTGAAGATCAGATTTTCTCTTTTTTTACCCCCAAATCCCTCTGCCAACATATATCCCTTCTTAGCATTGCTTGATTATTTGCTCTACATGTCCCATTTACCGATCATGTTTCTGTTCACCATCTTGTACGCAAGTTTCTGTCTATCCCTTCTCAATATAATGCAGGGATTCATCAACGTTCTCTCGTCGGATGTTGCAGCCTTCAAACACTTGGTCAAATCGCACACGTCCGTTTCGCGGCTGGTGAAACGAGCAGACGACGTCTTGTCGTTCCTCCTGTTCCTCAACATGGGCTTTCACGTGTCACTCATGTTCTACGTCACCCACTGGATCATAGAAGAGTTCCCCAAGTCGTCCCAAGTGTCACTCGTCAACCTTCACATGCTGCTGCAGTTATCAATGGCTATCTTCTTGTTCCTGGTTCTTACGATCAGTGGAGTGAAGGTGCACGAAAAACTGCATCGAATGTTTCTGGCCGCCAGTAGTAGGGTGGAACGCGAGAACTTGAGCACGGTGCAGAGGGTACATCTCATGCTGAAGACGATCAACGGAGGGTCGTGTCAAGGGATGACCATTTGGGGGACTGTCCTTATCACGAAAGCATTCATTTTGTCGGCTTTCGGCGGAATTTTGACGTACGGTGTGTTGATTTCGTCTCTTTCAAATTGACTAAATATAAGTGTATTAAGGCGCAAGACACGCATTAAGTGTAACTTGTCACGTAAAACAAATCTTCACTATGTAATGTATTATGTTACTATACAATTCTTCTTTTTGAGTTCAATGGGCAATTCCAAGACCCTCTATATAAAGGCCTCCCAACTCTGCCGTGCAACCTCATAACTTTCACTCATCTTTGACGTCACTCCATAGACTTAGCATGGCAATTTTCACTCACGTTTGACGTCATCGTCTGGAGTTGGGTGGCCATGTATATAGAGGGTCTTGGCAATTCCCGCATTTATTTTGTATTTGATAGAGGTGTCCTAGAGAGGAATATTCGCTCAATTTTTTTTTAAATTCGATTATTATTTATTTATTTTTATTTAATTTCAAAGTTTGACTTTAGAAAAGATGCGCAAAACATCAAATATCAAATTGTGACGTACTTCAATCCTATACATTTGTTTTAAATCTATCAGGATTTAAAGCGATCGTTGATTTTCACTTTAAAGTAAGGCCGAATCAGATGTGACGTATTTCAATATCCTATTCCTATATACAAAGACAAAGGGCTTTTCGATTTTTAGTTTAAATATTTAATAAACTAATTTTTTTTTAAATTTTAATGCAGATTTTTTTTATTTAGATATATTTCCTTTACTGGAAAAAGGCATTTTTCTCTGTTTTCAAAAAATGCTGGTATAGCTCACTATGTTCGAGGAATAAAAAATATTCTCTAATCCCCTATACAGGGTGACTCAAACTCATGGACAAAAAGATAGTGCGTCTGACAGGGAACACGTCCCCCTCAATAATTAAGAAGATTTTTTCAAGCACTTACATATAAACTTCTGGGAGATACTTTACATTCACGGAATATTATATAAGGGTTTTATTGCTGGGGGATCCGTCCCCTTGATTTTAAAGCTGATTTAATTTTGAATAGTTTGAAACCACCCAGCAAAAAAAATCAGTGAAATTTCTTTGAAAAAGTGAAGGGAATGAGGACACTTTGTCTGCAATTCTCTCTAGGAAATCTGCAGTTTTTAAAAGACCGCTGAAATGTCTTTAAGAATGTATTCAAAACTGCTGTAAAAAACTGCAGACTTACGTGCTGAAATCCTATTGCTACAAAATAACTACAGACTTCTTTGAGAAAACTGCACTTTTGGCTCTTTTTTGAAGGAATTTTGGACAGGTTTTTTTGCTGGGCAATGCTGAGATTTGGGGGAGGGCACGACATCATAAAAATATTGGGAGAAATTATGAAAAATAGAAGAGCTATGTAAAATAAGAAGGTGAAAAATATGAAAGTGAGAGAAAAGGGGAAATAAAGAGAGGAAAGTTAAAAGATAAAATACGAGATAAGTATGGATGCAAAGAGGATGAGGAGAAGGAACAATGGAGTCAAAATTATTAGAATTCAGAGAAAGAGAGATAAGCCAAAGAAAAAGAAACAGAAAATGATAAAGAATGGTGGAGAAAGGGTTACAGTAAAAAAGGTAAAAAAGACAAAAAAAATGATAAAAAGAGAGAAAGGTAGAAAAGTGGAGAACAAGAAGGGCTAAAGAAAAATGTATGTGAAAAGAGAAAAATGCCATTTACCAACAAGGTATTTATTGCATAGAGTCATATGAACTTTACATAATCGTTTTTTTATCGTTATGTTAGATTCGTCAATTGTTATTTTTGTACATTAAATTCAATTTTCAAATTAAAAATAGGAAAAAGATCGAAATGTTTATTTCATAAGGTAAAAAGCATTAAAAATATCGTTAACAATACTAATTCTTTATGAAAAAATTTGATAACACTGGTCTACAAAAAAAAAACTTTTTTTCTGATGGCTGGAATATTAAAGCTGTTTTTGTATATATTTGACCTCCTGATTCCGAATATGGCATCCGTTTTTGCTCATCAGCTCTAGTTTTTAAGATATTCGAAAATTAAGTTTTTTTCACTTTTGACCTACCTTTTATACAATATGGTGCTATAAAAATGACTTAAAAATAAAAAACCTAACCACCCAAGGCTTTTCCTATTCCTTAGGGTCTCAATAGATAGTGTATAAAGTTTCAGCCCCCAAGTTAATTTTAAGGGGTACCTATAGGGCCCTAAAGTTGAAAAAAAGTCGAAAAATTGGTCTTTTTTTCAGAATTTTTAAAAAAATATTTTTGAGTTTTCTAATTTGATAAAACTGGCTAATATATGTTTTTTAGAACTTATTCAGACCGCTAAAAATATTTTTACTTTAAAACTGCACCTCTTTAGAGCGATTTTATAGTTTTTAGGCTAGAATTAGGGTCATTTCCCTCAAAAACGCTTGGTACCAATAATGGTGGTTGAAACGAATAAATTTCGAATTTTTCAGAAGTAAGTCATCAAAAAAGATGTCCTTTGATGTAAAACTGAATTTCACATGATAAAGATCAGTAAAACAGTAGAAGCTCCTCTCGCGCTTTCAAGCCCTAACATTGGAAAAAATGCTTTTTTTCACTGATCTGTATCATATGAAATTTCAGTTTTATATCAAAGGACATCTTTTTTGATGACTTACTTCTAAAAAATTCGAAATTAATTTGTTTCAATCACCATTATTGGTACCAAGCGTTTTTGAGCGAAATGACCCATATTTTCGCCTAAAAACTAAAAAATCGCTCTAAAGAGGTGCAGTTTTAAAGTAAAAATATTTTTAGCGGTCTGAATAAGTTCTAAAAAACATATATTAGCCAGTTTTATCAAATTATTAAACTCAAAAATAATTTTTTTAAAATTCTGAAAAAAGACCAATTTTTCGACTTTTTTTCAACTTTAGGGCCCTATAGGTACCCCTTAAAATTAACTTGGGGGGCTGAAACTTTATACACTATCTATTGGAAGCCTAAGGAATAGGAAAAGCCTTGGGTGGTTAGGTTTTTTATTTTTAAGTCATTGTTATAGCACCATATTGTATAAAAGGTAGGTCAAAAGTGAAAAAACTTAATTTTCGAATATCTTAAAAACTAGAGCTGATGAGCAAAAACGGATGTCATATTCGGAATCAGGAGGTCGAATATATATAAAAACAGCTTTAATATTCCAGCCATCAAAATGAGTGTTGACCAGTGTAATTCTTCTTTTCAGAGAAATTTTTGTTTGTCCTTTTGGAAAAATACCCAAGAAATCAAAACATTAAAGCTCATATTTTTCAAACTACTTGATTTTCATGAAAAAATTATAAACCCACCCTCCGCAGTATCTTGAAGAAAATACTTTCTACAAATCACTGCAAAACAAGGAGTCATTTCTGTGAACAATGTCACATTACCCGCACATAATTAAACACCCTAATCCTTCCAGCAGATCCCATCAGTCGTTAATCCCGCCTCACACCGAGAGAAACGCGCGTGTTTCCCACGAGAGTCGAACTCGTTCATCAGAAATTCGCTTCAGTTATTCAAAAGGCCCTAATTAATTTGCGTTTCAGGGTGGGAAATTCCAGAAGCGGAGCGAGCGCGCTGTGTGGCTCCTGCGGTGGGGAAGAGAGGTGTGAATATTGGGATGTCCTTTCTTTGAGGACTGCCGCCAGCTCTTTCATCGTTGCCGCCAGGGGGAGGAGGGCGCCAAATGAATCGCGCCAACTCCACGTGGATGGCGAGAAACGCAACATGGCTATTTATGTGGAAGTTGGGTTTCAGTTTCAATATTTTATTCAATGGGAAGTAAAATGTATGCGCCCCATGTGTGGAACGCGTCTTTTGCAATGTTTTCGATTGTTATGTTGCTGTTGGGATTAAAAGTCTTATAAGGGGCAAACCTCAGTCGAAATCCACAAAACAATTGAAAAGGAGGGAAGCAATTGTGTCTCATGTAAACTAAAACTTTTCTTGGAAGGGGTAAATAACAAGAACAAAAAATTATTGTTTTCCCTTTCACCATTAATATTAGGTGCACCTCCGAAACAACTTGGTGTTCTGTTTTCTTTAATGTTTTACCTCGGATGAGCCCGATTAAGAATTATGAAATGAAATTAAATTAATTGAAAATAAATATCCTGCAGAACTGCCTCGGTTGATAATAGAGAATAACGAACTTTTAATACCTTTTAAAACTAAAACCATTCAGCGAGCCGGGAAAAATATTTTTTCTATTACTATTTACTCTATTACTATTTTTAATTTACGATTTCAATTTGAGGTACTAAGTTGTTTGCTTTTCCTTTTCTACTTGATTATTTTCTCTCTAAAAAATATGAGTTCCAAATGCGTGTAAATTGGTTAATAATGAAAGGATTCAAAAAAATTTTTGAAAAAAGCATATCAAAGTATTTTAATGGTGCTTTTCATACTTTGAAATAATTTTCCTTTAATTTTTTTAATATTTTCTGATACAACTAACAGAGATAAATTATATTTATATACAGTGAAGGTATTTAGGTTCTTTTCTACTTGATGCGCCATGAAACCCCAACTAAACCAACACTTCTTTCTTGAAAAATTTTATTTAATTAAAATTGGCAACAAACTATCAATTCAAAAATCTTAGTCTTATTTGTTATGGACTAGTCTAATTAAGTTGCTTATATAATCCTTTTGCATTCCATCTACTTTCATCTTAAAATCATAATGAATTTTTGCTATGTAGATTATTATAAAATAAATGGAATATTTTTTATTGATAATAATTGCCACAGGAGGCGATAAAAAAAACCTGCAAGGCTCCCCCGTGGGTCTACCTGGGCGCGCTGGTCAGTTCGCCAACAGGTAAGGCTCGCCAAATATGGTCGAGAGTGGGGTGTAAAAAATGGGTGTTATTAGAAGGGCTGATATAGTCCGTGTCGTGATGTTGGATCGGTTTCTTGATCAACCAAAATATTCTATAATATGCGGTGTACTTGGATTTTCATCATAGCAATACTGGCACCCGCCTCGGCTGTACACTGGATGTAAGTAAACAAAAATGTATTTTTTCAATTTAATTATTTTTGGGCAGGTATTAAAAGAGATATTTTTTTCTCGATGTCTAAGAGATGGTTTGTTTTAGTTATTGTTTTGAAAGAATAATATTTGTTTGAAATTTATCGGTTGAAATTCCATTTGGAGGATTGTCGAAAAGATCTATCAATCTAGATTTTCTTCAAGTGAAATAAAAATAAATCATAGTTCTTAAATTAATATGAAGTAGTAAAACAGTTAAAATGCATTTTTTAGTTTATTTCATTTTTTAATTTAATTTATGAACAATGAACATGTATTGGGGAATCTTGGAATATTAAAACACTTTTGGTAATCATAAAAAATTACTTTGGTTAAGACAATGAAAGTAAAAGGGCAAAAAACACATTTCAAAATTCTTTTCCATATGAATTTTCAGTTTAATTACAAAATTGTTTTCAATTTAATTTTTAAATATTATAAATAGTTAATCCTACATCCTCATATAATATTAAATATCTTTAAATATCTGGTGTAAAAAGTTTTATGAGGCATCCAAGGAAGTGTAGAGAGAAATAAATAATCCTTCCATAAAAAACACGAATCATTTAATATGTTTACTATACGTATAGTTTAACACTTAGCGAATATAAAATTAATTTCTTTAAAAGTAATTTATTTATTATCTTATTTAATTACATCAGTAAATTAGAGGATACATATTTTTCACCAAGAAGATGTAACCATCACTATCTGCAATACTATTGTGAAATTTTATCAATTAAAGAATAAATATGTAATAAAGAAATTAAAAACGAAAAAAATCACAATTTAAAAACAAAACTATTTTAAAGTAAAACGTATCTCTTATAAAACCTCCACGGGTTTATTTTCTTTTGTATTTATCAATGAGTAACGAAATGAAACTAAAAACTTTTGCAGAAAACTTTTTATAAAAGTTATCAAAACCAATATGAAAGCTCTACTTTTTTATTGTAGAGAAAAGCAGGTACTATCATTTATGGAGATTGAATTCAAAGCTCATTAATATGACATTCTACAAAATACTTAAAAACTATTTAGCTTTTTGATAATGGATAGTTTTTTTAAAGCCATTTGTAAAATAAAAGCTGGGCTAAAATAACAACACAAAAAGTTTTATTTTAATCCTTTACCTTGTGGTTCAACAAAAGGGATTTGCAATTTTTCAAGCTTTTGTAATGAAATAATTTTAATTCTGCATTTTCCCATTCCTTCAAAAAGCACATTGAAAGTATCTTACTTTCATTTAATTTTAAATATTCGATACTTTTATTAGTTTGAATTACTTTGTAAATTAGAAACCGTTTCAGTGGCGTATATAGAAATTTATTTCGGGAGGGGCCCAAAATTATTTTTCACCCTCCCAAGCAAATTCATTACGTCCACTGTAACTTTTTATGTATTTTTTTGTTAAATTTTACATCTAAAAGAACTTATTATATAAAAAAGTGTGTAGTTTTGTTCCAAAAACCAAAAGGGGGTCTGAGTCTGAGTGGTCCTCCCCAAGAAAAATTTTGAAAATTTGACTCTTAAAAACTGGTTTTTAACTAGTTTTGATACACCTAGTCCGAATTTTGATTTATATTTTTGGATAGGATTTGCATTTGGGTGAACTTAATGTAAGTAGGATTAGGATTTTGATGAAATTATTATAAAAAGATTAGGATTATGAAAATTACAATGGGAAAGGGGGGTTTGGGGGCCCTCCCCCAGAAAATTTTTGGAAATTTGTCCTTAAAAACCGGGTTTTAGCGTGTTTTAGTACACCAAGTCCGGATTTCGGGGGGGGCCAGGGCCCCCTCGGCCCCCCCTTATATACGCCACTTAACCGTAGATAATAATGAACCATAACTTTATAAGAACTAAGATATTTATGGAAATTTTTAAAATTTGAGTATAGGATTTATGTTTTTATTTTAACGGAAATCTTTTTATTTATTTGGGACAGAAGGGTTTATCCTACTTCAGAGACATTTTTAAAATTTGACGTTTTCTAAAATTATTACATGATATTCAATTACTTGATATCCCGAAAGAGAAATTAGATTTTTCTTAAAAGTTTAAGAAAATGGGCATTTTTATGAAAAATGAAATTATAAGTTCGAATACCGTGTAGATTTTCCTTGGTGAAAGACAATGACTTTAAGTAAGAAGATTTTAGAGCATCTTTTAAATATAATAAACTTAAATTAAAATAACTTTATTTTGGAAGCTATTCTTAGAGCTACTATACAATCGAGTTAAAGTACGATGATGTTTATAACATGCAATGCCTTGAGATTGCATTTTTAAATCCACGACGCTGCATTAATAATCACTTACTATTAAACTAAAAATCGATAATTGTTCATCCCTTATACCTCACACTAACTATCGCATCCAATCTATTACGATTCAAACGTAACCCAAAAGAATCGTCCTGAGGCTTCTCGGTATCTACGATCAAAAGAAAGCTAATTTTTTTGTTAATCGCGTAAGAAGTCTTTTCCGCCCCGATGCTCGAAAGTAACGGATCTCTTCCTCCGGCTCCTGCCGCCACAATAGCCGCTTCCGCCGCTTACCCGCTCGGATGCGCTCCGGTAAGTGCGCGTGCCCCACGAGTGACAAATTTCACACTATTTGGTGTTAGTGATACACGAGTTCACAAGGTGTTAAATTGCACATAATTTTTTTACTAACACTTGTTTTTCCTAAAAGTAAAGATGGAAAACGGTTACCTTTAATTTTGTGGTAGGTTGGGGTAGCTAAATTGTATTTAAAGAAATATTACTCGTTTAATTAAAACCTATCAAATGGTACATAATTTTTTTTGTAAAATAGCATTTTCTTCTAGAAAAATCTGAGATTAGAAATAACACAATCGAATTATGTATAAAAATAATGAATATCTCCAATTAATTAGAAAAATAGTAAAGTTAACCAGATTAACTTCAATTCGTTATTGGATGTTAATAGCTACATGTATACTATAGACAAATTATAAAATTCTACCTATCTTCATATGTTTCACATAATTAAGCCGATCCCATCACCTTAAAGTTTAAACATGAAATACGTATACTTGTCATGTGCAATATTTACAAGTATTAATTCGTTATTTTTTTACAAGTACATAAATAATAAGTATAATTAAAAATAGTCATTAATTATTAATGTTACATAACCTAACCATATTCAATGATAAAAAAACTAAACCTTAAAAGGTTTTCTTTCAATTTTTAGTTATTAATCAGATAAAGTTAGGTTTTCTCAAAATTTCATAATCACAATAGTTATGAGTTATAATAATGTGTAATTAATATGGAAATAATTTAATTTCCATATAATTATTATCAGTATAGAATTTTTAAATAAATCAATACTTAAATGTTCATCTGTGACATTTCTAAAAACATTAACATAAAACAATCTTCATAAAAAAATTAAGAAATTTGATTTATCTGTTGTAAGTATTTGAAAAAATACTTTATTGAAATTTATAAAAATTTAAAGTTTTTACTATTCAGATGTTTTACAAACGTATAGCTATTATATCCTATTTAAAACTGAATAAAAAAACCTGAAAATTTCAATATCTTTGCTTATTGCAGTCCTCAGGTATTAAAATTATAGGGGAGAGAGTTGTACCTACGGACGGTTGTACCTTCAGCCACCTCATTTTAAAATTCGGGAAAAAATGTAAATTTGAATTTGTGGTCAATTTTGAATGTAAACAGATGCTATCTAGTTGCTAACGTGAAATCAGCTGTTTAAAATATTATTTAAATTTTCTATAATAAAAATACTGTTTTTAGGTGCTCAAAGTTTTTTTTAGTGCATCACTACATTAATTATTTTCTTCCTCTATGATTATGATATGATAAAATGGGATATATGGGGGAATCCCCGAGATTTTGACTTTTTAGTTTTGATATTGGAAATCGTCAGATCTCAATTCTTTTATCTTTTATAGAACTTTGAATGCAAAAACACCTTCTGCTGTACCTTTGGACACCATGAGTGTTGTACCTACGGACACGTTCTTGTGGGTCTCTGTAGCTAATCGGCGTTTTAGAATCAGGTTTCATTTAACTGAATACATTTTAATAAATGTTAAATTAATTCTAAATGGTAATCTATTTGTCAGCGATTATTTTCAAGTGAATTTTAGATGAAAAATCAAATATTTTGTAATATAAACTACTTTTTTAAATTTATGATTCTACTGGGAATTTAATGTAAAATATGGTGTAAAACCCTAAGCACCCAATCGCATTTAAGTATGATGATTAAAAAAACTTAAAATTTCCACTGAAGAAGATTTACTACCAAAATATTATTGTTATTACCACCAAATGCTTGCACAACTAAGTGTCGATCGAATTGTTTTTTTTTGGATCAGTGAAGTTGTCAGATCAATCAGCATGATTGATGAAACTATTACCTTAAATTCTGATCTGAAAATACCATGTGATTTTTGTGTTTTTGGTAAAAAATCAAGATATTTATCATTCAACTTCGTTTTAGTGATAATTTACGATCTAAAACTACATTACTTTAAAAAATCTATTTTCAATTTTAAAAAAGGCTTGAAATAGGTTATTAAAAGGTAATTCATCAATAAAAATGTTCATTCTTAGCTTTTTTCAACTAAAACTTCCCTTTTTAAGGGTGTCCACAGGTACAACTGGGTCTGTCCATAGGTACAACAGGTTGTTGTACCTTTGGACACAAATTTTTCCAAGTTATTATAAATGATTAAAAATCCAATTTTCAAGATTTTGACTAATAAAAAATATATCTCTACTCACAAAAGGTTAGGACTATAAGTTGGGCACTTTAAATGGTCAAAATGTGATTTTACCTGTCTTAGAAAAATCCAAACGTGATTTTTGTCCATAGGTACAACACTCTCCCCTATAATTGAATTTCTTTCTTACATAATAAATAAGAAATTAGTGGCCGCGGTAGTGTAGTGGTCAGCGTGTCTGACTACGAGTATTACCGACCCAGGTTCGATGCCTTGCGGCTTCTCCTTGGGTAGCTGGTCATGGGTCAACTCAGCCCTTCATCCTTCCGGGGTCGATAAATGAGGACCAAGCTCGCTTGGGGAATCAACTGGGGGTCCAGCGTCGGGCTAGCCACTCGGCCTGGACACGCTAGTAATAAGGAAGTTGCATGTGTCAGATTTTCAAAAACAAACAAGTGTTCCGTATGGTTTTTTGTTTGGTAAAATGAAATATCTAGTCAGTTTTTCAAAAAAATGTACAGGTAATAAAATATTTAAATTTAAAAGTCAAGAAAAAAACACGTGACTGAAAACGTTTATTGTTTAAACTATAAGATGACGTCAACAATAATACCATCAACTCCATTGCTTTTCAACAATGCCTAGTATAAGATGACGTCACATCCAAACTCTTGGCGTTTTCGCGCGCTTTTGAAAAGGGGATTTTTGTTAATTTCTTTTCCTATCAAAAAATTTCTCGATCGGCCTCAAATTTTGGGTAGTTGCTTATTTTTGCAAGAAGAATCGATTAAAAAAATTAAAAAAAATCATGCAACTTCCTCATTAGCACCCCAGGCCCAAAGGCTACAGAAACAGAGATGGGCACCGCCTGATGGGCCACTAGGCTCGGACAGACTTTGATTGATTGATTGAAATAAGAAATTATATTTTTTAGCAAAATTTTCAATCACCTGTTTAAAATAACTAACTAGTTTAGTTTAAATAAACGAGAAAACCCATAATTCTCAATCCCGTATATTAGTATAATAATTGTTTTCCCACAAAATTAAACCTCAAACTAATTATAGTTTTACCAAATTTTGTAATGATTTGAAGGAACTAATATACATATACATTAGGGTGGGTCAAAAATATTTTTTTACATTTTCCCAGGGGCACAGCGACAAAAAGGTGCCAAATGGTCTCAAACTAACATGTGTGAAATATTATTCCATTACGATAACTCTTTTTGCCTCCGGATTGACGTCAAAGTTTCGATCAGTATAGTAATTTCATGTAAAAATGGACAAACGAAAATCGGGCTTTTACCTCGATTGGACGAATCTGTCATGAATATGAATGTAAACGTGCAAAATGGTATAAAAATCCTCATTGAAGACTAAAAAATAATTAAAAGGAAACCAGAATTGAAATACTTCAGTTGTAATACACCATATTTTGAACTATCTCAATGATTAGAACTGGCAATCAAAGATTTCTTTCTAGAATCATAAAAATGTGCAAAACCTTTATTCCCGGTTGAGTAGGATGGTAAAAACCTATATTTAATAAAAATTGATTTGTCCAGAAGGTGGGTACCTTTTGTGGGTTATAAGATTTCAACCCCCGGAGGATATTTGGATAATATTTAAGGGTTGGAGGTTTTCTTTGAGATTTCAGTGGCATATTAGGGATAGTCCATCCCAAGGGTCCCCATAGGAATCCTTAATGTTAAAAAAAATTAATTAAAAACATAGTTTGAGTCAAATTTTGAAATATTTTCTTAAGAAGAGAGGTAGATCATCGTTTTCAGCTCAAAGCTCAGTATTATCCTCAAAATTTTTAAATTAGCTACAGTATTTTTTAAAACTTAGAGGAGAGGAGGGTATTATGGAACAGTCAGGTAATATGGAACACCTGAGTTTCTGCCCCCCCTCGTGCTGCTATCACGTGGCAATGCCACGAAAGTCTTTAGAAATCCCCCATGATGCAATGCGCAAAGAGTTTAGCTTCTTGTTGTTGTCTGATCAGTCACAGCAAAGCAAAGTGTGTTTTAGGATTTTCGAAAGTTTTTGACGGTAAATGTTCAAACCTTTTAACCTACCAGTAACTATGATCCTTTGATTTTGTTGTTAAGCATAATGTACACTCAGTAGCTTATTATACTACAGTCGTTTTTTAGCTATCCATGTTTTATCGGTCAGTAAAAGGGTTCATAGTACAAGCTGGTGTGTCGGGTATTATGGAACACTAGGTCCATTCTGATGTGTCACATGAAATTTACTTCCTGCCATCAACTACAGGACAGGAAAACAAAGATGCTGAAGCATCTTAAACTAAGATCTTTTGTAATGAAAAATTTTTCGAAGATCAACGAGGAGAAATTTGGATCCAATGTATTAGCTGTTTTCTATGGGCTCATCTTGACTGTACTGGAGCAGAAAAAGACGATTATGTTTGTGACTATTGCAAATACACTCAGGAACAAAACTATTTGAACGTAAATTGTTAAATATATTTTTATAGTTAAGATTAACTATGTTCTCTAAGGTTTAATTAGTTTTCAATACCTGTAAATCCAACTGTTCCATATTACCCGACTGTTCCATATTACCCTCCATTTGTAACTTTTTCATAAAGTAAATTTTTTGATTAAAAAAATAAATGCTGATTTATTTGACCATTGGCCCTTCATTGTCATAAGTTATAGTATTTCTTAAAGTGATTCGGCGGATTTTTATTGAAAACCAATAGAGTTATTCTTTAGTATATAAAGGGTGTTCCATAATACCCTCCTCTCCTCTACTTGTGTTTATTTTAGACAGTTAAATTTGCTACATTTAAACTTTAATGAACGCATAAGTGAATACTAAGAAGCTATTTTGAGTCAATCCTCCCTCTAAAGAAGTATAATTTTAGGGGCCTGGGTTTTAGTCTATTGCTATAGAAAAAATTAGGTAAAACCTTTCTAAGGCGAATCTCTTTATGATATTGCTATTGCCTATAAAAAAAACTATCCATCATACACTTGTTTCAACATATTTTATGTGGTTACATTTGGTTTCTAAGACCAGCCAATGAAATAACTGTCCGCTGAATTTTGAAAACGCGACATTTATGAAAAATACAACTATTTCTACTTTTAAAATTTAAAAATATCGTTTTACACTGGCCATAATTGAGGGAGAATGTATCTGATCTACCAATATTTAAAATCTGCCACTGACAATCCACTGATTGTTGGCAAAAAGGATCCTCCTATTCTACGCCTGTTTTGTTAATGTGGCAATATATTATGTTGCCACTTTGGAAGTACTTTTTTGTATTAAAAATGCATAAATGTGACTAATATGTACCCTTATTTGTGAGCTTTAAATAATTATCGACAAAAAAATTAATTTATAAAATTTTTTAAAAATATGAAAAATTACAAATTTTTGTTCCATTTGAGGCCAATCCGGAGGCAAAAAGAGTTATTATAATGGAATAATATTTCACACATATTAGTTTGAGACCATTTGACACATTTTTCTTGCTGTGCCCGATAAAATTTGTAAAATTTTTTTTCGCC
The DNA here is from genome assembly GCA_024610705.1 of Tetragnatha versicolor. Classification (NCBI taxonomy): domain Eukaryota; kingdom Metazoa; phylum Arthropoda; class Arachnida; order Araneae; family Tetragnathidae; genus Tetragnatha; species Tetragnatha versicolor. The sequence continues at coordinate 19,844,297 of JANDEH010000002.1, read as the reverse complement.
ATAGGAAAATGACCCACACTCTTTCACAACTTTAAAAATATTTTAAATTAGATTAGGAAAATTCAGATTATATTAGATATTTTTTTTATTTAAAATACAAAGCACCTCCCTTATCTTTGATTAACAATTACAAAAACAACTTAAAATACAATTGACAAGGTATGTGAAATACAATTAAAAAGACAACTTAAAATACAATTTACAATTGGACATGATAAGTAAAAACAATTAAAGCAACTTGAAATTGAATAAGGTATATCTAAAAGCACAATTAAAACAACGGAAATACAATTCAAAAAAAAAATTTTATATATATATATATATATATATATATATATATATATATATATAAAATTAAAAAAATTAAATTTAAAATCTCACACCTGGCTCAATACGTCTGAGCATAAGAGACCTCGTTCAATATAGCCCGAGGTCTCCTCCAGTTTGTAGGTATGGTTGCATCGTACCGGGCCATGCCTTGGACACAGGGGTTATTGCTGTTATCTATAGATATAGATATTTTGTAATCATGTTTTCTTTTGAATATTTTACCATCTCCGTTCTCGTGTAGTATATTTAGAAAAACTGTTATGCTTATATAAAGATATTATTTTTATCATAGTACCAATTTATACACTTTTTTTTCGTATATTTTACACAGCAAATACTTTAAATGCATGGATAGTTAGATTAATTATTACAATTGTGCGATAGTCTAACCTTAAAAATAAAGCCTGGAATCAAAGAAGAGTCGTGTATGATATTTTTCCACATATTAAGCTATCAGTGCATGAACTTCATACTAGAATAATGAGGTACCACTTGTTAATATAAAAACACGAATTTGATAACAGGTTGAAAGTAATGTTTGTAGAAATGTTTTGTGTATAGTGGTATTTAGAGTAACATGAATACAAATTATTTGTTAAAGCAATGAAAGTCAAGTGGGATTTATAAAAAAGTACAATACATGCAATGCATTGATAGTTTTTAACTCTTGACACGTTGAGGAATAGCTTATTTCTTATTTAAAATCTATATAACCTATTATTCTTCTAAATCTAATTATTTTTTCAAAACTTTAACATTTCTTTTGGTTCAAAAAGTATTCATGCATAACGTATTTAGTCCTATATCAGATATTTTCTAGAAAAATTAGATATTAATACATCGATATTAAGAAATAAAACAGACCCCAAATTTTTTTCTTCTCAGTTTTAAAATTGAAAATTGATTAATTATATAGGTTGGATCCTAGCAGAGCCCACACCCTGCCAAAAATGGCGATAATTCCGCCATCTTGGTAACCCTACTTTAACACAATAGATGGCTCTTGGCGCCATCTTGTTCTGGTTTGGCGCTTTATTTTGGTACATCGCCAAGGGTGTGGGCTCTCCTAGGATTTTACCATTATATATACAACAGTTCATTTCAAGTTGCCACCATCTTTTAAGTTAGTTTGACGAAATCATAGAATCATATTTTAAATTATAATTATTTCTCACTTTTACGACTTGCACAAATAAAGATTACTAATTTAATTTGGCATCAATTGTTAAAAATAAATTAGAAAAAATGCATTTGACGCATGATATAGTTTGAGGTATTTATAGTATCCATGTTCGCATGAATCTACAAAAATTGACAAGGAATAATCAATAACATTTCATAACCATAAAACCATTTAAAATCCATAACTATAACGTAAATTAACACAATACTTATAAAATACATATGAATTTTCTTATTAAAATTAATTTAAGGCGAAAGGCGTGGTGTGGGTTCAATGTCTGATAATATGCTTTCTAAATAAATATAAAACCACAGTTAGGGTGATAGAATAAATATCATGTTTCATACTAAATATCATGTTTCATACTAAATATCATGTTTCATACCCGGCAAATAAACATATTGATACATTTAAAACCGTTTAAAACTTATAAATCATTAAGATTTATAGATGTGTCAAATGTGGGTACTTAATTTTATACTCGGAAAATAAAATAATTAACACCCCTTGGAGTCCAAATTAATCCTTCTTTTAATTCATCATTCATTATTTTTTCTTCGTTATACGTGAATGTATTTCGTATGTATAAAAGATAAATTTTCCTTCATAAATCAATATTGAATAGTTGTTTAATTATATTAATAAATTAGAATATAAAACTTCATACATGGATTTCCTTTAATATATATATCACTTATACGTTGCTTCAAATATACAATGATGCCTTTTAAATGTTAATACTTTCATACCTTTTATTTCAAACCGAAGTTTATTTTAAAGGTTGAATCACCTCATCCATCTCATTTGCATTAAGCATGAAAAATGATATCACTTTTCAATTCATTTTTCACTCTGAAGGAAACACGATAATTACTTACATAGCTCTTCAAAGGAGACAGTTAAAGAAATTACTTAAATTTATTCAAAAAAAAATTTTTAAACAAGCGCAAAAGAAAATTTTCCCATCAAAAATGTGTTAGTGAAGGTTATTCAAAATTAGTCTTAAAACTTAACAATATCCAATAAAAAACCCCTTTTAAACTTACTTTTCATGTAAACCTAAGTAAAAAAGTAACAGGTGGGTTTTGCTTTGACTCTCAAGTATAATATATTTTGCGAATTATTTTTAGTTTCAAAGGTCCCAAAGTAGAAATTGTGCATATTTGTTTTATAAAATGAAAATAAAACTTTAAAATTTGTTTTAACTAGTATACATTTATAATATGAATAAGTCATTTCTGATCTCTCTATGAATAAATTCTATGATCAATTAACTCCATACTTAAATTCTCTAATTCAAAAGCACAACCAAAACTTCATTATTTTAAAGTTTTGTGATTTTATCGTAACGTATTCATATTGTTTTTCTTTCGTATTTATGTAAAAAAATATGCACCTATAACATCAAACAAACTAAAAATAATGCGAAATATTTTTACTTGTAACAATGGGCACAATACCAACATTTTTGAAAACAGAAAAATGCATTTTCCAGAAAAGAAATAGAACTAAAATCAAAAATGGTGACTTCATGGTGGCTGCATGCAGTTAACTAATCAATTTTTAAGAAACATAACTTTTTTAAATATTAAAAATTTATGTCATAAAGTAAAATTAATTTTTCATAATAATCTTTTACGCCTATTAATAAACATTTCTCTGTTTTTTTATCATAAGTCTATTGTTTGTTATCCTTTTTTCCCTTAAATATTTTAGAAAAGACAACTCTTCTACTCTCGTCGTAAAAGTATGATTCCATTTGTCGTTTGTGAAAAGTATGCCTGTGTCAATGAATATAAATCAACTTGTAAATCCCAAGTCTTAAAAAAATTAGAAAACTGGCTAAAGTAAAAGTAATGGGCTTCGGAAAGAATCATATGGAAAAAACTTTTAAGAGTTTAAGTGCGAGCTTTGAAAAATATAAAAACAATTTTGTAAAATTAAACCTTTTTAAGGATTTCGTTAAATTAAAAAGACTCGAAAAATTATTTAAACATGGAATAAAGAAAGTACAGGGTGTCCATAAAATAAGTAACCCGATTTAAGGCCATCTAGCAACCAAACCGTTCATCGGAGTTGAATGAAATTTTGGTGGAAGACGTTTTGAGGGATGGGGAGGAGAATGGTATGGGGTGGGGCAGTTAAACTTTATCAGTTACGGTTAAAGTGAAATTTTTTTTGAAAATTCCCAATGTAACCCCCCCTTTTTTATTCGCACTATGTGATCCCAGATGGGAAAAAACACAAATAGCGTTAAAACGGTACCTCTAAGTTGTAAACTCGCTCCTAGAGAGACAAATAAAAACAGCTGTGAAACTGTTATTTTTGTAGAAGCTAGACTAGTGAATGGTTAAGAAAAATGACTAGTAAGTCGGTAAATCACAATAAAAACTAGTAAAAACCAAGGTATATAAACTAACAAGGTATGCTCTTCCGGCGAAAAAGGCGTGGCTTTTGAAAATAACGTCACCCAGGATATATTTCCTATTCACAGCATGGGAAAATGCTTATTTTTGGTGATTTTTATTAAAATAAGAGACAAAGAAACTTTTAAAACAGTTTACACTGAACACAATTACTAACATGTTTATAGGTTATCAAGTGTTTTGAATTAGAACAATAATTTTAACTCAATAACAGCCGATCAAAATATGAACCTTGAGCTCTACAAAGATGTGCTTCAATCTCTCCGCTTTTTTATTTTAATTACTAACTTGTATATATAAATGTAATTAAAACAGCAGCTGCTGATACAAAGAAAAAAATATTAAGCAAATATTCAATCATGAAAACTTTTCAGAACATTCTTGTTATGATAAAATTAATATCGCTGCTCTGCTATGTCAAACTTGAATATCCATTGTATCGAAGCAGTTTAGATTTTTAAGACAAAAAATATTGAGTTTCTAAATAAATGAAGTACATAAAAATATGGAAAACAATGAACTAAAATCTAAGAACAAATTAATTTAATTTAATAATCGATTTATTCAAAATTTTAGTGCATTTACCTTTAATGATCCTACTACAGTCCAGTCAGCTTGTTTATTTTTATTTGAGAATCAGAAATAGTATTCTTAAAATCGTCTGTCACTTTAATTATCTTTTTTAATATTTTATACGTATTTTTTTTAAATAAGTGGGTGATTGTATTCATAAGTTTTAAAACAAACTAAATAATGAATTTCAATAATATCGACCCAATTAATCATAACGTATCAGCATCAGCGATCTGTTGCAATGGCGTTTATTGTATTAGCTGACATGCCCGTCATTGATTGGTCCGTTATTTTATATCCTGGGTGACGTCACACAGCGAGACTTATGAGCATACCTTGTTACTTTATATACCTTGAGTAAAAACAAAGTATGCCAGTAAGTTCACTAGTTTTTATTGTTATTTACTGATTCACTAGTCATTTTTCTTAACCATTCACTAGTCTAGCTTCCACAAAAATAACAGTTTCAGAGATGTTTTCGTTTGTCTGTCTAGGAGCGAGTTTACAACTTAGAGTTACCGTTTTAACGCTATTTGTGTTTTTCCTCATCTGGGGTTCTAATTGAACCATTTATTCCCGATAACAACTCTGACGTCAGATATTACTTTTCTTCATTGACTTGCATGTATCATTGCGCGCACTTTCAACCCCACTTGATATCAAAACAAACCTTCTAATCAACCAAAAGAAGGTGTATCCCACACCATCATCAAACATAGATGTTTAACCTCCACTGTTTCATTCATTCACACACTCTCTCATCAGCCCCCCGTGCCGTGATTACCTGCATATAGGAGGGACCCTCGTGGGTCAACATTACTCAAAAAATCCCCACGCGCGGCGCCTTTGATCTTGCTCAAAACAAACGGGAGAGAGGAATTTCCCCTGGAAATCGTAAAGAAACAAGCCCCAAAGTACGAATCCATCCCACTTGGCCAATATTTTATGTTCGTACAGCTGCGACTTGCTGCAACAGGTGTTTGGTTTGTTGGGATCGTCCCCGTTGTAAACCGGGACACTAAAAAAAGGGGGTTGAGTGCACCTCTTCGGGCGGGTTTGCAGTGTTTTCGATTCGTGTTCGAAGTGACACAAAGTGATAAAGTGAGATCGATTGGGAGATAAGGGAGCGAGAGGGATGACTTCATTTCTGGGATTGTGAAGATTCTTTCGCACCGTTGATGTGATGCCTCGGGTGAAACCTCTTATTCAACAACGGATTTGTGTTTCTTTCCATTAGTTGTTTGGGTTTTTTTCCCACTGGTATTTGCATTTATATGACTTTCTGATATCGTGAAAATATTCGTTCTTTCAAAACCTGTACACAATGCCCATGGTGTATATTTGTTGTTGGTTTTTACTGTAATACTTAGGCATTCGAAACAAAACTTTAAAATCGGAGAATAAAATACTAATGGGAAAGTACGGGTGGGGGGGACGTGTCCCCCCCCCAATAATTAGGAACATTGTTTAGAAAAACTTTATTTTTAACTTTTGAGGAAAGACCGAAAATTTTCTGAATGTGTTTTTCCAACCTTTAATCAAAAAGGATGGTGCCAATTTACCAATGGCACCTATAACATAAGAGGCGCATATAAGAGGGGGCAGACTCCCCATGATTTAGAGCAATTTTTCTGTTAGAATAGGTTGAATCCAGTGGTGAGTTTGGGGGACATTTTTTCAACAAAAAATTTTGTTTCGAGCAAAAAAAGTACGTTATAATAAGGCAAGCCCTTCTCCCAGAAAAAAATTCAGCTACAGCACTGATTGAAGCATAGAAATATTATTTTGAAATTGAATAATCATGTAACACTAAAATGAATTTGACCCTGTCTTAAAAGGTCAAATTTCAAAAAACTTGAAGTGAAGTTTTATAAATTGATTCACAAAGCCACCTTAAAATCACTGGGGGGGCATAAGCGAAATAAAAGATTTTTTAAAGGGTAGATAATCATGATTTTGTAAAGGGTAGATAATCATGATGATTTTGTAATCTTATAACTTATTAAAAAAGTTACAAAAAAAGACACAATCAATTGTTTCAGTTGCTTTACTAAGGTATTTAAAAAAGCCTAACTATATGTTACATTATAACCAAAATTATAAGATAATGAAGGAATATTTCATATCTAAAATAATACTATTATTATTATTATTTTAATATAATTAGTACTTTACTTACACATGTCTTTGGCATAATCCTTTAAACTGTCCTTAACTGTTCAACTAGTGGGGATGGTTAGGAGAGTTTAAGATCTCTAAAGGAGATATCTGCCGGAAAATATTATTTGATGGGAAAATTAATGGTTTTTGAATAAGCATATAAACTATAAATTTGGAAAATAATTCAATAAAAAGTGTTCCAGGGTTCCCCTATGAGATTATTTGAATTAAATTAATAAAAACTTAATATAGATTTTTAACTTAATTAACTTAGATTTGTTCACTGAACCTATGCCTGGTCTTGCAAGGTAAGAGCTTAAATGCTGATTTCTTGACAAACTTTAGATTTTATATTTCTTTTCAATTTTGTAAATAAATTACTTTGTAATCAATTTTTATTCTGCCTGTATAATTTAAAATTACCTTTTGAAGATCCCAGAGAAAAAGGAAAAATAAGTTGCTATTTAAGATGTAAGTAATAATTGATTAATTGGAAAACACTCTAAATGATCCTGTGTTCTTTTATGGCTAAATATGCTTTTGAATCTGTGTATAGAATACACAGAAGAATTTACAGAAGATTTTGATAACGAATACTCTGTTTCAGTTACTTTTATTTTAAACTAAGTTTTTTTTTAAAAAAAGCATGGTAATTTACTACTAATTAGTTAATTTTTTAAATGGGGATAAAAGTTTTAAAATATCCTTCATTTTAAAATGTAAATTTTACTGAGAGTCTACTCCGTCTCTAAACTCTTAACGACACACAATTTTTAATCTTTATTTAAATACTTGAATATTTCCCACGAGCATATTACATAAAAATTTACCCTGGAAAGTTTTTTCTAAATTATAATTTCATTTAATCTTTGAGTAAAACAAGTTTTATCGTTAAAATTAAAATATTGGAAAACCAAGTTTTTTTAAATTGGAAATACATAAGTAACATAAAAAAGAAAAATTTTCAACTCAAATTTTATTCCAAAATATTATTCATTACAAAACAGTAAGGTTTATAGAGTGTAATACTTTAGTATCATTTCTACACCCTTTCATTCCCAACTTTTCAAGTTTTGAATGAGTCCAAATGGCATCATTGGGAGTTAAGGGGTAAAAGTGGTACTGATTCTAATGCCACATTTAACCTCAGAGAGTTCATAAATGATAATGGAGGTAAATATTGATATTAACTATTGTTATGATATTATTTTTTAACATTTTAATTCATTTTTTTCGTTAAATAATCCAAAAATAATGAAAATAATTTTTCGAAATAACGAAGTTTTCGAGATAACGAATTTCGAAATATCGAGGTTATACTGTAAATAGATATGTTCTATTTCTAAGATAAAAACAGTCATTTACATACATAACATTCATATAATTTGTCGAAAGGGTAAAATATTTATCGAAATAACGAAATTTTCGAGATAACGAATTTCGAGATATCGAGAGTAAAATGTAGCTGTCTTGTTTTTTTATTTCTATGGTTACATTTAATTAATATTTGAAGTATTTTATCAGAAATATAGCTTTATATCTTATATATAGCATTTTCTAACATGTTATGTACTGGTAAGCAAGAGCACCTGAACTCCCAATGATGCCATTTGGAATCATGACTTTTCAATAAATTCTAAAACCAAAACTTTTTGATGAATATTATTTGAAAATATCAATATAGTCTTTACAATAATTTATTTACAAGATAAAACAGTATTCTTTTATTTTAATTAATTTAAATTTCTTCAAAATTAAAGTTGTTTTACACAGATTTAGCAAAAAAAATTTTCAAAAAGCTAAATTTTGATCGTTTATTGGGAAATGAAAATTTAATGGTAAGGAAAAAACAAAAATATTTTTTAAAAGAGAGTTAGATGAAGATTCTAATAGTATCCATTTGGAATCTTTGGTATTTCTAGGAAAGACGAAAAAATCCCAAATACCATGATTCCAATTGGCATCATTGGGAATGAAAGGGTTAAAACAGAAGTTCCCCTGTTTCAGTTTAATAAAAATCAGTGAACACACTAAAAAAGAAGTTTTATTCAAGTTTTTAAATTTTCTTAATTGGTTTTGTAGAAAGGTCCCATCCATCAAAATAATATCCCTCCATGGTCGATAAAATGAGTACCAAGCTCACTTGGGGCAATCAAGAGGGGGCTTTGTATCATACTAGTTACTCATCTGACTGCCATAACTAGGGCTAGGATTTATATGTTATAACATATTTGTTCAGGAATCTGATATTAAAGTGTGCTCTTGAATTCTGTACGTTTAAAGATTTTGAATCGATTAAGACCATGTTTATTTTATATTTTCACATATTTCAGTTCATTTACATATTTTTACATATTCAACATATAACTACATATTTATCCATTTTCAACTTTTTCAAAAATAATCACACGTTTGACCGATTTTCAAATTAAAGTAACCCATAAACAGGCCCGTGCTGGGTACCTTCAGAGGGCGGTGGACAAAGGGTGTAAGGGCGCAACCATACAATGATTATTAAACCTAAAAACTTTTTTAAAGATGGGCGGGATTTTAAAAATTACAAAGCAATACTGCTAATCGTGTTTTTTTTATTGTTTTTATTTCAACATTTGATTTTTGTTTAAAAAATGGCATTTTAGCTCATTTTGAGCCCCTTCTGTGTGGATGATTACACCAAAAAAGGAACACTCCTTGTAAGTCAAAATATTCAAGAGAAACAGTACATGAAGAATAAGAAATTTAAAAGGGGGTCTGGGGGTCCTCCCCCAGAAAAATTTTAGAATTTTTACTCTTAAAAGTAGTGAAAAGTAATTTTGAGACCCTTTGAGTTACACCAGGAGGACAAAAATTGGAAAGAAAATACAGCATAAAAATATGTCAGAATTTCAGGAATTGCTATAAAAATCTCCCTGAATTTTTATTTTCGAAGGTAATTATTATTTTGACTAAGGGCAGCCCTTAGTAGGGTGTCCCTTAAAAATCGAAAGTCGGGGAAACTTTTGAGACACCCCCTAATTTTTTTCCTTTTGGTATCCTAAGAAAGTGTGCAAAATCTTAAATCGATCAGAAAATATTAACACGTGCCTCAAACGACCTAAAGTTGGGAAATTTTGACATTTTTCTCATTTTATCGAAAAATTTTTTAAAATGCCTTAAAATATTATTTTGTCGAATAATAGGGCTTTAACACATCTAAATATTCGTATTTGACCGTTTTTCATTCCTAGCTAGGCGAAATTACCCAGTTTTTAGCCTGGTCATCAATCGGAAAATCATCAAATTTGCCCATTTTATACTGAGAATAGAGGACACAAAAGTCAGTGGGGAATGACTTGTAATTCCACAACTAGGTACCATTTGTAGACGATATTGATGTGTAGATAAACTATCTAGAGCATTAATTAATTTCTAACATTTTAATTACAGGCACCATATTGGATTGCATTACCCCTAAAAAAAATCTGCGATAAACGGCATGGGTTTGTTTGGTATTGGGAAATGCGTATTTGAGGTTACTTATCTCAATTAATACTAATAAAATCCTTATATCACATTTTAAAACTCTTTACTCAATTCGAATGACCAGTATATCTCTTATTATAAGCGTAAACCATGATTTCATAACTAAAGGTATTATTCTTAACGCATAAAAGGATCAATCGAAATTCTGGAAAAATATTGAACAACTAGACTGCAGCGTATTCAGAAGTATTGTATTGTATTGTTAAAAAATTGAGGTTGTTGGAAATAAATTATCCGCTCTTCATAATGATTGAGCCTACTACACCCAGATTATCCATGTTTTTAATCATGTCATTAAATATGTTTATAGATACTGTTATTTGATACATAAAACTACCGACAATTCAGCAAATTAGTAACATGAAAGCCTATTAAACATTGATATTTGGTTCTTAGCTATATTAATTACAGTTTCTGTCATAATATTTCTAATACTAACTACAGTTTCTGTAACTCTTCAACTAGTCTTAACTTTTTTTCGCACTGTACGATTTTCATCAGTGAACGTTCTTGAAGAGAAATAAGGTTTCGAATTGATTTTTTGAGAAGTTTCTTTATAAAATTAAATTATTTTAAACCCTTAGTGTATTATGAATGAGTCTAAGCTGTATAAATTTTACAGAGTGAAGTGTAGCTCTGACTTCAAAACTGACTTTAAAAAAGGACTGGTTTCAGCAACCATTGTTAATATTTAACATATTCTCAAACACAATATCAGTATCTAATAGGTTTTTCATGCTGCAGGAATATTTTATGCTCTTTATGCATTCAAATTAAGATAAAATACTAGAACAGTCTTTAAGCATAGTTAAATGCTTTTATTCTGAGTGCAGTAGGCTCACTCATCTTAAAGAGCGGGTTAATTTTGTATCAACTTCAATTTTTCAACTGAGTTACAGAATACAATACCTTCTGTATGTACTAACGGACATTAGTTTTTCAATATTTTTTAGAATTTATCTTTTCCCTATTATGCATTTAGAATTTTATCATGTATAGTTATGTAATAAGAATAAGAGATATTACTGGTCATTCGAATTGAGTAAATAGTTTTAAAATGTGATAAAAGCATTTTATTAGTATTAATTGAGATCAGTAACCTCAAATACGCATTGCCTAATACCAAACATACCCATACCGTTTATCGCAGAATTTTTTTAGGGGTAATGCAATCCAATATGGTGCCTGTAATTAAAATGTTAGAAATTAATTAATGCTCCAGATAATTTATCTGCACATCAATATCGTCTACAAATGGTACCTGGTTATGGAATTACGTGGAATTACAAGTCATTCCCCACTGACTTTTGTGTCCTCTATTCTCAGTATAAAATGGGCAAATTTGATGATTTTCCGATTGATGACCAGGCTAAAAACTGGGTAATTTCGCCTAGCTAGGAATGAAAAACGGTCAAATACGAATATTTAGATGTGTTAAAGCCCTATTATTCGACAAAATAATATTTTAAGGCATTTTAAAAAATTTTTCGATAAAATGAGAAAAATGTCAAAATTTCCCAACTTTAGGTCGTTTGAGGCACGTGTTAATATTTTCTGATCGATTTAAGATTTTGCACACTTTCTTAGGATACCAAAAGGAAAAAAATTAGGGGGTGTCTCAAAAGTTTCCCCGACTTTCGATTTTTAAGGGACACCCTAGCCCTTAGTCAAGAAGCCCTTGGTGTGTGGCCAGTCGTCAAAATTTGAGCGAAAATTTTAAAATAGCTGGCTTGCATGAAAAAGGGCACCCTGCAAACACCTCGTGTTCCCCTAATTTTTTCATTTAGTGTGCCCAAGGGGAAAACTAATGCTTATTAAAGTAAGATGGTCTCCATTTGACAGTTTAAATGAGAGCGCCCTATCAATTTCAACGTGCCTTGAATATTAACCACCTTACCTTGTTATTTCATAGTTAATCTTTAAATAAAGGCGCCCTAAAAATAAAAACTCATAACGAAATTTGATGGTAAGGTAAAAATGGGGAGGTTAAAAAGACTTTTAGATGCCTTCGAGCATCAGACTTGATGAACCAAGAATGAATTGTAAAACCAATAGTATAGTGACTAGACCAATAGTGGTTCAAGTTTGGTGGAAAAAGAGCCCATAAAAACATTGAGAAATCCACGAGTAAATTACAAATTGTAGAAAAGTCTCTTTAAAAGGGCGCCTGAGCAAAGGGCGCAGGGGGACACGTCCTCCTGTCCCCCCTGGCCAGCACGGGCCTGCCCATAAAATGAAATACGCATTCAAATTATGGTTAAAATTAGTGCACCCAATGCTGAATTTAACTTTTAAAAGGTTGTGAAGTCGAAATAGTCAGATGAAACTTGTCAGGCGCGCCGAGAAGGGAAGTAGACACATGGTTTTCCTTTTTTCCTCGCGACAGCAAAAAAAACTATGAGCTGTCGGCAAATAGCGAAAACCACCCTTCCCTACTATGTGCTTGTGTATTAAGACCCCCTTTAAAAAACTTACTTAACATTTTCTTTTTATTGCTACACTGTTAAAAAAATAGCTCAACCTTTCACCACAAACTGGTTCAAATTTAGCTGCAACCTAAGTTTGGTAAAAGGTTTCACCAAGTTTTCGTGCTTTCTCTAGTGAAAGTACCGGATTTCACTAGTGAAAGTTCCGAAAACTTGGTGAAACCTGTTACCAAACCTAGGTTGCAGCTAAATTTGAACCAGTTTGTGGTGAAACACTACAACCTTTCACCACAAACTGGTGAAAGGTTGAACTGTTTTTTAACAGTGTACATATTTGGCATTTTAATACATATTTTGCTAAAATAAACACATATTATATTATATGTACACAGAGATAATTTTAACGCCTTTAAGAGCGTACACGCATTGAAAAGTAATTGAAGTATTTCACGCATTGAAAATCGGAAATACGCTTTAAAAACTTGAAGGAGTATTTTCACGCTTTGAATTTTCAACAAAGGTTTAGCTTCTTAAAAAATGCCCCTACCGAAAACAACTAATACTTTTTGTCTACTCAAAACACCAAATTTTATATTTTCTACTAATTGTTTGTTTAGATTGTTTTGTTTTAATTTGTTCTAATTTGTTTAACATTTTCTACAAATACTTAACATATTCTTTAATTGTTAAAAACTAAATAGCATACTCACTTTTTCTATTTCATTTTTGTCCATTAAAAAAGTATTTTTTTAGAAAATTTGTATCTGTATTTGTAGTTTGTTATTTCCGTATTTCACTCCTCCTAAAAAAGACAAGGAGTATTTTTACTCCTCCAAAAAAATCCTATAAGAATAACACTATGTACATATTTTGAATTTTTAATTACATATAATCACAGCCCTAGTCATAACACTGCCTTATTCAATGAGGCTAATGGTTCTTCTAGAGTTTGAAGATCTGACAATCTAGGTACTCCCTCCACATTGGTTAGGTATCCATCTTGATTTTTCAAAAAAACTAATTCTGTATAGAATTGCATACAAATGGGTAAGAGATATGGAGGATAATCCAATAATAAAACAAAAAGCGGAAATCCGCAATGCATCATCTACATAAAAAAAACAGTTTCCGGTGATTTCTTCTTACCTCAAACATTAACCACTTTCTTTTGGTTGTTAAAAATCTTTCCTATGAACTTTTTCTCAATAACTGCATCTTAACATTCCGTGGCTATGACCTAATAAACCAATTTACACCGTTCGGAAACCTGAGTGTCTAATTATCGAGTCTGGAAAAACTTATGTAATTATGTGCTCTGTTAGTCACAGACTGATTCTTGGGATCACACACAGGCATTCGAGCAGAACGGTAAAAACCCGCTGTAAACGTTTTTATTTCTCTGAATCATCCTCTTCTTTGTTGAGTTACCACATATATATTGAAGAAGAAGGACCTTTTCTCTCTTGACCTTTAGTTGACTTGGTGGGAAAAAAAACTAAAGGTGTAACAGTTCCGTTACCATTCTATTCTCGCTATATTTTGAGTAAATTTGTTCATCACATTGTTTTACAAAAAAATCTTTTTTTTTTCTGAAAAAGCCTATAATATTTTATTAGTTTTATTTTCTTTTTGTTCTAATTATGCGCATAAGTATACTAAATATTAATGATGCTTAAGTTTCAAAAATTTAATATAGGTTTCAAAATAACCAATCAAACCCGGTCTAATCTAATAATCTAACCAACTAATCAATCTAGTAAACCATCAAAGCATGTATTCTAAAATTTAATGAAAAGTTTGCATCATCGCCTAGATTTCTAATTTATGATTTAAAATTTAACCTTAATTTGGATTTACAATTTTTTTGTTGTGGGGGAGGTTGTCTTTTTATAACAATACTAGCGGATATGCCCGGCCTTGCACGGGTGTAGTTAGTTTAAGTTAAATTATCTCAAGTTAGTTAAGTCAAGTTAGTTAAGTAGTTAGTTTAAGTTAAATTTTCTCAAAATACATTTATAATTTTTAAATCAGCAATTACTAATCATCCCGGTATCCCAGGCGCCTCTTTCATATCCCGGTGTTCTCGGTAATTTTTTCTATCCCGGTGTCTTTGTTCATCTTAATAAAGTAACAAATTTGAAACTATAATAAAAAGTCTAGTAAATTAATAAGTCAAGTGAACACAGTAACAAATTTAAAACTGTAATAAAAGATCTAGTTAATTTAAAAGTCTAGTGAACTGTCTCATTTAAAACAAAGTTTTATTTTTAAGTTGTTTTCCATGAAAAAAATTTACACTTTTCCATAAATATTTTTATTTTAAAGGAAAAAATCTTAAAATAAAGGAAAATAACGTTTGAAAATAAATTATTTGAATTTATTTTGATGTTTTCACAACTGATAAAGCTTTTAAATGGGACAATTATAGAGTTTTTCCTGTTAAAACATCTACTTTTCAAGGTTTTAATCTCGTTAACAATAGTGAGTCAAGAAGATCTACTCTGGTAGAGAAATGGAGAAATAAGCTTGGCTATAAATTAGCTAATTACTCGTAAATATTCGATTTTCAACCTTGGAAAACTTTACAGTGATCGTCCTCGCCTCGAGATACGTCTATATACCGAGTTTTGGCTTAGGTGAAGATGCGTCCTCCACAAAAATTAAACAAATTAGAAATTAAACAAAAATTGAAGACAATAAGGAAGAGGCATGTGTCAGATTTTCATAAACAAACAAGTGTTCCGTATGGTTTTTCGTATAGTAAAATGAAATATCTAGTCAATTTTTCAAAAAAATGTACATGTAATTAAATATTTTAATTTAAAAGTCGAGAAAAAACAAGTGACTGAAAACGCTAATTGTTTAAAACATACGATGACATCAACAATCATACCATCAACTCCGTTGCTTTCCAACAATGGTCACCGTACGATGACGTCACATCTCAAACTCTTAGCGTTTTCACGCGCTTGGAAAAAGGGGATTTTTGAAAAATTTTTTTGCAATAAAAAAATTTCTCGATCGCCTCAAATTTTGGGTAGTTGCTTATTTTTGCATGAAGAATCGATTAAAAAAATCACGCAACTTCCTTATATTTGATAAGGTTAATTTTATCATCACAGCAGAAATTTTCTTATTAAAAATTACAAATAATAAAACAGCTATTACTCAAAATATTTCCCAGTAGACTTTCTCGGTAATAAATGACTTAAATTATCTAGTAATCACTATTTTTCTTATTACATATATGTACTTTTTAAAGTAATGTTAAAAAAGGGTTTAAAAACTTAAAATAAGTACATAAAATTAAAATTTTCGATGAAATAAACGGTTAAAAAATTAAAGTATCAAATTTAACTTATATAACTTTATAATGGTATCAAATATCTCATGCATCATTACCTTGCTATATTTTTTATTACTCAAGCATCTCTCTATTCTAAACAAATTTTTTGGTGAACAGTTTCCAGAGAAAAAATTTTAAATACTGATCTGTATCATACTGATCTCATTTTATGTATCAGACTGTTCGGATTCTTTTGAGGATGTGCAATATGTCATTAGAATTTCTAAAAAAAATTCTCAATTTCAAAATATTTCCTTTTTTTTTTCAGATTACGGATAAGGTCACAGTTACAAACCAAATACTGCCAAACAACTTATTATGCATCCAATCACAACGACCAATAAGGAAGTTGCATGTGTCAGATTTTCAAAAACAAACAAGTGTTCCGTATGGTTTTTTGTATGGTAAAATGAAATATCTAGTCAGTTTTTCAAAAAAATGTACAGGTAATTAAATATTTTAATTTAAAAGTCGAGAAAAAAACACGTGACTGAAAACGTTTATTGTTTAAACTATAAGATGACGTCAACAATAATACCATCAACTCCATTGCTTTACAACAATGTTTAGTATAAGATGACGTCACATCCAAACTCTTGGCGTTTTCGCGCGCTTTTAAAAAGGGGATTTTTGTTAATTTTTTTGACAATCAAAAAATTTCTCGATCGGCCTCAAATTTTGGGTAGTTGCTTATTTTTGCAAGAGGAATCAATTAAAAAAATAAAAAAAAATCATGCAACTTCCTCATTGACGCCATGTTTTATGACGAAATAATTTTTTTCACGTTTTAAAAACGTACTTAGATTACTTTCCAACTTAAATATCATTCAAAGACTGATAAGAGTATTCCAAAAACATACAGTTATGCGGTTTCATACTAAAATTTCATACATTTTGTCTCTGAAATTTATAATATTTATCCTGATAATAGAAATTAATATTAAACATTGAGTGTCAAGTAGGTTTTGTCTTCTATTATTTTCAATGGCTTGAAAGGTATTGTTTAACAAGTATATTGAATATAATGATCCATTGGTGTACTGTTTTTTTTTTAGAATATTGATTAACAAGAGTTATTTGTAAACTTGCTGGATATTTTAAAGGAAAATATTTTGATAAGTTAGAACCAATAGATATTCTAACTTTAAGCGAGTAGTGTTATTTATGGAGATGACCTATGACGGATTTTTGGAAAGTTGGTTGACGTTTTCTTCTATTAATTGTTGTTCCGAATGTTTTATGAAGTGAAGGGTTTTGTGAGGATTGTGAAGTGTTCTGAAAGGCCCTGCGTAAGCAACCTACGGGGATCGGTGAGTGATATCGAGCAGGGGGCGGTAGCTCCCTAGTTAAGAAAATATAAAGTTATAAAAAATGTGTGATATTGTAAAGGGTTAAAACTAATAGGGCAGATAAAAGTTATAGAATGTTCTAATTTATTGATTAGGTATAAATTATGTTAGGGAGTAAGTCGGGTAAGATAATAAAAGGAATTTTGTTTAAATTACTAAAGAAAAAATATTCTTTTTTTTGTTGTTCAGTTTACTTTGATTTTTGTCTAAAATTTTAATTGATAACTTTTTGCTGTACATAAAACTATTAATTTAATTTACTAAATAAAGAAATTTTGAAATTTTCCTACAATTAAAAGGTAATAAAAACTAAAACATTTAAAAAAATTTAAATCTAGTCAGTAGAATCATTTTATTTTTGGTAGATACAATAATAAAAATGAATTCGTTTTCTAAAATAGAAATTTTGAGTCCAAAATTTTAAAATAGAATTATCACATATGTGTTTGAACATAGTATTTAAATTATATATCACTGCAAGTGTTACGTTTATTGATCAAATATTAAAGAGAAGAAAGATCGGTGAAACTTAATGACATCATCTTACTGTTCATACATCAAACATAATACTTAAATATCTAAAATGCATTAATTGAATGAAATTTATAACTGAAGCTTTTTAAGTTCTCTTTGTATCATAGAGCTGGAATATTATGAAAATATATTTATTTCCCTATCGTAAAAATTACTTAAAAGTGTTTTGTGCGTATAATTTTTTAGTACTTACCTTTCACATTCCGTATCAACATCGAAACAATTATGAGTAGATTTGAATTTCCGATAATGATTGGAATATATCATGGAAGCTTTGAGAAAGGAATGCTCAACTTCTTGATCAATATATGAATAAGTATTTCTTACAAATAAATATGCAAATTTAATCTCTTAAAAATCACCCTCATTTTTATCCATTCCAATTCCCTCAAAAACAATTCTATATACACTCGGTATCAAATACTCAACTCAGAATACATTAAAGAAAATCGAAGCGACATAAATAACCCCTAAACAGAGAGAAAAGTACGAAAATGAGAATAAATTATATCGAACCAAATACAAACACATAAGAATCTATAACAACACCGCCTCCCAAAACACCCTTTCTCCACTAAATAACCACCCTCGAAACTTATCATAATAAGGGACTCTCCATCCCAATTATGCCATTTGCCATCAAACAGTCCTCCCGATTCTAGCGAAATTCCGTCTCTGAGGGTCTGCCCACACTAGAACGGTTCTTGTCGCGGAAACCATTAAGAGGTCCTTAAAAGGCAGAGATGAAAAAGAAGGAAACTCAAGGGGAGATGCACTAGATGCGGTTGGAAGCGGAAAGGATAGGTTTGGCTGAATTGGACCACATTGGGTTAGACCCAATGGGGTTTTTTTTCAAAAAAACCATGTGAGAAAACCCTAATTTTGGACCCATTTTCGGTCAAGATGAAAAGTCAAGATTTTGGCAGTTTTAATATAGAAGAAAAACATTATTTAACGATATAACATACCAAGAACTACTATTTTTTTTTTAATTGAATTTAAAATCTCCCCATGCTCCACAGAGTATAACATGGGGCTTACAGAAGTAAGTTACAATCTCAAATAAAAATAATAATCAGAACAAAACAACAGAATCAAAAAACACTTTCAACAAAATTAACAAATAATGTAAAAGTTTCTCTATTAGATATCATAGCAAAAGGAGATGCTGGCCAATTGATGTGCAATTTTCTCAAGGCCAATCTCAAAACTTTTCTTTGGGATGAAAATCTAGGGCAATCATAAACAATATGATGGACATCTTCTTCACCAAAACCACAGTCACAAGACGAAGAATGAGCCAAACCAAAACGATGAAGATACCTCCTGAACCCTCCATGACCAGTTAGAAATTGAGTTATTTTAAAGTTAGCATAGAAATGAGCACAAGACATACGATGGCCAATAGTCGGGAAATATTTCCTTGTTAATTCACCCTTCTCTGAACCACCGTATTCATCTGACCAGGTTTCTATAATGCTCTCCTTCATAATCCTTTTGTAATATGACTTCGGTATATTAGCAGGTTCAAACTCAATACTTAAATCTGTTGCGGAAGTACTACTATTGAGTGGGTTTTTTCAAAATTTTAAGTAGGTTTCAATAATTAAGGGGTTTTTCATTATTGAACGAGTTTTTTTTTCAAAATTTAGGACGTGTTAAGCTCAAAGCTTAAACTTAATTAAAAAATAAGGATAGTTTTTTAAATTTCAGTGAGTTTTTTAAAGTTAAATATATGTATTACTTTCAATATTGAATGGGTTTTTTCAAGGTTTAGGATATTTTATAAATTTTAGTGGGTTTTTTCAAAATTAAAAACAAATTTCAATAATTAAGGGATGTTTTTACAATTTCAGTGGGGTTTTTTTCAAAGTAAATACGTTCTTTCATAATTCTCTCAGTGTGTTTTTTTCATTATTGAATGGGTAAAAATAAAAACATTACTTTTTTAAGAAAACTGACGAACTTTGAAAAAACCCACTTAACTATGGAAAAACTGACATTATTTTGGCAGAACACATTTAACATGTAATAAACTCACTAAAATTTGAAAAAAACCACTTACTATAGAAAACCACCTAAATTTAAAAAAACACTTTAAAAAGTTTTATATGGGTTTTTTCAGGGTTTTATTGAAAAAACCCAACCCACAGGAGTAGTCTACTACATGGCCCCTCAACTCTCCATCTTTCTTCCCACCGTTTGATAAAGATCTTAACGGCTTCCGCGACAAGAGTCGCTCCAGACCCTAACGCCGCGGCATATAATTTCTATCAGAAGAAGAAATATCCCAAACACCGCATGAAGCCCGTCATAATACGAATTTAATAGCCCGGACTCTGCGGGAGAGGAAAAGAAAGCATTAAACAAATCGCGTTATTTTTGCTAATAGAACGACCGCCGCACGAAGAGCCACTACCGCCATGGTTTTTAAAACCGTAATTGCGGAGAACCGGACTGTGGCCCACCCGGTCAGTGTGTTGCTGCTGACACTCCGTCGGGTACCGCCCTGGCACTTTTCGGAGATTTTTTTTGTTGTTGTTGATTTGTTCCTTTTTTTTTCTTCTGGCCCTTACGACGTCTCTACTGAGGTGGCGTGGCGAAAGGAAGAACCTTGGAAAGTCCTAGAAGTGATGTGAGGTGGGATTGTAGACGATTCTTGGATGTGCATGAGAAATGGAACTGGGGAGATGACTGTTATAGAAAACAGGGATCTTCTTTAGTCATAGTTCTCATAATGTGTGAAAATTAGTGTGAATTTGTCGAATTATAAGTAGGGATATTTTTGTAGGTTTTTTAGTGATAAATTTTAAAAAAGTTTATTTAAAAAAAACTTTGTAGCTAAAAGATTTTAAAAAAAGTATGAAAAGGGAGTACTTTACCACTACCTCTGGTTAGAGGAATAAGTGAGAAAACTCCAGCTCTCAAGCGTCGCCTCCAACCGTGGACCGGTTTCGCCCTTGTTAGGGCTCATCAGCACGGTGTAGGAAGATAACGCAAGAGAGCGGAGGGAGAGCTTTTAGTCTAGCCGACTATAACGGAAAAAGTGGTGACCATTGATTAGTCCTCCACTATCTGCCGGAATGAACTGCGCATTCCATAGAACAGATTTAATTTCCGAAAGGACACAGGTATGAAAAGGGAGTACTTTACCACTACCTCTGGTTAGAGGAATAAGTGAGAAAACTCCAGCTCTCAAGCGTCGCCTCCAACCGTGGACCGGTTTCGCCCTTGTTAGGGCTCATCAGCACGGTGTAGGAAGATAACGCAAGAGAGCGGAGGGAGAGCTTTTAGTCTAGCCGACTATAACGGAAAAAGTGGTGACCATTGATTAGTCCTCCACTATCTGCCGGAATGAACTGCGCATTCCATAGAAGGGCAATTCCACCGTAACTCACGCTACATTTTTTCCAAAATTGCAATTTCAAATAATTTTTAAATATAGAAATAACTATTATTTTCTTTCTAAAAAAATCATACATATTGAAATTTATGTTAATAATTTAAAATAAGTATTGCGAATCTTTTAAGAATTTTAGTTTTTTAAATATTAATAAAAATAGAGTCGTAACTCACGCTACAAGAAAAAGACATGGATTTATGAGTATAAAATTCAAATTTGTTTTTCTGCTTAAATAGTGTTTCAATAATTCTATATGCTTGTAAGGTGTTTGAATATACTTCCTTTATTCTAAAATAGCAAACAGTTTTACTGGGAATGCTTTAGAAAATCAGAAATAAAATAAAATATAGAGAGCTGTTCGTAACTCACGCTACAGTACTTCGTAACTCACGCTACATGTGTATAAGCGTTCAGTTATTCATGAATATAAATATAATTAAATTGATTTAAACACTTTATTTCATTTTTACTATAAAGTTTATGAGTATATTTAACAAAAAAGCTGTAAAAACTAATTAATTTATTTTTAATTTTCTAAATAAACTATACATTTTTCATTAACAAATTAACCTTTAAAACAAATATTTCTAAATATTTACTTTAAATGCTGACATTCCGATAAAAATAATTTTACACAAAATTTAAGCAATGCAAAACACAATTAGATCAATACTGCATAATTATTCCCTAAAATAATTAGAAAATTTTATTATTTTATTTTTTCATTTTTCTTGATCATGTCCCTGTTCATATGGAATAGCCCAGAACAGATTTAATTTCCGAAAGGACACAGGTATGAAAAGGGAGTACTTTACCACTACCTCTGGTTAGAGGAATAAGTGAGAAAACTCCAGCTCTCAAGCGTCGCCTCCAACCGTGGACCGGTTTCGCCCTTGTTAGGGCTCATCAGCACGGTGTAGGAAGATAACGCAAGAGAGCGGAGGGAGAGCTTTTAGTCTAGCCGACTATAACGGAAAAAGTGGTGACCATTGATTAGTCCTCCACTATCTGCCGGAATGAACTGCGCATTCCATAGAACAGATTTAATTTCCGAAAGGACACAGGTATGAAAAGGGAGTACTTTACCACTACCTCTGGTTAGAGGAATAAGTGAGAAAACTCCAGCTCTCAAGCGTCGCCTCCAACCGTGGACCGGTTTCGCCCTTGTTAGGGCTCATCAGCACGGTGTAGGAAGATAACGCAAGAGAGCGGAGGGAGAGCTTTTAGTCTAGCCGACTATAACGGAAAAAGTGGTGACCATTGATTAGTCCTCCACTATCTGCCGGAATGAACTGCGCATTCCATAGAACAGATTTAATTTCCGAAAGGACACAGGTATGAAAAGGGAGTACTTTACCACTACCTCTGGTTAGAGGAATAAGTGAGAAAACTCCAGCTCTCGAGCGTCGCCTCCAACCGTGGACCGGTTTCGCCCTTGTTAGGGCTCATCAGCACGGTAAAAAAGTATGTTTGACAATGTGTTAAATAAAAAAACTGATGTTTGGAAAAAAAACTTTTTAATTAAATAGAATTATATTATTTAAAACTTTTATAAGTAGATACTGCATGTTAAAATTATTTGTTGCAACGAATTTAAATTTCAAGGCGAATATTTAAATTAAATTTAATGTATCCTAGGGATTTTAAATGACTCCCCCATTGATAAGATTAAGAAAACGTTTCTCCTTTCTTATTAGCTCCTGTAGCTTGTAAACTTTTTTCTTCAGATCCTTATCAATATTTTGTTTATTCTTTTCTTTATACTGCTGTTTATTCTTTATACTGCTATTATAAATTAGTTTAAAATTTTTATCCATTAAAATATAGCATTTCAAAATATTTTAACTTATAAAGTGGGAAAGAAAGCAAAATTTCAAAAGGATTTTAAGTCATTAGGGAGATTTGCTATTAAAAACAATACTGTGTTTAAGGGTCTCTAATTACTTAGAATAGCATTATCTAAAATAATTTCATATAATTTTATAACATGACCTTGCTCTAAAAGAAGTTTAGGGCCAATTATATCAATCAAATATATATTTCATGAAACCAATATCCGTATTTAAATGTAGATTATGTCGACATATTCAAACACACTTACTATAAACATTACTTTTGCTGACAATGGTAATTTAAATGCCAGACTAATATTCAATCATTTAAATATCAATTCCAAAACAATAATATCCAAGTCATTAAACAAAACCATTATCAAAACAAACAATAAAAAATTAATATGTTTCGTAAAACAAGATACATCAGCTTTTTGCCGTAACCCAGATCTCTCCATTCCCACACACCTTCACAAGGCCTACGACATACCACTTCTCGGGAAAACGCATAAATCAAAACCGCTCAACAATTCCATCAAAGTGTGAAATTTTACCATCTTCCACGAGAGTCCTTCGAGGTCAGGGGTGATCTTCTCCCTCTCTTTGGGGAGGTCTCTAGCAGACGATTGTAGATCACGTGGATCATCACGCATGCCTGTCTGTCCGATGGCTTTTCTTCCTTTTGTATTGAAATTTGCCTCTCAGAGGTGAAGGATTTTTTCTCCCTTTGTGGAGTCTTTGAAAAAATGCCTGCAGAGGATAGTAAATAAAGTTACTTCGTTTTGACTCAACCCTGAAAGGGGTTTTCAACTCTCTGTGATGGGGAAACCCGCAAGGTAACATGTTTGGAGAGTATCTGTTCTTGGAAGCGTGATTTCCTGAGGCACTTATCAATTAAACGAAATGGGTTACTAAATTGAGTTAGTTTTATTTTGATATTGCGTATGAGAAACTTTCTCTCATTGAAACTTTGATTGTTTTCTCATGCTCAATTGTTTTAAGTGGAAAGAACTGTAGGCTAAAAATTATTTTTTATTAGAAAACAAACTTATAAATTACTGCTATAAAATTTTTTATTGTCTTCTTTTATTCTTCAACAGTAGCTCTCATAATTTTTCGACATACACATTTTCTGGATTTTAGGAGAATTTTGACTTTATTACTAAAAAATTTTCTTTGAGACGTTAAACATTTTTGGGTGCTTTGTATATTTAAGTGTTCCTTTTCTACATAAAAGGTAATCTTTTTTAGTTAGTAGCTTTTAAGAATTTTAAAAATGCAATGGAGTCTAAATCTAAATTATGCGTTTTTGGGTCCAATGTAAAAAGTATTTAAGTACTAATTTACATTTAAAAGCATTAGTTAGTGGTGTTATTGCGTTTGTTTACTAAATTTTCATAGAACAAAATTGATAAAAAAGTAAACACCCTTAAAATTTGGAAAAAAGCGTCATCTCAAAAGTAACATATTGTGTAATTTTTTTGTCTTGCTAAGCACATGAAATAATGCATTAAACATCATACTTAAAAGTTCATATCTTCACTCTGCAGGAATTCACTTACGAAAAAAATATACTTATTTACTGTGCTTTTTCAAAGTTTCAATATATATCCTAAACACAGAATGAAAACATTGTCCCAAACAAAAATCAAAATACGATATGTTGGTATCTCCTTCTATAATCTATAGATTCTCGACAAGAATGTTTAAAAAACGTATCAGCATCCACCCAGCTGCTACTTTATACCTGTATCATAAAACGTGTAGGATATTGATGTTTACCAATAAAACAATAACCCAAGCTTTCTAGTTGTATACTTTAATGCTTCCTTTGAGATCTTTTGCTAGTGGTTGTATCACACTTGCTTACTTTTTATGGGGAAGTTTATAGGGTCAACACACTAAAGTAATGACACGTTACTGGATGTTTTCATTGTAGTTTCCGGTGATTGTATTATTGAAAGCATAAAGATAATATGAAATGCTATAAAAAGTATTAATCCATGCTGTTTTCACCAATGCTGTTCGCTTTTAATAAGCATTGGTAAAAATTACAAATAATGTAGGGAATATAAGTGTGAATTAGTGAATATAATTGTCATCTAGTTTTGAAGATCGTGAGAAAAAAATTTTTTTGTTAAAGTGAAAATAATTTCAAACTTTGGAAAATTAAAGAACTAATAAAAATGTATACAAAATATCACACATTGAAAGCTTTTAATTAATCTAGTCACTATTCTACTTAAGTAGTTAAAATTGAAAACTCCTGTGGAATTATTAATAATCATGCACACTGATCGCTTAAAATACAACGCACTCTCATTACGCGCTGGCTTCCCTGCCATAATAGTCTTGCGGCAATAAAAACAGTATCACATGGTATTGGGGGAAAGCCATCCGTCAGTGTTAGTTTTGCGGAAAACGCATCTGCAGTTAGCCCTAAAAGCGCGATCTCAAAAGCTTTGAATCATTCTTTCTTATGTGTATTGAGATTGATAAAAGTGTGATATAAACATAAAAACACATCTTTATATTTCCTAAAGCAGTCCTGATGGGGCCCCCAGCCCTGTTCAGTGTTCATGTGACCCTTCATAAGTTTTGATGCTAAAATAATAATTACAAAATCGAAGTTACACATTGGCAATTTCATTTTTAAAAAATATATTTTGCTAATCTTCAATTATTTTCTAAAGCATTTGACATGAAAAAATGCAGTTGTTCATAGTTTTCCGATTTACTAAAGAAAATATTTTGAAAGGCAGCTAACAAGTAAACCGGTAAATCAAAAATCTAGAAGTTTCATTAAAATTGTTTTGCATTTTTCTTTCTATATTAACTAATTTTTATTACTGCTAGGGGGCTCTGTCCCCTGCTCAAAGTTGTTAGATACAATTCAAAATAGTATATCTCTCTGTATTAAAAAAAAGTAACTGTCGCCGCCGCCGCCGCCGCCGCTGATTTTGAAAATTTTATTTTTGTACATTTTGAACTCTAACTACGCAAAAACTATTCAAA
Organism: Tetragnatha versicolor; assembly: GCA_024610705.1. Classification (NCBI taxonomy): domain Eukaryota; kingdom Metazoa; phylum Arthropoda; class Arachnida; order Araneae; family Tetragnathidae; genus Tetragnatha; species Tetragnatha versicolor. The sequence goes on along the minus strand of JANDEH010000002.1, from coordinate 19,818,198 downwards.
GGAATATTATGAAATTTTGACCATTGGTAGACAAACGCATGATAATCATTTTCGTTCCAAAACCTAATTAATTAGATAATTGGTTCTGGAGTTATTTAATGTCAAAGTCGAAATTTATTTTTTTCTGCTGCGAGTTCGCCTCCAGCAAAATCTATTTACAGCAGAAACGTGATTTTTTGCATACACATACTCTTAGGAATGAAGTTTTGCACCTCATCGCTCTTTTTTCGAATTTCGAATTAGTTTTTGAGTAATTCAATTTTAAAGTTTCGAAATTTTTGACAATTTTTCGATTTTTTCGCTATAAAATAAAAACTAATCATGATAGAGGCACAATATTTTAGACACATATAGGGGAGAGTGTTGTACCTCTGGACAAAAATCACGTTTGGATTTTTCTAAGACAGGTAAAATCACATTTTGACCATTTAAAGTGCCCAACCTATAGTCCTAACCTTTGTGAGTACAGAGATATTTTTTACTAGCCAAAATCTTGAAAATTGGATTTTTAATCATTTATAATAACATGGAAAAATTTGTGTCCAAAGGTACAACAACCTGTTGTACTTATGGACAGACCCAGTTGTACCTGTGGACACCCTTAAAAAGGGAAATTTTAGTTGAAAAAAGCTAAGAATTAATATTTTTATTGATGCATTACCTTTTAATAACCTATTTCAAGCCTTTTTAAAATTGAAAATAGATTTTTTAAAGTAATGTAGTTTTAGATCGTAAATGATCATTAAAACGAAGTTGAATGATAAAAGTCTTGATTTTTTACCAAAAACACAAAAATCACATGGTATTTTCAGATCAGAATTTAAGATATAGTTTCATCAATCATGCTGATTGATCTGACAACTTCACTGATCCCCCCCCCAAAAAAAAACAATTCGATCAACACTTAGTTGTGCAAGCATTTGGTGGTAATAACAATAATAATTTGGTGGTAAATCTTCTTCAGTGGAAATTTCAAGTTTTTTTAATCATCATACTTAAATGCGATAGGGTTTTTAAGATTTTACACCATATTTTACATTAAATTCCAAGTAGAATCATAAATTTAAAAAAGTAGTTAAGATCACAAAATATTTGATTTTTCATCTAAAATTCACTTGAAAATAATCGCTGACAAATAGATTACCATTTAGAATTAATTGAACATTTATTAAAATGTATTCAGTTAAATGAAACCTGATTCTAAAACGCCGATTAGCTACAGACACCCACAAGAACGTGTCCGTAGGTACAACACTTATGGTGTCCGAAGGTACAACATGAGGTGTCTTTGCATTCAAAGTTCTATAAAAGATAAAAGAATTGAGATATGACTATTTCTAATATCAAAACTTAAAAGTTAAAATCTCGGGGATTCCCCCCATGTATCCCATTTTATCATGTCATAATTAAAGGGGAAGAAAAGAGTTAATGTAGTGATGCACTAAAAAAAACTTAGAGCACCTAAAAACAGTAAATTTATTACATAAAATTTAAATAATATTTTAAAGAGCTGATTTCACGTTAGCAACTAGATAACATCTGTTTACATTCAAAATCGACCACAAATTCAAATTTACATTTTTTCCCGAATTTTAAAATGAGGTGGCTGAAGGTACAACCGTCCGTAGGTACAACACTCTCCCCTACAGTTATTTTTTATAAAAATATTGGCGTGTCGTTTTTTTTAAATTCGAATCAGTTTTAGAATTATTGAGATTCAAAGTTTCAATTTTTTCTTCTCTTTCTGGTCTTTCACTAGGGAAACAGCTTATTTTTATGAGTCTTATTTCTTTAATTTCCGACGATTCACTAGATGTTTACGTGCATATTAAAAATTTAAAGTTTCTTAAAGGCTTGTTTTTACTCTAAGTTGGTTGATGATGATTGGTAGACTTGCTTGATATTTTTTTAAAAACATTTCTATTCAATAATGAGGTATTTGCATGAGTGAGGGATTTGCTTGATTTTATACTTTTTTGATACATTATGGTTTAAAACTCCCAAATTTCTGATTTTTAAGTTCAAAAATGTGTTTTAATTAATTTAAAATTCAATTTGATTTTTGCCTAAACGTCAGAAGAGTCACGTTATCAGAAAACGGGCTCCTATTGGATATGACCTCACAGCGCATGATTTGTGATTCGGAAGTGTTTTCGCGCCCAAACAAAAAATGAAATTTCAAAAATTTATATCTCAGAAACTAGGCTACGGAAATACTTGATGTAAACGTAATTCTTCATGGTTTTTTATCTACAATTTTAATAAAATTTAATCTCAAAACGTGAGAATACCTCATTGAAGAAAGAAGAATTGAAGTTAAGAGATGAATATTTTAGAAACAGTTTTATATTGATATCTTCGAGGGAATCAATGATTCGAATTAAATCATTGATATGTTACAGTTAAAGTCCGGAAATCAGTTAATTTACAGATAACCTAGGTAATTTGCAGATTAACGAGGGTGATCCGTTAAAGAGCGAATTTTTTTTCAATTTCTAAGATTACCTAGGTAATCTTGAAATTACCTAGGTATTCTGCACCCTACCGACTAGACACTCGTTAATCTGCATACTACCTGTAATCAGTTATTTTACATATTAACGAGGGTGATCCGTTAAAGTACAAAATTTCATTTTATTTTATAAAAAGTTTAAGGAGGTTGGGGGGCTGCCGCCCCCCCAAACCCCCCTGCCCTAACTATAACCAAACTCGTGTTGGGGGTCGTAAACAACAATGACGAATCAAAAAAGGGGGATCGGTACTTTTTTCATATTACACAAAACACGCAAATCCCACAAAAATAGTAATGAAATAGCAATTTTAAAACTAGAATATAAAAACAATAATAATAGAATATTAAAGTACCAACTGAGATTTGTATCAATTGTGGTTTTCGATCTCGATTTGACAGCGTATTTCAATGAGCACTTAAACTAGCAAATCTTAATGAAAGCGCGGTGTAATCGGCTGGCAGCCTGCCCTGAACTATTGCTAGGATTCGCGATCGATTACATATGTTAAACCCTTGCCCAGGTTGTAGCGATTGTTGAATTAACGTTTGTTGAAAAGATATTTCAACAGCTGGGACATTTGCTTTCGTTAAAAGAAATCTCTGTCACTCTGAAGTCGGAGCTTCAACACAATTGTTTCAAAATACCCGTTTTAGTAGTAATATACTGTACTTAATCATGTAAATTTACAGTACTTACTTGCTTGTATTATTTTGTTTTAACATTCAACATGACAACTACCAGTGCTACGCACTAAGTTTGAAATCAAAACACCAAATATGATAACAAACTACGTATTGGAACCCAACTGCGCAGGGGTAAGCGCATGGCGCAGTAAGCACCTCAACATTTTAACAGAAAGTATTGAACGAAACAAACTATTTTGAACTTTAACTATCAAGAGGCCGTGATAGTGTAGATTCCCTAGGTAAAATGCGAAAAACTCAAAAATCCGCACATTAACGACAGAAATCAGTTAATCTTAAGTTTACCTAGGTATTCTCCAGAATAACTAATTATCAACTTTAGCGGTAACAGATACACTAGAGAGATGAGTAGCTTCGGTATCAAAGGCGCATTAACTAAGCCGACGAGCCTGGACTGTTGAGATGAAATGAACGAGCTCTGGTCGCTAAGATCGCGAAGCGATCTTCAAAGAACTGCGAAGCAGTTCCGGGGGTTGGTGAGCGATAGCGAGCAGGGGGCAGAGCCCCCTAGTCTAATAAAATAAAAGTCAATGTGTGTGTGTGTGTGTATGTGGGTGGTTGCGTATATTTGTCTTCTATACAAATCCACAGTTTTCTTCCGATCTTCACCAAACTTGGTATATATACGTAAAAGAATCCCAGAAAAAACATAGGCTATGTTTCAAAGTTCTAGAATGACCCCTTGACCCTCTTTCGACCCTTTTCATGGTCATTTTGCTGAAATAGCTTTATTTCTCCTCCAGAAGAGATCTGTTCATCCCATTGTTACAAAAAAAACAAAATGCAAAATAGCAAGTTTTTAAAAGAAAAATTAGATATAAGTCTAATTAAAAATTATAACCATAATCTAAAAACATAATTAAATGAAATTTAAAATTTTAAAACATGATATACAGTATAGTACAAAATATTATTATTTGAGAGTAATTTTTAAATAAAAAATTTCATGGAATAGCATTGTTGTTAAAATAATCGGCGCAAGTTCAGAGGTGCGGATGCGCCAAGTTTTTAGCAGTAAACATGACTAATATGGTAACCCTAACTAATGTTAGAAGAGTCATTTGGCTTCTAAATTTGGCGCTAAATAGCCAAAATTCGCCAATCATCCGCACCTCTGAACTTGCGCCAAATAATCTCCATGGAAACGAGGATGAAAAATCAAATGATGATCATATTGTAGCTTTTAAGAAAGTTGGTTAACAGACCAAAAACTAGAGTTAATATTAAAAACCAGAGGAAATATTGTATTTTTGCAGGAATATGTTTTATTTATTAAACTAGCTGATATGCCCGGCCTTGCACGGGTGAAGATGGCGATTTTTTCTTTAAAATTGTTAAATCAATCATTCATTTCTACCTTCCAGGGGGTAGCACTCTGGACAGCACCCCCCCTTGGGTACCCAAAAAGGTTGTCAAAATGAGTAAAACCCTACTTTTACTGGTCTAATTTTCCAATTTTTTTTCTGGTGGAGGACCCCCATACCTCCCATTAGTACCACCAGAGGATCTTCAGTGATAATTTTTAGGAAATCCTCAATATTTTAACATTTTGGGTGAAAAAGTAAAGATAATACTGTTGAAAAGTGCCCCCTTAGAATCAAAACGTTTCTAAAGACGCGAGTTCAAACCCTACTTTTACACGTCGAATTTCTAATTTTTTCTGCGGGAGGACCCCTATACCCCAATGGGAATCTTGTCTGGAAAAGTGCCCCCCTCTTGGAGGCGTGCGGGATCTGTGCCTATATTTTGATGAGTGAAAGGTGTCGAATCAAGCATTTTAAATTCTGAACGATTTCTGCATTTACCACATGATTACCATAAAAAACAATAAAATATTAGAAAAATATTCTTCCCAAAATCATATCCTGACGTGGATCATGTGCCATAAAAAAACAATCAAAATAAAAAAACCCTTTCCAAAATCACTTAAAATGCTCAATCAGAGCTCTTAATTAATCGTATTTTCATGATTTTATTATATCTTTGGTATAAAATTTAATAAATAAAACATATTCCTGCAAAATTACAATATTTCCTCCTCTGGTTTTTTTAACTCTAGTTTTTGGTCTGTTAACCAACTGTCTTAAAAGCTACAATATGATCATCATTTGATTTTTCATCCTCGTTTCCATGGAGATTATTTTAACAACAATGCTATTCCATGAAATTTTTTATTTAAAAATTACTCTCAAATAATAATATTTTGAACTATACTTACCAGTTTTAAAATTTTAAATTTCATTTAACTATATTTTTAGATTAGTGTTATAATTTTCAAATAGACTTTTATCTAGTTTTTCTTTTTAAAACTTTTTATTTTGCATTATGTTTTTTTGTAACAATGGGGTAAACAGATCTCTTTTTGAGCAGAAATAAAGCTATTTCAGCAAAATGACCATAAAAAGGGTCGAAAGAGGGTCAAGGGGTTATTCTAGAACTTTGAAACATAGCCTATGTTTTTTCTGGGATTCTTTTACGTACATATACCAAGTTTGGTGCAGATCGGAAGAAAACTGTGGATTTGTATAGAAGACAAATATACGCAACCACCCACACACACACATACACACATTGACTTTTATTATATTAGATTTTATACCAAAGATATAATAAAATCATGAAAATACGATTAATTAAGAGCTCTGATTGAGCATTTTAAGTGATTTTGGAAAGGTTTTTTTTATTTTGATTGGTTTTTTATGGCACATGATCCACGTCAGGATATGATTTTGGGAAGAATATTTTTCTAATATTTTATTGTTTTTTATGGGAATCATGTGGTAAATGCAGAAATCGTTCAGAAATTACAATGCTTGATTCGACAATTTTCACTCATCAAAATATAGGCACAGATCCAGCACGCCTCCAAGAGGGGGGCACTTTTCCAGACAAGATTCCCATTGGGGTATAGGGGTCCTCCCCTAGAAAAAATTAGAAATTCGACGTGTAAAAGTAGGGTTTAAACTCGCGTTTTTAGAAACGCGTTTTTTTCAACAGTATTATCTTTACTTTTTCACCCAAAATGTTAAAATATTGAGGATTTCCTAAAAATTATCACTGAAGATCCTCTGGTGGTACTAATGGGAGGTATGGGGGTCCTCCACCAGAAAAAAATTGGAAAATTAGACCAGTAAAAGTAGGGTTTTACTCATTTTGACAACCTTTTGGGCTCCCAAGGGGGGTGCTGTCCAGAGTGCTACTCCCTGGAAGGTAGAAATGAATGATTGATTTAAAAATTTTTAAAGAAAAAATCTCCATCTTCACCCGTGCAAGGCCGGGCATGTCAGCTAGTAAAGAATATAAAGATAGATACAAAATATATATACAGATAGATATAAAATATATTAAAAGAGAAGTACTCAAGTAAACAAGTCAGAAGTCTGCATCAAGTATAATACGTAAATAAGTTTCAGAACAAAACTCTAATACAATTGCATTCACAAACACCATTTATCAAATAAATGACTTAAAGTATGACGAATTTTCAAATTTATCATCTGCCTTCTACGAATAGATGAGTAACCTTAAAAAAACTCCTCATATTCCGTGTATGTATGTCAGTTCTTATGTATAACTTCTTTCATTAAATAAAAGGAAGAGATTCAATGCTTACATGAAGAGAAATTAATGATATTTATAAACTCTAATAACAAAAAGATTTATATTACAACTCAAATTACTCCCATCATTCCTAATGTATGCAATACAATTGCCATTCTCATAAATGTAAATAATTTAAATAACAACGAGAAATATGACCGATTCCATTGTGCAGAATGAGATCATTTTTCATGGAAAAATGAGTTATATATCCCAAGAAGGCAGGGAGGAGTGCATTCACACGTTTATAGACGAAACTGATGAACAACTCTTCAAAAAAGAACTCAAAAAAAGTGTTGATAAAAAGATAATCAAACCAAATCATTCATAGCACCACCCCTAAATTAGTTGGACTAAATCCTGTTTCCCAAAGGATCGAAAGATTAACTTCGTGTTGTGTTGCATAAGTAGCTTATGGTTCCAATACATGCTAACTTTTCTGTGCTTCTTTCCTCACCTTTCTTGTACTCAATTCTGGAACGAGAAATGATAAGGAAACAACAAAAGAGAGAATAAAGGGAGATGAAACAAGAGTAAATAAAAAAATTTTGTGAACCCAGTTTTCGGTGCGTTATGACGCAACTTGGCAAGTCTTTTAGAGGGGTCCACCCCACACTGAAGACCCCAAATGGCATCGGAAATCCTTTCGGCGTTACAAAGCCATCAAATATGGATGTGGGTGCTGGGCAGGGACCTCCTAGACCTCCCATTCCGAAGGTGCCAAGTGGTGGTCAAACGGGCCCTTCGCACGTAGTAATTGGAATGCGGGGCCATGATGGTCTTCGCACACGGCATACCACCATTAACCCGCTTTAATAGAAGATGGCGGCTCAATTAGAAACAGCATCGTTGGAGGATGTCGGGTGGGGCCGGGCGATTGATCTCTATTTGAGCTTTCTCTTGTCCCCCGTGGCTATTTATAGCTCGTTAGGTCGCTGACGATCTAATTAGGTTCGTATGTTGGATATGGTGAGAGGATTGCTCCGAGGATGTTTCGGGTCTGTTTTGGAGTGGTAGGGTTATTGGGATTTCTTCGCCCATAGAGCATTCGCACATGACGTCACTTGGAGGTAAAAAAATTGCTGATGAGGCAACTATGGTATAATGCGAGGAAAAGCAGAATTTATCAGTGAAATTTCTAAACGCTTTCTGAAAGAGTATACCTGCATGCCCTCATATTTTAGTAAAAATCACTCAGACTAAAAAAAGGTAGGGTTAGAGATTTATCATCTGAAATTTTTCTAGTACTGAATGAAAGCGATATGATATGAGAAGGTACAACAGCAACTGTAAAATCCATCTAATTTTCAATCCTCTGTCTAAGGCTAAGCGCGCAGTAGATACTTTTGTCACGGCGACAGAGACAAAATTATCACTGGCTATTGCAAGAAGCTAGAGCTCACCCACAGGCGACGAGACTCTTGGCCGATTAAAGTGTCACCTCTATAGAAATGCATTACTTTTGAGTGATTTAGTGTTTATAGTCGCCGCGACAGAAGTCTCTAGTGCGCGCTTAGCCTAAGGTGACTGGATGACTTTTGAGGAACGATATCTGACGAAAACATATTATGATGTCAATGTAGCTTCTCTTTTCTTTTTGAACGTAATTACAAGTTTCACTTAATGTGATACTTTGATATCACTGATTCAAATTAGCCATGACAGACGACAGCTTAATTGGCAGAACTAGTTTCTCTCGGAGACAAGTCTTTGCTTTGGTTTTCAATCAAAAATAATTTCATGAAAAACATTTCTCATACATAATTCTAATAAGAATATCCATTTTTTTAAATTGTCATCTTGAAATTTATTTATCTGCACAGCTATTGACTTCTATACGAATGCTTGCTCCCCGTGTGAGACTTAGAGCAATATTAAATGTGAACTTATTTAGACGACTATACCTAACACCTAACATTAAGCAAATATTTTCAGGTTGATAATGAAGTAAGCATATTTAGATAATTCTTAGGTTACCTTAGTACTTACATTTAGTACTAACGTTTCAAATAAAGCGCTCACCTTATCATGGTCTCCAACCACCAGCGAAAAGTTATAGTGATTTTCAGACAATCGAAAACTAAAATCATGATATTTTTCAATTGGAAATAGCAATGCTTTTATTTAAGGGTTTATATAAATCCTATTAAACCAACAAAAATCTTAAACTGAGCATTGAAACTACGGAAAATCGGTAGTACTCGTACTACTAGGAATAACTAAATAATAGATGTAACAGAATGATGTATAGGAATAATAAATGTAACAGAAAAAACTGTTTGATAAATCGTACCTAATTCCCAGCGTTACTCTTTTAAACTAGGCTAGTTTTAGAATTTTTCTCAACATTTTTCTGGATAAATGAACCAAAATCAACCGAATCTCTATCCCCACTTTAACCAATAAATTTCCCACCGGCACATCTCTCCCGCCAAACTTCTTCCAAATCGAACCTGATTCCCATCTCATTTCAATACCCTTTTATCTCTCGCTCGCACAATTCGATCTCCATTCGACAATCAGGGCACCCAGGGCGCGATAGAAAGGGATCCACCTTCAGTAAAAGGCGGGCGGCGTCCTTTTAGGGGAACTACCGCACCGTTTATCCAATGGGGGTCAGCGCTTTCTGCTGGGATGATTGCTGCTCCCTCAATGCAGATGATTCACTTCCGAGCTCAGCAATTTCGGAATTGAAAGACTATCAATTCAAAACGGGTGTACTATTTTTTTATGAGTCGGTGGGGCAAAGTTTTTTAAATTGCAGTTTTTGGTGTAATTGCGTGTTCCCATGATTTTTTAACTGGTGCTCGTGCGGTTGGGAGGAGATATCGTGGTTTGTACATTGTGTGTGTGATTGAAAAAAGTATTTTTTTATGCATTTGTTCAAGGAGCACAAAATTATGAGGAGGTATGTCGGGTTGTGTTATTTGCTTTTAAGTTTAGTAAGTTAAGGGGAAAACTTGTTCAATCATAAAGGAAAGAAGGAAATAAAGTGTTTTCTAGATGAATAACATTCTGTATTAGGTTTAAAACAGGTTTGCTTGAACTATGCTTGTTCTTAGTTGATATATTAATGAATGTTTTTTGTTGATGCTGAGACATGCTTTAATTCTCTATAAAACTGACATTAAGTTCAGACAGCAAGGTCTCCAACGTGGCGAGTGTACGTATATGTATTACACTTTGATATAAAGGTCGAATTGGTTTAAATAATAGATAATCCTCGCCACATAAATAGTATTAATTAACGGTTGAAAAATTAAGAACTCGTCATAAGGTTAAAGATAAAAATGTCTAATGTAAATTAAGTTTATTATAAGCTGAATACATTAAGTTGCTCACTGAGTTTGCTTAGAGAATCCAAAACATTAAAAGTTTAAAAATAAAAAGTTTTAGTGACGTACTACAATTTATTGCCCTTATTGTTTTTGACTTCCTAATTTGTTACTTTTGCTTTTTGTTTAAAAAGATTAATTGATAGCGGGAAAACTCTTATCTATTTAATGTCATGAAATCGATTTTAAAATGAAATGTTTTGGGTTTCTGTCTAAGGAGCATACTCAAAATATAGCATTACATTCGTCCACTTCACTAAAATTAAACTTAATGAAAATTATTGTTCAGAATAAAGCTAGAATCAGGAGAATAGCAAAAGATAGACCCCAAAAAACATCTTATTCAAAGTTAAAATTTTACATCCTAGGTTGTTTAGTTTTTTTTACTGAACAGCATTTTTGGAATATGATATGATGAATACAATATTATATCCTCTTTGGTTCAATGGAATCCTTTCTTCTCCGCTCAAATGATAGCCTGTCATTATGTAATGTTTACCTGTCTCATTCTATTTGACCTTTTTCTAATTGTTGAAAAGGCGATTTCTCATTGGATTACTACTTTAAGCAGCATCTTCACTCTTACGCCATTCGCCTATTTATCGTTTCCTCATCTGGATGTTTACTGGTAGGGTCATTTTTTTGCACATTCTAATGGTTATTTCATTATGCCTGGACCATTATATCGAGCCAAAACCAATTGGGAACTTCTAGATAGATACTATGTGGTGTCGCAACTTGAATACAAATTAATATATTAACGTTAATCAGATTGTTGTTTCCCTTCTTTGCAATCCTGGAGAAATTTCAGAAATGTCAATTGAATACGATAGTTGTATCCAGGAAGAGAAACAGGGGTTGCTTGAGAGTAACTAGTGTTTCCTTACTTCCTTGATGGCTTTACTATACATAAACGTTCAAATAGTAATCGAAATTTAATCTTTTAATATTTTGAAAGTACGATGATGGGAAGCACACTTTGACAACCTCAATGACTGATGAAATTTGAAGTTCAAAGAATTTAAAGTTTACAAATCTCTTACATTGTAAATGCTCTTTGTGTTGTTCTTGTAGAACATAACTTTCTTATAATAATTAAAGGTTATAAATTTATATGTAGAGCTTTTCCTACATACAAACATTCAAACATACAAATTTCCAATATAAAGTTTTATTTTAATGGTATTTGGAATGATTAAAATTTTTAATAAAATTATTTTGAATAGTTAATCATACCCTTATCTAACCCCTTAAAATATCAAAAGGAAATACAACTTACTCCGAAATTTTTTGTTAATTTAGGATTTTAGAAGGCAGCACACTCAACAGAAGTATGATAATGAGGGAGTAATTAATGATATCTAAACATTTGTAAGATGAAAAACTTCCTATTACTACCTCATAGCACAGCTCATACCAAGTACTTAATATGTCAAGTTTTCGTAACTGCAACTAGAAGTAAACGAAATTTCGACGTGGTAAAAATTGGACCAATCGTGTGCTACTTAGGTATAATTGTCACAAAAATACAACTTTTTTTCAGTGAATCCACGAAAAATTGCAGTAAACTGTTCAATGACTGTTTCATCAAGCAATTTCTACTTTTCAGAGCCCTGTCCCAGTGGAGGCAAGGATGGAACAAGTCCTCGCTCTGCCTGTACGCCAAGAAGCACTACCTTCTGAAAGGCAGGCAGGTGTCCCTGTGCCAGAAGCATTTGGAAATCATGAGCCACCTTGTCAGTGCGGCCAGAGATGCCACTAACGTGTGCCTGGCTGCTTTCGCCGACATGCGGTGGAACTGCTCCAGCATCAAGTTCGCGCCTTACCTTACACCAGATCTCGTCAAAGGTAGTATGTTTTGAGAATATCCTTTGAAAAAAAGGCACTCAATAATAATTAAGACAATGTTTAGGTTTATTTTTTTAGAGCAGTGCTGTACAAATAGGTAAATTAAGAACTGCATGTTGTTCAGTGAGTATCTGTGTGTCGGGTATAGAATAGTTCAAAATAAGAAAATTTTAATTGGACGTATGGAATAAAAAGAAAATTCAGCAATGTCATCCAAGAAATGATAACTTAGCGTCTAAAAAAGTAGATTTGGCAAGTTTGTCTGGTTTGAATTCAAAGACATCAGGACCAAAGATGAGGAAAAAAGTTATTCAATCAGGAACATTGTTGTTACGAATGTTTATTTATGAAATAACTAAGTGCAGTGAGCTAGGTTTTGGGAGGATTACGAAGTGATCTGAAAGATCCTGGGTAAGCAGTTTACAAGCAGGGGGTTGGGGAGCGATAGCGAGTATAGCGAGAAGGGAACGGTAGCTCCCTAGCGTATAAAAGTATGAAAACTTTAAGTAATGACAGGTGTTTTTTGATAGACATAGATAACGTTTTAATAAATCCTCTGCGGGAATAAAAAATTTCTTCTTTTGTGTTGTCTTTCAAATTAAAAAAAATAGAGTTTTAAGTAATTCTCAAAAGAGAGAGGCATATTACACTAGATTGTGGCGGCTAAAGTTCGACTACGGTTCGAGTCCCACTTCTAATGTTCTGTAAATTCCAGTGTAATTTATGCAAATGAACTGTTATGAAATTTAGTACATGGGTGTGGCAACACATCCCCTATCTTATAAAAGGCGATCACTGTTTGTCAATCGTGCTTATCTTATCTTCTTGTTGCCGTGCCGGCACAGCTATAACCTTGATTTTAATGTTCAAATAAACTTGTTGAGTTTTATCCAATCTGCCTTCTTATTTAAGCCACCTTCTGAACATGAGCATGTGAACCTGATGAACTGCTTAAGCGGTTGGCACAGTGGTGACTAGACGTGAGTTGAACTGGAAATGAATTGGTTTTAAACCAGGTAACCCTTCTGATCTTCGCACCGCGTGACACCTCTGGTTCTTATAGGGTTTATTAGTAATAATATTTATTCAGTATGAAATATTGTGCCTTTTTTGAATTTTTTTGGAGCCGTCGTCTGTGAGGTGGTATGTCTCATTCTCCCGAAAAAACCAATGCCCCCGTTCCCAACCCCAGTGTCACGATTGATCAAAAAGAAGTAAACGCAGTCGGCTTTAAGCCACCCCCATTTTGGAAATCAAATGTGGTACCTTATTTCCACTTTATTGAAGCACAGTTTGCTACCTCCGGCATTAGTGCTGATCAGACGAAGTACTATTGTTTGGTAGCTGCTTTAGATGAGAGCATTCTTTCTCACGTCAGTGATCTCATTTGCTCTCCTCCTGCATCGGGGAAGTATGACGCGTTAAGGAAACGTTTAATCGATCAGTTCTCTGAGTCTGAGACATCGAGACTGCGATTGTTATTGCACGATTTGGAATTGGGGGACAAAAAACCTAGTACCTTATTAAGGGAAATGATTGAATTGGGAAAGGGATTTTCGGATGAGTCTGTGAAAACGCTTTGGTTACAGCGCTTACCGGTGTCAGCACAGCAAATCCTCAGCGCTTCAAGGGAAGACGTGTTAGCGCAGGCTGACATAGCGGACAAAATTTTGGAGGTTTCTAGAGGTGCAGGGGCTTTTGCGATAGATAGAAAGCCAGATAGTGAGGTTTCCGAGCTAGCTCTATTGCGGAAGGAAATTTCGGCGCTGCGCGAGCAGGTCTCGAGAATAGGTAGATCTCGCAATCGCTCGAAATCACGCGGTAGATTTCGCTCGAAGAGCCCGAGGCCAAAGGATGAAGGGGATAGTGAGTTGTGCTGGTATCATGCTCGATACGGCGAGAAGGCTCGTAAATGCAACCCGCCATGTACCTGGAGGGGTTCGGAAAACTAGCCAACCCGACCCTCGCGACGACGGAGGAGGTCGAGTTTAGCGGCAGTCGTCTCTTTGTTTTTGATAAAGTCACCAAGTTACGCTATCTTGTCGACACTGGGGCGGGTGTTTCCGTAATTCCGAAGGATAAATCAAAAAATTTGAAGCCAAATCAAAACGTTAACCTGTATGCTGCAAATGGCTCGCGCATACGGACTTTCGGCATGCAATTCGTAAACGTTGACATTGGATTGCGGCGTAAGTTTCCTTTTAACTTTCTGATTGCGGAAGTCACCCGGCCCATTCTCGGCGCGGATTTCTTACATAAGTTTGGTCTTATTGTAGATGTTAAAAACAAAAGATTAATCGATAAGGAGACAACTCTCAGCATTAAATCTAAAGTTTTCCAGGGTCCTTCTCTTGGGTTGAGTTTGGTGTCTAACGATTCCCCTTACCATGACCTGTTGCAAGAATTTCCCGAGATTCTAAACGCAAACCTATCAACTACCAACGTATTACATACCACTACCCACTGTATCCAGACGACGGGCCCACCCGTTTTTTCTAAGCCTCGTAGATTGTCGCCAGAAAAACTGAAGATCGTTCGACAGGAGTTTGAAAGGTTGCTCGCGGAAGGCATTGTTGTTCCGGCCAACAGCCCTTGGGCCAGCCCAATACATTTGGTTCCCAAAAAAGATAAGTCTTGGCGCGTTTGTGGGGATTTCAGGCGGGTAAACTCTGTCACCGTTCCTGACCGTTACCCGATCCCCCACATCCACGATTTTTCCCACTGCCTTTCGGGGAAAACAGTCTTTTCAAAAATTGACTTAGTTAGGGCGTATTACCAGATTCCTGTCGAGCCATCCGATGTTTCAAAAACAACAGTAACAACCCCTTTCGGTTCTTTTTCGTTCGTTAAAATGCCTTTTGGATTAAGAAATGCAGGGAATACCTTCCAAAGGTTTATGCACGAAGTGCTTAGAGGGCTGGATTTCTGCTTTTCCTACTTGGATGACATATTGATAGTCTCAGAGGACAAGGGATCTCATAAAGATCACTTAAAGCAAATATTTAGCAGGCTGAAGCAGTACGGGTTGGTTATTAACCCTGATAAATGCATCTTTGGTGCTAGTGAGTTAGTGTTCTTGGGTTATCTCATTTCCCCTGCTGGTATAGCACCCGTACCCGAAAAGGTATCAGCCATAGCTAATTTTCCTCGTCCTGAGACTGTGAAGGATCTGAGACGTTTCCTTGCGATGCTTAACTATTACCATCGTTTCATCCCAAAGGCAGCAGAGATCCAGTCCACATTATACGCGTTCATTAACAGCAAAAAAAAGAACGATCAGTCAAAAATTCAATGGCACGAAGAAGCCATTAATGCTTTTGAGGCATGTAGGGAATGTCTGGCGACATCTACTTTGTTAGCTCATCCAGTAATGGATGCAGAAATTTCTCTCATGGTTGACGCTTCTTCGGTCTCTGTTGGAGCTGTGTTGAACCAAGTGGTTGGTGGGAAAGTTCAACCTC
Organism: Tetragnatha versicolor; assembly: GCA_024610705.1. NCBI lineage: Eukaryota > Metazoa > Arthropoda > Arachnida > Araneae > Tetragnathidae > Tetragnatha > Tetragnatha versicolor. The sequence goes on along the minus strand of JANDEH010000002.1, from coordinate 19,802,737 downwards.
TTCAGTATTTCTCCCGGAAACTAAATTCTGCTGAAATTAAATACAGCGCTTATGACCGAGAGTTATTGGCTGCATACTCGGCAGTCAAGCATTTTCGGCATTTTTTAGAAGGTAGAGAATTTGTAATTTTTTCCGACCACAAACCACTTTCGTTCGCATTCCGGCAGAGATCGGACAAGTGCTCACCAAGACAACAGAGACATTTAGAGTACATAGGTCAGTTTACCACCAATATCCAGTATCTACCTGGTGAGAAAAATGTGGTTGCTGATGCTCTGTCACGAATTTTCAGTTTAGATTTTCCTAATCAAATAGATTATAAATTATTAGCTAATAGTCAACTTAATGACCCAGAATTAGAGGTGTTGCGTGGTCCGGGATCAAACCTGGTCATGAAAGATGTTTCGATTCCCGGAACAAATTTAAAAGTTTTTTGTGACGTTTCAACTGGTGTAGATCGGCCGTATATACCAAGAGAGTTTCGTCGTCAAGTATTTGACAGTGTGCACAATCTGGCTCACCCAGGTGTTCGCTCGTCTATCAAAATGGTGAGGTCAAGATTCGTCTGGAAAAATTTGCGAGCAGACTGCGCCAAGTGGGCCCGGTCATGTGTGCTGTGCCAAAAGTCAAAAGTTACTAGACATACTAGGTCACCTCTTGGAACTTTCCCCGAGCCGGACGATCGTTTTCGAGTTATTCATATGGACATTGTGGGTCCTCTTCCTCCATCGCGTGGCAATCGTTATTGTCTCACGTGTGTGGACAGATGGACTCGTTGGCCCGAGGCGATCCCGATACCGGATCAGACGGCTGAGACAGTTGCCGAGGCTTTCCTTTCAGTCTGGATCGCCAGGTTTGGATGTCCGCAGACCATCATCACAGACCAGGGAGCACAATTCGAGTCTCAACTTCTCAAGCAGTTTTCGAACCTTTTGGGAGCTGAAAAGTCTCGGACTACCGCTTACCACCCCGCAGCTAACGGCATGGTTGAGCGGTTTCACAGAGGTCTTAAGGCTGCGATTCGCTGTCAAGCCTCCGAGGACTGGGTTGCGAAACTCCCCTTGATCTTGCTTGGTCTGCGCTCCGCCATCCGCGAAGACTTGGACGCCTCGATCACTCAGTTCGTATTCGGCTCGACGCCACGCCTGCCCGGTGAGTTCTTCGCAGAGGCTACGGTCACGCCAACACCTCGCCAGCTTCATGACTGCGTCAAGCGGTTCCGGACAGGCATGAACCTCTTGAAGCCTGTTCCTGTGGCACGTCACTCCAGACCAGATGTATTCGTCCACAGGGAACTCGGTACATGCTCTCACGTGTTTGTTCGGGTCGACTCAGTGCGCCGCCCTCTTCAGCCTCCTTACGAGGGTCCATTCAAGATTCTCCGTAGGAATAGGAAGAACCTTCAAATACAGCGTGGTAACCACAAGGTAACAGTTTCGATTGATCGAGTTAAGCCAGCATTCCTCCTTCAGCCACAGCTTGAGACGGGAAGCTCTCAACATCCCCGGACTGTTCCTGTTCAACCCGCAGAGACTGTTAGTCGTTCCGGAAGGCGAATCCGTTTCAGGATACCCCTTGATCACTGAGGGGGGGTACTGTGGCGGCTAAAGTTCGACTACGGTTCGAGTCCCACTTCTAATGTTCTGTAAATTCCAGTGTAATTTATGCAAATGAACTGTTATGAAATTTAGTACATGGGTGTGGCAACACATCCCCTATCTTATAAAAGGCGATCACTGTTTGTCAATCGTGCTTATCTTATCTTCTTGTTGCCGTGCCGGCACAGCTATAACCTTGATTTTAATGTTCAAATAAACTTGTTGAGTTTTATCCAATCTGCCTTCTTATTTAAGCCACCTTCTGAACATGAGCATGTGAACCTGATGAACTGCTTAAGCGGTTGGCACAAGATATCTCGCCATGACTAGTGGGAGTGTTTAAACTCAATAGAGTGGAGATGGCTTTTGCCCTTCTTGGAAACGCGTTCTTTCTTTTCAATTCTTACTAAATCTAAATGTTTTTTCTTCCGAAGTGAAAAAAGGACAAGTTATAAAAAAAGTTCGATAACCTTAACTCTTTATGGAATGAGACGGGACAACGTAATAAATTATGCATAGAAAAGAAATCCATGTCAACTAAAAAAATCTAAAAATGTAAGGGTTGTCTCAACCATTAGATGAAAGATTGACAAGCATAGGGAAACAGAATTATGCCATTCAATCCTATACTAATACCCTTGACTACTGCACAGTCAATCACGGATCATCAGTATTAGCCAAGACGTTTTTCTAGAATATTCAGTATAGAAAACTCCAGTCACTTACTTTTGAGTCAAAAATGAAACATTCTTGAAAGAAAGTTGCAACTCGTTGAAATTTATATTAAATTGATAAACGTATTCAATGCAAAATATTAAAACTGTATTAATTGTGGAATTTCCCACTTGAGGGGAAGGGACTGATGCTATTTGAAGCATCAATAAATTTTATTTAGTTAAGGTATTTTTGCGTTCGGTTTAAAATGGAAGTTGTTGAGAATATTTTTAAATTGAATGCCGAGTTTTCTTTTTGATAAGCATTTTTGAAAAACGTGGTGCAACTTTATTCTTAAAATTGATTTATTTTAAAGTAGGTATTTTTTCAATAAGCAAAGTTTTTATATCGAGAAGGTTAATGCAAATCCACATCCAAGTGATTCAAATATTCAATTCAAATGGGGCAGAATTAAAAGTTTTGCAAAAAAAATCTTTAACATACAGCTTTTGTAAAACAGAAGACAAATTTTCTAGAAAAGGATAAGGGATAAAAATGCGTAATAGTTTGCATTGTCTTTTTAAAGACTGCGGTGGACAGTTTGGGAACCACTGGCTTAGACCTTATGTTTGTTCAAGGGAATTCTTGAATAGTACTAGAATACACTAACAACAAAACGAAAAATTAATATTTTTTAATAGTTAGTTATAATTCCACAAACGTAAATTACGTTAGTATCTAACTAAAGCATATTTTTTCGAGCGAAGTGTATATTTGGACGGCCAAAACGGCCAGTGGCGCATGCGCTGTAGGTCTCGTAATGACGTAGCAGTCTCGGCGCTTAGTGATGGAACCAATGGTACGCCTAGCCGTGGAAGTTATAGTAGAGTTTAGTTGAAAAATAGCCGTGCAAATATACAGTGCCTTTTTCGAGCTAAGTTATATTTTTTTGGAGATTCTAGTCAATTCCATCATCGAATATTAGGATTTCTTTATTCCATATTCCAGCTTGTCCCAAAGATATTCAATAGGGTTAAGGTCCGCACTCAAAGCAGGCTGATCCAGAAGTGGAACCCCATTTTCTTCATATCCCAAACCATGAAATGCGCGGAAACAATCTCAAGACTACATGCTTTTAAAAATTTTCTTCTTTGAAAATTGGTATAATGGAAACTAAGATAAAACTAAATAGAAGAAATTACTTATGATTTAGGGGAGGGGCAACTGCCCCTCCCTGCACCCCCTGGCTAAGCCCTTGAAGGCAAGGGGCATTGCCATCTTGAAAACTTAAAGGGCAGAGTTGTCCAAATTATACATTAGGTCTCTTTAATATGTAAATGTCCCATGAAGGGATGGTAAAATGGTCCAAAAGGAATGGTAAAATGATCTCATGAAGGAATGATATCATGAAGGAATGATAAAATGGTCACATGGTAGAATGGTCACATTGACGAATGGTAAAATGGTCCCAAAAAGAATGGTAAAATAGTCCGATGAAGGAATCGTAAAAAGATCCCATGAATGGATGGTAGAAAGGTCTCATGAATGGATGGTAAAATCGTTACATGAAGGAATGGTAAAATGGTCTCACGAATGGATGGTAAAATGGTTCCATGAAGGAATGATAAAATGGTCCCTCGAAGGAAAAGATGGTAAAATGACCCCATGGAGGAGTGATTGCAAAGTGTTTTTGATTTCCATAAGTAGTGTCCACGTACTTATTGCTATTGTATACTTATTGCATAGACTGCTTAGTTCTTCATAGGAGAATATACTAACCGATTCCCCGTTGCAGGCACACGCGAGCAGGCGTATGTGTACGCGCTGGCGACGGCGTCGGTGGCGCACAGCATCGCGCGCGTGTGCAGCGACGGCACGCTGAGCACGTGCGGCTGCGGCGCCGTGCCGCACGAGCCCCCGCACGGCGACTTCAAGTGGGGCGGCTGCGCGCACAACGTCAAGCACGGGCTCAAGTTCGCGCGGAACTTTGCCGACGCGCCCTGGCGGCAGAAGTCCGTCAGGAAGAACGTCGAGGCCGTCGTCAACAGGCACAACAACCAGGCCGGACGAAGGGTGAGTGGTCACTTATTTTTATATTTATTTTTATCTTATCGGTGTAGGAAAAATCATTGTATTTAATTTCGTTTTTGAAATTATTATCCCCTTTTGAGATTATGAACTAAAATTTAATTACTTTTTTAATATACTAAAAGGGTTGACACACTTACGAGAAAGATATGGAAGCAATGTAAGAAGGTAGATAGGAAGTTAAATGAACAAAACAGTTTCTTCCTCAGTCTATTTCTTTTCTCTTTCATTCTCATTTCCTTTCTCATTCGTTTCCCTTTCTAGTACTATATTTTCCGCTTTCTTATTCTCTTTCCCCTTCTCATTATCTTTCTTATCCTCGTTTCTTTTCCATTCTCCTTTTCTTCTTCCTTTTGGCAATTTTCTCTTATTATTTTTTATTTCTTATTCTGTTTTCCCCTTTCATTTTCGTGCCTCTTTTTTATGTCTTCTGAAAATTCTTCTCATTTACTTTTTTATCTTTCCTTCCTTAAACTTTCATTCCTCTTTTTTTATCTCCTTCTTTAATATCCATTTTCTTCTCTCTTTCTTACTTCTTTATTCTTTCTCTTTACCTTTCTTTTTTCAAAAAGACCAGAGGAAAATTAATGAAACCGACATCGACAGTGGTCATAATCAACTAATTATGGGATCAAAAAGTTGCTTATATTAACAAAAGTTTCCCCTTGTTTGCTTTAATAATGATCTTTAAAAAATGTCATGCCATATATTTTATTTAATTTTAGTATTTTTGCTAAACAAAACTATTTTTTTATCACAATCCACCTCATAATTTCCTAAATTTTACAAATCGCAATACAATACAATAAACTGTTGCCTTTTATTAAAAATCTCCTATAGAGACGATCTTTCAAACCTTTATTCAATTTCTGACTATTCCTTCATTTCATGACAATTAATTACAATATCACCATTCTAATCCTAAAACACTAACAATTTCATTTGACAAGAACATCCCAATTCCATCAAATCAATTAATACCTTTCCTCAACCCAAGACATACCCATTTCCATCATCTTCCCTCTCTGTCTCTCCCTCCTCGAAAATTTACGAGTTTTTCCACTTCCTTTCTCAATTTTTCCCATCAGACAGAAGCCGCTTTCGCAACCACATTTGAACTTCTTCAACTCCGACTTCTCCCCTCCTCTCATCATCTGTATGATAATCGCCCCTTTGTTCCTTCGTTTAAAAGCTATTAATTAGAACCCATTATTTGCGAATTATAAAGAGGGAAACGAGAAATTTTCTTTCCCTTTCCAAAGAAAATGATCTACGGCCCGGCAGACGATAAAATTTAAAATACCTTTGTGGCGGGAAACCTGTTCCTCGGCCGTGAAGCAAAAAGAAAAAAGAGGACCCGTCATTTGGGGTAGAAAATGAAGAGATCTCTCAAAGCGACTATTAGGGGCGGCTTTACATTAGTCTAACAAGGAATTATAGTAATAATAACTTTTTGACCCACCCGAGCTGCCCCATTGGCTCGGATCAAGATTTCGGTTCCGTGAAGCAACTAGGAGACGTTTTCATCGCTCTTTTTGGCGTTTTCGCTTATCGGAATTCTCACAGGTAAGGCAGGTAATTAGAAGAAAACTCAAGTTGGCTCGGAATGTTGAATTTCAGTTATATCGATTTTATCTTGAGAGTTTGGTGTCTTAAATGTGGAGAAAAAATTTTGTGGCAGTTCTTGTTGAATTTTTCATTTTTAAGACATTTTTCTGCCTCGTTTTACATGCCATTTCATTGAACTTTTGACTTGGGCAACTAAAACTTGAAAAAAAGGATCATAGGCAAGGAAAGGAAAAAAAGGATTAAAAATCCATGCTTATTTTATTATTTAGGACTTACGTCACTGAGCATTCTGAGCAGCTCATTTGTGAAGTCAGGGTCTAAATTCTATACGTTTAAGTGTACACTACACTCGTTTTGTAAAAATAATTAAAGTACGGGTGTATATGCCCGGATTTTTGTTGAGAGGGGGAAATATTTATTCTTATTTGTCTAAATATTTTTGCACAAAAATTGATAACAAGTTATAATTAAAAAACTTAAATGCCTTTTTTTGACTTCGTTTCTATTAAGTAACAAAAAATAATAGAATTTCCTATAAACAAGTTTAAAATGTTGGATGTGGATGAGTTCAAAATTAGAAAATGTACAATCCAAAGAGCCGGGAAAAGGGGCCCCTCTTTGCCTAACTTCCATGGAAGTATGAGTCAATGAATATCTAAAAGTACTCCGTACTGGAAACGTGTTTAGATGATAGAAGAAGCTTATTTTTTAAGTATAATGCATTTTAAACTAAAGACAGCTTAAAATTTAGTCCTTTTATTATTTGGTCCCCCTCTTATTTGATGAGAAAATATTTTTGATGATCAGAGTGAAAAATAAAATCAAGCAGAATTCCCTAAAAAAATAACTATCTTATATATATAAAAATCAATGTTTGTATGTATGTATGTCTGTATGTCCTTTATAGTTTTAAACTTTTCGAACCTACATTAACATTTAAACTATACCACGTTAATCTACTCGCTCCAGGGAAGGTTTATGAATAAAAATAATTTAAAATCGAAGCGTCCTAATAACTTTTTTGGTCCATTTTATGCTGAAAAACCCATATTTCATGCCTAACTTCAGAGCAAAACCACATTGTTGTAAATATAACAAGAGAAGACGTAACTTTAATTGTTGTAGGCATGAAATCGATTGTTGGAGTTTAAAATCCATTGTTGTAGTTTAAAATCCATTGTTGTAGCATAAAAATTTATCCTTTATTTAACTATTTCCACATTTGGACTGGCGAAGCCCATCTGTAACGCACCAAATAATTTTTTTAAATGGAATGGCGAAGCCCATCTGTAACACACCAGAATAATTTTCTTTAAAAATGGACTGGCGAAGCCCATCTGTAACCCACCAGGTGATATTTATTAAAAACTGAAACCCGGGCGAAGCCCGGGTCTAGCGCGTCAGCGCTAGTAGCTTATAAAAAAGCTTTTTCAAGTTGTTTTTAAATATTATATTTTTCAATGAGTAAATTTGTCTTTACAGCTAAGAAAACGTGTTCAAATACTTTTAGGAAAGCTTCCTTTATCCCAGATTTATTAGGGAAAATGTATTGATTAGTTTTATGGTCCTCTCCCTCAAAAAAAATTCGACCAAGAACCACCCAAGACCCTGGTGAATTTCTCAGAACGACTTTTTCTGATTAGTCTTATACTTCAAACATGTTAGTATTCATTGGCTCAATAAAACACCAAAATTTCAAGAAGGAAACAAAAAAAAGTCAGATGAACAATTAATTTAACATGTAACTGAAGGAACGGTTCGAAATATCATCATTTCAACCAGACAGCACACTATGGTCCATTGCCTTCCTCCGAGTCTTTTCAACAGACTACCCTCTTTTATTAGTTGTCGCCCAAAATACACTTCACAAGACGAAATTAGAATACTTCAAATGCATAATCCAAGAAAATTACACAGAAAACGTCAAATCAATCAAAACCCTCACCTTCAGGACCTCCAAAACTTTTAACCTCCAAAAAAACACCCTTTCCTACACCCAAATTGGCCAATTGACCATTCCTTCCCGATAACTTCAAGTCCAATTCCCTCCACAAGAACAATAATAAAAAAATAATAATATCGTTTGCGGTTCTCCGAAACAACTATTCTCGATCTGGCACCACCAGAGGCTTCCGGAGCCGCGCGAAAAGAGGCAACCCTCTAGCGCGGAAGGTGTAAGGAGGGAGGGCCACCGGCGCTCTCACGTGCCATTGCCACCCAGGGAGTCCGGAGCACATAAATCAGCCCCAGGCCCGCAACCGAGCAGATTAAATTATTGAGTTTCACTAATTATAGAGCAAGGGCCCCACTGTTCTAATGAAGTTGACCCCTCGGACCACACGGCTCGGGAAGAAATTATAGAGGACGTTCTCTTTTGGGCTCCCCCCTTCGAGCTGTCGTAGGATTGAGACGCTTTCTTATTTGCTTCTTTTCTTTTGCTTGCTCGTTGCGTCTTTCAATCATAGTCGCCGTCTCTGTTTAGCTGCTTTCAATTAGCTTCGTCTCAATCTCGCTTTCTTAGCAGGGGATTGTCTTTTGTTGAGGGGAGATATACCTTTCTTCTTCTATTGTGGAGGGTTTTTCTTTCTTTTTTTGTGGGGAGTGATCTTTTTCTCTCCGTGGATGTGAGGAGCGTGAATATAATTTCGATTTCGTTCCTTGCGGGATTCCTTTTCGTGAGCTTTTAACTCTGTGTAGGCTCTGATTGAATTTTTTTCTCTTTTGGGGAGATGCTGTATCAGTCTTGTACTGTTATTTATGTAATTTTTTAAAACCTTTTTTTTAAATATTTGCTTTTATATTAGTGAGATTTTATCAACTCGGAGCGCAAGAATTTTTTTTAAAAATTTTAGAACGCTGTTTTATTTATAAAAAACTAAGAAAGAATAAGCTGAAAATAAAATTCGTCTAAATTGATTAACAAAGGTCGGTAAATAGCTTAATTCTAATTGAAAGTAAAATAGGAGGTTAGGAGGAGTGCCGAAATTCATGGGCAGAATCACTGAGAGTCATAGGGGAGAAAAACCACCTCTGGGTCCAGTGGAGTAGCCAGAAAAAATTTCGGAGAAGGACATTGGAATTTGTGGGATTCGGGATAAACTTTGTCCATTTGTATAGTCAGAAAAGAATAATTTCTGAATTTCGGGAGGGGATATATTCTCAAATCATCTCCCCTCTTGCTACGCCCCTGCCAGGGTCTCATCTAAATCCACTCATGCCAAGACAAGCACTACTTCTCAAAAGGTGACCGTGTGTGTCTAAGATCCAAATGCTTACTTTATACTTATTTTTACATATAGGATTGAGGACAACCTATTTTTCAAACTCTTCTAGTCCGACCATGACTAAGTAAAAATATGCTTGATAGATTTTAATTTCAAGCATCATCATTTTTTTAGGCTGTTCGCAGCAGTCTCCAAACGGATTGCAAATGCCACGGCGTTTCTGGATCGTGCAACATCAAAACCTGCTGGAGAGCTCTGCCCAGATTGTCAGACATAGGAGAAAGGCTCAAAAGGAAGTACTACATCGCAACGGAAGTGAAGCAGAAACAGATCGGGACGAAATACAAGCTGATGCCTGCCAATGGGAAACTATCCATGTATCAGAAAAATGATTTGATTTTTGTCGCTAAGTCTCCCGATTACTGTCTTCGGGATGACAGAGTTGGATCCCCAGGAACCCATGGCAGGTATGTGGAATTTTATGATCCGTTGTTTTTACTGCATATCAATCAAATTGCAAGGGAAAGCAAACTTTCCCCTATTCACCAAAGAAACTTTTTTGAGGGTGGGGATTTGTTGCACACAAACATCCGTAGTTTTTTTTAATTCATCCGTAAATGAGTGAACGCAATTACGTAGTTTTCGCCTAATTTCCATAGAATTTGGAAGGCATGGTATTCTCACTAGCTAACGTATTTGTTTGCTACAAATAATAACTGGATTTGTAGAGTTTTTTCTTTCTAAACTTAAGCAAAAATTTCACCACAACTGGACCAGAATTTCCCCCCGAACCTGGTTTGGACATTGTAAGTAGGTATCTAAATCCAAACAAGGTACAGAGATATAACCCTGCATCCTAAATACTTGAATTAATATCTATTTCTTTTCGCCTGTTTTCACAAACAACAGTAATGTTTCTGTGGTCTTTCTCTTTTACAGGCTTTGCAACAATACATCCCAAGGAACAGACAGTTGTGATTCAATGTGCTGTGGAAGAGGCTATAGAACATTCACAATGGAATCCTTCAGCCGATGTCAATGCAAATATTACTGGTGCTGCTATGTCAAGTGTCAAACATGTAGGACTTGGATAAATGCCCATGAATGTAATTAACAAGTGATATCTATCATCATCATTTTAAATCTCCACACACATTGAACTTGAATGCATCAGACTATTGTCCACATGACTGTTACCATATTGGTAGGGCCATTTTTGGACACTCGACTAGTGACTCAACATTAAGAGTTCACCACTTGGGCTTTATTTGGATGCAGGGTTTCATTAAGGAATGTCCATTAATTAAATAGCATAATGCCAAATCAAAAATCTTATTATATGATGCATACAAATAACAATTTTTTTTACAAACAATACTTTTAATTTTTTTTCTTCTACAGATAAAAGCATAATTTTACTCAATGGTTCGGGAGTAGTTTCAATTATCTCCTTCATAGATGCATACATCATATTCATTGGAAATTAATCACTGAGATAGAGGAGTTAATGTTATAATATTAATTTAAAATAAAGCTGAAAATTGACTAACTTTTCCAAACACAGATCAAAATGCACATCCCATATTAAAGCTTAACTTAAAGTACATAATTAATGGACATTCCTTGATACCTTTTTTGTATGCCAAGATGTTGCTCCAAAAGGAACTTGGTAAGGAAATTATTCCTTTGTTGAAAAAGGAATACTGCATGGCTAGTTATGTCAAAGCTTTTTATACTGATTCAATCTAAAAATATTACTAAATCAATATCACCATTGATAACAAAAACATTAAAATATTTGCACAAAAACCTAGGAATTTTATTTCATTCCAATTAGTTTTGAACTATTAGCATAAAAGTAGTTAAGTATAAATAGGGAATGTTTTTTTGCACAAAGCCAAGAAATTACAAGTTAATAATTCTACTTTTAATAGTTAAAAAAGCTGATTACTTTATCTAAGCACAATTGTGACTAATGTTCCCTTATGCTAAAGCCCTGGATCTCTACCTTAAGTAGCGACATCACGCTCAATCGGCCGCCATTTTGGGGAGAACTCACTACTAGTCTGGATAGTCTAGCTTATCGTCACTAGTAGTGAGTTCTCCCCAAAATGGCGGCCGATTGAGCGTGATGTCGCTACTTAAGGTAGAGGATCTAGGGCTTTACCTTATGCATCAATTGTTGGACATAATTTTTATAAATCATTTGAAATGTACCATTTTAGGATTAGTGACTTTTCCCTTTAACTACTATCAACTAAGATATATGAGCATAATACCACCTTCAACAACTGCCAAATAATGTCATAGCTTACAGATGAAGGAAATAAGATTTAGATACTAGTAGTGAATAATGTACATGTGTTTTGAGATTGTGCGCCTGAATATTTACTTTAAAACTTTCAAATACTTAAAAATATCACTAAATCAAGTAAAATTGTAAAACTATTTAGAATAATGAACCTTATAGAATGTGCATTAGAAGCTTGAATTTTAGAAACTAGAAAGAAATAGAAATTTTTACTCAGAGAAATCTGTCAGCTAAGCCTTTTCTTAATGGTAAGAAAAATAACTGATTCTGGTTGAAAACTGTACAATTTGTAAATTTTTTATGTAGCATATGTAATAAAACTTATGACTGGTGGTTTTATGTATTATTGCCTCAATGATTCAATACAAAAGAATACATTTTAAACTACTTGGCAATCGAAATCTGAAAGATTTCATTTTATAGTTACACAATAAAAAAATCTAAATTATTTATACAACATGAAAAGGAAACAATTTTTTAAATTTAGTTTTATTGCAAAAAATAGATAACTTGATAACCAGATCAAGGATTCAAACAAATGCATAAATTAACAACCATTAAGAGTGTACAAATGCATTACTACTGTAATGAAATCAAACAAATTTTCAACAAATATGAAAATCTCTATACAATAATAAAACTGCTTACAAAATGCACCATAGAAACTATTCAAAAAAATTTTAGTTCTAAGTTGATCAATATTTAGAATACTATAAAAGAGGATGAATTAGAACACTTTTAAATTTCAACATTAAAAAGAAACTAACGATATTTTTAAATAATTTTTTTAAATATAATATGTGACAGTCTGGAAAAACCAAAACCCAAATAATAGTTTTGTTCCAATTTGCCCTTTTTTATGATATTTGCAAACTAAAAATGACTCCTTAATTCTTTTGATTCACACATGAAAACATATGTTAAATCTTAAAATGACAACTTTAAAGTTGAGCAAAATGAAACTGAATTGAGCTTGACTAAAAATAAAATCACATTTTTATATTTTATTTAAAAACTTTATTCCTAGTATCACCAAAATACAAATGTCCTTTTATCATAACTCATCATGGCTCTCTGAAATTGAAAAAATAACATTACTTTATGGTATCAAGTATATTTTTAAGCTCGAAAAAAAATAATTCAAGAAAAATTGAGTAAGGCATTTAAATAGCCTTAATGATGAATTAACCCAGAAAAGATTTAACAATTTAAGCCTAATTGTTATAATAATAATTCTTTAAAAAAAGTTGTCCCCTACAAATAACACATTTACAATCAAGAACATAATACAAATTTTAACTACTGAACACAAAAACTTTTTTACTATTAAATGAACACTGTGATAATTAAGTCAATTTATAATCATTTCTAAAATAGGAGATAATAAAACAGAAGTGAAAATTATAAAATAAACACAGGGAAAAAACAATGAGACTTTTAATTTACCTGGAAACCCAAACTAATTTTAACAAATATTCCTAGTTTTAAGTTTTTAGGGTTAAAAAAAGCTAAAAAAAATCAGATATGATCTCTTACCTGTATCTTTATTTGTTGTACTTGCTTGTTCAATTGTCTTTTTACTTTCAAAGTCTTTATAAAGTTGTTTAATTTCAGCATCATATTCTTTCCATTCAGGAATGATTCTCATGGCACTTGCTAACTTAGATTCTTTTGTTTTAGGATTATTACACTAAAAAATACATAACATCAATTTTCTTGAAATTTTGTTCAAAGTAAAAAGCAGTTAAAACAATAACAATTAGTAAAACTGCAGAATATAGTTATAAAGGAAATAACATTATGGAAAATGTGACAACTTAAGAAGATTACAATAAATTAATATAACGTGTTGTTAAGAAGCCCTTTAAAAATGTTGCTTTGTTGAAGTAAGCATTTTTTAATTTCGAGTAACCATTCCGAGTAACTTCTCATTCTTTCAGCAAGAATTAAACGTATGAACTTACCAAATCAATTGTCTTTGCATACTTTTTAGTGTCATCAGAACACCATGTTTCACACCAGAGCCATTCTTGTGGTAAAGACATAATACTAACTTGATGTATCATATTATTTGGTAAATCCTGTAAAAAAGTTTTAATTACTTTTATTACCTACTTCACTAATTAAGTTACTTTAAAACGTAATGCATTATAGCTCAGCAACACAGCATGCAGATAAAAATTATTCACCTGATCTAAATTAGAAAGACTGTTGGGGTCCTGACTTAAACCTTGGTACTGTCCTCTCAATCTATCGCCTGCAGCAATTCTTCTAAATTTCTTTAAATCAACCACATACAGGGCACTAAAAGTTTAACAATCGGCACATTAGTGCACATTCCAACATTTAAAAATTTATGTAACTAGTAGAACCTAAATCCAGTGAATTAGAAAATTAAGTTGTTGAAAGAATGTTAATTTTCACTTGCGTGAGTAAAAAATCTCTAAATATGGATGATAGAATGAAAATCTCACCTAATGTGATATTTTCTTGAACCTAAATGAGATGCCCAATATCCTGACTTCCAAAACCTGTAAGATAATAGCACTAATCAATAAAAAAGGTTAGTTTCATTTAGTTCTTTTCAGTTTTTACATATACCTGTAAAATGCAATAACTCTTAACAATTTATTAATTTACACTGAAATTATAATTACATACATGAAATAATCTGTTTAACATTATTAATAAACTTGCTCTGAAACAACCGAATCCCTACTGGAGCAATTAGCAAATTTTGAAAAAAAAGTCTGACAGCACTAGAAATAAGCATTAGAAGGATATGAGATGTCAAGGGGTATATTTTTTAGGTATATGTTTTAGGGATAACAAAGTTTGTGTGTGTGATATTGAAAATGTTAACTGCAGATGAAGATTAAAATTTTTGAGATATTAAAGCTTTATTCTTTAACTTAATCACTAAATTATAGGAAAATTAATACAAAGCAATTTGAATGATGAAAATTACCTATAGCCATCCATATCTCTGCGACTTTCACAAAAAGGAGTGTATCCATATGGTGACCCCATCAAATCAAGATCAACAAGTTCTTTCATATCTGCTCTTACAACCTAAAAGGAAACAACAATTATAAGTTTTTGGTTTCTTACTAAAAACATCCAAGGTAACTTTAACAACAAGGTAATTTTAAACATCCAAGGTAACTTAAAAGAGATTAATAAAAATCCAAATCTAATTTGTTCACCAATTTTTTTAAAGCGAGTAACAAAGTTGAGAAAAGCTACACAGTATAATCCAATAAAAAGAAACCCTTCACTCACCTGATCAGCATCAACAAAAATGATTTTTTTCACATCAAGAGGGAACAAGACATCAAGGAATAAGATTTTGTATCTAGCAGTGAGAAAGTGAGACGTTAGTGGATCTGTGACAGACAATGTGGAGAGAAGGAAGCAAGAGAGAAAGAAGAAACTTGAAATAAATTGAGATGAAGGCATATGTATGCGTTTTACATCATTAGCAACTATTAAGTAATGCTTATACAACTTAAATAAAAAGGAAAATTCTTTTCATTAAGTTATGGATTTTTCTTAAAAGAAAGGCTACATTTCTAAACAAAGAATAATAATTTAAACACCACCATCACAAAATACTTTATAAAACCTTACCCCCAAATAATTCTTTGCTTATTTGTTTGTTGGTTCAACCACCTTGGCCACTGATACTGAACAAGTTCATATTCAAATCCATATTTTTCAGCCATATAAGGCAGGAAGTCCTAAATATTTTTCAATAAAGTATTTTCAATTAGTAAATTCAAAATGTAAGAACTGCACTTTAAATGTATACATATAAACCTGAATCAACCAATTGCTACAGGGCTATTCCATATGAACAGGGACATGATCAAGAAAAAGGAAAAAATTAAATAATAAAATTTTCTAATTATTTTAGGGAATAATTATGCAGTATTGATCTAATTGTGTTTTGCATTGCTTAAATTTTGTGTAAAATTATTTTTATCGGAATGTCAGCATTTAAAGTCAATATTTAGAAATATTTGTTTTAAAGGTTAATTTGTTAATGAAAAATGTATGTTTTATTTAGAAAATTAAAAATAAATTAATTAGTTTTTACAACTTTTTTGTTAAATATACTCATAAACTTTATAGTAAAAATGAAATAAAGTGTTTAAATCAATTTAATTATACTTATATTCATGAATAACTGAACGCTTATACACATGTAGCGTGAGTTACGAAGTACTATAGCGTGAGTTACGAACAGCTCTCTATATTTTATTTTATTTTTGATTTTCTTAAGCATTCCCAGTAAAACTGTTTGCTATTTTAGAATAAGGGAAGTATATTTAAACACCTGACAAGCGCATATAGAATTATTGAAACACTATTTAAGCAGAAAAACAAATTTGAATTTTATACTCATAAATCCATGTCTTTTTCTTGTAGCGTGAGTTACGACTCTATTTTAATTAATATTTAAAAAACTAAAAATTTTAAAAGATTCGCAATACTTATTTTAAATTATTAGCATAAATTTCTATATGTATGATTTTTTTAGAAAGAAAATAATAGTTATTTTTATATTTAAAAATTATTTGAAATTGCAATTTTGAAAAAAATGCAGCGTGAGTTACGGTGGAATTGCCCTACAGCAATTTTAAGAGGCTATAAAATTAACTTGCATCATAATGCACTAGTACATTTTAAATTATGTGAATTCTTAATAACTCACTTTAATGGTGGGTGAAAGGAAGTTCTTCAAAAACCAAAATTTCACTGGGGTTTTTGTATTTTTCAGAACACTCAACATCATAATTCTAAAAAGAAAATAATTTTGTGTCCACTTTTTACAAACTAAATAGACTAGGCAAGCAAAACAATCCTGCCATAAAAGATTAATCTATAAATGTAAATTAACCATACCTCAGAAATCTTTCATAAAGATGACCAGATGCAAGAGAAAATATGTTTATTTTCTCATCTCCATTCTCCAAATCACTTTTGTTACCAGAAAATGTGCTAAAAATCACAATCATGTACTTAAAACAATAATAATTAAAGATTAGCACAAGCAAACATGGCTAAAGCTGAACGTTTCTTTCACATAGGCAGATAGCAAAGCATTATTTGAATGTACCTTTTAAGGTGAAGCCCAATTGTTCTCCATTCCTCGACTATCCCGCCAATGATAGGCATGCTGCTTGCAAAAACAGAAAAGGAAAAAAGAAAGCTGATGTGTCACCATAACACACATGCAAAAACCTAACCCTAGTTCATGCTATGCAAAAGGACATAAATTATGATAAAATCAGAAGAGGTTAACCGAAATGATTAAAGGGTTACAATGATAGGAGCACAGAAACTTACTTCACACAGATAGATGTCCAACTACTTTTGGTGTTTTTAAGAAAAAAATTAGAAAAAACAGGCTTCACAAAAAAGAGAAGGCATGAATATTTTAAATGGGAAAACTTAAGGAGTGATTATTAACAATATAAAATGAAACATGCTTTCTCGCTAACTTATGAAAATTATTAGGATTGTATTCAATAATACCAACTACTATCTAAATGTAAAATATATAAAAAAAAACTACACATAAT
The DNA here is from genome assembly GCA_024610705.1 of Tetragnatha versicolor. Taxonomy (NCBI): domain Eukaryota; kingdom Metazoa; phylum Arthropoda; class Arachnida; order Araneae; family Tetragnathidae; genus Tetragnatha; species Tetragnatha versicolor. Next base: position 19,785,705 of record JANDEH010000002.1, on the reverse strand, counting down.
TTCAGAATATTAATTTTTATCATATAAATGTATTAGAAAACAATTTGCTTTTACAATAAGAACTAAGCATTAAGTGCAAATCTTTTTTGTGTGGTGACCATTAGGTTAGATAATATTACTTTCCCCATAGGAGGAAACTAATATAGTGTCTAAAATCACTTAAATATTTGTCAAGATAATATTGAGAACAATCAAAATATTTTTTCATAACTTAAAAAGATGGGGTTCAATTAGAAAGATACTTCAATATTACGCTTTCGTTAAATGAAACTAAAGTATTTACTTAATTGTTTCATAGTTCAGAAAATATAGTCTTATTTCCTTATATTGATTTTAGGACATAGGTATATAGTAAAAAACAGAGATAAATCTTGTGAACAACACTAATTTGAACTAAATTTTCAATTAAATTTATCACATCTGCAATCTGCAAGGGTTTTTTACAGCTAAGCAAAGCAAAGATACACATAACAGAACAAAATGCACCATACCTCAAATTGTGTTAAAGAGTGTGTCTTTTTACATAAATATATAAAGCCTTTTTCTATGCATAGCAATTAGGTAAGCATAAAAGCTCTGGATAAGCATACTTAATCTATAACATCACAGTGTACATAAAATAAACTGTTGGAATTGTTATTAACTTTTGTCACTTTTATACTACCTGGAGACATATATATTTTAAAATTGTCTGAGAAATATAGAAATAAAATTAAAAGCTTTAGATTACTTTATTCAGCATATATTTTAACTCAAAAGGCTCACCTACCCTCTGAAACTTACATTTAATGCAATACTGGACACAAATATCATACCTTTTGATTGTGCTCCAAATTCCATTGCCTGTTTCATCATCATCATGTAAAAGTTCTACAAACTGCTTTCCTGGCTTTTTTGATACCTATTCAGTTTTAGGAGAAATTAGAATAAGTTGCCTTCCATGGCTGCACAGTGCACATAGTAACAAAACTATTTTGTTTAAAGCTTAGAACATTGAGCTTACTTTAAACTTAGGGGGGACAGATGAGAAGGAATAATCTGAGAGCAAATAGGATTTAAAACTTAAGTCACACATTACGATTATTTGGGATATTATGAAATATTTTTAGGATAAAAATTCAATATTTGTTTTATGTTAGTTATGAAGATTATTCTGTTCATTATGTGCTATTACAGAAACATATTTGGCAAGCTTAAATCAAATAAAGTCAATTTTTACAAACCTTGACTTTAATAATATGACTTCTGAAATTACTTATGAGGACAACTACATCTGAAGACTTTGATGGTGTTTCAGTATTTTCACTTCTAAAATTATAAAAACAAAAATTCGAAATATTATCAGTAATTCCAATTACAAGATTTTTTTAATAGTAATGACCTTTCCACATTTAAATTTACGACTAAAAATTATACGATTGATAAATTTGTTTGGTATTATGCAAAGTGTTTTACCCAGATATTTCATAGATTTCTGATGACCTGCCTTCCCTTAAATTCAAATACCAGGCACCTGGATTGGCCTTCAGTTGGAAATATCCCTACATTTAAAAAAAAAACAGGCTACTTAAATTATCATCTTATTTGGAGAATTACAATGGAAATGACATACCAGCATTTAGATACTACCTAATGGCTAGAACTTTTGATGAAATAATACAAAAATATTTCCAAAAATTATGTTTTACCAAGTAAACTTAAATAGTGTTTAAAAATAGAAAATATTTCAGAAAAGAAGCGCTTACCAAATTGGCCATTACAGTTGTATCTACAATAGCAGGATCAGTGTTAGTACCCAAAGTAATCTGTAATCCTCTAGGTGGATTACCTGAAGTCTGTTCAAAGCAGCGTCCTAAAATTTTAAAGCTGAATTTTAATAACTGCAGCTTTCTTTTACTAAACTAAAACACTAAGACATAAATATTCTCAAATAAATTGATAAACATACCTTCAATCAAAAGATGTTCTAATTCAAAATCTGCATGAACATTGCTTTCAACCTAAAGCAAAAAAAGTTATATCATAAAAAAAGGTCAAACATTTTTCTTAATGTAGAAATAAATGCTTAATTAATACTTTTTAAAATTGAAAACCATCAAATTTTGAGCCAGTGCCAACTCTTATATATAGATATATTTTAGAATATAAAACAAAAGTTGTCTAATAGTAATTGAATTTTCATTTTAGAAGTCATTTTAGTACCTAAAATCATTTAATGAAGAGTTTTATAAGTTTCTTTTCATTGATATCAGACTATTTTGATATTTCGTCTTTAGATGACATTTTAAGTATTTTAATACATAAAATATTTAAATATTAACAATATAATGGAATGAATTAAATAAACATTCCTAGAATTTTATAACCCAGACTTGAGTGATTTGTGGGATGGGCAAACAACAGTAAAAGTAACTCTAATGCAAATTTTCTCTGCACTATACTTATTATTTAGTTTTATTACCTGTAATGTACAAAAATGCTGTCTTTATAAAAGTTTATTATTTAAAAAATTAAACTTTTTCTCTTTGAACTGAGGATTTTGTCAAGTTGTCTGTTTAAACATAAAATTACAGTTTTGATCTGGAACTTATTCTACTCAAATTTCAGTAATAAAAAGGCATGGTTTATGACTTTATTTTAAGTTTGAAATTTTTAAAACTGAATGAATTTGTATGAGTGGTGGTTAGCAGATGTTCCAGTATTACTGTATAATATTTTTAGTATATAAAAAAGATAATAATAATAAAAGATAATAATATTTTAGTTACACAACAGCCAATTTACATAAGTTGCAATTCAAAATCACCTCTTCTAAATGGATGTTGTCCAAATCATATGGGGATTTCACAACTTCAACCAACCAGTTTTCAGGAGTAATCATGGCTAAAGTAAACAAGGGAGAGGATGGCAAGCCAGAGAACTTAGCCACAGGAGCAACACCCAAGTTTCCACTTGCTCCAAACATTGGTTCTTCATTCAAGACAAATCGGTAAAAACTGAAAAGGTTTTGATCAGTTTTCAACACATATAGATGAACATTACAATCCAAATTAGAAAACAAACTAGGATGTAATTCTTAGAATATGTTCAAATCAAACACATTGATAAAAAAAATTACGAATCTTAACTGTTTGAATCTCTATTGCTACTGTATATAAATTATTTTTATAATATTTTTCAGGTTTTATTTTATGTTACTAAATGTGAATTGCATTCAATAAGAAAAAAAATTGACACAAACTTAAATCCACACAAGTTTGACAAGAGATTATAAGCATCTACCTCAATAACTTAACAACAACAAATTTGGAACAAATATACATTAGAATAGTCATCAACACAGAATTATGCACTAAAAGTCAAAATTACCTTTGGAGGGGCATAGCTGAATGCTTATCCACACAATTTAAGAATATTTTGAAATGAGCATTGACTACTCTTTGCAAAACCATGAGAATGGAGGAAAGTTTTGCTGCCCCTTTTGACACAGGATCCATGATTGCAACGATTTCATGAGCTGGCTCTTCCAAATCAGATGCTGGAATCTTTATTACACTAGAATGTTTAAATCAAATATAAACAAGCAAATGAGAACAGTTTTATTTTTTAAAAAAGCAGATAAACATTCTAAAATTATCAATCTTGTAAGGAATAAACGTAAAAACCATTAGTAGTCTCGTCTCAGAGGACTAGTTAACTTACGAGGTGGTGCTTAAGCCTGGCCATCAATTCTTGCTCCAGATGACCAGCCCATTACAACTCTTTTTACATGAGTTCAAAACCATGTGTTGTAGGAGTTCTTATGCAATTATAGTTAATTAGAAAAGTAACTAATCCATATTTCATCAACTTCAGGGATTAGATTTTAATAATAGTGTAAAAGAGAAAAATGCATTTAATTAAATATGCAAAACTCACCTATGTTTGTCACCAGAAGATTTTATTTCATGCCTGACTTTGAGTTGAGGTTGTGACAATAAGATGGATGCAACCTTCATAACTTTATCACTGTCAAACATAAGGTGAGAAATTTTAACCTTCTTATTAAATGCTTTTAAATACCTAAAATGTTTTTAATCAAGTTAAATTTTAAAAATGAAAATTTTCCGAAGCTCTCGAGAAAAGAAATTCCTTAACTCAATTTTTGATAACAAAAACAAATCATAAAAGAATTAAGAAACATTAGTATTCTTTTAACCCCTTAACTGCCACGTAAATCTGCAGCAAGTGGCTCCCCAGTGCCAGCATTTTTCTCCTGTGCGCGCTTACTAGCGATTTTGCAGAGCGCGCGTTTATTTTCAACTCATTAACTACTCAAAAGACTGTTTATTTCGTTCATATAAAGAAATTGCATTCTCTCAATATATGGAGTACCAGTTAAAACCATAATCATGACCTAATAAAGAAAAAAGTATAAAATAAGAAGTAAATCAAATGGATCCATTATAAGCATTTTTCTTTATTCCTTGCAGACAAACAAATTTTAAAAAATAAAAATCCATTTTCTATGCAAAGGGAACCAAAACGGAAAAGTGTTAGACACAAATTTTGCATAAAAAAGAATAAAACATTTAATAAGAAACAAAGGCCATAACTTAACAGCTTTTATTTTTATCGCTTAAGAAAAAAAACGCAGTTCAAATTCATCCCTCCTACTTCACAGAAATAAGAAATTCCTTTGGACACACTGTCAAGGTTATATCTGGTATTATTTTTGGTAAAAACACAGTACAACACATCGTACTTTTACAAAGCGTATATATACGCCATTGGCACTAAACACTTAGGTTTTTCCAACCGTATATTTAAGTCGACGGCAGTTAAGGGGTTAATATTCGAACAGTCATAAACCTAACCTAAAAACAGATTTTCCATAAATACTATCCAATGTAAAGTCATTGTATTAAAATACCAAAAAAAATCCTTGTTTTCTTTACCTGGTCATTTCAACAGCATTTAGATCTGCTCTCATTTCAGTAACTAACTTATCAGCATATAAACTTTTGGAATACACCTCTAACAAATGAAAGTCTTCTTGAACAAAATCTTCATTTGAATCAAGAGGACCTATAATCTAAACAATTGCTTCATTATTAGTAAAAATTAAATAAATTTTTAGAGAAAATTCAACAAATAGATAGCTTCAAAAACACTTGACTCACAAATAGCAAATTAGATACATACTCTACCATTGATAACAATAGCTCTTTCTCCAGGTCCAAGTTTTAAAACCTTTTTGCAAAATGCCTTATGATTACTCAACTTCTTCATTTCATATGTGTCTAAGTTCTTAGAGAATAATTCAATATCCATGCTCTGAAAAATAATATTATAATGGAATCAAGAAATTCATTTTCATATATTTTTAATGAAAAAAAGGTTTCAACAAGCAACAAGCCAGGAGAAATTTTTTAATGTTTTTTCAATGATCAGTAGTATCTCGATTGGGTAATTTAGATAAAAATTAAAGACATTAAAATCCTTAAACAGCGATTCCCTTTACCAGATACCATGGCATTTCAGCAACATTAATGTCACTCAATTTGCCCTGATTGATCTTCTATATTTGCATAACACAACGGGCAAATTAGTGAGAACATTGCTTTAATAGTCTGAATCAACAAGAGAAAATTTATTTTCAAAAAACTGTATAAACGTTATCTGCTGATGTTATTGATATCTATAAACTATTTTGAAATTCAAATTATTATTATATTTATGGTAATGCAGCGTTAGAAATTGGGAAAGAATCCACTGGTCCTGCGGAACAGTGCTTTACCAATCTTACTGGTCCGCAACAAAAATTACTGGTCCGACAAATTAAAAAAGACCAGTTTAAATATTATTATAAAGTAACTATTGCACTAAACGTGAGTACCAAATAGTAATGTTAAAAATTAATACATATTCAATAATAAGTTACCAGCTGTAAATATGAAATTTATATAAAATAAGTAATAAAATAAATTTATGAGAAATAAGCAATAGCTCCAAATAATCAAATAATTTTAAAAATATCTTATTAATTAAATACTTTTCTTGATTAAACAAAATGTCTCTAATTGACATACAAATTAGATACAATTGCACTAATTGGCAAAAAATAAGAACTTTTCCTGAATAAATGATATTGCACACAAATTAATTCATAACTTCGAATTAGTTTTACATTGTTGGTTGACAAACTGGTTGCAATCTGGTTTATTTAATGAAATTAATTTTTTTGCCTTTCTCCCGATTCCAAGCAAAGAGAAATTGCAGGCTAAAACTGGAGGGTGGGATATATTTTCACCACTGGTCCAACGGACCAGTAATTTTCTGATTCCACTGGTCCGAGCCGTTTTTTGGTTGTCCCGGACCAGCAATCCAGTACAATTTCAAATGCTGCGATAATGTATTATGATGAAAAGTTTACTATGGCTCCTTCAAAGTTGCAGAAAATGTTTAGCTTCTTCACTATTGATACAGAAATATCTGCAACTCATTTATTTCGATTCAAGATCTTTACAGGGGTGTCATGAAGCAATGCTAATAAGGAGATGGTCCTATTCGAGTTGAGAAAAGAGTACTCACATCTGTGTAGTTCAACTTAATTGGATGTTATCGAAATGAATAAAAAAAATAATTGTTTACATTCTAAAAAGTGCTCCTTGACTCAAATGTTTGGAAATCGCTGCATTAAAAAGAATTAACAGAGTAAAACACAATACTTACAGATATAGCAAAGTCAATGACCGATTTTTCTCCAGATATAATCTGTTTTGCATTGGCAGGCTTGAGTAACTTTGTCAAAAACAGCTTTGCAGTATGTCTATCTAAAGTGTCAATAGCAACTTGGATTGCTTTGCTAAAAACTCCAGACTCTTTGGAAGATCCAGGATTATGAATCACTGCCAGGCGTGAATGGGTACTTGCTTTCTATTTAAAAAAAAATATTGGTAAATATGTTAACTTTTGCACAGTGTAAAAGTGTGTACAGGGTATAGGATGGTAACGCAAGAGAGCGGAGGGCAAGTACTAGTCTAGCCGACTATAACTGAAAAAGTGGTGACAATTGATTAGTCCTCCACTCATCTGCTGGAATGACAATGGCATTCCTAGGACAGATTTAATTCCAGAAAGGCAAGGATAAGTGTTTAATAGCTTCTAAGAGGGGTAGGGCTCACCTAGACCACTCAGAATCACATAAGAATAAGGGGTCGGATATGCAGACCTAACGAGCTAGGGGTTTTATAAGCAGGCATGGGAAGTTGCAAAATTTCCTTTGGAAATAGACACAACCTTTTAATATCGAATTAAAACCACTGATTCAGGTATTTATTCCATAAAACCTATTTAAAAAGCTGATATTTCAGCTCCTAAATTGGTTTTTATGTAACAAATGCTGGAATCAAATGATTTTCCTGGGTTTTTTTCAACTGTGGATTACGCAACCTCCCACCGCCAGATTATAAAAACCCTCGTTAGGGTTGCATTTCCGACTCCCCATTCCTTTGTGATTCTGCGTGGTCTAGGACGTCTAGGTGTATTCTACCCCTCCTAGAAGTTATGAAACACCCTATATAATAAATGAAAAATAATTACCAAATGAGATAGGCCAGAAGCTAGGAGAGCTCTTCCTTCAGCGGTATCCACATCCCCAACAATCCACATTGTTAAGGCACGAAATTCATCATCATCTGTTTTACAACCACAAAACATTTTTTTAATTCCAGAAAGTTAAGGCACACACAAGTAAGATAAATACAAAGTAAAACTTATGAGCAAAAATTATAAGCAAAACACATTCACCTCGTTTTACAAAATACTTCAAACTCTTCAAAGTATCTTCTATTTCAGCTGTAAAATACAAAAAAAAGCATATATCAAGAGAATTTTACAGTTTGAATACAGATCAGAATGACTAAAATACTCAAGTCAAACAGTGAGTTTTCATCCTTAAATTACAAAAACAACATTGGTACAGATTCCCTAGAAAAAAGTGTTTATTAGTGGAATCGTCATTCAAAAAAGCTTACCATTATCAACAATTAAGTCAACATAAGAGCTATCAGAACTAAGAACCCTTTGGTTTAAGCGAGGCATAACTGTTTTTTGGTCCATTAAGAAATCAAGAACATTGTGAGAGTCGGTCAGTTCTCCCTAAAGGAATAAAAATTTTAGCTAAAATAATCTCTATGGTAAATTTTTTTAAATGTTATTAAAAATATATTCAGTGTTTCAAAAGCTTTTTATGAACTAATCATCAAAACTAAGAAGATTTAAATAGGTAAAAAGTTTTGATAAAAACCTTACTTTGTACACACTTTTCTGAAGAAATGGAGTTTGCCTCATTATTTCTGTTAAAATAGCCTCCTCAAACATATCAGCAGTGAGCTAAATTAACAAATTCTTTTTAAGAAAATAATACTAGTAAACTCTAAAATGACTTATAATAATAATGAAATACATTAGTATTTAAGTAACATTGCAATTACAAATACAAAACAATATAAATAGAAACACTGCATAGTATCAAGTACTATAGCAATGAAAATCAAAGCCAGATTTTCAATAAATATGAAGAAAAATATGCTACCTGTTTTTGTTTCAGCATGACGCCATTCAACAAAACTTGAGGAGGTTTGCCAAGACCAGTTTTATTGATAAACTCCCAAGCTGCCTAGAAAGAGGAGTTATATTGGCAATGAAGTGCATAATAAGTGTTACTCTAATTTATGAAAAGTTAAAATGTCACAATGGAGTGATGAATTAATTTCATAGTGAATATCATTTTTAAGGTTTAAATTACAACCAAGCTAGAGCTATAATACAAATTCAAGTAAAAAAATAAGGCTCACCTTTTTACCAGTGTCATAATCAGAATCAGGTCCAAAAATCAGATCTAAATCTTCTGAACTATACAAAGACTTAAAATGTGCCAAAATATTTTCAGAAGAAATATCTTTTTCTTCAGTATTTGCATAAACCTAAAAAAAGTAATAAACATTCAATTATAATAATTTTACCATCATGCAGCAAATTTTAATTGGGTCTAAGTGTTTTTTGTGATTATTTAAATAATTGTGCAATGTGCATTTTAAGTATCAAAAAGTTCATTGTGAATGTTATCAATCGGATGTTATCGGAATCGACAGGTCCCGATCATTCCTATTTAATTTAATGTAAAATACATCGTTTAATGTGATCAACTATGAATCATCAATCCGCTTAATATTATCAAAATTTGTCCAGATCCCCTTTGAAACGACCGCTTTTGAGTTCGAGTTTCATTTTGAAGGTCAATTTTTACGAGTAAAAATCTTCTCCATGAGAACATCTGGCGCTTCTTTTTTCTGAAATTCGGTATGGGTAAGAAAAATAAAACATTCCATATATTATATTGAAAGAAAACGATTACGTCCAAATCCATACTCGTGATTGGTTAAAGAAACACCAAAATCCATGCTTTACAGATGTTTCTGATAAGAGATTTTGATTTTCCTTTGTTTAATGAAATTCAGATTATGTAATAAATAAGTGGTTTATTGGAGTGGAAGGATATAATGAAGCGAATAAAGAGAGACCTTTCTTTAAAAATACAAAGTAAGCTTCTTTTTTGGTCGCCCTACAGCCCTTGATGGGCCTTGGCCTGCTGTACTACTTTATTCCAGGCAACTCTATTGCACGCCTTTTTTTCCAGTTGGTTATTTTCATTGTTCTAAGATCTTTAAGAACATCATCCAACCATCTCATTTTGGGTCTCCCTCTAGGTCTATTGCTCATTGGCTTCCAATTTAATGTCCTTTTAACTCTATTTTTGTCATCCGATCTTTCAATGTGACCCAACCAAGCCAGTCTCTGTCCTTTAATAAAACGGGTTATAGTTTCATTTTTTACTAGGATCTCCAATTCTCTGTTTGTTCTAATTTGGAATCGATTATCATTCATAATTGGGCTGTAAATTTTTCTGAGAATTTTCCTTTCGAAAATTTCTAAATTATTTAAATCTTTTATACACAGTAAGCAATCATTTTAATTTTATTAACTGAACTACTCTTTTATTTTCCCCTTAAAATTTTTCCTAGTTTAAACATAGAGTTCTAAATGCATTTATTATGATTACATTATTTTGATTTTAAAGCAAACAATCTAGTAACTCTGTTTGCTGTTTTTTTATATGAGATCGCTTATTGTTATCGATCGGATAATGTTATCAGTTTAGTCTCGGACAATTGCGATCACATTAAGCGGACTTGACTGTATTTGTTATGCCAATAATAATTTATATCTGAATTTATAAGCCATCAAAGAGTTAAAACATCATTTTGAAACATACATCTGTAATAAAAGACAATCCATCATATGGGGATTTATCTTGACTAATAAAGTTGAAAGCATTTAAAAATGCAACCCCTGCATCATTGAAGCCATCAGCAGAGGGATCTGGGTTGACAGTAAATAACAGTCCAATCCTAAATACAAAACAAAATTAAGGACATGAGTTTATTTATAAGCTAGTAATATTGAAACAATTTAATCTAACTTAAATTCAAACAAAATCTGAATTAAATAAAATTTACAGTTACAAATAAAAATAACTAATGTACATAAATTTCTTTTACTAGAGTAGGAGAATTTAGTCGAGTCGAATTTAGAATTTAGGAGAGTCTCTCCTCTACCTTCTACTCCCAGATTACGATTAAGTTACACAATTTGATCACCCAATTTAAAAGCTTAATATACCATTAGAATTGTATTCACAAATATGCATTCAAATTGGGTTTTTGTAATATAAAGCAGAGCAGATTAAATAAAAACTGGAATCAAGAAGGAAAATTGAATTTTTTTATCTTGCAAGACTAACCAGCGCATTAGATATGCTATGCATGATGACACAGAAAACCAATATGCAGATTGAACATAAAATGATAATTACCTAACAGGAGCTTTATGAACATAAAATGACTCGGCAAGTTTAAAAATGTCTCTTGCAGCTTCCTTTGATGGATCAGCAGCTATCACCTATAATAAAATCTATAACCTTTAAAAAAATCTTGCCCAGCATCAAATTAACAATTTATAACTGAAATAAAGAGCTTAATGGTCTTGAATTTTTTCAGTACTAATTTAAGTATGCTTTGCCAAAGAAAAAGCTAGAAAATGCCAACACCAAAATATCACATTTATTTATTGATTGATTAAATTCAATATTACCTTTTAAAAAATTACAAATTTGCATATATAATTAATTGTAAATAACCATATTAGAAGTAAAAACTATCTAAAAAAATGATCAAGTCAAAACTATGAGGAAAATCTCTAATGCTTTGAGGTTTAATATTGTATATATTACACGAAACTGGATATACATTAGCCAAATCTGAAAACCTTTGTAACATATATAAGAGATCATAAACTTTTGTTCCTCATTAAGTTGTGACATCACCAATTTCTATTATTTGCATTAAGGCCACCTTTTGAAGTTTGCCAAGACGGTCAACAGGCTTATACGTAAACAACAATTTTTAAAGTAAAATATTCTTACCAAATGATAAATATTCTTCTTAATACTGCGAAGCATTCCAGGGTAAGTAGGTCGGAGCAAATCTTGAACACTCGCAGGCCAGTTTCGGTAAGGACGATCAGTTTCGATATCATTAATGTACTGCAAAACCAATTATCAAAAAGTTAGGCATGTTTCCATAATTTAATGCCTTAATTCATGGCAAAGCAACATAATTTTAGAAATAATTTCAGATACCCTTATTGATAGATCTCTTATATCCACAGCATACTCTTCTTTGTCTTGAGCAAAATCAATTTTTAATAATTTGGTAAGTAGAGCTTCCTAAACAAATAAAAAGAAGAAAATGTTACAACAGCAACAACTAAAACCTAACCAAATAAATCTTTTATAAAAATTTTAGTACATCTCAGTAATATAAACTTAAAAAATCCACTTTTTAATTTTTTTACTAGTTTTACATGAACCTTTCATTATATGTAACTTGAAGATATCCTAACAGTAAATAATTTCACCAACTCATACAATCATAGCTGCGAACTTGATGGGGGGAAAATATGAGTACTTTTATAGACTATATATGGAAGCACACCCATTTTTTTCCAGTCACAAATTCAAGCTTACGCCGCTTTTTTAGTTCATAGTAGAACTACAAAGCCCAAATAATTTAGATAAAAACCTAAAACGAAGTCTATGAAACCTAAAACGGAGTCTATGAAGAAACAAAAACAACATCCCCCTTAAAGTAGATGAAAACAAAATCATAACTTACAATTACAGGCGTCTAAAACAATTTAAATATTAATCGCGATTTTCTCTCTTGCTCCCTTACCATAACAGAAAAAATGCTTTTCCTGGAAAAATTTAACTTAAAAAAAGAAAATGTAATATTGAATTCATATATTTCACTCATCTTACTTTTAATAACATTTCTTTGAATGTTAAATTGTTCTTAAAATGGCACTATTCTTTTATTTTGCTTATCTTTTACGATTGCAATATAAGTATTAAAAAAATTCGGAAAATCAGGGTTTTCAGGGGAAAATCGGATTATTGGAGAAGAAACAAAAAATAGGAGCAACTTCGATAAAATCGGAGTACTTGGCAGTTATGTACAATCATCAACTTACAGGTATCTTTATTTTGTGCAAAGACTCTAACACTCTTGTTTCTTGTTTCAGTGTTTGCATTAATGTAAAGATGTCAGTTGACTCCACATCAAAATAAATCCCATTAATAAATACAGCAGCTTCAGAAGGCCCAATGTTATGATGATGCATAAACAACTAAAAGAAAACACTAAATTAGAAAAGGAAATTTCTAACATCAAACATCTCTTTAAGTAGAACACAGACAACTTAAGAATTAACATTGGATTACTTCTTGATTTCTTTGAATTTCTCTTTTCATCTCATTTGACGCAGAAACATGTATCAAGGAACGAACTTGAATGGGAAAGTTCTGAGATATGTCCCTCAGCACTCGTAATGATTCCTCAACAGGAGAGTTCAAAATTTTTTGAGCAGCTTGTAAACTTAGTTCTTTAAAAAAATAACAAAATCTTACATTGAGAATATACAGGGTGTTTAAACAAGTCTACTCCAACTCCGCAAATCCAGATATCTTGCATGGAGTACAAGAGAAATAACAAAAGAACTATAACTTTACGACGCCAAGTTTTTGAGAAAATTGAAACTGAAATGCTGATGTTGGTTTATGGTAGAAAAGGTTTATGGAAAATATAAACATGTTTATTTAGATATATTTTCTCACCCAAGATATTAAAAATATCCACTGCACATACATTCATTCAACATAGAATGAAATAATTTTTTTGCCAAATGTCATATTTTTTAAAATTTAAAAGTCCTTGTAGAGTTTATGCAAGGAATCTTTCTGTGAAAGTTTGGGCAGACTTGTTGAAACACCCTGAATAGGTGAAAACATTTATCACATAAAATGAGGAGACTTGTTGATAGATTATACTGATTGAAGTAATTAAAATGCCATAATGGTTTATCTTAAAATTTTTTACTGACTAATGACAAAAAATACAATTCTGCACACAGATAATACATTCTTTTGATGTGAACATTGTTACCTTGCAGCTCCCATACTTTTAGATTTGGGATTTCTTTTGAACTTTCAATAATGTGCCTCTTTAATTGTTCTAGGCTGTCCTTTTTAGATGGATGTAATTCCCTGTAGGCATACAAAAAAATATATAGTGCAATGAACATAAATTTAAGTCGCATGCACTTAGGGCCACATGCAGCTGCCATCGTATTGAATCGAATATTCGTAATGGCGCTTTTATCGAAAAAGCGATTCAGCAGTCACAATGGTTTTTCTCCATGACGTCAGCGCTCACAGGTCAACCAATGGAGTCGCTTCACATGACGTAAGGATCACGTGCTAACTACCATCCAATCAGAACTCACTTTGAGTCACTTGACCAATATTGGAGACCCTCCGGAGGTCTCGAGCCTTGCCTTGTCGTTTTTGATCACATGACTCGATACAAGAAGCAAAAATAGTTTAGTAACAGGCTGATAACATGGTATTTCGATATACGATGGCAGCTGCATGTGGCCCTAAAAATCCACTTTTCTAGGTATTTAAGAGAGTAAATTTTCAGAAATGCTATGTTTACTAAAATATTAATAGAGCCAACTTACATAAGTTTGCTGAAAACAAATCCTTCAAGTTCTTCATACTTATCAATTTCTTCTTGTTCAGGAGCCTTTTCCTCTACAATAAAAAAAACAAATTACTTTTATTAACAAAATTTTATAAATAAATTTGGTATAAACCTATGTAAAGTTTTTTTAAATAATTATGATTTTACACAAAAATTGGTTAATCAAAGTACAAATATTTGAAGCACAGATATTACCAACAACTTTTGTATCATCTTGGGCTTTGTATTCTGTACTTTTTACAGCTAATTCTACCCCATATCCAGAAAGACGAACCTTTCGCTTACGTCTCTTCTGTAAAAATTTATTTAGATTACAATACATACATAAGTTTACATTCAATCTAATTAATGTTCAATGAAGTAGCAAAAAAAAGAATGTCTAACCTATTTACTTACATACACATAATGACGAACAGCATAAGACACTTCATTTTTATCAGCTTTAGATCGTAAAACTTTATACAAGTCATTAAAGGCAGGAGTTCCAATCTCCCCATAAAGCACCGCATCCACTGAACTTGAAGCACTTGGATAAATGTGATCTACTTGATAAGTGACTGAAATATTCCTTTTGAATAAAATGATTATTTATATGGTTGCCAGAAAACAGATAGAATTTTACTATATTGAAATCACTGAACTATAATTGAAGATCATAATAATTATTAAATTTTCAGTATATAAAGAACAGGAGCATTGTGTTAAATTTTAAAAACCTAATGTAATAATTACAAGAGCTAATTAATGAAGAAAATCTTCACTACTTATAAAAAGAACAAGACTTAGGCTGATTTGATTGTGTAAAATTTAAAAAAAATAATGTAACTCAAATAGTAGCTACTATAAAAATGCACACAGAAAAGGTTTCTTTCATATTAATGACTATCCAAAAACCTTTTGCATTAAGGACTGTTAAAGATCATAAAATCTCTCAATTATATCGTTTTACACCTGTGAGTTCAATAATTTGCACACCTTTCTTTCAGAGATATATTGATAGTTAATTATAACTTGCTTTTATATTTTATGCTTGCAATAAGGAAGTTGCATGTGTCAGATTTTCAAAAACAAACAAGTGTTCCGTATGGTTTTTTGTATGGTAAAATGAAATATCTAGTCAGTTTTTCAAAAAAATGTACAGGTAATTAAATATTTTAATTTAAAAGTCGAGAAAAAAACACGTGACTGAAAACGTTTATTGTTTAAACTATAAGATGACGTCAACAATAATACCATCAACTCCATTGCTTTACAACAATGTTTAGTATAAGATGACGTCACATCCAAACTCTTGGCGTTTTCGCGCGCTTTTAAAAAGGGGATTTTTGTTAATTTTTTTGACAATCAAAAAATTTCTCGATCGGCCTCAAATTTTGGGTAGTTGCTTATTTTTGAAAGAGGAATCGATTAAAAAATTAAAAAAAATCATGCAACTTCCTCATTGGCTACCCTAAGAAACTCATTATTTTCAAAGCCACTTACATTAAGTGTTACATTGCCATTTCAGTACAAGTTGATAAAAATTGTTTTATAAAATGCTTTAAACATACCTTGTAGATGAACCAAGTAATGATTTTAAAGTTTTAGGATCACATGTGTATTCTCCACCAACATCAGCAATAGCTTTACATTTTGAAGGAAAATTTTGATCATATGCAATCTAAAAAATGTTTAAAACAAACATAAATAAAAATTACCTCAAGACAACCTAATAGTTTTGAATAGAACCATGCTTACCTGATGAAACATTTCAATAGCAGGTGAGTACGCTCTCAGAGCCAATGAAAATTTAAGTAGAGATATCTTGGAAGAGGAGATGTAGTTGCTACATATGTCTACTATGGCATCATACTGAATTTTTTCAGGTTCTAA
Organism: Tetragnatha versicolor; assembly: GCA_024610705.1. Classification (NCBI taxonomy): domain Eukaryota; kingdom Metazoa; phylum Arthropoda; class Arachnida; order Araneae; family Tetragnathidae; genus Tetragnatha; species Tetragnatha versicolor. The sequence goes on along the minus strand of JANDEH010000002.1, from coordinate 19,769,626 downwards.
ATAGGAATAAAACATAACAAATTACAACTATACTGCAGAGTGCAGGCTATTTTAAAGTACTAATTGAAACCAAAACTTACTATCGTGAAAATATCCTGAATCTAATTTGGAGCAGTCGTCTACAAATTTCCAGAAAAAGTCGGGATTTTCTTCAGCCAAAAACTCACTAAAAGAGGGATAATATTTCAAACAGCAATTTTTGAAGAAATATGAGAGTGCAATTTTAAGTCTTTTGAGTATGCAGTTAAACTCACCCAAAATGAAATCTTAAGAAACTGAATATATTCAGATTGGCATAAACCTATTAGTAAAAACCAAACTTTTTTAGGTAAAAATATCTTAAGTTAATATTTTAGTCAAGTTAAATTTTTTTACTAGTTTAGTTTCCATTCCTAGCAACTTATTCCCAATAAGATTTTCCAATAAACCAGCATGTCTAGTAAATACAATCCATTGTACTTTTATAAATGAAATTATTTCAAATATTCTAAAAACTATTTCACACATAACATAACTGATACCAAATAACATCTGAACTAAAGTTACCACATAGCTAAGATTTTTAAATATTTGGTACAACTGTGTAATCTATCCCAATTATAAATTACCAATAGGTTTTGAAACCTTAAAATCAAAGGTTGCCGAAGGATCAGACTGTTGCTGAACAGTCGACGGGATTTATTAGTGAAGTTTTTTCGTGATTTATTAGTGGAGTCCATTGCATTTTTTAGTGAAGTTTACAATCTTTGGGGGTTCAAAACTAATCGGTAATTTTGAAATGGAATAGATATTGAAATAGAACTATAACAGTTTTTATAAGATTTAACCAACATCAACATTGATAAATGGAAATCATTTTTAAGCAATATTAAAACTGACCTACAACTAGGCAAATTAATTTAATTGTAAAAACAGTATATTACATCAGACATAACTAAACTTACATTAGACATAACTAGAACAACAAGTATAAGCTACCAATATTGTAAGAATTTAACACAACAAAGCAATGGTTCGGGTACCATTACAATAACCAAAATATTAAGTGGAGTCTTATAAATTGCAGTATCAAAAAAAACATATCAAGGTAAAATTTATGGGGAAAACTAGGGTTGCAATGGGAAAGAGTGATCCGCTTGCTCCTCCTGGCAGGTTTACCGTACATGCATTATCACCTTGGCGAGATCCGTACTGTGATAGAGATTTTAACCCATATCAATATTGTTAAAACAGGGGCCGCGCTAACCATTCGCCAATTCGCCAAATGCGAGTAAATCACGAAAATGGCGAGAAAAAAGTAATTTTGGCGAAAGTACTGGCGAATACTTTTTCCGTTTTAGTGAACTTCAACTTTCGTTTTTAAAAGTCGCCCGTGTGCGATTACTCGCCAAAAATGGTTTGGCTGTACAGCCGCGAGCATTCGCGGAATGCGGTTGGCTTGAAATCGTATTTCCGCGTGCACCGCGCCGCGACCGCGCTACGAGCACCGAAGCAACCGTTCGCTTATGATTATTAACACAATCTACTGAACATAATTAAAAAATAATCATAATTTTATGTTATTAAGATTCTCAGGTTCTAATACTCCTTTAATATTTAAATACTCCATTGAAAATTTCGACGATTAAAAAAGATAGCGAAAAAAAGAATTTTGTTTAACGAGCTGCCTCATATTGGAAGGCATGCATTTATTTCTGAGGGAGCATTATTATTTAAGTACTTGTTGATAATAAAAAAATAATTGATCTTGAGCAAAAAGCTTGCTGTATAGATTATTATCTTAATGATTAAGAATTTTTTTACATAATTAATGAGCCGATTGACTTGGATTTAAAAAGTATTTTTTTAACTTATTTTGAGAATCGAAACCTGTCAAGTAGATAAGCGGTAAATACAGCGCCATCTATATGGTGGCGCTGTATTTATTAGCTGTTTTATGTAATGAAGCTACGTTAATACCGGTTTTACCCCAGTTTTACCCGATATCCGATTACGCCGGCACCAGCCACGGACTGCCCGCGAACGCTTTAATTTTTGGATGGAGTAACTTAAAAAAATCATGCAATTAGATTTTACTCAAAAAAAATATGGCTAATAGCTAATAAATTTGGCTAATAAATTTATGATTTGGCTAATTCACTGGCGAATGTTTTGAAAACCTTAGCGCGGCCCCTGTAAAAACAGCATTACTTAATAGCTGAAGAATGTCCCTTATAATGCTAAGATATATTTCCGTGAATGATTAGAATGTCCATTTTGAAAGCAAAGGAGGAGGTGGACCAGCTCTCGGCGAGGTGACTCCTATCTGCCTGTCTGAACTGAAGACCAGATCCCAAGTTTTTAACACTTTTGATTTTTGAAAATTTTAATAGTTTTAACTTTCAATTTTTTAAAAAATTTGGTTCACGTATTATACTGTCGACTGTGCCACTGAATCTGAAAAGGTAATCAAAGCCCATTGACTTTTCTTTAGATGTGACGCTGGTTTAGGCGGCCACTGAACGGTCGATGGTATAATACATAACTACCAAAAATTTTAATAGTTTTAGCTTTTATTGTACCTAACGTTACAAATTTATCTAGCTTAAAATATTAAATATTTACTGTACCCTATTTTAGCAATAGCTTAAACATATTTTATTATACAACCTTCTACAAATCTTTTTAAGTTTGTAATATAGCTCTGACCCTAATCCCTATCTCCCTATCACCCCACAAACTGAGAGGTTGGAGGGGGGTGGATTGGGTTGATCAATTAGGTACTTTTCTATCAAATTGGCACGAATCTCGCCAGGCAGACTTTTTGGCAATAGCAGAGTCGCCGGAAGAAATCACACAAAGCAACTTCCGTTGGGGTTGCATCATAATTGGCAAATTTATTGCCCGCCCCAGTATAATGGAAAAGTACCATTAATTAATTACATAATAGCATTTTTGCTCACCTTGCTTCCAGGTGCATCGGTGTATCTAGCCATTTGGAATCCAATACAAGGGATACTGATTTCTGTACTACTTCCGCAAAATTCATTTGCAGAGAAGAAACATAAATACAAAGAATCATCCATCTGAACATAGAACTCATGATGATCTGCAAAAAATTTTATATTAACATAAGGATACAATAAATAATTAAACGTTTAAAAAAAATTCACTCAATTGTTTAATCCCTTTGACAAAGAAATTAAAGAAATTTAAGGCACCAAATCAACCAAAAAATACCCAAAACTATACATTTTACATTGTGTGTTTAATATGTAAACACACAATACGTTTAACAAAACTTCAGAAAAAGCTAAAACTTCAAGGACTCACAAAATGCAGATGGGAACTAGATGATTTGAAAGACAAAATGATGAATTTCTTTTAAAGATTGCAAATAGATAAATCTATAACATTGAGCATTATTAATAAATAATTAATAAATAGTACAAAAACAGCAGACAGCCAAGCGGTTTTCCATTATTTGCAGGAAAACGTCGCTTATTAATTTGCACAGCTTGGAAAGGTGGCTCTGAGATAAATAATTAATACGTGTATGGTTTCTGTTTGCAAAAATAAATACCAAAAAGAACCTTGAAAAATTTAAAGTAATATTTTGAATAATTATTCAAGTTGTATTTCTTTTTTCTGTTACAAATTCTTCCATTTTAAGGTATTTTTTAAATCGATTGTTTAATATTTTTGTAATCGAAGGTTGAGGGCGTTTGTGTCGTGGGCCGCCCATTGACCGGACTGTCTCTTGTCTGTGTTCAAGACATTTAAAACTCTTCTGTAACTGTAGCTAGTTTCTGTTTTGTTTGTTCTGTTTATTTACTCGCTAAAAATTTCCAGGGGCCTTCCGGCATTGAATGCGGACTAAGAAATTTAATACTTATTTAATTACAAATATATCGTTTATCACACATTCCTGATTAAAAGGTGAAGAATTTGAGAAAAATGGAAATCTCACACCCAAATGTTAGGTAAGTTTATCCTCATTTTTCAAGGAAAACGCCGCAATTGCATGGAATGTTCTAGATATATGCAGTTTAGTGGATGTACTTACTCTTTATAAAATATAATCCGTTATTTATTTTTTAAATCTTCAATATTTTGCGTGGTGAAACATTAAGTTTTAATTTTATTTTCCTGTTTCAGGTTTGATTGGTACCAGACTGAAACGCATGTTGTTCTCAGTATCCTAGTAAAGCAAGTCAAGCCTGAAAATGTCCGAGTAGATCTTATTGAAAAGAAGGTTAGATATTTTAAAGAGTCTTCTAGATCTCATCACATTATTCAAGATGTTATTTCATTCTGAAGAACAGGAATGAACTAAATATAAATGTAACTAACTAAAAAATGTCATTGAGTTCCTTCAAGCCTAAGTCTGTAGAAAATTTCAAATTTAAATTAGTCAAACCTGGATAAGTGGAACAAAAGTGTCTGCCTCGACCCCATTAATTGTATGGATCCTAAAAATAGAGGGAATAATTACTTAGTTTGTGTGTTTATACTCCATTTCTGGGCATTGTTTAACATCATTAAGATTTCTATTAAAGTTCTTTAATCTGAAATTTATTTCCATTTCTAATTGATGAATTAAATAGTTCAGCATTTTTCCACAGGTTAATTCTTCAAGAATATCTGAATAAATTTGCAAAATTCATGCAAATTTTTAATTTAACTACCACTAATACTTAAGTTTTTAAAATCATTCAAAACATATTATGCCTAAAAAAAGGGTGTGTAGCTCTGACCAAATTTATCAATGGTAAAATCCTATTTCATGGGTCTTATGACAGTTGTATTGTGTAGTTTTGTGTTTTTATAGTTGATTAAAGGCAAAATTTAATCAAAAAATTTAAAAACTTGCAAATTTGCAAACTTTTTCTTTTTTGATGTCTGGAAAAGTTCTATTTTCACATGCTAATATCTCCACCAATGTTGAAGTTATTTTCATGAAACTTTTTTCTGTGAGTTTTTGATAACGTTGGCAACAATACTCTCGCTGAGGTTTTTGCTCTATCTCCAATAATTTTTAAATTAATTTTTTTAACTTTTTTATTTCGCCACTAGGGGGCTCTGTAATTTATCTCAATGGATTTTCCAGGGTCCCTTACCTAGGGGTAGACCTTATTTCTATGACCCTAAGACAAGTTGGTTCCAAATAAAAGCCGCGAAACGGACTTTTGAAACACCCTGTATATTTTAATTGGTTCCTTGCAATTTTTAGCAATATTTGTAGTTTTTGTCATTTGACACAGCTTAGGGATATTTAATGGAACAAATAACAGAATTGAACCCAAAATAGTATTCCTTACCAAATGTGGCAGTTTTTTGAAATTCATGTGCACAAGTTTTAGTTCTTACGTATACGTATTATCCCATCAACTGTTCAGTGACTGTTAGATTATGTTAGCGACTGTTAGAGGCAATGCTCTTCAGATTCAGCAAGCAGTTCAGATGGGGTAATACGCAGACCTGGAAAAAGTGCCCGAACCTACAAACCTGGTTCGGGGGAAGCCCCTGCCAGTTCCATAGGAGCAATACATAAGGTTTGTGGGAAGGTTACAACTTTTTCCAGGTCCGGTAATACGTAAGACCCAATTTTTTTATTAGTTATTTATATTGATCTCTTGACAAAAATTTATTCTTATTTTCTATTTTTAGTTGACCTGTAATGCAAAACTTCCTGACGAATCTGATTTTTCTTTTGGAATAAATTTATCTCATCAAGTTTTAGCCAATCAAATAAACTGGAAAGTCTTTCCATCCAAGGTAACTTATTTACATATTAAGGGTAATTTAGATGCTTATTTTAATTTTAGACAATTTTTTGTATATGAGGATTATCCGGGTGCTGGTGCCGAGTGTTATGACTAGTAACTCATTAAAAATAATCATATTTTAAAATTAAAGAGCAAAATATTTCAAAGGAAAAATGGGTACTTATGAACTACGCTGTTGACCTGTGATGCTGAATTCGAAAACATCACCAGAGTCACCAAAACGTGGCTTTAAGGCCAATATTAGAAGTCTGCGACGTCATAGGTCAATGAATAACGAAAGTTTATTGACGGATGCAGTTTCCCCAAAACAAGGTTTTTTGTTTTATTTGAAAAAAAAATACAGAACTGGAAATGGGATTAATAGAAAATGATATATGCTAAATATATTATCTTTTATTTCAGTTTTAATGACACAAAAGAGTAGTCCACCCAAATTATAATTTTTGAATACATTATTATTTATTATAATTTTTTATTCTAGCATTTGTAAGGCTTATTAAGTTTAATTTTGAATTCAATAGATCAATTTAGTTTTGATATTCAGATATGGGCAACATCTAATGTTCTCTTTGGTGATTTCTAATTCAGCAGCACGGTCCACAGCATAGTACGTAAGGGGACATCCATAAATTATGTGAGGCGTTTTTTCCAAAATCTAGACCCCCCTCCCCCCTTGTTGAGATTTTGCTGGACCCCCCTCCCCCCAAGTGAGATTTACCTACAACTTTTTAAAAATAATTTGCAGTATCTTATCTGTGTATTCTTTTCCCATACATAAAAAAGAAAATCTTATAATTTCTAACTTAAAAAGTTGACGTGAGATTTTAATCGACCCGCCCTCCCCCCTTGGGGAGATTTTTCCAAACCCCTCCCCCCCTTTTTGACCTCACGTAATTTATGGATGCCCCCTAAGTAGCAAAAAATTTTATGTTTAACTTTTTTATAGATGTGTGAAATTTTTTAAATGTGGGCAATTGGCAATTAATTAGCAAGGTTTGCACCTTCTAATCCTAAAGTACCCAAATGTGTAATAGTGTAGTTATTTTATGCATTCCCTAGTTGCTATAAAATAATTTTTACCTTTCAGATTGAAATCAAATTAAAAAAACTTGAAGATGCTATGTGGTCCAAGTTAGAAGGCACAAGCAAAGAAAATGAACCTAAAGCCTTTAAGCCTGGTAGTATATCTTAATTAATAGTCTTAAATTATCAATCTGAAATTTTCATGATTGTTTACAAATCGTTTATCATTTTTATCCCCATAACCTCTTTTGTATGAAAATATGTTAATTCAAAATGATAGTGATAGTTCAAGAAAAGCCTATTTCTCTTGAATTAAGTATACTGCCAGCTTTTATTATTAATAACTGATTTAACTTTTATTCAAACAACATTTAAATTGCAGTATCACCTTAAGGGTTTAATTTTTATAAAAATTAAAGTTATATTTGACATCTATACTTAAAATAAAGTTTTGGCTGGTTTGTCAAAAGTTTGGCTGTTTGTTGTAAAGTTTGGTTTTATCTGGTAAGTCAAGCTTCAGGTTAGGGAGAATTGACCTATTTTGCAACTATTTGGATTTCATTTATTTAGTAAAGAATTTTCTACTTACTTTCACACAACTAAAACTCAGGCTAAAGCATGTTCAATCATACAAATGAAGAAGTATTGTAAACTAGGGAATAATCTTATCTACAAAGAAATTAAAAAATGGTTTTGTGAGATGTAGATTAAGCCTCTCCAGTAGGGTGGAGCGAAAAAACCTTTTTTTCGAAATCGGTCAACGGCTAGTGCTCAAAGTTTGTGGTTGGGGGTCCTTATAACCCACAAAAAATTTCAGTTTGATAGGACAATATCTTCAGTCTGCGCTTTTCGCTCAAAGTTTCAGGTTTTTACTAAAAAACATCAAAAATACGAAAATTTCCCAGAATGTTTCTAGATGCTCCAAAATAGTTTTTATGGTAAATAATTACGTATATTGCTAGTATGTAGCTTAGTAATTGTGATTGAGTGTGTTTGATTAAAGCGAAATGGTTTTATAAAATCGGCAAAATTATCCAAAAGTAAAGCATTGATACGGATTTCAGGAGAACCATAGCCCGCTGTAGTAACTCGATCACGACGACTTAAATCACCGAATTTAATGATATGAAAGGAAAATAATTAACTTCCAGCTCTTAAGTTTATTGAAAAATCCACAAAAAGGTGGCTGCATCGGGTGCCGCCCTCACGCTCGCCCCCCGTAATGTCTGACTACGCTCAGGGCAGTTCGGCGCGTTTTTAGGTTTTGAATTCCACTTTTTTGTCAAATTTAGGCAGTATCTTTCTGTCAACCAGATATATTTGTGGATTTATGTATCCACTTTGGGAGTCGTAACCGCTTACAACAATATTGCAGCTTGCAGCAGATACATCCAATGAATATTTTCCGGTCTGTTCTATGGTCTTATAAAAATTCTTGCTCCCATTCCGTTTGCAGGTATACTGTAGCTATTACACTTGCAGGAAGAAATATGAAAAAGGGTTCTTGATCTTTCTAGGAAAATATTAATTTCTACTTCAAATACCAGTGAGACATTTTTTTTTAAATTTATTGTACCATTTATTCAAATTTTTCATTAATACTTTCTGAGATAACAAGGTCTTTCACTCTTTTTAGAGATACTGTTGGTATCGAGCGAGGTTTTAGTAAAAATACTTGCTGTCCAGTTTGGCATAATATTAGCAATGTCTTTTGAAGAGGGTTTTGACATTGACTCATTAAGTGATTTTTCACTCTTTTTTACGCTTGAAAATAATTTAAAAAACCGGATAAACACTTAAAAGAGTAGGCAACTAACTTTTTTTTAAATTTTCCCACTCTCCCAAGATATATCGATTGTTCCTGAATTCGAGGCAAATTGTTTTGCGGTAAAAGGGATCCGGTGTCGCTTGCGGTGAGGGGGATCAGCTATCGCAATTCAAAGGAGCGCCATCGCCGCACCCCCGAGGAGGGCCACCCATAAACAAGCCATAAACTGGCGGTGGTCCTGACCTAATGACCTCCTCCCCTTTCTCCTTCGGGGGGACGGTGGCGGGTGACAAAACTTCGATTCGGACAATATTTCTGTAATATGAATATAAAATATCTTTCCCTCACACATGGGATATTATCCCTACATTAATGGATAAGAGAAAGCAATATGTTTTCGCGTAATTGATTTAAATTTCAATTTTGACGGTGCTAGTTTGATTGTTATTTAATAAACCAAGAGCAAGAAGTTAATTATTTTCCTTTTATATCATTGTTTTCGGTGATTTAAGTCGTCGTGATCGAGTTACTACAGCGGGCTATGGTTCTCCCGAAATCTGTATCAATGCTTTACTTTTGGATAATTTTGCCGATTTTATAAAACCATTTCGCTTTAATCAAACACACTCAATCGCTATTAATAAGCTACATACTAGCAATATACGTAATTATTTACCATAAAAACTATTTTGGAGCTTCTAGAAACATTCTGGGAAATTTTCGTATTTTTGATGTTTTTTAGTAAAAACCTGAAACTTTGAGCGAAAAGCGCAGACTGAAGATATTGTCCTATCGAAATGAAATTTTTTGTGGGTTATAAGGACCCCCAACCACAAACTTTGAGCACTAGCCGTTGACCGATTTCGAAAAAAAAGGTTTTTTCGCTCCACCCTACTCTCCAGTCATCTCAACAAATCAAAATTTAGAGTTTAATATTTAAACTTTAAAGTATTATGTTTTTACCTTCAGTTATAGAACAAACTGTGAAGGAATATCCCTCCTCGAAGCCTCAAAAAAAAGATTGGGATAAAATAGCTCAAGAAATTAAGCAGGAAGAAGAAAATGAAAAACTTGAAGGGGATGCTGCCCTAAATCAACTCTTCCAAAAAATTTACTCTGATGGTTCAGATGAAACAAGAAAAGCTATGAATAAGTCATTTGTAAGTAGATTTTTGGAATTTTTTTCATTATTATTATTAAGGTAGAATTATGATACAAAATCAGTCTTATTTGTAATTTTTTAATGAAATATTAAAATTGGTCAAGGAAAGTTTTCTCATTAATTGTATAAAATATCTAGCTTTTTTATGTAAATGCTTATAAATAATTAAATCAATATCTTACACTTATTAGCAATCCCAGCAACCCAAGCTTATTTAAATTCAGCTTTATCACATGCTGCTCAAAATGCTGATGGAAATTTAGAAACATTTTTTAAAACTATATAATTATAATACTAAATCTGTAATGGATTCCATTTCATATTTTCTGTACTATTTTTAATTGAGGAATATAAATTGTAGTTTAGGAATGTTACTGTTAATGTCAACTGCTTTACTGATGTAAGCTTTTAAAAGTTGGCAAGGAGTTTTTATATGCATAAAACTTAAAAGTACTATGCAAGGTTTCGTAGGGATAGATGTATCAAGTCAACCTGAACAATTCTTTTTTTAACTAAAAAATGTCTGTATTGTCAGTGAAATCATATATTTTATAGTGCATGATTTATTATTTATTGCTGCAGTTTGATTTTCTTTTACAGTTGGAATCAGGTGGAACAGTTTTAAGCACCAGCTGGAATGAGGTTGCTGCAAAGAAGGTTGAAGTCAAGCCACCGGACGGCATGGAGTTTAAGAAATGGGAATAGAGCGTATTTATAGCAAAACAAATTGCCGATTTTTTCTTTTGTAAATAGTAAATTAATATTTGTTTTTTGGGTGCTCATAAGTGAAACTGTGTCATTGTGTAATTCTTTTGCTGTCTTTTGTTACCCAGAATGAATAGTTTGTACTGATTTAATGTTTTTCTTCAGTTTTAACTTTAACTTTTTTACCTTTAAAATTTGGAATGTTGCTTGTGTGTGTGTGTATTTTCATACAATGCAAAATGTGTGTGCAGGTCAAATAATTTATACTCTTTTACTAGTAGAAAACATAATTATGGAGAAAGGTAGTTTTTATGTTATGGTTTAATTAGTGCTAAAATATATTGAAGTTATTATTTCCCCCTCAATTAGGCCTTAGGGGCCATTAAAAATCCATTGATTACTATTCACTTTGCAAATTGAAGATCTAGATATATCTCCCAAACTCATAATATTAGGCATGATATGTATAAATTCAATATGTCTTTTTAATGTAAAATTATCTAAATTTTGATTACAGGAAAATTTTCCAAAGAGATCCCAAAATTATATTTTAAGTTTATTTACTATTTAAGTATACTTTTTGTTATCTCTCAACACTAGAAAATTATGATAACCAATTCTATTAGGTTTTGAATTTAATAGCTAATTATTCTCAAGCGTGTTTTGAAGTTCATCTTACTTTCACACCCTTTCATTTTTTAATCATCTTGAACTGCAATATTATGTCGAGATGCTCGATGTGTATACTGTCCGACTCTTGGACTGATATGGGATCCTGTTTCTTGTAATTGTGCATTTTATTACCATATGCAAATGCAGCATTGTATCAACTGTGATTTATGGTTGCATTATGTACAATTTAAGGGCTTACCTGGGACTTACCTTGTCAATGCCCGATATATCAAAAAGAATCCATTAAAAATATTTTTCAGTCAATTCAGTTTCTTGTTAATGATTTTTGCATAGAAAAATAACTCAAAATGATAAAAAATCTTTTTATATAAACACGGCAAATTCAAATTAATTTACAAGCCAATGCAATAACAAAAGAAATTGCTTTCTTTCTAAAATAAATTACTCAGTACCCAACTCAATTTTCTTTGACAAGTGTCCAATTAGAAGTCAGTTGTCAGTATTAGAAGGACACCCTTTAGAGATTGTTTAATGATAGGAACTTTCTAGATTTACTCTGTAGTGAACTTGCTTGTGAGAAAGTTGTTTTGTCTAATGTTTCTTTGAGTCTATTGCATTTTCTATTTCACAATCAACTGAGATGCCCTTAAAAGGAACAACTGGGAGCTGGGTCTAGGTTATAGGATAGATTGATAAGTTTCCCATCTGAATTCATCCCACATATTCATCAAAATATTTTTGTTGCAGTAAGGATTAGATGTGTCTTGAAGAAGCACAACTACTTCAGATAGTATTTCTCACCTCCTGTATTGGATGGCTCACAATAGCTTTCCAATAATCAAAAGACAGTAGCATAAGTTTGTATGCAGTGGCCACTGACTGTGTATTACCAGCCTAATAGTACTATTGTACAATATTAAAATTCTGTAACTCTTAAACAGATATAAATAAGTAAAGGGTTTAAATGAAAAGTAGGTAATATACTGTGCGTGCATATGTTAAGGAAGGTTTAAACTGTGTGTGTGAGCAACAAAAAAGTGTTTTAGTAAGTATTTTTGTTTTATCAAAGCTGCTCTGAATAACTAAGTGTAAAAGTACAAAATTTGATATAAGAATGGGATCCTTTATTCCAAGTAATTGTCTTTAGCAAAATTTAGCTTTTTTGAAGTCATTTAAAAGCTTAATTATGATTCACCTGTAAGAGCAACCCAAGTAATGCCTTCCCTGCAGAAGCAACACAAGTGCTACAGAAAACCTTCAAATACTTAATAATATTGATACTCAGTCAGTTCACACTTTTATTCTGAGCTGCTCCTTTTTTTTAAACAAGAAGGGTCTTACTTTTTGGATGACCCTTTAAAGGGGACTATTTTATAAGACTTCTATTTAAGCATCTGAAAATATTTGTATATGCTTAAAAAGATCAATTGTAGTTGTATGCAAACTTATTTATAAATCCTAGGTACAATAATAAAATCGAGCACTCAAATGTTTTTTTACAAATTCATTTTAATTGACAATTTCCTAATAAATAAATTAAATACCTTTCTATTTTTTGACCTAGTTAGATAGTTAAGTTTCTTTTCATTTCTCCGTTTAGTCCTTTTCTTTGACCAAGAAAAATGGGATCTTCTGTTTTTTAAATGTCCTGCCCTGGGTTTCCCAGTTCGTGTTAGTCCTATAAATAACTTTCTGTGCTGTCTCTTTCCATGGAATGCCGTAAAGTGGTAAGGTAGCTCTATGCTCTTGAAGTAGCAGTGTTTTGACTTCTCTACCTAAATAAAAAACGAGAAAATTCCTTTATCTAACATGAAGGAAAATCTGTACTAACAAAATTTTATGATAAATAAACATAATTGATCCAAAATAATTAAAGTTGTTTCATCATGTAAGTAGCATATTTAAATTATACTTGAACTTAAGAGAATGAGGAAAGAAAAAACGGTAAAAAATTATCATTAAGCCTTCATTTCAAAATAATGTATGTAGTACCGATGCAAAAATAAATATTTAAAAAAAATATTGAATGATTTTAAATAATTGAGGAATTTTAATTGCGTAGATGTACACTCCCAAAAGTTAAGCAAGGAACTGTTTTTTCAGGCTACCACCTAGTAGAATTATTTTTCATACATAAAAATCATACCACAAGATGTTCAACTTGTGGGAATACAGCGCCCGAGAACAAATTTTCCCTACCAATAATTTAAGGGGGTAAATGGGCCCTCCATTGATAATGGAGTTCCATTACACATTTGGAGCAGTGACAGATACATCTATGTTAGAGGTTTAACGGAAGATTTTATGTTTTTTTAAAGAATATTGTTATTCCTAAACTCAACGCATGTTTTCAAACGTGTGTTCTAACTTAAAATGGATTTTTTGAGGTTTTATTGGGAGATATCGGTCTAATCCTCATTTTTGGCAAGTTTTAGCCTGTGGGTCATTTTTTGCAAGTGGTATCAGACCGTCAACCATGTTATTTAGTAGCTCTCACATGTCCTTGATTGCGTTTAGGTCTGGGAACCCAGAAAGTACCCTTATTCTTATAATATCGTTACTTATGAAAAACTTAAAGATAGCCAAATTGTGATTTTTTGCAGCTTTTTCACTTTTTAAGATAAATCTTCGACCCGATATGTGTTCTAAAAGGAGCAAATGGGACATGAGAACACATGTAAACGATTGCAGACATCAGTGAATAGCTGTGAGGCATATAGGGGGTGTAGAAACGGCAATAGTTTCAGAGAAGAAATTCTATCTCTTAAAAACTCATTTTAAGAAAAGAATCGAGATATTTCTTTTCAGACATGTATAAGTCCATAAACACTAAAAAATGTTCCTTTTTTGAACGTTAATAACAGATGCCGTTCCTGTAAAACTATACAATTTTTTGTGCCGTTTCAACACCCCCTATATGCCACAGAGTTTTTCACTAATGTCTACAATTGTATACATGTGTTCTCATGTCCCATTTGCTCTTTTTAGAAGACATTTTAGGTAAAGGATTTATCTTTAAGAGGGAAAAAGCTACAAAAAATCACAATTTGGCTATCTTAAAATTTGTCATAAGTAACGTTATTGAAAGAATAAGGGTACTTTCTGGGACTCCAGACCTAAACGCCTTCAAGCACATCTAAGAGCTACTAAATAACATGGTTGACGGTCTGATACCACTTGCCAAAAATGATGATTAGACCGATATCTCAATAAAACCTTAAAAATGCAATTTAAAGGTAGCACACACGTTTGAAAACATGCATTGAGTTTAGGAATAACAGTATTCTTTACAAAAATATAAAATTTTCCATTAAATACCTCTCACATAGACGTTTTCTGTCACTGCTCCAAATGTGTATTGGAACTCCATTATCAATGGAGGGCCCGATTCCGTGCTTAACTTTTGGAAGTGAGTGTATTTAGCTCTAAAAATCTTTATTTGCATGCTAAATCGGCTTTTAAAAAATAAATTTTCTGAGACCATTTTTTACTAATTCTTTCTGCTTTTTTAGTTATTTGCTATGAAGAGCGGTTACACTTTAGGGTATGCAAATAGTTAGCCAATATTTACATAGATGGCGACACCAAATTTTTAAAGGTAGCCTCAATTTTATAGATGTAATTAAATTCTAAGAACAGGAATTTAATTTAATTATATAGCTCATACTTAACTTAAACTCAATTTAATTATAGCTGTTATTAATATACAGGGTGATTCTAAATTACGTGGACAAACTTCGCATGGGGGTAGAGGGGACCTAGACAAGCATATTTCGCATAGGAATGGGGGGGGCGCATCCTTACCGTTTAAGAGCTAGGACCTAATGTAGTGCGAGCGCGTTTCAAGAGGCCGTTTTTAGAAGGCCCGTGTGACGAAACAAAACATAATAAAATGAAAACATTATTGCATGAGGTACAGGAGTATCCTTACAACTTAAATCCTCAATGTGATAGAAATTGGACCACTTGCTAAACCGTGGGGTTAGTATTAAAACGTGCAATATTAATCTCTCAGTCAAACAATGGAGTTCCCTTAATGGTATTTAGAAAAATGATGATCGGGGAAGGAATTTTCAATGATCAAACAGTTTCAACGATCAATGTTACGATCATTGAAAATTCCTTCCCCAAACGTCATTTTTCTAAATACCATTAAGTGATGTCCATTCTTTGACTAAAATATTAATATTGCACTTTTGAAACTCACTCCACGGTTTAGAAAGTGGTTCAAATTGTATCGAATTCATGGTGTAAGTAGTAGGAATACTTCCTACCTTATGCAATAATGTTTTTCATTTTATTATGTTTTGTTTAGTCACACGGGCCTCCTAAAAACGACCTCTTGAAACGCGCTTGCACTACATTAGGTCCTAGCTCTTAAACGGTAAGGATGCCCCCCCCCATTCTTATGCGAAATATGCTTGTCTAGGTCCCCTCTACCCTCATGCGAAGTTTGTCCACGTAATTTAGAATCACCCTGTATTTGGAAAAAACTATTCTAAATTCCCCTTCTTTTTTATAAAATTCAATTATTACTTCATTCAAAAGTAATTCTCCCCCCCCCCTTAATTCTGAATACACAGAACCCCTTTTTGATTTTGAGATACCAGGGCTTTGCTACGGCCAAGGAAATTTAGTACCCCTACCTGAAAATTTCCTATTTTCATCTTAAAATCACTTACATAATTTATATCTCCATCCCACTGGCGTCGCCACCGGGGGGACGAGGAGGACACGTCCCCCCAATAATTAGGAACATTGTTTAGAAAAACTTTATTTTTAACTTTTGAGGAAAACACCCGAAAATTTTCTGAATGTGTTTTTCCAACCTTTTATCATAAAGGATGGCCCCTAACATAAGAGGGGGACGGACTCCTCCTGATTTAGAACACTTTTTCATTTTAGAATAGATTGAAGCCAGTGCTGAGTTTTGGGGACATTATTTCAACAACAAAATTTTGTTTCTAGCAAAAAAAAGTAATAATAAGGCGAGCCCTTCCCCCAGAAGAAAATCTAGCTGCACTGATTGAAGCAAAGCATAGAAGTTTGATTTGTAGACAAGAGATGTCTAACGAGCGTTTGACCCTGTTTTAAAAGGTCAAATTTCAAAGGGCTTAAGCGAAATGAAATATTTTTTAAGGGTGGATGATCATGGTTTTGAAAATCCCTCTGTGGAGGATCCCAAATCCTTGGGTCCCCCCCCCCAATTTTCTGGGGCCGGCGACGCCAATGCTCCATCCATAGATGAAAGGGGTCCACCCCCCGGGAAATTTTTTTTAGTTTTAGCATGTTAAAAAGTGATTACTATATGCTACTTTCATGGAATTTTGGAACGTTTTTTATGAGGAAAAACAACTACATAAACTATAGTTTAAAAATAGTCAAAGCCCCCTTTAATTCTAATAACTCTCC
Organism: Tetragnatha versicolor; assembly: GCA_024610705.1. Classification (NCBI taxonomy): domain Eukaryota; kingdom Metazoa; phylum Arthropoda; class Arachnida; order Araneae; family Tetragnathidae; genus Tetragnatha; species Tetragnatha versicolor. The sequence goes on along the minus strand of JANDEH010000002.1, from coordinate 19,753,155 downwards.
CAGATTTTCTATCAAATCATCACTGCCTCCTAGTAGAACTCTTCAACGGACCCTGAGGGGCAGTACCACCCATTTTGGGAACCACTGCTGTAAAGCCAACAATTCTTCGAAGCGTCGAGCAGAATAAGTACAGCACAACATAGTTGTGCAGCAAGTTTAACTCCACGCTTTTTTAATGCATGGCCAAAACAAGACAACAGCTGGTCCAAATGGGAACAAACTTTGTAAAAAATTTATTTTTCCCCCAAAAATATGCTTTGCACAGTCTGGAAATCTATTTTTACTAATTGAACTTGACACGTAATCGTTTATATGGTGGTGTTTTGTGTTTTTTTACACTTAAATGTTAAATATTTTTACACATCTCACCAAGTGCACTGACTCAAAAGGTTTCAGAATCACGTAAGAAACTGGTATTTATCCTAAAGCTGATTCAATCAATTATATTCCCATCAACCCATCACTATGCAAAGAGCAACCCGCATAGCTACACTGCTTTGAATGCGTAATCCGTTGCATCCCCATTCACTGCGGATTCGGTAATACGAAACTTTATTTTCGCAGATAGTGACAGCTTCTTCCCTTGATAGTCGTATATGCAATCAGGAAGTGAGACACCTGGCCAAAATAGGGAAAGTGATGCCCGCGCTTCGAGAGAGAAACTTCCTCCCGATCTTTTTACGAACGAGGTCGGCAATAAGACGATCTGTAAACACAGTTGGATTTCCCTTGGAGGGATCAAGACTGATGATGAGAGATTATATCACGAGGTCAAAATAGGGGAGTTCGTTCAAAAATGCTGAAATCATTCATTATCTGAATCAATTTATTTCATTTGAGTTTTATTGACCAAATAAACTAACTTACCAAAGCCTCTACCCATTTCTCAAAAAAAATTGCACTATAATATAATTTTATCGCAGAACGAGATATCATTTTCGAACGACATAAAATGATGATGGAGCATATCATGGTACTTGTGTAACAATTTGTTGAGTCCGTCCATAATAATTAATGTTACATGATATATGAATATATATTTTTCACCTCTTTATGTCCTACTTTCGTTTCAAACCGATAAGAATTAAAAAGTAGAGCTCATTCACTTGGATTTTTCACTCACATTTTTTCTATTATTTTAAGAAATCCCTCCTATCTATCATATTCCCATATTGACTTCCAATTTGCGATATTTTTAATAAGGCAGGTGATCGTCTGTAAAATCTATAACAAATTAAATTAATGGGAAAGAATAATTTTTATTCCATTGTTATTTCCATGTCAGTTGAATTAATCGCAATACAAATTTTAAATGATTCCATGTTGAATTTCTTTCACAGTCAACGATGAAATATTACTATAGTTTTTCAATAGTAGTTTTCTGATTTTAAATTTCTTTTTATTTCTCTTCTCCCTATGGCCACACATAATAAACCCAAGGACGATTCTTTCAAATAAGTCAAATGTGTGACAAGCACTTGTCATATGTGCATGTGCAATGTTTTCAAAAGCATACGACATTTCTAGAATTTTATTCACTGGTCTACTGATGTTTGCTCTTTCTCTCTCAGACAAGAAATAAAAAATATCAAACCTTTTATTCAAACCGAAGGAAAGGGATTTTGCAAAATCTATCAATCAGACGAGTGACGGAGTTTTTACTCCTCAAACGAACCCTGAACCCTTCATTTTAATCAATATCATGAGGAAATTTAGATGATTTCTATGGATGTCAAAAGAAAACTAGTTTCGCCAATTTTGACAGCTGGATTTCATTATAAGCGATTCCTGAACTTGAGTTAATGGAACAAGCACTCTTTATGAGAAAATAATCGCTGCACTTTATTGGAAGAAAATTAATATTATTAATTATAATTAAGAGTTAGTTAAAAAAAACACCATTGATGATCATTTGGAGATGTTACGTGGATTAATATTTTCTCTAGATCCAAGAGGATGAGAACTTTAATGATAATCCGGAATCTATGAAAATTGAAATCCGTATGAAATGAGGCAAGTTCAATAAAAGGTTATTACCGTTAAACTGTACCACATAAAAGGATTTACAACATAGAAATTCTTCTGGAACCAAAGTAATGGGCGTAGCGAGGTTTCCACTTGGGAGGGGGCAAGCCAAGGTCGACTTTTTTATGTTTGTTTGTGGAGACTAATTTTAAAGCCCCGGGAGAGAGGGCCGTAGTCACAGTACTATTTCGAGAGGGGTTTTCGACCTTTAATGAAATTAATGTAAAAGTTTTGTGGGCAGCATGGAAACAAAGATGGTTTTTGTTTTTTGGGGTAAAAGTTATTGTAATTTGACCCTAAAAAGTAGTTTTGTGACTCCTTTTCGGACATCTTTGGTTGCACTCCTAGGTTTCGCGGGCCACTTAGGTTGCACTCGAGATGGATCACTCCTTGTATACGTAATCTTTAAAATTTTCAAGGCAAAAAGCAACATAATAGGCATAATAATTTTGGAATAGGGGTCAACTCCCTAACTTTCCTTGGATTGGACCATGGGTGGGAGCTCTTATTTACAATCAGTGCTGGCAAATATAGAAATTTATTTCGGGAGGGCCCCAAAAATATTTCTCAACCCCTTTTATCCATATTAATAGATTTAATGTAGCTTTAGAACACACTTTTAGGTCGAATTTGAGTCTAAGAGAACTTTATGTAAGAAAAGTTTTTGGTAATAAAGGCTCGAGTTTCAAAGGGGGGTCTGGGGGTCCTCACCCAGAAAAAAAAATTGAAAATTTGACCCTAAGAACATGGTTCAAACTGTTTTTTGGTACACGTAAACCAAAATTTGGACATACATTTTTAGGTAGGATTTTGATTTTAATGAATTTATTATAAAATATGAATAATAAAGGTTTAAATACTAAATGGTGTCCTGGGGTCCCTCCCCCAGAAAAATTTTGAAAATTTGAGCTTAAAGAACTGGGTTTCAACTTAGCTAAAAGTAAAGTAAAAGTAAATTACTCGGGACTTAGGGGTGAGGCAACTGTCCCTCCCTGCCCCCCCCCTGGCTGCGGTCTACTACTATTCGGCGCGGCCGTTTGGGCGCGGCTGTTTCGGCGCTGGCCGTTTGGGCGCGGGGCCGATTCGGCGCGGCCGTTTGGGCGCGGGCCGATTCGGCGCTGGCCGTTTCGGCGCCAGAAATAAAATGAAAGTAAATAGAACTCTTTCATAATCCTTCTAAAAATTCGAAGAAAAAAATTTTGTCTCGCGCCAAAACGGGCCGGCGCCCAAACGGCCCGCGCCGAAACGGCCAGCGCCCAAACGGCCGCGCCAAATCGGCCGCGCCGAATCGTCCCATTCCGCCCTGGCTATGCCCATGGATACATTTACATTATTATACATCACTATCACGGGACTCTCATGAATCATAAAATAAGACATAAATTTTTGGTTTCCTGACCAGAACACTTTCCAATTACCAACTCTATAAGTTTGTCACAATAATTCAGTGTTAGCGTCATTGTCCAGTCATACTAGAAAATGAAAACGAATTTCTATCGGAAATTTTCCCTAACGAAAACCGATTAAGCAGACATCCTTCAGGGCATAAAGCTCTTCACTTTTCGTCATGCAATGGTGAGTTTTCGCCAATGCCTCAACAAAACGTTTAACTTATCTAGAAGGAAACTAGTGACCTTTACGGTTCGTGATTATCAAAGCACAGTTCCACTAGCCGACCATTCAAAGATGAGGTCCGAAGATACAGTATGCGTCTGTCATTTTAACAGACAGTGCTTTTAGGTTTATCACAAACAATATCTATTACGATAGGATTTCAATGCAACGTTATTAACGGTTTGGAACATTGAACTACGTGGTCCTCTATAGCGTTATTGCAAATCTTTTTCTTGTCCTGTCCTCTCTGGGAGCTTCTAAAATTTCCATCCCTACAGCCTGGTTGAAACAAATGGTAGGTTCTGTAGGTTTTGGGTTTTTGTCTCACCAACCATTCTTTTTTTACATTGATTCCATGAATGCATTAGTAGTCAAATGTAGACTCTTCGTTTCTCTTCGTTAGTCAAATGTAGGTTTTTAGAAAATAAAGGGTAGTTTTTAAATCTTAACGCATCAAGTTTTTAAATTTTCTAAATGAAATCATGGTTTCTAATCAATTTCGGATTACTGGTACAGTCGAGTCCGCTTAATGTGATCGCAATTGTCCAAGACTAAACTGATAACATTATCCGATCGATAACAATAAGCGATCTCATATAAAAAAAGCAAATAGTGTAACTAGATTGTTTGCTTTAAAATCAAAATTATGTAATCGTAATAAATGTATTCAAAACTCTATTTTTACACTAGGTAAAATTTTAAGGGGAAAATATAAGAGTAGTTCCAGTTAATGAAATTTAACTAACAACTTACTTCGTATTTTTAAAGAAAGGTCTCTCTTTTTTCCGCCCCATTATATCCTTCCACTCCAATAAACCACTTATTTATTACATAATCTGAATTCCAGTAAACGAGGGAAAATCAAAATCTCTCATCAGAAACATCTGCAAAGCCTGGATCTTGGTGTTTTTTTAACCAATCACAAGTATGGATTCGGACGCCCCCTATAACCGCTTTCTTTCAATATAACAGGCAGAATGTTTAATTTTTCTTACTCATATTGAGTTTCAGAAAAAAAGAAACGCCGTATGTTATCATGGAGCAGATGTTTACTTGTAAAAATTGACCCTCAACATGAAATTAGAACTCAAAAGTGGTCGTTTTAAAGGAGATATGGACAAATTTTGATAACATTAAGCGGAGTGATGATGCAGAGTTGATCACATTAAACGATGTATTTTACATTAAATTATATAGGAATGATCGGGACCTGTCAATTTCGATAACATTATCCGATTGATAACATTAACCGTGATCACATTAAGCGGACTCGACTGTATTTGGATATTACCTCTTGTGTTATGTATATCAGCGCAACTCAATCCAAAGACATGGCCAAAAAGAAGGATTCAATATAGGGATTCAATAGATTGTATTGGGTTGGTTTAGAATAAACGTTTAGTGACATCCATGAGTGAAAGTTTTCTGTCTAAAGACGGAAATCCAAACTGATGATTTTATTAAGGACGGAATGGGGCGGTGAAAATTCCCTAGTTGCACAAACTCATACCTGATAAGTCAAGTTTACGTAAGTGCATCTAACTTTTGACAAAAATCCGTTTTTATAAGGGAAAATCCCAAAGCGATCAGGGACAGCTTCCCCCAAGTGCCCCCCAGGGTTCCTCTCCTACTCCTAAATCCGCCATGTCTAGAAGTAAGCAAAATTTTTCCATACGTGACATAAATTAAACGAATCTTGAACGTTTGTGCTGCTTGGGTTAATACTCAGGTAATGGGAAAATACTGTTATCATAATTTTCAGTACAAATGTGCCAATACAGCCAATTCCTCCCAATAAAATCATCTAACTTTCACGTAAAGTGGCATCGAAACTACTAGCATGCAGATTTACTGGAACAAAAACATATGTCCGAAATGCAAGCGCTTCAAATTAAAATCTTGTGAAACGAATTGCATCACCAATATATACCCTTAGGAAACAAAGGGAGGAATCATTTAAACATCAGTGGCGCGTGTCGACCTATTAGGAAAACAGGAAGTCAGCTTCACTATCAAAGGACAGAATCCGTTTGAATCCAGCGGAGGATAGAGAACCGAAACCGAGAGGTGACACAGTTACTATACAAGGGTTTCATCGGCTATATCTGTCTGTCGTCATGAAGTGATTTATGGTAATAACATGGTGAATTTGTGTGAGTGGGATATAAAATTTAAGGTTTTCTATCAATAAGGCGTTGTGATGGTTTTGAATGCAGCATCATTTTTGCCTTTCCTTCACAAAAACTTTAGTTTTTCTACAGAACAATTAATGTAGATTTGAAACAATAATATTCTTTCATAAAGACTGCAGTTCTCATTGAATAAAAATGACGAGGATTTTACACTTATAATTTTTTCCTTCGTGAAAACTGCAGTTTTTAGGAAGACGAAATGATGAAGCAATTTTTGGTCTCTAAAGCATTTTGGCTTTTAAACTTCGACAAAAAAATTACAACAAAAATACACGTATTTAAATAGTTTTTAAATCCGGAATATTATCCTTCAAATAATTTTTTGACTAAAATTATTGAAAAAGTTTCTAAAGAAAAATGACGTAATCTAGTCTGGTTGAGGTTCTTAATATTCCCTCTCTTTAAATTCGTGAATCCTTCAACTTTAGAACACTTTCTCTTTCAAAATCTTAAAACCTTTACAAATTTGTACATAAGCTTTTTTTTCTCTACTCTAAAAGGTAAGCCTTTACTTTCAGTTAAGACTTTAGCATGAGTAATCAGGCTTTTGAAGTGAGATATATTTGCTGGTGGGAAAGGGGTGCAATAAATGAAAATTTTGAGATCTTAGAAGATGTTCGGTAATAAAAGAAGTCATTCATCATTCATTAACTCACAACTCTCAAGCGTCGCCTCCATCCGTGGACCGGTTTCGTCCTTGTTAGGACTCATCAGAACGGTATAGGAATAATTCCTATACCATGTCCGTATTGCACTTATTTTCCGCTAACCAACTATATTGGTGAAATACTCCTTTCAAGTCATTCATCGTTTGTGATTGATTAATTATACTTATTCCAACTATATTAAAATTAGTTACTGCTTAAGCTTTAGATTGAACGGTTATTATATTTAATTATTTTATAACGTTCTCTATATATTAACTAGAATTACACGTAGGAGATTGTGTTGAGGATCCTTTATGATGGCTATAGATCCAAGTAGCAATTTTAATTCTCCTTCAAATTCCCTCAAATTCATATCTTAAATGTGTTTACAAAAATTGTATTTTAAAAGTAAAGTTTGTGTTATAAAAAAAGAATCTGAGGTAATGTTGAAGATTACTAAAATTTCTATCAAATAAAAATCAAACCATTTATAGAGGATCCTTACGCAATTTGTGATACATCATATTCTTGTGAATAGAGAATACATTTATTCTAATATTTATTTATTTTGAACTGATTTTATTACTTTTCCTGGTCAATGTATCTGAGGATGACTGGAGAGATCTTCATTAAACCTCCTTAGGGAAAAAAACCGGTTTGTGATAGAATCAAAATTATATGCGATTATTAGGGAAAATCTTTTGAAAAATGATTCACCAGATCAAGATGTCTCAAATCATCCATGGCTATGAGTAAAAGATTTCTTTAAAATTTCTTGAAAGACAAAGGGATAACAGAAAGTAACGATATTAAAATAACCGGATGCGAATAATTTTCTATCAGCAGTTCAAGGTTGTATCTCGGTTTTGGGAATACTCATCAATGTGACGCAGCAGTTTTGACTTTTAAACTTTTGAAACTAATATAAATTAGTGATGTGGTCAAACAAAGGACAGATATTTGTAGAGGGATGTAGTTGTGTGAGAGAGCCACCTTGAGAGAAGCAAATAAGGACGGCCTTGTAAAAATTTCCTCAGAAATAATACATTTAGTACTTAATACCGATTTTTTAAGTATAAGTCTTAGGGTCGTATTCAGAAACTTTAACACGAGATGGAAACGAGATGAGAACGAGATGGAAACGAGATGAGAACGAGATGGAAACGAGAACATTATGGAAACGATGAATTTGAAACGATATTTTCCCGAAACACTAACGGGAGTTTCCGATCATTTCCCTCATTGGATAAAATCTCCTACGTCACCAAGCAGACCAAGACGAGATTTTCTTTTCAGCCAATCAGAGTCAGCTAAGTTTCTCGCTTTTGAAGAGACGGGTGCTCTTGAACGACCATTTCCAATTTATCATTTCGTGATCGTTACGTGAGATTTTACAACGTTTCCATCTCGTTCTCATCTCGTTTCCATCTCGTGTTAAAGTTTCTGAATACGGCCCTTAGTTAATTTAAAAATAATGTTAAATTAGTTAAAAAAAGAAAATCCTTATAAAAAACTTTATTTCTTCAATAAAATGAATTGAGTTAAAAAACATGAGTATTCGTATACTATACAGGGGGTCCCGTCCCGATGCTGCTCTACAACTTTGTAATTGAATAAATTCTCAAATATCTTAAAGTTTTTAAAATAAAAATTATAACTTCTAAAATTGACGCCAGGGGGCTTTGAAAGTTGTCGCATCTGATAGGGCATGGTCATTTTAGTATGCCTAGACACCACTTTTATGACTATATCTCTAGGGGTTCAAAAGTTAAAGGGGGTGGACAGTTATCTTGGAACACCCTGTATATTGAGTTGAGTAAAACATTTTGATCTCGCTTTGACTAGTTTTATTGACTTAAAAAAGAGGAGGTTGATAGCATGTGAACATAATATCATCAGAGCGATTATGCCATACTATTCTGATATCTCTATCTGTACCTGTAGAACTCCTTTTTCCTTCTTAGTAATCAGTATGCGGAAAACAAACATTACAGTGCCGTTCAGCTCTGAGAATGTCTTAAAAATATCATTATGTTGAATGAAACTTAAATCTTCTATCAAAATATTTTTAAATAAATAAAGGATGAAGTTTTCAATACCCACTCACACTATAATTTATTTTCTGTCTACGTATAAAATAAATGGATATAACTTTTCCATAAATAAAAGGTAGCTGTATCAAATTTAGATTACAAAATTAAAATGTATTTATTTGTATTGGAGACGAAATGATAACATTTTTAAACGAGCTGTTACATGGAAGTTAAACGGAATCCGAGTAATAGTTTCCGATATTATAATGAATTTATTTTTCAACTGAGTAAATAAGCTAAGCAACCGCATAACCAATAAAAACTACTATGGACATAAATTCCAGAAATTACCTTTTATGAATTTGGAAAGTTAAAGGAATGGGCTTTTGAAGACCTTTAATAATTTAATTGAATCTCAAAGAAGATTATCTGAATGTATTTAATTTTTTTATCTTTACCTAATTTTAACTTTTATTAATTAAAATATTTTATTAAATCATAAGTTATATATTAGAATATTATCAAACTTTATTCTAATATATTATCAATTAGAATATTATCAAACTTTATTGAGGCAGAAGTCGGACTCCTGCCATTTATGGGCCTCACTTTATCAGGAGCCGCACCCCCTTTTCCTTGAATCCTTGTGGAGCTTGGGTATTCCAAGTGGCACACGACAACAACAACAACAACAACAACAAACCAGGGATGCAGAATATGTCCGATCCGGCGATCTAGGATCGGGGGAAATTTTAGCCATCTGGGGGAATTTTGTGCAAAAGTATATTATTGAATTCAATTCCAGAACAATAATAAAAATTAACGTGGCGATTCGTGTCATTGTACTTTTTAACAGATTTTTGATACCGACGATAATTTATAATTTTTGAAGGGTCTTTTATCATTTTTTAAAATTTTGGGGAAATTTTTGTAGGGATTGGGGTAAATCTTGAAGGTAAAAACATTTTCTGCATCCCTGCAACAAACTTTATATTAAACTGTAATTTTACATTAATTACAATTATTTCGATTTATATAGAGTTTATTGGTTCCTAATATATAATAATTGGTTCCTAAGAGCAGCGACTTAATTTTCTAAATTTCTACTCTTGGAGTTAATTTTGGTGGAATACGTTTTTATGTGAAGACATCTAAAGAAATTTCAAAATTAAAATTTTTCTGCGGGTACTATTTTATGGCTTCTACTTCCTTTAATTTTTTTCAATTCTAAACTATATTGATTCTTTTACAATGTTTCCATCTAAATAGTTTCCGGTCAAATAAAAAAATTATCCATCTCAGACAGACAAAACAATGAGTAAATGTTGTTACGTTTATAGCTATAGAAACCTTTGATTTCTTATTGTGATTAGCACCATGACATGTCTCCGTAGTCAAGCCCTTTGAAAAACGATGTCTTTTCAGAAGCCGCAAAAATAGTTATTAGTTATTTGCGAAGGTCAAGGAGTTTTCCGTCAGTGGGACAATCAATCAATTGGAATAGGGGAAAAGTAACATCTGTCTTTCACCACAAAGGACTTGCATGTTTAATAAGTTTACGGGATTTTAAAGTGGTTAATACACACACAACACACACACACTCACTCACCCAAATGAAACATCAATAATAAATACTTGAGTTAACTTAATACTTGAGTGATACTGTAATTAGTGATACTGTGATACTTAATACTGATAAAAGTAACTTATAATTTTTCAAAGAAGTTATCTTAAATGCATAATTTCGATCAACCATTGGTGCAAGACAAACTTACAGGCGTATTCTGTGTTTTCTGATCAGCGCAGCGGTAAAACAGTAATTAAAATAGGATTCCACCAATCAGAGTCGGCGATTCCTTTGATAGGTGGTTAACCGCTGGATCAAGTATCACAGAATACGGCCATTAGTAAAGGTGGAATTATAATTGAATCGTCAGTTGGAAGAAGGGAATAAGTCCAAGAACCAAGTTTTGAGAAATCGGGAAAAAACTGTATACGTAATGGAATTTTCATTGTATAACCACCAAATTTTTAGAAGTTTAGAACCCTATTTAGAAAACAGAGCAATCATCAAAACAAATATTATTATATTCAAAAATATTTTACATTCAAAATAAGTTAATGGACTGATTTCCTTCTTCCACCTTATGAAATTTTTTTTGATGAAAACATCTTAAAAAAACCCTAAAATTCATATTTAAATTTTGTTTCTCCTTAGTTTGCATCACAAAAGGGTGAAATAAAAAGAATAAGACAATTAAATTCAAAATTATAGCGAAACTGAGTTATTAAAGCAGTATCAATGGAGTGAGTAAATATGATTGGAGTCAAACATTCCCTGCTTAAAAAAAGAAAAAATTGAAATTAAGAGATAATTTTATTTTAACTTCGTTTACAACACGAAAAGTATGAAAAGAAAGACACATTAAATATAATTTCAAATTAACTTAAAAAATACAGTGAATGGACATAGATTTCACAACTTCAAGGGGCGATATCTCCCCATAGGGGTTAGTTATTTTCCCCCTCTTTTCACCCATTATGAAAGCTTGGAGATTGTTTTGAGCACAAAAAGGACAATTTGTCATTTTTTGGACTTATTCCCTTTTTCAAACTGACGATTCAATTTATTTTTAATCAATAAGGGAGGTAATGAAAGGAGAATTTCACCATTTATTGCTGGTTAAGCGGACAATAGGTGTAATCTCACAACTCTCAAGCGTCACCTCCACCTCCACCTAAGCGGTTGGAGGTGACGCTTGAGAGTTGTGAGATTACACCAATAAGGGAGGTAGTTTTATGATCGTCTCGTCTTTCCTTCAACTTTTGAATGTCAGGATTTCTAATGAGATATAATTATATTCGACTATTTCTTCTTACAAACCCCAAAAAACGTGAATTTAATTTTGTCGATTTGCACAAAACTTTGCTTGATCTAACAGCGGTGTATTTAACAAGTATTTGCATCGTCTATAACCCCACTTTTATTTCCTTTTTGTCTTTAAAAACATAGTTCGAAACTATGAGTTTATATAAATTGATGTTTATAATGAATTATACCACCAAAAATACAAAATACAGCAGGATCTTGAATGAACAATACGAATGTCATTCTAATGAAATTAATATTTCTTATTCTTATCAATAAAAAATAGCATCAAAATATTTCTTAATAAGTGGCATAAAAATTCGGATACTGACCTCCCCCCCGAGTTTTCCCTTTGTCGTCATGCAGAGGTATCTCTTCGAATGGATTCCGTACAGAGTAGTGCCTTTTGATGAATCCAAATGAAGTTTTATTTCTGCTAAGAAAAAAAACAGTAATGTTATCACTTATAAGATTTGGTTAATTTTAACAATCCGGGCCTTGGCGAAAGTTAGACGATAAATGGTTCTTCCAACTAGACTAGACAATGCAACCCTAAATTCTATTACGATGTTCGTTCTGCGAAGTGCTTGGCGGGAAAGCATTTAGCCAAGAAATCGCCAGCGCCCGGATTCTTAAAATTTACCTAAGATTTCATATTTTCATACACATCATCACAAAAAAATTAACGTTAAAGAAACGCTCTCAGCAACTTTCAGCTTTTCAACGCTGCTAAAGGGTTCCTTGCAGTAAATTAAAATTGCATATGTTTCATTGAAGAATTTAAATAATGGACGAATATACTTCCAAATAAAATTCTCCATTTTCCAAAATTGTAATACCTTCCATTTCAATTATTCGTAAGTTTGGCTTTCTGGAAAAGTTTCAGGTAATTTATCAATTTGCACAAAACTCGCCAACGATAACAATAATAATTTGTCATCAAATTTTTGACTCCTTTTTGTAACGAATTTTAAACATCTTTCTTCATATTGCCACATTAGTGAGAGCCAGCAGTCATCATCCCTCCCCTTTCTCGTGTTAAATCCTCAATTAAAAAAGGCATTTTCATAAAAAACTTTTAGGTTAAATTCCTCGAAATTGCAAGTAAAAGAGAGGAACCTCTTCATCTTCTCTTGGATCTCCAGTCTATACCAATCCAGGCCCATAGCAACAGCCCATCTATTATTTCCATCAGTAAAAAAGGCGAGATTTTTTTACTGTTGTATTTCTTTCTGTCTGTTGACTGATTGTGAAATTCAACTGGCATATGCTGCTGCTCATAATTCCCTGAAAGCATACCACTACTGGCGACTCTCCGGCGCGCCGTTTTGAATGCCGGGACCTAATGGACCTGGATAAGCGGTTTAGACCGGACAATTATACTAAATTTCACTTATAAGTTCGGGTTTTGAAATTTCAACGCACAAAATTCAATCTAGCATATCCTACTGAAGTGTCCAAACATGAAGAAAAACACTGGTTGTAAGATATAGCCGTCCCTGTATGATTTTGTAACATATAGGACCCCCTTCTCAATAAGATACATTACATATCTTATACTAGCATAGAAAAAGGGGAATTCAAAACATCCTAACAACACAGTGTAATAAATTGTGGAAATTAATGCACTATTATATTTTTAACCAAAAGAGTGCTATTTGAAAACTATAGTAGAGTATAATCTAAATCTTTTTGAAAGTCCATCTTGAAACTCCTATAACTTTGATACCCAAAATAAAGTTTTTATAAAGTTTTTGACATAAAATGGAAACTTTTTTTAAAGAAATAGTAACCTTAGTTTAGACAAGAATTATTTTTTTAATTGTATAAGTATTATTATTCAACTTCTCCAAGTTGAAGTTTCTCTAATTTGCAAGTAAAATATTGTACTATTAATTGTTGTTTGGAATTGTTCTCTTAGGCCGACCCTATTACTTTTCATTGAGGATAATTCAAGTTTTCACATTAAAAATACGATGTACTCATGAGTTACATTTGAAGGCAATGGTGTAAATAGCAGTTTATTTCGGGAGGGCCCAATTATCCTAAAAACAATTTAGTCATTATCAGGTCCAAAGCTAGATTTCTGAACCTGGGAAGAGAACCTAAATTTATTCCTATATATAAGCTCACCATGTTTTTATTTAAAAGGTCCAATGAAGCTTTTTAATACACTTTTAGGTGGGATTTGCGTGTTTTTGAATTTAATATAAAATATTCTGAATAATTGAGTTCAAAGTACAAAAGATGGTCTGGAGGTCCTCTCCATAAAAATTTTAGAAATTTGACCCTAAAAAACTACACTCTTAAAACGACTGTCTCTAAACTGAGTAAAAAAGTACTCAAACTGGCTCCGATCCAAATGTACTCAAATTTGAAAACATGAATATACTCATTTCTAAAAATGTACATACACAAAAATGAAACATCAGGAGCTCATTTTTGAGTTCAAGCAAGATGTTTCATTTTTGAGTATGCAAATTTTTAGAAATGAGTATATTCATGTTTTCAAATTTGAGTACATTTGGATCGGAGCCAGTTTGAGGACTTTTTTACTCAGTTTTGAGACTGTCGTTTTAAGAGTTGTACAGGTTTTTTTACTTGTTGTCATACACCTAGTCCGAATTTCAGGAAGGGGACGCCGGGGTCCTCACTCCCTTATTTACACCCCTTCTTGAAGCAGAACGTTATAAAGAGTCAAAGAAGGCATTTCACAAAAATGTTGGTAAAAACTGCTTAATACTATCAGAAATCAGACCCTGACTTTCTAGTAAATATAAATTCAGTTCTCCTCAAATCTCAGAACAAAATACATAGGTGAACTTACCGAATTTCCCTCCATCTCTTCTACTCCCGTTCACTTTTCCATCGGGGTAAATATTGAGCGTGACCCCTGTCCGGCAATGCAACCGTCCAACCTCCTCTTTCACCATCAGTCCCACACAACTCTCGCAACAGACCACCAGAAGGACTTGGACCATGATGACTACACAGTCGTGCACCTCCATGCAAGAAGGTCCATGGACCACCACCTCAACTCAACCCCCGATGACCATGGTCAGGACACTGACACAGGCCCGGATCTTCGCTAGAATAATGGTCAAGCTGCCGGGAGCTTCAGAGAATATCTGATCATATATCCCGGATTTGCAGCGTATGGATTGAAAGAGAAAAAAATGGGAGGGAGGGGAAGGGAGAAATATTATGGTAATTGTGTTCGTAAATCTCACATTCGGTGGTGGATGAGGATTATTGGTTGTTCTGGGAGAGACAGCGGCGCCAGTGTGGGGTAATTAATTATTCAAGGTTTGGCTTGATTAGTTTTTGGTTTTGTAAATCATCGGGAGGAGTAGTTATTGGTTTTCTTAGGAGTTTTTTTAGTCTGAAGTTATATTTATGATCAGGTATTTGTCGAATTTTATCTTTTTTATTTAAAGCTTCATGGTATTTATGTGATGCTATGCAGTTTTTATATGAAAAAAGGGGGAAATGTTCGGGGACAGGTAAAAAGCCTATCTTACCTTACTGGTCAAAGTTTGACCACAGTTGCTAATCTGAAGGAAATATTAGACGATTGGTAACTGCCATTAGTTTTAAATATTGATGAATCAATGATGTTCTATGATCAAAATGTCAGAATGTTCTAGAATTAAATTACAATAATTCGCATAGGTTTTTAAGTAAATATGTTACCCTCATTTATTCACAGTTTGCCTTAAGTTATAATATGAGATAGTTGAAAAGGGGATGGAAATAAAGAAAGGGGGAAGAAAAAGGAAGGTGAATCCTTGGTATATTCAGGAATCCCGTTCCATCCCCAAGACTTTCAATTTTCAGATAAAATTATCATCCCTATAATTCCCAAAATAGGATTCTTATGGGTACAATTGAGTATAATTTTTTTTGAGTCTGAGAAGTTAAAATTAATTTGATATTTTTGATGACATTTGAGACATATCTACAGTCCACTCCACTTAATGTGTTCGCCTTGTCCCAGAGTAGAATGATAACAATATCCGATTGGTAATAACAAGCGATTATATTCTGATATGCCCGGCCTTGCACAGGTGGAGTTAAAGCTTTAGGATTTCTTTTTAAAAATTTTCAATAAATTTTATACCTTATTTTACCAGGTGAAAGGTATTAAAATCCATCCAGTTGTCAAGCATTTTAATATTTGAAGAATTTCTACATTTAACCTCATGATCCCCAAAAAAATTCAGAAACAAATCTCCCAAAATTACTTAAAATATATGCCCATTTAGAACCCTTGATTAATCATACAGGATTTTAATTAACTTTTTCTGGGAAATTATTCAATAACTAAAGCGTATTTCACTATGAAATTTATGAAAAATCTATCTTTCTAGATGTGAAAGGGCTTTCACATTTTCAATTGTTTTTGTTTTGTAAATCAACTTTCTTGAAGCTACAATAAGTGATCGTTTTTTATTTACATTTTCGTTTCCATGGAGACTATTTTAACAACATAATGCTATTCTATAAAACTTTTTATTTAAAAGCTAGATCAACTTTCAAATAAAAATATTTTAAAATATAGTTAATTACCAGTTTTAAAATTTTAAATTTCATTTAATTATATTTTTAGATTAGTGTTATAATTTTTAAATAGACTTTTATCTAGTTATTCTTTTAAAAACTTGTTATTTTGCATTATGTTTTTTGTAACAATGGGGTAAACAGATCTCTTGTGGATGAGAAATAAAGCTATTTCAGTAAAATAACCATAAAAAGGGTCAAAAGAGGGTCAAGGGGTCAATTAAAGTTTTCGTAACATAGCCTATGTTGTTTCTTGAGTTTTTTTACGTAGGTATACCAAGTTTGGTGCAGATCGGAAGTAAACTGTGGATTTGTATAGAAGACAAATATACACACCCACACACACACACATTGACTTTTATTATATACTAGCTGATATGCCCGGCCTTGCACGGGTGCAGAGTATAAATTTATTATTTTTAAGTTTTTCCTAATACATTTCTAATTTTGTGTTTAATCAGCATTTACCAATCATCCCGGTATCCCAGGCGTCTTTTCCATATTCCGGTGTTCCCGGTAACTTTTCTTATCCCGGTGTTCCTAGTAATTTTTCTTATCCCGGTGTTCCCGGGTGGATTAAAATTCCTTCAGTTCTCAAGCAATATAATTTTTGAATGATTTCCACATTTACATGGAAAAATTATTCTTAAAGTTATTTAAAATTGCTTAGATCCCTTGATTAATCATATATTCAGGAATTAACGTTTTCGGCGAAATTATTCAATAATTAAAGCTTTTCAAAATCAGTATTTTCTAGTTGAAAGGGAGTTTTAATAGTTTTTTGTTTGTTAACCAACTTTTTTAAAAGCTAAAATATTATCACCTTTTGATTTTACATCCTCGTTTCCATGGAGATTATTTTAACAACATGATAACCCATAAAGCTTTTTAAAATACATAAAAATTAGATAAACTCCCAAAAAAAATATGTTAAACTGTACTTAAAACTTTTAAATTTCATTGAAATAGATTTTTAAATTATTAATATAATTATTAAATAGACTTGTACCTAGTGTTTCTATTAAAAACTTGTTGTTTAGCATTAAATTTTCTTTGTAACAATGGAGTAAGAAGATATCTTCTTGTGGAGAAATAAAGCTATTTCAGCAAAATGACCATAAAAAGGGTCGAAAGAGGGTCAAGGGATGGTCAAGGGGTCATTAAAAGTTTTCGAAACATAGCCTATGTTTTTTTCTGAGCTTTTTTACGTACCAAGTTTGGTGCAGATCGGAAGAAAACTGTGGATTTGTATAAAAGACAAACAAACATACATAAATATATACCCACACTTAATTTTATTATATTAGATTAGACTAGGAAGTTTCAAACAGTGTAACTTCAGTGTTTCCGTGAGACTCACAACTATGGAGTCCTAATTGAAGTATTTAAAAAACAATTCCCGAGTATGCAGTTTGCAACTTATTCATTCTTAGGGAAAAATATGAGAGTGAATCGGTGATTCACTAATAAATTCCTAATAAATTAATGACTCATTTTGCTTGTTTATGTATTAAAATAGGATTCAAATGGGGAAAAAGGTTTTTAGGAGATTCCACCAAATTTTGATTACATTAAACGTTGTTGTGATTACATAAAAAACGATACATTTTGCGTCAAGTTAAATAAGAGGAATCGGGACCTGTCGATTTTGATAATATTATCGGAATGATAACATTAACCGTGATTACATTAAGCAGAGTCGATTGACGGTTAGGACCTACCTTATCACATGTGGAAATTTTATATTCCGATCAAAAATTTGATTATACAATAATTTAGCAATATATGTATTTTTTCGCTTTATGTGAAGTTTTCTGTAGGGGAGAGTGTTGTAAGGACGGTTGTACCTTCAGCCACCTTATTTTAAAATTCGGGAAAAAATACAAATTTGAATTTGGGGTCGATTTTGAATGTAAACAGATGCTATCTAGTTGCTAACGTGAAATCAACTCTTTAAAATATTATTTAAATTTATATAATAAACTTGCTGTTTTTAGATGCTCCAAGTTTTTTTTAGCGCATCACTACATTAATTCTTCTCTTCCCCTATAACTATGATATGATAAAATGGAATATATGGGGTGAATCCCCAAGATTTTGACTTTTTAGTTATGATATTAGAAATCGTCAGATCTCAATTCTTTTATTTTTTATAGAATTTTGAATGCAAAAACACCTGATGTTGTACCTTTGGACACCATACGTGTTGTACCTACGGACACGTTCTTGTGGGTGTCTGTAGCTAATTGGCGTTTTTGAATCAAGTTACTTTAGAGTGAATACATTTTAATGCATGTTAAATTAATTCTAAAATGTTATCTATTTGTCGGTGATTATTTTCAAGTGATTTTAAGATGAAAAATCAAATATTTTGTGATCTTAACTACTTTTTTAAATTTTTGATTCTTCTTGGCATTTAGTGTAAAATACTAAAATATGGTGTAAAATCTTAAGCACTCTATCGCATTTAAGTATGATGATCACAAAAAACTTAAAATTTACACCGAAGAAGATTTGCGGAAGTTACCACCAAAAATGCTTGCACAACTAAGTGTCAATCTAATTGCTTTTTTTGGATCAGTGAAGTGATCAGATCAATCAGCATGATTGATGAAACTATTACCTTAAATTTTGATCTGAAAATCCCATGTGATTTATGTGTTTAGGTAAAAAATCAAGACTTTTATCATTCAACTTCGTTTTAATGATCATTTATGATCTAAAACTACATTACTTTAAAAAATCTATTTCCAATTTTAAAAAGGCTTGAAATATGTTATAAAAAGGTAATGCATTAGTAAAAATGTTAATTTTTAGCTTTTTTCAACTAAACATTCCCTTTTTAAGGGTTTCTACAGGTACAACTGGGTCTGTCCATAGGGAGAGCACGTTGTTGTACCTGTGGACACAGATTTTTTCAAGTTATTAAAATTAATTAAAAATACAATTTTCAAGATTTTAGCTAATAAAAAATATCCCCCTACTCACAAAGGTTACGACTATAGGTTGGGCACTTTAAATGGTCAAAATGTGATTTTACCTGTCTTGGAAAAATCCAAACGTGATTTTTGTCCACAGGTACAACACTCTCCCCTATAAAAAACGCTATTAAATTCCTTGATATAAGGTCCTTATCCTTCCTTATATTAATCAGTTCTTTCATCAACGAAATAATTAAATAATTTAAAAATTGCATAAAAGGATTAGAAATCTAAAATAAGAGGTGTATTTTTCAAATATGTTAGTGATCTACACTAAAATATTTAATCTCGTTTTAAAAAATGTTTATATCGATGACATATGAAATCAATTCAATTACGGCCATATTCACCGGTAACCTGACCGGCGGTCAGGTCAGGAAACCATGGTTACAGCCTCTGATTGGTGGAATTTGGATTTCTGATTTGAATTCCACCAATCAGAGGCTGTAACCATGGTTTCCTGACCTGACCGCCGGTCAGGTTACCGGTGAATATGGCCGTTAATATAGTCATGATCCACTCAGTCAGCCATTCTGAAACCAGTCTTTTCAACGTCTCTTTTTTAACACTGCAATAATCTATTAACATCAATGCATATTGCACGCAACTTGTTTCACTTTCACTGAGCTTGTAACTCAAGACCTTCGTTATTATTCATCCCTCATTATTTATTCTTACTTATTATACGTAGTACTTAATTTTTTTACATGTTCTATACTAGAAGGAAAACAGCAAGCTTCCTCCTTTTGTCTATTGCATCGTACTTTTACCTTTCTCGAAAGAATGGGTTGTTTCTCCTATTATGCTGACAAACTGATCAATTGATATTTTTGTCACATGAATTTTATTGGCATCGAAAGTTTCTCCAAAGGACAAGTATTTTCAGGGACGTGTCCTATCAGATTATAAATCACGAAAAGAGAAAATTGTCTGGACTAAAGGTATTTTCTTTGAATTTTTCAGCATAGATGGTTGGAATAATTTGTCTCTGTTTTTAATGGCTAAATGTAAGTTATTTTTTATTTAAAATTTTTGAACATGTTTACAATCTAATTTTATATTAATGTTAACTTAATTGGGAAAACTATGCATGTCAGGATATCCACTATTTTGCAGTCATTTTAAAGTTGTTCGCATTTGGTTATTTTTTAGTTTATGGATTTTCTATTAGCTTAAGATTTCTATAAATCTTGACAAGCATTTCTCAAACTTTATCAAGTGTGCCTTTAAATAACTCTGTTTTTATAATCAGTCATCAAGATAAGTTTTTTAAACTTTTTTTTTATCAAAATAATCAAATAGTTTTAGAATCAAAAGTTAGATATCTCAAGGGAAGTAGATCACCATTACCCAAAGTAGGAAGTAGTTCCAAATATCCAGCTTAATTGGTTGCTGTAAATGTAAACTTTAATGTACAATCAATTTGATTGCTTCTAAAAATTATTTCTGTATTATTTATGCAGTGTGCCAAGGTGGCCCTCCTCTGGGGCACATTCGCACAGAGTTTCTCAATTTTTCGAACGATTATTTCAAGGCGGGAAATTTTCGGTACATGTACCTAAAAATGGTACAATCGACTCCGCTTAATAGTGATCACATTTGTCTAAGATCAGAATGATAACAATATCCGATTGATTATAAAAAGCGATTCTATACTAAAAATAGACAAACAGTGTAACTTCAGTTTTTGCATTGAAATCACAAATGTATAGTCCCAATTTACGTATTTAAAACAATTTTCTAATATGTATTTTGCAACTTTAACATTCTTACAGAAAAATGTAAGAGTGAATCATTTATCACTACTACATTAATAAATCCTTTTGTGTGTTAAAAAATTAAAAATGACCTTTAATAGTTATTTTATAAAAAATATACCCCAGTAACTTAATTACCATTTAAAAAACTTTTAGATCTAATTTTTAAGAGAATATATTTAATTTTCAAAAATTTGATGAAAACTCTCAAAAATATTATCCTATTCAATTATTAGAATTAAGGAATATCGATATACTCTTCCGCTCATCGGTAATACAAAAACTGTGCTCATTAATCGTATTTTTTTATTTAGGAGAAATATTTCTCGTTTGGTACATTTTATAAAACATTGGATCTTTCTTGTTAATACTCAGTTAAAAATATCACATTAGCACGTAATTAGTTATTTTTTATAAAACTCTTAAAAAAATTAAATGTTCTTGAAATTAGTTGTACAGCATGTATAATAAAACTTATCGTCACACATAGTTATGAACTTCTTCAAAACATTTTTTATAAAAATACAAGTCTTTTTTAGGGTACCACTTTGAATAAATTTCTCTGTAGTATACATGGTTGAAAATTCGATGGACTTATAATATAATTCTGCACAATGTTTGCTTGAAGTTTTTAAAAATAAGAAATTTTTGAAAGTAGTATATTTTCTTGATACAATTACAAAAAGGTTTCGATACGCAAGTGCTTTAAAGAAAAATAACTTGAAAATTGTTTTCTACACCCACGGTCTTCCTTCCTTTTTGCATAATCTCTTTTTATCTTTTACTTGATATTTTAATAATGCAATTAAGTACAATTTAAATATTTCATTTTTCACGCCCATCACTGACTTTTATCGGATTGGATCTTTTGGGATGGGTACTGGATCTGGTTAATGCTATGCGGTTAGGAGTTTATTTCTCCTCTGAACAATTCTGAATTAAAAAGGGAAATATACTAAACATTTTAAAAGGGTCCAAACATTGCGTAAGTGTATTTTTACTGGAATCTTTGTAGAATTATATATAGACTAAACATCAAACCCACACCCTATTCAATGCTAAATCGACTGGTTCCTGCTATTTTTTAAAATAACAATAATTGAAGTTCATTATAAAATCACTGATCGAATAAAGACGGCAAAACAGGACCATCATCTTTGGCTACTTTAATACTAATAAAAGGGAATAAATTGCAAATCAAACCGCGTAGTCTGCGTTTTAGGTTGATCTGACTGGTGGTTTGTTACTGTCCAGATAAAAGCATCAAATTTAGAATTCTATATTCATCATTAATTTATAGGAGACCTCTTTAGAAAATTCTAAGATAACCAAATAGACCGTGGGCAAATATTAATCAATATGCTGCTTTAAGAACTCTTTTTTTGCTAAAAAAAGGTTTATGAACAAATTCCACGATCCAGGAGAAAAATAAATTTGTTGTGTGTAAAAAATAAATTTCTCTTCTATCAATGTTGTGTTGTGATCTCTATCTGTCAGTCATGCAAATAGAGTTTTACCTGACTCATTTGATAACAATCTGTTGACACAAAAGAATTTTCTCAAAATAGATACGTCAGCGACCTTTATGGGTAGATGTAATTGATGCGAAAAAATTAGGCAAATGCTTGTTTCCCTGTTGGATTCCGCAAGCGTAAATCACCCGTGATATCGTTAATATTCTTTCATCATTTCTGAAGTTCAATAGCTAGTTTTTTACTTTTTAAACGCATAATATCCTACTTAGTAATTCTTCATTAATTGAATTTTTAATTGATATTTAAGCAAAATCTTACAAACATATCAACATTATGTTGTTTACAAATCGAACCAAAAAATATTTCCAAATTAAAAAGTCCAAGCGAAAAGTCCAAGCAAAATAAATGTATCAAAACACATTCGATGACGTCACGCACGAGATGATTTTCGGTACACCTTCCTATTACGCAAAAAGGATGGTGGAAAAACCTGTCCCTCTCGTGTTCGAGAAAGAGGGTCGCTTGTTTTCCCTTTCATACTTTCTCACGTGAGACATTTTTGATCCTGCCATCCATAGTTAGGTCAGTAAGTACGATTTTTCATGTTTCTACCACTCTGGTATCGCGCTATTCAAAAACAAAGCAATATTTTGGAACTTCGATAACGTGAAAATGTATAGTGTGTTAAAATTATTCAAGTGGCCCTCTCAGAAATGGGTTTTTAAATCTATTTTGTTTTAACCTACACGGAAATAAGGAAACCTTCAGAATGTTTCCGTGTGTAGTTTCAAAATGATTAGGAATCCTGTGTAAGATTTTTTTTGTCGAAACAAGATCATTTGATGAAAAGAGTTTCTTAAAAAAACAAGTTTATAAAATATAATGATTATAGATACTCATATTTTATTATTGAATATAATTTACTCCGAATTTTTATTATCCGCAAAATTTATATTTTTCGTAATACACTCCTCGCTGAGCCAAATTTCACTTAAAAACTTGAAATTTCTTCCTCGCCAGTTACGTTGTGATAAGTGCTTCACATAACTACCTTTTTATTGTTACATGATAACCAAAAAGTTTTTTCTACTCTGGAATTAAAAAATAAATTTATTTTACAGAAAAGTATTTTTTTATTGGATCGTTCCCCTAAAAAGAAAATCCAGGCTTTGCTACTGGATAACCCTATCCTTAAACCTACAGTGTTTTAATTTGTGTGCTTTCATAATAAATTCAAAACAATTGTTTCCATATTGGAAAGGAAATTTTATGCTTTGGAGCTTTCGTGTGAGCTATAACTTAGCAACCATGCATTTTCAAAGTGTAATGAAAGTGCGTTTGTTTCTTGGAAAAATAAATGGAACTAGGTTTATCAATCATCACGCAGACCCTATTTTACTAGCCTTTACCTAAAAAGGCGCTTTATTGAGTTTCGAGGAATTTCATGGAAAATTCATGTAGAAGAAATTTTCATGTTATGACGGAAAATTGATTTTCAGATAGATTTATGCTAATTTATTCTTAATCTGCAAGTGGAACTGTTATAACCAAAAAAGATTCTTTACTTAGATCATTTTAATTAAGTTCGGACATAAGCTAATTCAAAATTATATTTAAGTTATAATTCTTTTATGACCATCGTGTTTTTATTTTCTTGATAGTTTGAAAATTTTCTGCTACCCCAAAATAGGGTCGATTTTGCTTTTGCTGGACCATTCACATCTTCTTCGCTATTTTTATTTTTCTTCATTTCTGGAATGGATTTTTTTTTCAAAAAATTACCAGGGGCGAAATTTTTTATCTCTCTCATAGTTTTTTTTAGACAAGAAGCTAAAGAACAAAATTCCGAATCAGAATTGTCCTAGGCAGGCCTGACGAGACGGGGGGGCGAGGGGGTACGATTCCCCCGGGCTTGTAGGGGGCCGGGGACCCAAAGATTTTCATATTGAGTTCTAAGAGGGATATATTTTTGAATATTTTGGAAATTAATTTGTTCACATGAAGGTCCAAAAATGAGTAAAGTCTCGGTTTTCTAGGGACATATTTTCAAAAATTTTCTGGGGGGACCCCCAGACCCCCTTTATTGCTTGTTACTCATCGTATTATCAAAAGAAAACTATATTTTTAAGTTGAGTGAAATTCACAGTGGCGTAGCCAGAAAAAAATTTCGGAGGGGGATGTTGATATTTCGGGAGGGGATATGGGGTATTTTTAGTGGTTTTCTATGGTCAAAAAGGAAATTTCCTGAGTTTCGGGGGGATATATCCCCAAATCCCCCCTCTGGCTACGCCCCTGGAAATTCAGATCTTGTCTAGAAATATTCTAAATATTACATTAAGCCTATGAATGCGGTGGGGGTACTTCAGAAAATTTTTACCCCTACCTCAAAATGAGAAGTATAGGTATGTCACTGGGGGCCCCCTTCCCAACCTTGTCCCCGGGGCGCGTATTCTATTTCCCTCGCCGTTACAGAACATTTCTTAATAATCTCCAAAATCATAATTAATAGCGTGGATTAGTGACATTGAACACATTAATTATGATTTTGGAGATTATTAAGAAAAGCTCTGTAACGGCGAGGGAAATAGAATATGCCCCCGGGGGCCCGACTTGGCCCTCGGCGGCCCTGGTCCTAGGTGGTTAATAATGTCTAATAGCTTTCAAGTGGAGATCATCTCTAATTTATTTGCACTGCTATTTGCGCCCTTAACTTATCACTATAACTTCTGTTAAATAAATTTACACACCTGTTATATAATTCTGTCTTATCGATAGCTCTTCTAAATTTCAACATCCTTATCACATCTCAAACACGCATCCTCTCCAACCTTTAAATACTATATCATCTTTATCGCTCCCGCAGCTTCTCCCATTCCATTCCTTGCACTTCATCCCTCTCAATTCTTTGTATCTTCTCCATCCCTCCCATCCTCTTTCCATTCGGTATCCCTTCTAATATACTCTTTCTCTTCATCTCTTAAATTAATGCAACAAATTAGTTTTTATGCGCGTATACTAAAACATATGCATCCGCATCCGGACCGCCAAATATTTTTAAATTGAATGGATAACTTATTAATAATAATATTTGCATGGGCGTAGCCAGGGTTCCACTTAGGGGGGGGGCAAACAGGATCGACTTTTTTATGTTCATGGAGAACAATTTTAAAGCCCTGTGAGAAAGGGCCGTAACCACAGTATTGTTTCGAGAGGGGTATTTGACCTTTAATGAAATTAATGTAAAAGCTTTATGGGTAGCGTGGAAACGATGAGGTCTCTTTCATCCCTATTAATAGGTTTATTGTAGTTTTTCAACACTTTTTTAGGTAAAATTTGTGTCCAAGAAAAATTTATGCATAAAGGTTTAGTAATAAAGGTTCAAGGGGGTCTGGGGGTTCTCCCCCATAAAAATTCTGGAAATTTGACCCTAAGAACAGAGTTTTAAACTGTTTTTAGTACACCTTAACCCAAATTTGGATATACATTTTTAGGTCGAATTTTGATATCAATGAACTTATTATAAAAAAGTGAGAATAATAAAGGTTTCAATACCAAAGGGAAGCCTGGGGGCCCTCCCCCAGAAAATTTTTGAAAATTTGACCCTAAAAAACTGGGTTTTAACTTAATTAAAAGTAAATTACTCAGGACTTAGGGGGGCAGCTGCCCCTCCCTGCACCCCCCTGGCTACGCCCATGAATATTTGCCAAGTGTACTAATTTATACGTTGCTTGACCACATTAATAAAAAATTGTTAAGAAGTTTAACTTTTTCTCGTAACCTGCAGAATTTTAACTTCTGAGGTAATTTAAAATCCCCAATAAATTTACAATCTCTACAATCTTCCAATAGTGAGGGAGGCCGTTCCCATTATATACGCCCCCGGCTCCCTGATAACTGATTTGATATAATTTGATATTTTAAAAAGTGTTGCTGTGATGTGATGTGATGTGAAACGGTTTAAAAGGCATTAACATTTTTTTTAATTTAACGAAATTTAATTAAGATAGTAACGTATTCAAATTACATGAAGTATGTGTATCTGAAGATATGAAAATAAGTATTTTTTGCTGGACTTCGATAAAAATTTTCAACACTTTTTAGTAGTTTTTCAAAAGAATAGAGGAATTTCATTATAAAAATTCAAAACATTTGAAAAAAGATTTTCCTTAATTTAACATCAATATTTTTTTTGCAGAAAAGTATTTTTAAAAATACGGAAAAGAAATTATTTAAATATTTTGATGGTTCCCAAACTTTTTCGAATCACTTTGTTCCCTCTCGAGATAAACTTTTGAAGAAAGTTTCTTTCGAGTTCTTTTTTCTATAGTGAAACATGAGGGACTTTCTAAATCCAGAATAATTTAGTTTTTTTCGTAAATCAAAATGGAGAAAATTAAAATCCATTGTAAAGATAAATATTATTACTTAAATTTTCAAACTATATTAGAAAATAATCTCGTTCTAACACGAGTGTCAAATGCTAAGCTAAGAAGCAGCAACAGGTTAGGGAGGTAAAGAATAAGAAAGGAGAATATAAAAGAATATGAAAATTTCTCTCTTTACCATTAGCTCTGAAGAGGTTGTGGGGACTATGGGTGGATTTAAGGGGGGTCAGGGGGGATAATACCCCCCCCCCAACTTTATGAGAAAATTCCCTTTTTATGAAGGAAAATAATGTTTTCAAAGCCATCAGGGACTCCATCAGCACCATCAGGGACCATTAGCTCTGAAGAGGTTGTGGGGACTATGGGTGGATTTAAGGGGGGTCAGGGGGGATAATGCCCCCCCCCAACTTTATAAGAAAATTCCATTTTTATAAAGGAAAATCATGTTTTCAAAGCCATCTTCCCCCCCCAAGGTTCGCACCTAAGGGGGCTGCCACACCACAGTCGAAAAAGACGCCAGTGCCATTAATCAAGTTATCAAGAGGAGGGGAGAAAATAAGCATGGAGTTGGTTTTCTCCCCTATCTTGACAGGAAAATGGCGCCTCTTCGACTGTAGTGTGACAGCCGCCTAAATTCACCCATGATGGGGGGACTGGACTGACTCTGACATTGAATTGAAAGCGTTCCCGTCCATCGTCTCCCCCTTGAGTGCCTTGATCCATTTGATGATAATTTGAAATTCGAGCGAAAAAGTGATTTCTCTTTCCGCGGCTATTTCGGATAAAAGCAGATGCATTGGGAAGAATATCTGCCCCCCGAGGTTTAACCCTGAATGAAAAACTTTTAAATTTCATGCCCGCGGCGCGTAACCCTTTGACACACTTAAAAATAGTGCGAATTCTAAGTGGCAACTGACACACCTGCGTCACTTTGTTCGTTTTTTTTTCATTCATTTTCTCGGTACAGTAGTTGGTTGATGCCAAAGCGGGTTGATGCAGTCCGTAGCGCTCCAAGTCGAGGCGGAGCCGACGTTGTATCGTTCGATGGAAAACTTGAAACGTCAGGAAAAACATTATTGACTCATCGGGATTTTGTTTACTCTGTGCCAACCATTCTGTGTTCATGTTTCATGTGTTCAACTAACTTCTGAGTTCCTGAAGGTATAATTTAGTGGCTTTATTGTGTTCTTATGGTTGATCAGTGACCACATGATTTTCGTTTTTGAAAATCTTTCTCCGAAAATAAAAAAGATTGGTGAGAAATATAGACTTTGAAAAATTGTAAGATCAAAAGGCTTAAAAATGTCGTATTTTGTCTCAAATAATCGTGGGTGTTGAATAATGGACTACAATCGTTCTCTAATTGAAAAAGCGGCGTTTGTAGATCCATACGTTGAACTTTCATACACATGAACTTAACCCTTTTTATAATCTTAATATATTTGTTTTGCCAATTTTTCTAACATCTTATTGGAAGTGTAAGAGTAATAACTTTCCACTGTGTTTTTCTGATCCCTTGAAAGTCTACAGTATTTATCCTCAAAAATATGCTTTCTTTGTTTATAAACAAGCTTGTTTTAGCATATTAATGCTCCTTTTTGATTGCTAAAATAGCTTTTTATTATTTAATTAGCTATGTATCTGAATGATTTATTCCAATTATTGTCTACATAATTATAGTTTATAAAGTTTTACTTAACTTTCTACTGTGATCTATCTGTCCATCACACATTGATTCGGTTTTTCCCTATGAAATTTTTGCTGTGTATATCTGCTCTTAATTTGTGGAAGGGATTTTTATTCTGTTGAGTGATTTTATCATGTGAATGGCTAAATGAGTTTTCCTCAACTTTTGTGCAGGTATAAGGAAATTTTATGAAAAAGAAATCAGCTTTTATTTTGAACTGTGGTTTCATTCAAGGACAAATGAAACTGGTTTCAATCCATACTCTATGCTCTGCTCAAGCTTATATCATGTTTTCTATGTACATGTGTGAACTGACATAGACAGAAATGGTGTTTAGTAATTTTAAACCTGGTAAGCATGAATTTTCTGTTCGTTTCATCCCTTTTTCCAACAAAAATGTAATTAGGAGTTAGACAAAACTAATAGTAACTTTCACAAATCATAATTTGATTTAAAATTAATATTTTGAAACTTCCAACTTAATTAATTTTATTTTTAATAAGGATTAAAGTAATCTAAAAAGCCGAGAGTACTTTTGCATATCAAATATCAGTGCAGTACGATTAATTTTAATTTGATGTACCATCAAATACCCATTTTATACCTTAGAGCTGGGCATAAAATGCTATACTTTCACCTTTTCATTTATACATTTGCAAAAAAAGTGAAACTTTTCCATTAAAAGGAACAAAATGCAACAATCTGAAATCTCCATAATAACTTTGCGAAGGCAAAAATTATTTTAATACTTTCTGACGTTAAAGAAAACATTTTAGCTTTTCATACACTCATCACGTTAATAACTCCATAAATCATTGCCCCCCTTTGATGGTAAGGTATCAAACCAATCTCTAAAATTTAAGAATTATTAATTTGACTGGGGTAAATTTAAATTTTTTGATTACATCTTAAATAAAAAAATATATTGTTGGTTTTAATATTTTGTAGTTATTTTTAGTATTTTAAAATTAATAGTCATAACTAATGCATTTAATTCTTTTTGAACATACTTTTTAACATCTTTCTAATACTTAAACACTTTAATTTTAAATATATAATTATTATTATAAAAATTTCAAAATAATTAGATGATGGATTATAAAGTAATTTCAATTTTCGATACATTATGCTTACAACATTTCTGTTAACTTCACATTCTAATCAGAAGATTGTTAACTTAAGTTAATTATCAAAATCTTATACAGTAAAAATAGATTTTAGAAATATTAAATTGTTGATGGGTTAGTCTTTTAATTTGTTTTCGTCACTTCTGATTAATTGTTATTTTCTTCTTTAGCACGATGGCTTATTGCTGGTGCCTTTATAGCTCTTTGTGGAATAGTATTTTTTCTGTGTTTTCCTGTGATATTTAATTTTCTGCTTAAACAGGTAAGATGTATGCACAACTTTCCTTGAATGTATTTATTTATCAATGAAACTTCTTTTCAAAATAAAAAAAATTATGAATAGTTTAGCTAGCTTTTTTAACATTTATAATTTGTGTATAGTTAGGGGGTTTTGTTTTGCTTTTCAGTATGTGGGGTTATTCAGGGATGAGATTTTTCAGACTTTTTAAAACTTTAAAACAAAAATTTCAGACTTTTAATGAAAAAAAAATCAGCTTATAAGCTAGAATTTTCAACTAAAAACTACATCTTTTTCATTTATTGTGAATGTTCTTGGTTGTTGAGGCTCTTTCCTATGGTAAATTTTCATATATAAGGCAGCTAAATAATTTCATTTGGTTTGGTTTATAATCTTCTTATCAATTCTTACAGTTTTCAGACTTTTTGCTTTTTTGTCAATCTCATCCCTGTTTATTGCATTAATTAAATTTTAATTTATCTGTCACCTGTGTGGGACAAAGTCCCCTTGGTGACGTGTATGTTGTTTTCTTATTTTTTGTACTTAATTAGGTTATGTAATAATAAAGCTTATTAAGTATATACATAAGCAAAGGATGCATGTTTTAATTTTTATACATTTTTCTTTTCTCATAAACTCAAGAATTAGTTATTTTTCTTTATTTGTTCAAATTGTACCTTTGCTGAGTTTTTATTTATTAGTTTATCTTAATGATACAGTGAAATCCCGTTACACTGAATACCGATACAACAAAAAATCCCGTTATTACGAAAGTCCAGAAAGTCTCCAACCGTTTTTATTTGAATTAGCGATGGTACGGTTACAACGAAATTTCCATTACAACGAAGAAATTTTACGGTCCCGTGAAGTTCATTATAACGGGATTTTACTGTACTATGAATACCTTAAAGGTATGATTCTTAATATTAATAAATAATTACCATACTGTGTGGCATTTATTTCTTGCTATTTTTATTATCTAATTAATACAATAAAATTGAACCAATTATTCTCTTTGTAGAAAATAGCTCTTAATAATGGCACTCTGGGGTATGAAATTTGGCAAGATATCCCTCTTCCCATATATCAAAGACTGTACTTTTTTAACATTACGAATGCAGATGCATTTGTGAAAAGAAGAGAAAAACCGAAGCTAGTAGAAGTTGGACCTTATACATTCAAGTAAAAATTTCTTTTGAAATTTCTTCACAAATTAAAAGCTCTTAAATCTTTGTGTTTTCTGGAATTTAAAAATTACTTCAGTAAATATATTTTATTAGTCATTCTTTTTAATCAGATAAATTTAAAAATACTTAAGTAGACTTGTTAATTTAAACAAGATTGCTAACTTATTTTCTCTTTTAAAATTCATGACAACAAAATAATTTCTTTTGTTTTAACACTACATAAGAGAAATGAGATCTGTCATTTTTATATCACTATTTTCATCTATCTAATCCAAGTATCAGCATATATATCCATGGGCGTAACCAGGGGGGCAGCTGCCCCCCTAAGTCCTGAGTAATATACTTTTAATTAAGTTAAAACCCAGTTTTTTAGGGTCAAATTTTCAAAAAAAATTCCGGGGGAGGGCCCCCAGGCCCCCCTATAGTATTGAAACCTTTATTATTCTCACTTTTTTTTATATTTAGTTCATTTAAATCAAAATTCTAACTAAAAATATATGTCCAAATTTGGGTTTACGTGTACCAAAAAACAGTTTGAAACCCTGTTCTAAAGGTCAAATTTCGAAACATTTTCTGGGGGCAGGCAGTCAGCACCCCTTTAGTATTTAAAACTTTATTATTCACACTTTTTTATAATAAGTTCATTAAAATCAAAATTCTACTTAAAAATGTTTGTCCAAATTTGGGTTTTTTGTACTAAAAAACAGTTTAAAACCCTGTTCTTAGGGTCAAATTTCCAAAAATTTTCTGGAGGAGGACCCCTAGACCCCCCTTCAACCTTTATTACTAAACCTTTGTATATAAATTTTTCTTGGACACAAGTTTTACCTAAAAAGTGTTGAAAAACTAAATTAAACCTATTAATAGGGATGAAAGAGACCTCATTGTTTCCACGCTACCCATAAAAACTTTTACATTAATTTCATTAAAGGTCAAATACCCCTCTCGGAACAATTCTGTGGTTACGGGCCTTTCTCACAGGGCTTTAAAATTGTTCTCCATAAACATAAAAAAAGTGGACCCTGCTTGCTCCCCTAAGTGGAACCCTGGCTACGCCCATGTATATATCCAAAGTTTATCATATGTAAAAAAATACTTAAAATTTTAAATCTGATATGTGAAAGGCTCTTTCTTAATCAAACTATGTTTACATTAAGCTGATAAACTATGCTAATGACCTATTTCAAATTGCATTATAACATTCTCTGAAATATGTTATAAAAATGATGCTATATTTATACCTTGGGTTATTGACACATTTTCGTCTTTAAGGTCTAATTGGAAGAAAGAAAACATCACATGGCATCCCAATGGTACTGTATCTTTCACTGAAGTACGAACTTTTGTGTTTTTACGAGGAGAATCTGTTGGAAGTCAAGATGATCAGATAGTCACAGTAAACGCTCCTTTGCTGGTATGCAACTATGAATTTTAAAACCTGTTTCTGAATTATTAAAAGATTTGGTTGTTGAAAAATATCCCATTTGATAAATTATCACTTTACTAAAGCATAGCTTAAATGTAAGATTAATGACCAACTAGGTTTATTAAATAATATCTTGTGTATAGAAATTTTAATTTATTATTGAAGCACTTTTATAAAACTGTTTTAGTTTAGAAAATATGTATTATTTGTTTTTATTATCTTTCTTTTTCTTTGTATTTGTTTATGATTATTGTTTTATGTGTAATTAATATTCCTTTTTTCTTCAAATAGCTTGCAGCCAACTTCTTGAAGAACTATGATATATCCATTCGACTTGCAGCTTCACTAGCATTTACTATAGCTGGTGAACGTTTGATCATAAAGAAATCCATAAAGCAGTTGGCATTTGATGGTTATAAGGATATAATAATTCTTTTATCACCTATACTGAAAAGAGATATACCATTTAAAAAAGGACTGTTTTCATGGTTATATGGGGTATGTAAAAATATTTTTATATTTTAATTATTATCAAAACAACTTATTATTTCTCTGTGGACAAAGTAGCCTTTTCTACACATTTGAATATTAGTATATTAATTTCTCTACTAATTGATTGAACTTATTTCACATCTACAAACTCATTGCTAGGTCAATCTCACTCTTAGGCCATTCCTGAAATTGGGTTATACTATGTCAAAAATATGAAACCATAAGTTGATATCAAATAGTTTTTTTTAAAGTTTACTAAGAACAAATAGCATTCAATATACTAAATAAAAGCTGTAAAATAATAAAAAAAACATGAGAAATCATTATTATAAGCAAAATTACTGGGTTTTTTTCTAGTTTTAGGAAATAAAAATATATTTCTTTGTTAAATTGAACTTCATTTATTTGATTTTCACTAAAAATTATTTCTCTGTTATAATGAGGAGAATAATTTATACAAAAAGTTTTCTACTGAACAGATTTATAAAATACAGTCCCATATCTTTATGTCAAGTCTCTAGGATGTATCCTATGCAAATCTACTACCTTTTCAAGTTCCTTCACACTTTCAATATTTGATAAATAGGTAGTACTTTTACAAAATCAGTTTTAGGAGATGAAAAGGCATCTTTATTCATTAAAAATTCTTATATAAGCTACATTTTCTTGAATTTTACATTGACAAGTCATTCATTCAAAATATCAGTTAATTTTTGAAGTTAAAAAAATCATGTACATTCTTTGGTTGAATTTTCAATACCCAGTTTAAAAATTTCACAGATTTGTTGAAAATGTTTTAAAATTATTTCTAAATTTTCTCAAAATAGGTAATTTTAAAATAAATCCTACAGAAACCCCTGAGTCTGTTGCCATTATTGATATTTTAACAATTTTAAGCCTTATAATATTTTGACAAGTTTATTTATGTTTGCTACTAATTTATTGGTGACAAATTTGACTAGGAAATAATTCCCAAAAGTGATTTATACTTTATAAATTATACTTGAAACATCCAAAACTCCTATTTTCATTCATTTAAGAACTGAGTAAATTTCAAAATTATAAACATATTTTCTTTAAATAGCAGCATATATTTCAATGGGCAATGCCATCATTTTTTGAAAACAGAAAAAAATGCATTTTTCCAGTAAAGGAAATAGATCTAAATCCAAAAATCCACTTGAAAAGTTTCAAAAAAATTTGTTACTTAAATATTTAAAATTAAAATCGACAAGCCCTTTGTCTTTGTTTAGGATAGAAGTACCTCACAACTGATTCATACAGACTGTAACGAGAAACCCAACAATGACTTTGATTTGTTTAAACAATTAAAGCATTGTTTAAAATCAATGTACTATAGCAGGGGTTCTCAAACTTTTTAACATCGCGACCCACTTTTGAGAAATAAAATCTAACGCGACCCACCGACTTCAGTTATTTATAATTAACTGAACTGAGATAATTATCTCTTGCCCCCTCCCCACAGAATTTTAACTTCTCTGACTGGGGGTCTTCACCAACAATTTAGTTACAAGGATATGAAATAATAGTTTAATGTGGTCTAACAATGATCCCTACAGTAAAAAGGGGGGTCTGGGGGTACTCCCCCAGAGAAAATTTTTAAATTTGACCCTTAAAAATATGGTTTTAACTTGTTTTTTTAGCAATATGGGATAAATTACATCAGTTACATCATTTCCCAAGAAAATTCTTAAAATTTGCATTGACCCCCCCAGTGTGGATGGGGAGAAACACTAAATATTTTTTTTTAAATCTTATTTGAATAACCGACTAGATTTGCATTATCGGCACATTAAAGTGACACGCATAGTACGTATTTACATTAATTGCCTTTTCCGTTCCACTCCAAGTAGTGTAGTTTTTCCTCAAATTTTTATTATTTTTACTATAGTATGGTAATTTGATAATTTCAAAAGTTCATTTATTAGTTTGATAATTCAAAAGTCAATAACACCGTTTGGGAAAAATTAAAAATCTTCTCGCGACCCACCAAAAACTGACTGGCGACCCACCAGTGGGTCGCGACCCACAGTTTGAGAAACTCTGTACTATAGGATAGAAGTACGTCGCATTGGGAAATTTGACGATTTAACGCCCTTTTTTAAATTCAAACTTTGAAATTGCATAAAAAAATAAATAATCATTGTAATTTAAAAAAATTTCGCGTATATTCTGCTCTAGGGTACCTCTATCGAATAAAAAAATGAAAAATAAATGGTGGTATTGCCCATTCAAGTTTGACTCCAACACCCAGCATTGTTATTCATTGAAAGTCATAATCATAAGTTTCCTCACATGTCAATTTTAAACATGGTTATAAATGATGGAATGTATTTAAAAATGTATGTTAGAAAATTTTTCATAAATTTTTAAAGTTTTTAATTTTTACCTTTGTATTCCTTTATACAAATTTTTAAAAAAATACTTTTCACTAAGGATTTTTAGAAATTCAGTATAAAGTTTTACTGTGAAATTGTTTCTTTCTATAAGGATTCACTGTTACAAAAAAGTGTTAAAAATAATTATTGAAGTTTTTATAATTCAATTGACACAAATATATGTGAGGATATAAAACCTCAAATTTAATTATAAAGGAACAACTTCTCATGGAGCCGTCTTTGGGTTCAACGCTCTATTTCGTGTTCTTCACCCCACCAGACGGTTTTCTGAGAAGTGTTCTAAAAAACACATTCCTAAGGTTTAAGAGAGAGGGTGCTACCCTCCCGGGTCCCTGATTGGTCTGAGCTCCCCCGAAAAAACAATCGTTCACAGCGTCGCCTGTGGATCCGACGACTTTTGAGACAGAAGCTATGCTAATTTTGATGAAGGTAGTTGTACCTTTTCGCACTCCAGTGCGTTGTAAAATATCTTGTACATAAATTTATAAAATAAACTGATTGAAGACTGACTCGACATGACTGCAAAATTTCTATTAAACTCCTGAAGCACCACATCAAGTCGGTAGGATTACCCACGTTGGGTAATTTGCCGTGAAGACGGAGAATGAATGCGGCGAACAAAATCGCACCCCCAGCCGCTTCTGATGATCAGCGAGACCTAGACGAGATCGTGCCCTTGCCCCTTTCAAATTAGAGGGGAATTTCATCTACAACCACATCAGGGAGTCCCCATCGGTGTGTTATGTGTTCTTCCATCCAATACCCTCGTGCCTGGCTTGTTCCGTCTCCGATGTCGTTTGCCCTCTGCTCCTGTGCGCGATCCGTTTTCACCAGTTTTTCACGGCATGAAGCTATCTACATCGCGGTTTCCTGTGATTGTGCTTCCTAGTGTTCAGTGCGCGTTTTTCGGCCTTCGCCGAATTTATTTGTGTGCCATTCATTTTGTGCCATTCACCGTTTTCAAGTTCATCTTCAACGGAATTCTGCGAAAAGTGTGAGTACATCTATTGGTTTTGGAAGTTATTCTAAGTATGTTCTTAAAAGTTGATATAAGTGAAATGATAATGATGTGTTAAAAATGATAGATTTACAATTTTAAATAATTTATTGTATTCATTGATGTAGATTTAGAATATTATAGTTTTCCCATTTGATATGAAGTTTACTATATCTGTGCATTTTTGTGGTTAAGAAGTGTTTTAAGAGTTTTAGTTGGATTATTTGTTTGTGAACCTGATTTGTAAGGTAATATAGTAGATTGGTAGATTGATAAAAATGGCAGGTTTGGGACGTTTAAACAAAGCTGAATTATTGGCTTTAGCTGACGAATTAGATGTTACCGTGAATGAAGAGATGACAGTAAAAGATATTAAGAAAGAAATACTTAAGGGTGAGGAAAGCGAAATAAAAGAAATAGCAGATCGTTTATTGGAAGAAAAAAGAGAAAGGGTAGAAGCCGAGAATGCAAATTTGGCACATATGAGAGAACTAGAAAAAATTAAGTTGAATAATGAAAACAAAAATAAAAACGGAAATAATTCTTCTAAAATTAATTTAATTGGGATTATGGAAAAATTTAATCCAAAAGAAGATGAAATTGTTCTATTTTTAAAAAATTTTGAAATAAAAGCCAGTCTTGCCAAAGTTTCAAGAGAGGAATGGACGGCCTATCTGCTAGGAGTTTTGCCGGCAGAATTAGCAAATAAAGTTACAAGAGAGCCCGAAGAGATCATCACTAACTATGATCATGTAAAAGATTTACTTTTGAAAACATATAAACTAAATCCAGAGCAGTTAAAAGCTCAATTCTTTAGCTCTCTTAAAAAACCTCAGGATTCTTGGAGGAATTTCTCCCTTGAGATATCTTCCTTCTTTGATGACTGGTTAAGAGAGTTAGAGGTTGACACTTTTGAAAAGCTACGAGACCTAATAATTACAAACCAAATAAAATACAGAGTCCCTTTAAAAACCAA
Source organism: Tetragnatha versicolor (assembly GCA_024610705.1). Taxonomy (NCBI): domain Eukaryota; kingdom Metazoa; phylum Arthropoda; class Arachnida; order Araneae; family Tetragnathidae; genus Tetragnatha; species Tetragnatha versicolor. The sequence goes on along the minus strand of JANDEH010000002.1, from coordinate 19,716,067 downwards.
AGAGCATTTCATTGATAATTGGATAAAAATGAACAATCCACTAGATCTAGCGGAAAAGCTAGATGAATTTGAATCTCTTCGGGTTAACTTAGATAAAAGGGCCGGTTCTTCAAATTCAATTCAGGGAAAAGAACCCTATAACCCTAAGTTCTTCCAACCTCAGGAACCTTATTACTCTAAACCCTTTCAATGTCAAAAATCTTATAATAATCAAAATTATAATCCTAATTCTAGTAATAAAAATGTTGACCACAGAACAGTTAACCTTGATAAGAGTTCTGGCAATTCTAAACCTTTTCAAGGGCAAACACATCATATCTTTAGGCCATTTAAAAATCAAAATCCCAATAGATATCAAAATTATGACCCATATTCTGGAGGTAAAATTATTAAATACCCTTACGGAGCAGTGGGGTTAAATAAAAGATATGATTTTTCTAAACCTTTTCAAAAGCAAACATATTATAACTCTAGACCATTTGAATATAAGAACTCCTATAAATATCAAAATTATGATTCATACTATGAGGGTAAAAGAGTCAAATATCCTTACAGAACAACTAACATGGCATACAAGGATAGAAAAGCTAGGCCAACTGAAGGGGTTAGTAAAAATTGGGTAAAGGACCCTCATAGAGATATTCCAAAAAGCTCGTCTTTAAAAGAGTCTCCCAAACCAAATGTTTCCAAAATTAATTCGAATGAAAAAAATAATTGTTCTGAAAAATTAATGTTTTGTGGTCTAGAAATGTCAGGTGTTGATGGATGCGTTAAAACTGTTCCTGCTCTCTGTGACACAGGAAGCAGTGTTTCAATTATTCCGAAGAGGTTTTTGAAAGGAATTCAGTACGAAGTACTTAAGGATGTAGAAAAAGTACCATTGCAGCAAACTCACGGCACTATAACTGAATTTGAAGTGATAAAAATGAATGTTAAAATTGGGGATCTGGAAAAGTCAATTAATATGTACTGTTTGAATACTAATTTAGATTATTGCTTGCTATCATTACCTGACATGTACCTTTTTAATGTAAGAATTGATTTTGATGAGAGAACGTTAGTACAAAATAATCAGATTTTACACTGTAATTTTAACACGGTAAATTCAACAAATTTGTGCCTCAGCGTGAATTAAGGTGTAATCTTCGCCCAACAACAACGGGCACATAAAACCCGTAGTCATCTGCATCTGTGGAGATTAATTTACCACAGGCTCAGATAGATGATAGGTTACCCTTCTATTAAAAATATTCTTGTGTTTTCAGTAAGGACAGAGATGTTAGTTGTAATATTAGAGTAGGTACTCAGAAGATCACGTCATAACTTCTGAACTTCTTATTTCTTTTCAACCTTATTAATGTCCTCTTGAAGACTAAAAATTAAGGCACAAGTAAAAACTATAAATTTAAGTATCCTAATCCAATAAAATAAACATTTGATTAAAATTGTCATTCTAAATTAAGATATTGTTACCCCCAAGATGAGTTCCGATTAAGCCAAAAGAGTAATAGTATTTCTCAAATGTAAATATTGATTGTAACATTGATTGAAAAATACACAATGGGAATTTTTCAACCCACTGTTGTATAATTTCATCTTAAAAAGAGGTTTTGTCGTTTTGAAGACATTTTTGATGTATAATATGTTTGAAATTATTGTAGTTGAATGTATTATTATGAATTACTTGTGAACTAAAATAATGGTATTAATTGCGTGACAAAAAGAAGTCACAGAGGTATAAGTGACTATGATGATTGAACATGGTAATCACTGAGAATTTGAAGGTATTTTATTATTATTGAATTTGAAGGTATTGTTATTAAATGAGAAGGTATTGTATTATTAGTGAGTTATAAGGTATTTTGTTGGTATCGAATTTGAAGGTATTTTGTTATTATTGAAATTGAAGGTATTGTTATTAAATGAGAAGGTATTGCATTATTAGTGAGTAGGTATTTTATTGGTATCGAATATGAAGGTATTGTATTAGTTGTGAATTTGAAGGCATGTATTGAATAAGAGGTATTTGAAGAATTTAAAAATATTATTGATAGTTGATTGGTAATTCTATGACAATGAAGTCAAATGTGAACATGAAGTCACATGCGAAATTGAAAATTATTTAGAATTTGAAGGTGAAAAATAAGAGACAGTTAAGTTACACAGACCTCACAAAAGAGGATATGAAGATTATCGAATTGATAATGAATTGTTTAAGAGAAGGTATAAAAAGATTTTATGTTAAAAATCTTGATGATTATTTTGTGAAGTCTTATAAAACGAACTTTTCATTTCCTTTTCTGATGAAAAACAAAACATGAAAAGGTATGTGAAAATAGTTTTGAAAATTAGTTGCATCATTTGTTTTTTCAAAACTTTTAATATGAGAAACTGGAATTTTTATTTTTATTACTCTTATATTGTTTGTAATGAAATTGTGTGTTTATGATGGGTATCCGATTTATGTGCTACCCCTTAAACTTTTTCAACGTGTTCATATACTCGAATTTAGATATTGTGTTTTAAAAGGTGTTTTCTTCTAATTGGCGAATTAGTCAATTAAATATTATGTTCTGTTGAAATTATTCCTATTTAGATATGATTTGTGATTGTTTATTTGTAATTGTGCTGATTGTGTTTTATTATGGGTTTTATTATGAGTACATTTATGAATTAATGATAAAAATTGAAATTTATTTTTCAATAATGGGGGGTCAGACCAAGATAATAACAGTATATTAACAATTTCAATAGGATTTTAATTTTCTCAGAAAGAGTTGATTATGAGACTGGCCAACTCATGGTTGACCTCTTTTTGAGAGGGGGGATATGTGAGGATATAAAACCTCAAATTTAATTATAAAGGAACAACTTCTCATGGAGCCGTCTTTGGGTTCAACGCTCTATTTCGTGTTCTTCACCCCACCAGACGGTTTTCTGAGAAGTGTTCTAAAAAACACATTCCTAAGGTTTAAGAGAGAGGGTGCTACCCTCCCGGGTCCCTGATTGGTCTGAGCTCCCCCGAAAAAACAATCGTTCACAGCGTCGCCTGTGGATCCGACGACTTTTGAGACAGAAGCTATGCTAATTTTGATGAAGGTAGTTGTACCTTTTCGCACTCCAGTGCGTTGTAAAATATCTTGTACATAAATTTATAAAATAAACTGATTGAAGACTGACTCGACATGACTGCAAAATTTCTATTAAACTCCTGAAGCACCACATATATTTTCATTTTCCTCCTTTTATTTATGATTTTTCATATTAATATTTTTTTTTAGAAAAATGCAACTGATGATGGAACTTACACAGTATATACTGGAGAAAATGATATAGAAACTCTAAATTTAATTACTGAGTGGAATGGGAAAAAGTATGCTTAAAATTTTATTCAAAAATACTTGAACTTTTTCTATGTTGATAAGAAATAAAATAATAATAAGTGAATAAGTTTGATCTTGATGTTATTAACCCCTGCAAAATTTAATATAAAATTTTCTTTCAATTTTTTCCAATTGTTATAGTAAAGATATTTTTAAATATAGAACTAATTTAAAAATAATTTTGAAATTTGTACATTTACATCAGTGCAGAGAAATAATTTTTTATTTATTTAAGTAACTTTTCAAAAAAGGGGTCCAAATAATAATATATTATTTTTTAGGTATTTGAACTTCTGGGGTGATAAATCTTGTAATATGATAAATGGAACAAGTAAGTGTTTAATTTTGTTTTAAAAACTTAATTCATCTCAATCTTATGAAATTTTTAAATTTTTTCCACTTTCAAATTTAAATGTTGGCTGCTGCATATATATTCCCAATTGCAGTAGTTACCTTTAATACAGATAAAATGTTGTTCTGTAATTTTCATATTGCGGCGAGTTTAGAGCAGGGGTCTCCAAACTATGGCTCGTGAAGCCCTTTTTTCGGCACGCGGATACCTTTCTATCACGAAAAATATTGTTAATATGTTGTGTACTCAAAAGATCCGAGATCCCTCCCCCCTGAAATTTGGACTAAGGGTACCAAAATGAGTTAAAACCCTGTTTTTAAGGTCAAATTACGAAAAATTTATGGGGGAGGACTCATAGACCCCCCTTTTGGAACTTTAACTCAATTAATCACATTAATTTTCATATTAAGTTCATAAAAATAAATTCCTGCCTAAAATGTATTGAAAAGGTGCATTAAACCTATTATTGTATACTAGGGGCTTAGGGATAATTGAAGTTTCTTAAATGCATGTTTTTCTCTTTTGAAAATAATAATTGTGATTTAACCTCAAATTAGTAGTTGGCCTCCAAACTGCTGTTTAATAGTTAATGCGGCCCTCGGGCTGAAAAGTTTGGAGTTTATTTACTACAAATTGATTTCCTGGTAAACATTTAATTTAACTTAAAAAATGCATTACAAAAAAAAATTTTAAGTTTTTCTATTGACAAAAATTACTTGAATATATCTGCTGTTATAAACCATTTTAAATTTTTTTTCAGATGCAGAACTAGGGCCACCCATATTGCCTTATCAACATACATACACATTTTTTCAGTCTATTTTTTGTCGGTAAGCTTTATTTAGATTGCTTATTTTCTAAATTTATGTATGAATATATTTTCATAACAGTATATTTTATTTCAAATGTTTCTTTAGTGTGTTTAGTTAAAATTTTTGGGCATTTTTGAAAATTCATGTGGGGACTTTTATGTTTACAGGTCTCTTACATTGGATTATACTGAAGATGTTGAGCATCTGGGAGTGAATTCTCAAAGATTTATGGCTAATAATTTGACTTTAGCCAATGGAACTTACAATCCTGCAAATGCTTGTTTTGCCTCTAAAATTAAAGTACCATCTGGTGTGCAAGATATAAGTAGTTGTCAGTATGGTAAGAAGCTTTTTTATCGAAGTATAATCAATACTCATAGTTTTTATTTAAAAATGGGTTAGCATTTCATGATCTTATTGTATATTGGAATTGACAGGTTTAGATTGTTGTCTCTTCAGATTATCAAACCTCTCTTTAGATCATACTTCAAAAACATACTGCCTGCTGTCCACATGTAGCCTGACATCCCTTTTTTTATTTATAGTCCAATACAAATTGAGTAATTAAAAAATTATATTGATTTCATAAATTTAATCGAAAGATGAATTCATTAAAGGTTTGCAGGAAACTTTGCTTATAGGAAAATTAAGAACTGTTTAGTTTGCCAAATACAAATAATTAACAAAAGCTAGAAAAGAAGCTAAATAGCATTGCAATTACAATGCACTAACTTAGAATACGTTTAAACCTACATTATGTGTAGTAATTTTGCTTTATTATTAATTATATTTTTCCTCAAGATCAGTCTTGTCAATTTTTTTTCCTATAGCAAGTTAATTTGACATAATTTATATTGCCCCATGATCCTGTTAAAAATTGTGCAGAACTGAGTTATATATAGATGCAGAAGGTACTGATGTTTGAACTTCTAAAAGCTGGGCTTAAAACATTCAGTTTATCTTGCATAAATGAAGCATTTCTTTAAAAAAAAAGTTAAACTGAAGCAAAAAGAAAATAATAGCTCTCTATTTATTTGAAATGCATGATAGAGTTAAATACAGTAAACTCCCGTTATGAAAAGGGAGTATTTTACCACTACCTCTGGTTAGAGGAATATGTGAGAAAACTCCAGCTCTTAAGCGTCGCCTCCAACCGTGGACCGGTTTCGCCCTTGTTTGGGCTCATCAGCATGGTATAGGAAGGTAACGCAAGAGAGCGGAGGGAGGGCTTTTAGTCTAGCCGACTATAACGGAAAAAGTGGTGACTATTGACTAGTCCTCCACTATCTGCCGGAATGAACTGCGCATTCTATAGAACAGATTTAATTCCCGAAAGGACACAGGTATGAAAAGGGAGTACTAACTCCCGTTAGTACGCCCTTCAAGGGGATTTGTGAAAACGTCGTAATAAGCGGTACGACGCTATATGCGGAATTCCATAAAACACCGCTTCGGCGATATACCTAAAACCCGTTATACCTAATCTTACCTAGAAACCTTTTTAAGCCGTATTTTATCACTAAAATAGAAGAGACAGGCAACCCCTGTTCATTTGCAAATTGCTGCTTATTCATAACACCTTTCTTCTCGTCATAAAGCTTGATTATCTTTAATTTATCATCGAAACTCAAAGCTTTCCTTTTACTTCCAGAAGAAGATTTTAAACTTATGCAGAGAAAGAATGGATACTGAGTACGGTATCTGAACTTACACAACAGTGGACTGAACGCTATGGAATAAGGAATACGGAAGTCGAATTGGAGGAGAGGGGGAGAATTTCCAAGAAATTTAGGGAGTGTTCTGATTGGTCACAGGACAACCCACCTGCCCTGCAAGACACTGGTCATAGCTGAGGGCGCAACGGGGGAACATTCGGGGAAAAAGGGGAGCGATTGGGAAAAACCAGTTCTACCATATTGTTCTACACGCGTTTTCAACGGTTCTGTATCACACACATTATTTGAAAGGAACTCTACGACGCAACAACCAGGATTTTTCTTCGGGGGACCGGAGAAAAGCGTCGAAATATGCGGGAAGTCGTAATTAGGGGGGGCGCTATAAGCGGATAGTATTTAATGATAAAACGCCTATCGGTACCAGGGACCGGAGAAAAACGTCGTAATATGCGGGACGTTGCACTAAGCGGGGGCGTACTAACGAGAGTTTACTGTATTTAAGTGTTATGTGTATAGAAGAATAGAAAATTCAATGTTTCGTTAAAGTCAGTCTGAACTAGTCTTTTCTAAGAATCCTAAATGCCAAGATATTATTATGTTCTTAGTGGTGAAAAAGAGACTCCTTGAGTGATTCATAAGAATGGTAGATAACAAAGTTCTCTTTCAAAAATGCCAGGTTCTGTGATTTTAAAAGGTCACTGGAGGGAGCATTGTTTGAATATCTTCTTTTTGTTAAAATTTTGGTGAAAGGTCTTTTTGGTTCTGGGTTATCATATGACCTTAATCTTATCAAGAGGCTTATACCAACCCAGTAACAGGCCTTGATACTGTTGCAATTTTATACTATTGACAATAAATCACACACCTGGCTCCTTTCTTGGCTTTATGAGCAATAGCCCTAGGTTCATATAAAAACAATCATGATGTTGCTGTATATAACTAGTGCTCAAATAAAATAAATATAAAATAATAGCTGAAATTAACTATATGGCTACATTCTAAAAAACCTCACATATAACAACATTAATTTTTTCACTTGCAGATGCCCCAGTCTTTCTTTCCTTTCCTCACTTTTATTTTGCGGACCCATCCTACTTGGATGATGTTATTGGACTACAACCAAATTCTTCGCGACATAGTTTCCATCTAGATGTTGAACCTGTAAGTATGATTTACAATACCAATTGATTTTTAATTCAATAATTATATAGCTTTACACTTTTTTCTTTTTGTAATGGTAATTTTATAGAAGTATAATCATTTATTAGTTTTGTGCGATTTCAACGTTTAACTCTTCAGAGAAATTCAGAAATTTACTCTTCAGATAATTCAAAAGTTTTTTTAGATGATAAGAGAAGTTATTTGACTTGAAAATTGTAACACTGATTAATCAAATATATTACTGATATTTTATGTAAAACTTAAAGGTTTCCAGCTTAATGGTAATCCAGCTAAAAAAATGCCCTTAAAATCAATGTTATAGGGTGTATTATAGTTGTAATAAATTAATCGTCGTGTATTATAGTTGTAATTAATAATTAAATGCTTAAATAATCTTCCTAACTCAAGTAATGGATGGGGGGTTTTTTGTCCACTTAACTATAAAATTTTAAAATAGTTTTGCATTTTGTGTAATTGCAATGATTTTTTAAACTTTTGTTTCAGACAACTGGTTTTAGTATTGACGCTGCTGTAAGATTTCAAGTCAATTTATATGTAAAGAAAGTAACAGGCATTTCGTAAGTACCTCAATTTCCAGCACTTAATTAACATTTAAGGAAATGCAGATTTTAAAGACTTTATTTAACTTCTGTTCACTTTCAGTCAAATGCAGAATGTTCCTACAGTTATGTTTCCTGTGTTTTGGGCAGATTTGGTAAGTTTTCTCTTAACTGTTCTTTAAAGCTTAACATCTTAGTCAGATTTTCATGTTTGAACTGCTCAAAACATTCAAGTTTTTAACTCCTAGAATTAACCAATCCTGGCTTTTCCCAGCATATGGCATTTTCTAGAAGTAAGGGAATGTACCCATACTACGTGACCCATTTCTTACCCCCTCCCCCCCTTGGTGACCATCCATAGTATATGCCAAGACCCCCCTCCCCCTCTAGTTTTCACATAGTAATTCATAAATACGGTTTTCAATCATTTTTGCAAACAGAAAGTTTATAAAAATAATTTGGCTTAATTTGTCTAATTTTAATAATTAATTTGGCTTAATTTTGTCATATTGACTAGAGGGAATTGACTACGTGACGAAACCCTAAACCCCCCCTCCCCCCTGTGACCGAGCGTGGTATTTTGAACAGCCCCCTCCCTCCCCTGAACGGGTCACGTAGTATGGGTATGTTCCCTAAGCATTAAAAAATACTGAGTAGCATTAATAAGAATTGCTGGGGTTCAAGTTTTTTAGTTAATGATGGTAAAAAAATGTTAAAATGTAGGGGTTGAATGAGGTGAAATGAAAAGCAAACACTACATGGTACAGCTTTAGAAAGTCCTCCAGCAACCGTTTACCGACAGCTCAAATGATGACACACCAACTGTATAGATCTAACTATTAATATCATTATTATTGGATCCTAAAATAATATTTAGTAGATTATAATTTTATGATCTAAAAATGGTGATATTAATAGTTAGATCTCTATATGGTTGTCAGTCATCCTTTGAGCTGTGGGTAAACATGACAGCTGGAGGACTCTTTCTAAAGCTGTTCCTACTTCATATATAACTTTTTTTTCAGTCATTTGCATTAACTGACGACTTGGCCAGTGTTTTAAAGAACAAAGTCTACCTTCCCAGAACTGTCGCATACACTCTGATTTTTGGACTCATGGCCTTGGGATGCCTAATGGGAGTCGTCACATTTTCATTCATGTGTTATATGAGGAGAAAGAATGCCACCCAAGTAAGTGAACCCAAGTAGTAGTACCTTGGAGGAGTGATTTGTGTAGCGTCTGTCCACAGCTTTAGGGAAGTAAGGGGTTCTTGAAAAGTTATGTGTGCTTTTTGTAGCTAGAACAATTGTTGTCATTTTCTTCAGATTACTCCACCACCAGTGTTTGTAACCAGGTAGAGTATGCTGAGAAGTGGCTGTTGATGAGCATGCATATCAACTGTGGTATGTAGATATATAAATGATGATTGTGTGATAACTACCCCCCTTTGTTGTTGGAGAAAATAACTGTGTTGTCACTACTAACTGGAATTCCTTGTGTGAATTTATTTGGGGTTGTGTCAAACAATAACTATCATGGTGTAGGCTGAACTAACATTCTGTGGAATTATTTGTTTTTTGTGTTGTAAAAACGCTTTTTATGTTTATTTTTAATGTTTACCAATTCTTGTTTTTCAATCCATTACAATGATTATTAATTAGAAAATATCAGGAAATTTAATTACTTAATAGTGTTTAAATCTGAAGGAATCAAATTTTAGTTATGTCTGGGCCAGTGTTATTCTTGGGTCTTTTGAAGGAGTAAAATACTCCTTGGCTTTTTTAGGAGGCGTGAAATTCATTTATGAGGAGTGAATTACGAAATTTTTTTCAAACTTTAATGGGCAAAATGAAATAGGAAAATTAAGGATGCTATTTTGGTTTTTAAAATATAGCATTTGTTAAAAATTAGTAGGAAATATTAAACATTATAAATAAAACAATTTATTTTTCATTAAACATTCTAAATGAAATATTTATTTAATATAACAAATTTCAGTAGAAAAATTATTATTCGATTTTAGGGGGTGCCATACATTTCTTTAAGGAGAGCCTTTGTTAAAAATTCAAAGCGTGAAAATACGCCTGGCTAGTTTTTAAAAGCGTATTTCCGATTTTCAATGCATAGGCATTAAAAATATATCTGGTCTGGGACATCATTTTTTAAAATTGTATTCTTACTTTCGTACAAAATTACTTACATTTTGTAAAGGGTTTCTCAGGGTTGGCCGGTTTAAACCATGGTTTTTTTACCAAAAAAACCACTTGGTTTTTTTGGTTTCTTTAGAAATTATAAAATATTTTCAGGATTTTTTAAAGAAAGTGTTATTAAGTATAATCTTTTGCACAAAATTAAAAGGTCAGATTTATAAAAAAATTGACATTCTAAGGTGATTAAAAATCAGAAATCTTTTAATTTAATGGTTTTAATTATTGAATTCTCTCTAAACTTAACCTTAAATGCTTAAGTTAAACTTAATATATTTTGCAAGAGATAGTTCATTTATTAATTTCCTTTAAAATGAAGCATTATTTCAAAGAGTAACTAAACATACACAAAAGTTATCTGTTTTTCACTGATAAAATATGACTTGGATTTTAATTAATTAATAAAACCAATTTGTCTTATTTGTCAGTCATAAAAACCAGTTGGTTTTTTAGTAAATTAATAAAAACCGTTGATTTCTTTAATGATAAAACTAAAAACCAGTTGGTTTGTTTATAAACAGATAAAAACCAGTTGGGTTTTTTTACTAAATTAATAAAAACCGTTAATTTCCTTAATCGGATTAATTATCTCAATCATTTATCCAATTTCAATTAACATTAGTTGCTTACATTTCCCTTTTATTTATTAAAAAAGTTAAATTTTCTCTTTCTAAAGAAATTTCTTAAGTTCATAAATAATCCATATAATTAATTTGATTATTTTACCATTTAATAATTAATCAAATTAATTATCTTTATCAATTATCCAATTTCAATTAACATTAGTTGTTTACATTTCACTTTTACTTCTCATTTAAAAAATAAAATTTTCTCTTTCTAAAGAAATTTCTTAAGTTCATAAATTAATCCATATATAATTAAGATAAATAATTTGATTATTTCAACCATTTATCCAAGATAAATTAACACTGATTTTTATTCACTACAATAATATTAGATATTCAAATTGGAATATTTTAGAAACAAAAATTATTTTTAAAACAAATTAATTTAATTTTAATTAATTAATTGAAATATACAAAATCATTTATCAATTATAAAAACCCCTGAAATAAATGTCTCATTTACAACTCAATTTCAAACATCAATGCTAAAATAACTTATTCTGATAAAAAAAATTCTAAAAAAAACTTGGTTTAAACCAAAAAACCTGTTTTTTTTGTTTTTTTTTAAAAAAAACGGTTTTTTGCCAACCCTGGGTTTTCTGTTCTTTATGTAATTTTTGTTTATAAATTCATTAAAAAAGGAATGCTTTCGTTTTATCATATCTTTAGAAAAAACTTTTTAAACTATAAGGGTACTTTCAGACTACATCGGCCATTTTTATAAAATTGATCTACCATTTCACTTTACAATTTTTTAGAATACAAGTATTATATTAGATTTATTTAATATTGTGTTCTATTGTAGATTCCCTCAAGCTTATCTGAAAGATCACCTCTCCTACAATGAATCTCAACTTATCTTCTTAGAAACAGAATGTTGCCAATACATGCCTTGCGCTCTTCCAGAGAACTTTTATTAAATCACTGTAAAATATCATATTTTTTGTACAATGTTTTATGACTGTTAATAAACTTTACTTGTTAACTAATTCTGAGATTTGAAGTAAATATCTTAACTCTCATGGCTTTAACCCTTTCAGTTCTAGCCTCCCGAAATTTACCATGAGATTCCATAGAAATCTTGGGTGGTCTAGAACTGAAAGGGTTAATCAATGGGCCTGAGTTAATTGGCATAAATATTTAGGTTCTTCCCAAAATTTTACAAGAATAGTTGGTTGATGTATATTCTGGTATAATGGCACAAGGACAGTTTAAGCTGGCATTATGGTCGTAGTCAGATTTACTACTGTACACATATTTAGAATCGTAAAAACAAGTTAATAAATAAAATCTACAACTACCACTACTAGTGCTTTCAATTGCAAGCATCAAACACTTGAAAGTTAGAAACCCCTGCTTTAAGATATAGTATAGATTAGGGGATGAGTAGTTAACCCATTTCGTACTGTGGGTGTGTTTTTGCACCATTTCGTTTTTGTTAAAATAAGACATCTATTCTGAACTCTGAATATATTTTTTACTTTCTTCATATTTATAGAAGAAAAAAGTGCATTCATTCCAAAGGCACTTTTAAGTTTTTTTTAGGTAACTTTCAGATTACCCATTGTAGATAGAAAAAATTCTTAAAAATATAAGGATGTGGAATTGTTTTTGCTCAAACAAAGCTTTCTACAGGGATGAGATTGATAGAAAAGCAAGAAGTCTAAGAACCTGTGTGGACGACATTTTTAATATTGTTTTCCAATGCCGATGGCAAAAAATGCAAACACTTAAGCAATATTTTTTTAGAAAAGCATTAACCCTTTATTTACCGACGGTACTTGCAGGGGTGCAGAATATGTCCGAACGCCCGAACGATGTTCGGGGGAAATTCGAGCAGCTCTGGGGAAATTTTTCCCCAAGATAGAAAGAAAAACTAAAAAATCCAACATCATAAGCTGAAAAACAGATATTTTGTGCTGTGACTACATCATAACCTGCAATTTCAACGTGAAAACAGCGGAGTTACGGATGTAGAGTGAGAAAAACTACGAATCTGCGCTAAAAAACCTAATTTTCTAGGTTCTTAACCTAGGTCCTAGATGTTGGCTTTTCCTTGCTTTTAGAATGGTATGCAGGAAAAACAATCTATCCGTTGTAGAATGGGTTATTTTCACTATTAATAGCGTTCTTGATCAATCACATAGATGTTCTTAATTAAAATGTTGAGTTCATTAAGGAGAAATTTACAAGTAGCTCAAATTTGAGATACAGTAGAACTCCAATTACACTGTTCTACAAATTTGACCTTCAAAATTTTTTCCTTGATGAAAATAGTCAATTCTTATAGATTTTGGGTCGCTGAATATGAAAATCCCCATTAAAATTCTCAATTGACTCAGGATTTTCGGGGAACAGCCCCTCCCCCTTTTTACGTTTTTCGACGACCTTATAACTTTAAACTCGATTTTCAGGGTCAAAAAGCATTATTTTAGTCTTCAAATTGCTCCCCAGTTAACAAGAAATGTTCAAATTAATAAAATATGATAAATTTATAACAAATGGATAGGGTTAAGGGGTAATTACCCCCCTAAAAATACAAAAAAATAGCTAAAAATTATAGAGGTTTCTATACGCTATTTTTTCCTCTTATTTTTTACGCAAATCCCGTTTGAAGGGTCCTAACCCTTCCCCAAGGACCCAAATTTGATGACAATATGCAGCAATAATTTTTACTAAAAGCGGTTGAGGTGTTAGCCTCCCAGAAGTCCCCGCGGAAGAGTTCGGAAGACTTCCAGAATCGCGAAGGCGGTAGCGAGTTCAGGAATTAATATCGATGATTTTGAAAAGATTACAAATGATGTTTTTCTTATATTTTGGGTGTATCCTAAGTAGAAACTCTTCAGTTCTTTAAAAACTGACCGGTTTTCGGGAGTGAGGATTCCATGTTTCAAGATGTTAACAGATGCACGGCTGTGGATAACAATTAGGGGGCATCCCCTTAAAAACTGAGGGTGATGGAGGAAAATGGGTGTCATATTTGAATTCAGCAGATCATTTTACACAAGAATCAGCTGAAATTCAGTAAGTGGCTTCAAATTTTTTTTGTACAGCACAGTTAAACTCTAAGTGCGGCATTGAACCCTTCCGTGGGTGCTCTGGGGGCGCTCTCACCTCAACCGCTTTTAGCAAAATTCATTGCTGCATATTGCCATCAAATTTGGGTCCTTGGGGAAGGGTTAGGACCCTTCAAACGGGAATTGCGTAAAAAATAGGAGGAAAAAATAGCGTATAAAAACCTCTATAATTTTTAGCTAATTTTTTGCATTCTTAGGGGGTTAACTACCCCTTAAACCTATCCATTTGTTATAAATTTATCATATTTTATTAATTTGAACATTTCTTGTCCCCTGGGGGGCAATTTGAAGATTAAAGCAATGCTTTTTGACCCTGAAAATCGAGTTCAAAGTTATAAAGTCGTTAAAAAACGTGAAAAGGGGGAGGGGCTGTTCCCCGAAAATCCTGAGTCAATTGAGAATTTTAATGGTGATTTTCGTATTCAGCGACCCAAAATCTATAAGAAATGACTATTTTCATCAAGGAAATTTTTTCAGTGTAGAACAGTGTTATCCGAATCAATTGGGACCGGACCCCATTCGGATAATTGGATTTTTTACCGAAAACTGAGTGTAAAGAATTCTTACCCAGCCGTTAACTGCTTTAAAGTATGTACAACCGAGCTTCAGAGCTAAGATTTTGTTTTTTCATAGAGAATTTAACCCAGAATAGGGTTTCTGATAGAACTTTGGGGCAAAAGACACTTCAAAACGAACTCTTCTATACCTGTTTCTAGCTGCCTTCATTAATTTTCTTTTAAGAACTTCTCTTTTCATTTTTCAAGCACTGATATAAATTTTAAAATCGTAGGTTTTAATTCTAAAAGCGGTTCGGATAATCGGCGATTCGGATAGTCGGAGTTCGGATAATTGGAGTTCTACTGTAATTAGAAAATTTTTCATATTTTAGGGAAAGGGGCACTTTTTTTGAGCCTATATAGTGTGTAAGAAAGAAAGAAAGACTAAAAAAAGAGTATAATGATCATTAAAATTTAAATTTATGGATTATTTGAAAATTATTGAATCTGAAAGGAGTTTAAGAACTGAATAAACTATTTTTTAATGAAATTTCCTTTTGGGGGAAATTTTGGAGAAAAAAATTGTGTTCTGGGGAAATTTTGGATCCTGGAACATTTTCTGCACCCCTGGGTACTTGTAAGTACCACTTCCCAATGTTCCAAATTTGTCATGCAAGGCCAAATTTAGTTTACTTAGTTGCAGTTACGTAAACTTGACATATTTTGGATGAGGAAAATAAAGGGTTAAAACCTATAGCAGAGCCAGAAATGAAATATTTTTTGTATTATTTTTTTCCTTGAAAATTTTTTACTCCCAAGGAGCTATCCTCTTCAAATGGGGGTCAAAGGGTTTCAAAATGAATTAAAACACTTTCTGAGGGATGAATCCCCAACAAAATTTTGACGCGTTTTACATTGTTCTTTTCAAAATTCTGCCAATTAAAAAGTATTGGTTAGCTTTGGGGGATATCCAGAAGTGTTTCAAAATAAGATATCTAATATAATAAAAGTCAATGTGTGTATATACGCATACAGCGTGTCCCACGAGAAGTGGCCCAACCCTTTAACTTTTGAACCCCTACAGATATAGTCATGAAAGTGGGGTCTAGGTATAGTAAAGTGGCCATGCTCTATCCGATGAGATAACTTTCAACGCCCTCTAGCGGAAAATTTAGGAGTTATAATTTTTATTTTAAAAACTGTGTGAGGTATGTGAAAAAAGTCAATGACTAAGTTGTAGAGCAACGATGGGCAACCTACGGCCCGCGGGCCGGATCCGGCCCGCCTCGTCATTTGGTCCGGCCCGCGGAACATTTTAAAAATTGTACCAAAAAATCACTCTGGTTTTCGTCAACAAGAGCGAAAGAGGGGATACAGAAATTTCCCCCGAAAATAACTTAATTTTAGCAGTTAAAACGTGCTGTTCAACTAAGAGCCGTATTCAGAAACTTTAACACGAGATGGAAACGAGATGGAAACGTTGTAAAATCTCACGTAACGATCACGAAACGATAAATTGGAAATGGTCGTTCAAGAGCACCCGTCTCTTCAAAAGCGAGAAATTTAGCTGACTCTGATTGGCTGAAAAAAAATCTCGTCTTGGTCTGCTTGGTGACGTAGGAGATTTTATCCAATGAGGGAAAGGATCGGAAACTCCCCTTAGTGTTTCGGGAAAATTTCGTTTCAAATTCATCGTTTCCATAACGTTCTCGTTTCCATCTCGTTTCCATCTCGTGTTAAAGTTTCTGAATACGGCCCTATATTTCGTTCTTGGGAGGCGTCTATAATAGGGTGGAGCGAAAAAACCTTTTTTTCGAAATCGGTCAACGGCTAGTGCTCAAAGTTTGTGGTTGGGGGTCCTTATAACCCACAAAAAATTTCAGTTCGATAGGACAATATCTTCAGTCTGCGCTTTTCGCTCAAAGTTTCAGGTTTTTACTAAAAAAACATCAAAAATACGAAAATTTCCCAGAATGTTTCTAGATGCTCCAAAATAGTTTTTATGGTAAATAATTACGTATATTGCTAGTATGTAGCTTAATAATAGTTATTGGGTGTGTTTGATTGAAGCGAAATGGTTTTATAAAATCGGCAAAATTATCCAAAAGTAAAGCATTGATATGGATTTCGGGAGAACCATAGCCCGCTGTAGTAAATCGATCACGACGACTTAAATCACCAAAAACAATGATATAAAAGGAAAAAATAACTTCTTGCTCTTAATTTATTAAATAATAATCAAACTAGCACCGTCGAAATCAAAATTAAATCAATTATGCGAAAACATGTTTCTTTCTCTTATCCATTAATATAGGGTGAACCGACCAGTAGTTGACCACCTACCAGTAGTTGACCATTTGAGCATAAGTTTGCAAAAAACAAGAACTGTTGTGTGTTTATTTCGAATCTGTTGCTTTGAAAACGTAGTTAACATTTTATTAAAAGCTCATGCACAGTCTAAAGTTCCAGTATTGTTCTTAAAAGACGCAATAAATAGTTGAAAACACAGTTATCAACGAAGCTTCAAAGCATGCGCTCTCACTACTAGCTGTAATGGTATGGAGTATTTAGTTCAATCTCAAATCATCCAGCTAGTTTTTATTCCAATAGTTTATTGATTGATGTATTTAGGTTCTATATATTTAGTTTAATTAAATAAAACTATCATTATTTTTATAATAACCATTTAATTTGATATTTGAGGGGTGGTCAACCACTGGCTGTCTAAAATAGAAAAAGTGCTAGTATTTGACCAAAGTGGTCAACCACTGGATTTTATTCGCTTTTAAGATTTCTTTTTAAACCAAGAGCGATCTTAAAGATTTTTACCTGCAGTACAATTTTTGCTTAGATTTACTGTAAAAAAAGTTACATTTCCAGTAATTAACCAGTATTGTTAATAGGCACACTTTATTCAATATAACTCTTTCATTGGTTCTTCACATTTCCAACACCTGCGCTTTGAAAATATGTCACTCCTCTCGCTAAGCCCTAAAATACGTACTACGGGTAGTTGGTTGGTTGGTTGTCAGACATACACGCATTTTTAGTTTTTTAGATAGCCTTCTGTAGTAAACGCTGGAATCGAACGATTCGCGGTGCAAGCGCTCGCTAGGTGGCGAATCGTACTGGTTTAGGCTGAGCGCGCACTAGAGACTTTTGTCTCGGAGACAAAGACAAAATTGCTTCCCTGGCTATTGCAAGAAGCTAGAGTGCGCGCACATGGCGACGAGACCAAGATCACTAGGCCAAGAATTTCCTCATAGAAATGCATTGCTCTCGAGTGACTAGTGTTTTAAGTCGCCGAGACAAAAGTCTCCAGTGCGCGCTCAGCCTTACAGTCTGGTTTCAAAAGGTTAAACAATAAAACACATGTTCTACTTCTTGTTTTAGTATCAATATTTTATTTAAAACTCATATTTCCCCCGAGATCTTAGTTTTATGTAACTTAAAAAAATGATTGAAAAGAAAATGAAAATTTCAAACCCTTCTTGGGTGTCTGTAGACCTGATTGAATAAAAAATTTTAAGAATTTTCTAAGATGTATTCAACAAATGTAAGATATTTTAGAAGGATTCGAAAAAACAGTTGGTTTTCAGATCATAGGATTTTCTGCCAAAAGGCCCGGGTGTTTTTATAAGAATGGAATATTAGATAAGTTAAAAACTTTAAAACCATTCCGTATAAAATTGTTAAGAAAAACTATAAACTTAAAAATTTGCTAAAATTTAACATTCTTTATTTTTGTGAGTTAATTCTATAATCATCAGATTAAATGAAAGTTTGTGTAAGGGTTTCTGAAACGTTTTCTTCAAACGTCTCCGTTGCATATTTATTTTCCAGCCAACTTTAGGAAGAACACTGTTTTAAAGAAATGGGGAAAACTTCAGTAGGACTTAAACAAATAGCTCTTTTGGAAATGATAGGTTGCGTTGTGGATCAGTTGGTTGATTTGTGCTTGAGCTGTATATTTTGATTTTTTTCTGGAAATGGTGAATATGGCAATGGTCAATTACTGGAATAATGGTGGTCAAATACCGGATGTAAGTGGTCAACTACTGGCAAAATCTCAATTAATTGCTTTTAAAATAAATAAATAAAATTCTATAAAAGTGAAAGGAAAAATGATTATCAGTAATTATTCCTCATACCTTCATTGATATTAAACCACTGTCAATTTTTTTAGAAATTTTTTTTTCGTAGAAATAAAAATAAAAATTGGAGGAATTTCCACTAACTGGTCAATTACTGGTCGATTCACCCTAGGGATAATATGCCATGTGTGAGGGAAAGATATTTTCTATTCAAGTTACACAACTATTGTCCGAATCAAAGTTTTGTCACCCGCCACCCCGGAAGAGAAAGGGGAGGAGGTCATTAGATCAGGACCACCGCCAGTTTATGGCTTGTTTGTGGGTGGCCCTCCTCGGATGCCTCGGGGAGCGGCGATGGCGCTCCTTTGAACTGCGATAGCTGATCCTCCCACCGCTAGCGACACCGGACCCCCTTTACCGGAAAACAATTTGCCTCCAATTCAGGAACATTCGATGTAGAGTTTGAAAATTTAAAAGAAAGTTAGTTGCCTACTCTTTAAGTGTTAATCTGGTTTTTTTAAATTATTTTCCAATGTAAAATAATAGCCATCTCAATGTCAAAAACCCTTCTTCAATAGACATTGCTAATATTGTGTCAAACTGGACAGTAAGTATTTCTACTAAAGCCTCGATCGATACCAACGGTATCTCTAAAAAGATTGAAAGACCTTGTCATCTCAGAAAGTATTAGTGAAAAATTTGAATAAATCGTACAATTAATTCAAAAAAAATATCTCGCTGGTATTCGAAGTACAAATAAATATTTTCCTTGAAAGATCAAGAACTCATTTTCATATTTCTTCTTGCAAGTGTATTAGCTACAGTATACCAATACCTGCAAACGGAATGGGAGCAAGAGTTTTTAAAAGACCATAGAAAAGACCGGAAAATGTTCATTGGATGTATCTGCTGCAAGCTGCATCTATTCTTGTAAGCGGTTACAACTCCCAAAATAGATACATAAAGGCTGGATTAATAGACAGAAAGATACTGCCTAAATTTGACACAAAAACGGAATTCAAAACCTAAAAACGCGCCGAACGGGGGGCGAGCGTGCGGGCGGGAGGCACTCGATCCAGCCACCTTTTTGTGGATTTTTAAAGGAGCTTAAGAGCTTGAAGTTAATTATTTTCTTTTTATATCATTATTTTCGGTGATTTAAGTCGTCGTGATCGATTTACTAGAGCAGGCTATGGTTCTCCCGAAATCCATATCAATGCTTTACTTTTGGATAATTTTGCCGATTTTATAAAACCATTTCGCTTCAATCAAACACACTCAATCGCTATTATTAAGCTACATACTAGCAATATACGTAATTATTTACCATAAAAACTATTTTGGAGCATCTAGAAACATTCTGGGAAATTTTCGTATTTTTGATGTTTTTTAGTAAAAACCTGAAACTTTGAGCGAAAAGCGCAGACTGAAGATATCGTCCTATCGAACTGAAATTTTTTGTGGGTTATAAGGACCCCCAACCACAAACTTTGAGCACTAGCCGTTGACCGATTTCGAAAAAAAGGTTTTTTCGCTCCACCCTAGTCTATAAGCGTGGGAGAGTTGTTACTTCACGACGGACGATCGCCGACGGTTGATATTCCCTCCAGATGGACTATATTCATTCTCTGCCTTTCCCAATGCTGCTAAAGTTAATTGGTCCTCCTGAACATTAATTTCTCCTCCATTAATTCTCCTGTATCATGTAATGACAGTAAGGAAGTTGCATGTGTCAGATTTTCAAAAACAAACAATGTTCCGTATGGTTTTTTGTATGGTAAAATGAAATATCTAGTCAATTTTTCAAAGAAATGTACAAGTAATTAAATATTTTAATTTCAAAGTCGAGAAAAAAAACACGTGACTGAAAACGCTTATTGTTTAAAGATGTCAACAATCATACCATCAACTCCATTGCTTTCCAACAATGTTTATCGTATGATGACGTCAACATACGATGATCCCAAACTCTTGGCGTTTTCGCACGCTTTCAAAAAGTGGATTTTTGTTAATTTTTTTGGCAATCAAAAAATTTCTCGATCGGCCTCAAATTTTGGGTAGTTGCTTATTTCTACAAGAAGAATCGATTAAAAAAATTAAAAAATCATGCAACTTCCTCATTGTTAAATATCTGTCCTGAAATATTTTTTCATTACTATGAGCTCTGAATATCATTATAGCTCATATTAATGTAATTTAAACATTATAATTATTGTATGTAATCAAGATATTATTTTAGTCCAGATTAATGTAACTCATTAAAATTATTGTATGTAATATGTAATCAATATATTGTATAAGTCCAGATTAAATTTTAACTTTAGTATAAATCTTCGTAACTATATACAGTAAAACTACTCATTTTTTACTTTAAAAAATATTACCTATTATCTACTCTATGGCCCTCCACGTCATTATAATCATTGAATCCGGCCCGCAGATTCGAAAAGGTTGCCCATACCTGTTGTAGAGCATCATCTATTTCATGCTTGTCTAAAGTGCGGCCCACGGGCCGCATGCGGCCCAAAAGCCTTTAAAATGCGGCCCAAACGCAAATTATGAAAATATTTAAATTTGCACACTTTTATTTTTAAAAATAAATGTTTGCAATATTTTTCATATAAATCGATTCGAACTGAAATAAAAATATTTATGGAAACAAAAGGGAAACCCCCGTGTAACTGAATTTAAAGACGAAGATTGGGTTTTAGATTTAGCTTTTTCAGTAGACTTAACAGAACATTTGAATGGTTTAAATTTGAGACTTCAAGGAAAAAATCAATTTATTAATGATATGTTCCAGAATCCAGACAATAACAGAATTTTAAAGAAAGTTGACATTTTACACAATCAAATAAAAGTAAAATATTTGACACATTTCAGTACTTTGGCTGCACATAAGCCTGTGAATTGCACAAAATATATGCTGCATTAATTTGTGATTTAATTCAACAGTTTGAAAGTAGATTTCAAGATTTTCGAAAAAATGAAGATCATTTTAACATATTTCTACCCCATTTTCTTTAGAAGATAAATTACCTTCAAATAGAATGCATTGAACTGCAAAGCGACATTCAACTGAAAGAAAAATGTGCGAATGTTTCTTTACTGGAGTTTAATAAAGATTACCTACCCCGCAATAAATATCCTAATTTTTACCCTCATGCTTTTTTAAAGTCTTCAGCTTTTGGCAGTATAGTAGTGAACAAACATCTTTAAAATGCATTAACAATTTCAACCTAGTCTATTGAACTCAGTGGCGGATCCAGGGGGTGGCACTCCGGAAAGTGCCCCCCCTTGGAGACCCAAAAAGGTTCTCAAAATGAGTAAAAACCCAACTTTTACAGGTCTAATTTCAAAAATTTTTCTGGGGGAGGACCCCCATACCCCCCATTAGTATCAAAATGGGGTACTCAGTGTTTATTTTTAGGAAATCCCCAAAATTTTGGGTCAAAAAGTAAAAGTAATAGTGTTGAAAAGTCCCCCCTTAAGACTCAAAACGTTTCTAAAAATGAGTTAAAACCCTACTTTTAAAAGTCAAATTTCAATTTTTTTTTCTGGGGGAGGACCCCCATACCCCCAATGGTACCACAAGGGGATCTTGTCTGGAAAAGTGCTCCCCCTTGGAGCCGTGCTGGATCCGCGCGTGATTGAACTCTATATCAATTTGTTTGTTCAACAAAAGAAAATTTATCCATCTCATTAATTGGAATTATTTCTATCTTTATGGAATCCAAACTAAATGAAACGAAACTTTTACAAATTTAAATTAAATATGTATCTATACAAATCTAATTAAAATTTTTAAAAATTATAATAAAAAGAAGTTAAATTATTAATAAAATTACACAGAGTAAATTTTTATTTCAATTTATTGAAAAAATATTTTATATGCGGCCCAGCAATTTTTTTTTCGTTGCAATGTGGCCCTCAAACGGTCATAGTTTAGACACCTATGATCTATTTAGTAGGAAAAGACACCTTAAGCAGAAAAATATCTTGAATAAAACCCCTAAAACGCAAGCTCAATTAGGTTGAATTCACGTAGTTTTTACGTCTTAAGACGCCCCTCACGAGGTGAAAATGAGAAATTTTTATTTTTATGATTTAAGTAAATGACTAAAAGCATTCTTAGTTTATTAAATTGAAAATTTCTCATTTTCGCCTCATGAGGAGCGTTTTAAGATGTAAAA
The DNA here is from genome assembly GCA_024610705.1 of Tetragnatha versicolor. Lineage (NCBI taxonomy): Eukaryota > Metazoa > Arthropoda > Arachnida > Araneae > Tetragnathidae > Tetragnatha > Tetragnatha versicolor. The sequence goes on along the minus strand of JANDEH010000002.1, from coordinate 19,693,429 downwards.
TCTACGTAAATTCAACCTATTTGAGCGTGCGTTTTAGGGATTTTATTCAAGATATTTTTCTGCTTAAGGTGTCTTTTCCTACTAAATCGATGATGCTCTACAACTTAGTCATTGACTTTTTTCACATACCTCACACAGTTTTTAAAATAAAAATTATAACTCCTACATTTTCCGCTAGAGGGCGTTGAAAGTTATCTCATCGGATAGGGCATGGTCACTTTACTATACCTAGACCCCACTTTCATGACTATATCTGTAGGGGTTCAAAAGTTAAAGGGTTGGGCCACTTCTCGTGGGACACCCTGTATATATGTGTGTGGTTGCGTATATTTGTCTTCTATACAAATCCACAGTTTTCTTCCGATCGGCACCAAACTTGGTATACCTACGTAAAAAAATCCCAGAAAAAACATAGGCTATGTTTCGAAGTTCTAGAACGACCCCTTGACCCTCTTTCGACCGTTTTTATAGTCATTTTGCTGAAATAGCTTTATTTCTGCTCAAAAAGAGATCTGTTTACCCCATTGTTACAAAAAAAACATAATGCAAAATAAAAAGTTTTAAAAAGAAAAACTAGATAAAAGTCTATTTGAAAATAACACTAATCTAAAAATATAATTAAATGAAATTTAAAATTTTAAAACATGATATTAAGTGTTGTACAAAATATTATTATTTGAGAGTAATATTTAAATAAAAAATTTCATGGAATAGCATTGTTGTTAAAATAATCTCCATGGAAACGAGGATGAAAAATCAAATGATGATCGTATTGTAGCTTTTAAGAAAGTTGGTTAACAGACCAAAAACTAGAGTTAATATTAAAAACCAGAGGAAATATTGTATTTTTGCAGGAATGTTGTTTTATTTATTAAATTTTATACCAAAGATATAATAAAATCATGAAAATACGATTAATTAAGAGCTCTAATTGAGCATTTTAAGTGATTTTGGAAAGGTTTTTTTTATTTTGATTGGTTTTTTATGGCACATGATCCACGTGGGGATATGATTTTGGGAAGAATATTTTTCTATTATTTTATTGTTTTTTATGGGAATCATGTGGTAAATGGAGAAATCGTTCAGAATTTAAAATGCTTGATTCGACACCTTTCACTCATCAAAATATAGGCACAGATCCAGCACGCCTCCAAGAGGGGGGCACTTTTACCAGACAAGATTCCCATTGAGGTATAGGGGTCCTCCCCCAGAAAAAATTAGAAATTCGACGTTTAAAAGTAGGGTTTAAACTCGCGTTTTCAGAAACGTTTTGAGTCTAAGGGGGGCACTTTTCAACAGTATTATCTTTACTTTTTCACCCAAAATGTTAAAGTATTGAGGATTTCCTAAAAATTATCACTGAAGATCCTCTGGTGGTACTAATGGGAGGTATGGGGGTCCTCCACTAGAAAAAAAATTGGAAAATTAGACCAGTAAAAGTAGGGTTTTACTCCTTTTGACAACCTTTTTGGGTTCCCAAGGGGGGGATGCTGTCCAGAGTGCTACCCCCTGGAAGGTAGAAATGAATGATCGATTTAAAAATTTTAAAGAAAAAATCTCCATCTTCACCCGTGCAAGGCCGGGCATATCAGCTAGTAACACTATAAAAATATATTTAAGTACCCAATCAAATCAATGAGACTAACAAGGAGCGGTGTAACCCAAAGTTCGCAAGATGAGTCAAAACACTACTTTTAAGGATAAAACAATTATGGGGAGAACCCCCTAACTCCCCTCAAAATTTTGGAACATAATATGTGCTGTTTTTCCTTGAAAATTCTGTGATTTATGAGGAGTGCGATCTTCATTTGGTCTAATATAGAAGTTCTTAAAAAATGAATTAAACACTACTTTAAGGGGCAAATTTCCAAAATTTTTCTGAAGTAGGACCCCCTACCACCTTGAAATTTTGGTGTTTATTATAACTATGGGGTACTATTTTTCTTGAAAATTCTGCCACTTAAATATTGAGCGGTGCAATTCAAAAAGGCCCAAAAATGAGCTAAAACACTATTTTGAAGGGGAAATTTTCCAGAAGTTCCCAGTGTTTACAAAGTTTCGAATTAAAAGTACTCTAATGAGAAAATTAAGGGCTTTATTGGACCCTTTTTAGGACTAGAGCAATCTAAGGAGTTTTAAAGGACTGTGCACACACTGGGTTCGGGGCAGTTCTCTAGCCAGAAGAAACCAGCGAGTTGTTCTTGGATGACTTATTCTGATCAGTCAGAATTACATCCTGCCAACTAGATAGATGTGATGGCTTAGGAGATATTTTACATGATAATTGTATTAAAATCTGCCATTCCTTTGTCTTTAATGTAACGTTTTACAAAGAATGTATTATTACACAGAAAAATTTAGTACAGTTAAAACTTTCAAGAAAAGCAATTTTTAATAAAACCTAGAGCAAATTTTAGATACATTTTAAGGTAGGATTTGTATTATGATAAACTTATATTAAAAAGTTGTGAAAATAATAAGAGTTCCTAGTACAAAATGGATATAAAACTTGTTTTAGCATACCTGGTCCAGTCCAAATTTAGGGAGGCATGGCCCTCTCACCCATATGCCCGATTTAGTCCAAACAGAAATTAAGTCAAATGTTATTTTATTTCAGAAGAGGCATCATATAAATTTATCATTCCTTATCAAATCAGGGCTCCCATTGAGTTACACTTTCAGAAATAGTAGCAATAGTCTCCTCAAATATGAAAAATAGTCTCCTAAATAGTCGCCTAAATTACGAAAATTAGTCCCCCTAAATAGCCTTCCCAAATAAAATTCTCCCTTGCATAAAAAAAGCAGTAGATTTTTCAAATAAAATAGATAAAAGCTGAAAATACTCTGAAAATTCACAAATCAAACAAAAATAGAATAATCTTTAAAGTTTAAAAAGAAAAATTATGTTCATTTTGGGTAATTAACTCACAGCACTCATAGTTGACCCTTAAAAAAGGGTTGTTTTAGACACCTAGTCCAATTTTTTTAGGGGTGGATCCCCTGCCATCCCCCTTGATATCATATCTGAAACAGGTTATAATCTAACAAGATTTTTAAAAAATACTGCATTAAGCTTCAGTGATCAATCAGTAAAAATTTACAACTTAGGAAATCCTTAAGAAAAATTAGTTGAAAACACTGACTAAAATCGATAAAAACGTGATCTGAGAGGTATCAGTAGACTTATTAGACTCCTCTGGCCACCCTTAAATTTTTCCTACAATGTAATTACAATGTGAAAACATAGCTGCCAATTTTTGAAAACTTGCATCAGTAAAACTCTTCGTACGACATGAAAACCATAATTTTGAGTACGACAAATAATGTGCGCATAGATTTAATACATAAATACTTAACTTAAACCTCTATTAATTTATCAGCTCTTATAAAATTTTTAGCCCTTATCAATTTTTATTTACTTGAGGTTATTAGGTCTAGTGATAATTCACCTAAGTAATTAGTTCTGACCATAGTAAAGTTGTTTTTTCTGCAATGTAAATACAATAGTGAAAGGAAGCCAACTTCAATTAGGCGCCGCGCCGCACAGTGGTCTGAAATGACGGAAAAACGGCCAAAACCTCTTCTCTATGGAATATTTCGATAAAATTTGGGAAACCTAGGTTTTTTGGGTCGTAGAATACAAATCTGAAGTCAGAACGTAGGTCAGAATTTTCGGAGTACAGTCAGGGGTCAAATTTTGAAAATTAGACGTCAAAAACGCGTTTTTTTTTAGGTTTTAGTGTAAAATATTACTTGAAACACACTGGACATCGTGTTGTATTCAGAATCCACGCTACAATTAAAGTAATTAATTAATTATTAATTTAAAAAATTAATAAAAAATTAAAATAAATAATTTCATCACTAGTGTTGTTATTGCAATTATCACAGAAAAGTTCTCTCAAGTGAGGGTCCCACTTGAAAAAATAATTGAAAAATTCAATTGAAACAAAAAATAATTAAAAATTTAAATTTTTTCTCATGACTAGTTAGGTATATTTTATAGAGGATAGCACCTCTTCTTCAGTCCAAATTAATGTCCTCCATCAGTTTAAATAAAATTAAAGATCAATCCTAAATTATGAAAATGTCTCACAACTGGCTTTGAGTAGCTCCCCTTTAGAATTAAACTAACAATTATTTTGCTTCTTCACTCATAATAAGGTGCTTCTTCCACTCGGGTCTCATGTTGATGATGAGCGGGTCGGATGTTTCCATCATTTGGAATATATCCTCATTTGTATGGATACGAGGTTTTCCGTGTGTGATTCATTATGAAATTTCTGTAATCTTTGTTGTGGCTCTCCTGCGCCTCTTCTGAGAGCATCTCCACAGGGAGAATGGAGTTTTCCACGATTTCTGCTCCATGAAGAAAAATTTTGTGAACAGTGGAAGGCATATGGACCTAGGGTACTTCTCAATTGCAAGCTCGATTGCGGCCGCAGATGCAGCTAGATGCAGATGATTTTTGATCTAATGTATACTTGGGCATGTCCAGAGTATTACGCGATTGTTCATACTCTGTCGGAAGCTGTCGCTTTTTTTTGTAGCTCTACCGTTTCTCAACATTAACGAAAAACTCGCAACTTATGCGTTTGTAAACCAGCTTATTCTTTTTTTTGCCATTTTGACTGCTGATTATCGTTGTTGGGAATCCTCAAGAAGCAAATAAAAGGTGAAGGCATCTTTCCAACCATTTAAAATTTACGTTTCACTCACCGTAAGTTGCGTCTAAGATAACGCTAAAATTGCATTATTTAGACTTTGAGCTCCAATTTAGGGTATTGAACTGAATTTACGGGAAAAATTCTCGCTGTATTTAGATTCTGTGACTAATATAGAGTGGGAAACACGAATCAGATAGTCGAAATCAGCTCTTTAAAAAAATCGGGTTTTGGCCGCTCTCAGACCACTGTGCGCCGGTAGGAAGCAATCGCGGATATAACGGAACTTTCACGAAAAATTGCTATTTTTCGGCTTTTCAAGATCGTGATTCTAACCATCGGACATGTTGCCTATGACCACGTTAAGTAGTTTTTCCTGCATTCTAATACTGACACGAGATGAAGCCGACTTCAACTTGGCGTTCGCGGCCGTCGAAAATAGTCGCGGAAGGAACGGAACACGCGGCACACAAAACGAAACTTTCTCGAAAATTCGCGGCTTTTTCCGCGATTTTCCAGTTTCCAAAAGCCTAGCAAAGGCAGACAAGACTTTAATTTGGCGAAATTCCGTAAACATTTCGGGTCGATCCATAAAACCGTAAATTTTGGTGCTAATCTGTAAATTTTACGGACAATACGTAAAACTTGGCAGCTATGTGAAAGCCATCTTCAACTATGTGCTGGAAAAACGGTACTTGCGCGAAAAATCGCTATTTTTCGACTTTTCCGCAAAATTCGATCCTAAACACCGAACGACGGCTTCTAACCACAATGAACTTGTTTTTTCCACATCGCACTAACAACGCAAGAAGCCGACTTCAACTTGGCGTCCGCCGTCCATCCATCCAAGAAAGAAGTCCAGGGAAAAACGGAATACCCCGCAAGCAACACGAAACCCGATTGTTCGCACCCTGCTTTATGTAGACTGAAAATATCCTAAAAAAATAGAGCATAATTGGGAAAAAACTTGCGCTTCTAAGTGCTTTTTATGATAGATTTCCGATTTTCCGTAGCTTTTTCGATGTTATCCGTAGTCCGTAGTTTAACGACGGCATCCGTAGAAACGACAGAGAATCCGTAGTAGTAGTCTCTGAAAATGGCGATTGATTGATTCTGATTGACGATAAAAAAAACAGAAATAGTCGCCCAAACTAAAAAAAAGTAGCCAAAATCTCTGAAAATCATTGAAAATAGTCGCTTTTGGCCCTTTTTAGCTTAAAATAGTCGCCATAGTCGCCCAACCTTGAAAATAGTAGCAATAGTCGCCAATGGGAGCCCTGCAAATGGACTTTGCTTTTGAGTGGGCCTTTAATCCACCTCTAACCTACAAATGAGGACAGCACTAATGATAACATACAAGTTTTTAAAGACCGTAATATTATTTTTAGTTAAGTTTAAAATAATAGATTAGAAAAACAATTGCAGAGCTCCCATTGAGTTACACTTTCAGAAATAGTAGCAATAGTCTCCTCAAATATGAAAAATAGTCTCCTAAATTACGAAAAATAGTCCCCTTAATTAGCCTTCCCAAATAAAATTCTCGCATTGCATAAAAAATAGCAGTAGATTTTTCAAATAAAATAGGTAAAAGCTGAAAATACTCAGAAAAATCACAAATCAAACAAAAATAGAATAATCTTTAAAGTTTAAAAAGAAAAATTATGTTCAATTTGGGCACATCGGACATCGCATGCACCATGCTTCCAAATTCAGAATTAAGAGGAGTTGAAAAGAACGATTGAAACAAACAGGGATGCAAGTGCCCAAAAGGGGTTTTGGAGCAGGGAAAAATGCCATTTTGGAGCCGTAAAACGAAGTTTTGGAGCAGCAAAATTAAGTTTCAGGGCAGGAAAAATGTCATTTTGGAGAAGCAAAACAGAACTTTTAGAGCAATTGTATTTTAGTGTTCAAAAATAAGACGGAGAAACACAGTATTTACTTTACCTTTTTAGTTCAGAAGCTATTTTATAAGCCTAGCATATTAACTTTTGAAATCCGTAAAAATTACATAGGCACCTTTTTAATTCACTAGTTGGTAACTAGAGATGTGGGTTTTCAAATGGTAAATTTCAATTCCAGAAATTTTAAATAATTGAATTTCTATAACTTGAAAATTCAAGTGAATTATGGAAATAATTCTCTTAAAAAAAACTTTGCTAAATACAGTAGATTATAGAACCAATACCCTAATTTTGAAATTTAAATAAATGTTAGTTAAATGAAGCCATTTGCAAAATCTGAAAAAAATTCAATGTTTGCAGTGCACTTAAGTTTCTTCTGCATCGCAATTACGATATGAAAAAAGCAAACTTCAACTGGGCGCCGCGCCGTTAAACGGTACTTTCGCGAAAAATCTTTTTTTTGACTTTTCCCACAGAATGTGGTCCTAAACTCTGGACTTGATGGCTTCAAACCCTTGTATAGTTGCTTTTTCCACATCACAGGGGTGGAAAATCCAAAAATGATTTTTGTATCAGCTTTAGGGCAGTTTTGTATCAAGTCAAAATGCATTTTTGTATCAGCTTTTAGTGGTTTTGTATCAAAGCAAATTTCCTTTCCGTATCAGTTTACAGTGAATCTGCATCAGGCGAATCTAATAGTTAGGTTTATATAATGCAACAGGGTTCATACAAATTTTCAGAAATCGAAATCAAGGAGTATTGCAGGAGTTTTCAAGGAGTTTTTTTTTAATTACAGGAGTACTGTTTTACATAACTTAAGAAAGACAAATTTTTTACACAGATTCAAACACCACACTGCATTCCTGAATCAGTTTTTAAAACCACTTTAAAAGTCAAAATGTTAACTAAAATCAATTAAAATAAAGGAAATTAGTTAACAGAATAATTATTTAAGTAAAAATTAAATTGCAAAAACGATATAGTCAAAAACTTTTAGTTAAGTAGAAAAAAGTAAGAAATTATTATTTTTGAAGGTATTTTTAGAATCTTATGAATCAGATCAGATACCTAAAACAGGTAATAATCTAACAAGATTAAAAAAACCACTGTATTATCAACTTATTAAGTTGCTATAAAGCGACCATTCATTAACATTTACAACTTAGAAAATTCTCTTACGTTGAAAATACTAAATAAAATGGAGAAAAAATCATCTTATTAGACTTATCAGGCTGGTCCGACCAAAGTAAATTTGTTTTTTCTGCATCGCCGTTGAAGCTAACTTCAACGGAGGTCCGTAAGTCCGTAGGAAAAGCAGTCCCGGAAAAAACGGAACTTTTGCGAAAAGTAGCCATTTTCCCGATTTCCGGAACACTAGACGGAACACCGGACTTGTTGACTTCTGACCACGGTAAAGTTGTTTTTTCTACATCGCAATAAAATGACGCAAGAAGAAGCCAACTTGAAGCAGCACCCGCGTACGTCCAAGGAAGTCGCGGAAAAACCAGGAAAAACGGAACACTGCGCAAAAAAAAATTCCGAAAAATTGCTATTCTTCCGGCTTCCGGAACACCGGACTTGTGGGCTTCTAACCACGGTAAAGTTGTTTTTTCTACATCGCAATAATGACGCAAGAAGAAGCCAACTTGAAACAGCACCCGCGGCCGTCCAAGAAAGTCGCGGAAAACCGGAACACTCCGCAAAAAAAAATTCCGAAAAATTGCTATTCTTCCGGAACACCGGACTTGTGGGCTTCTCTTCTAACCACGGTAAAGTTGTTTTTTCTACATCGCAATAATGATGCAGTAAGAAGCCAACTTGGATCGGCACCCGCGGCCGTCATTCGGAAAACATCCCGGAAAAAAAAACCACACGAAACTTTCGCGATTCAGGATGAAAATCAAAGAGTTTTTAAGGAGCACAACCCAAATTCAAGGAGTTTCTACTTTCCAGTGCTTGAAAATGAAATTAATTTTCAAGGAGCGTACGAAACCCTGCTTATCACCAAAAAACACTGCCAAAAATCAAATCAACGCATAACGTACTCCGTTACAATCGTCCTATTTCCACCCCGTTTCATAGCGATCCTAGCGGGAAGAGAATCGATCATAGTGGCTGAGGAGGCGCAAGTTCAGACTTGCGTATGCGCCAAGTTTTTAGCGTTAAAGATGACTAATATGGTAACCCTAACTCATGTTAAAAGAGTCATTTGGCTTCTAAATGTGCCGCTAAAAAGCCAAAAATCGCCAAGCATACGCAACTCTGAACTTGCGCCGCTGAAGATTGGTTCTTTTTTTATCAGTTGGATTTTCAGGGTTACTGATTCAGATTGAACGGATTATCGCGTTTTTGGCGCAAAAATGGAAATTTTGCCATTTTTGGAGCAGATTGGCGCAGGTAACCAATTTCGGCGCAGATTTTCCACCCCTGACATCACGCTTAGAACACAAGAAAAGGCCGAAATAACTAGCGCCCGCGGCCGTCCAAGAAAGAAGTCGGGGGAGGAACGGAACACTCCGCAAGCCAAACGAAACTTCCGCGAAAAATCGCGATCTTTTCGACTTTCTTTCGTTGTAAATCGTAATTTGTCTCGGAAATAATATAGGAAGTAAAATAGTCGTAAGATCGCGACTTCTCGCGAAAGTTTCGTTTTGCTCGCGGATTGTCCCGTATCTCCCGCGACTGCTTTCGTGAACGGCGGCGGGCGCCAAATTGAAGTCAACTTCTTCTTGCGTAGTTATGCGATGTAAAAAAAACAACAATACCGTGGTCAGAAGCCAATATTTGGAAAATTCGTCCGAAAATTCCCTTTTGAGCAAAGTCCGGCGCAATTTCGTTCAAAAAAGTGTCGGGCAACATTATTGATTCCGATTGATGATTGAAAAAACAAAAAAAAACAGAAATAGTCGTCCAAACTAAAAAAAAGTAGCCTAAATCTTTGAAAATCAATGAAAATAGTCGCTTTAGGCCCTTTTTTGCTTAAAATAGTCGCCATAGTCGCCCAACCTTGAAAATAGTAGCAATAGTCGCCTTTTTAGTCGCCTATGGGAGCCCTGCAATTGCATAGACCCGCATCATTTTTAGTAAACTAGTACCAAAATATTGAGCTTCACACATATTTATTCACTTGATTTGCAGATACATCAGTATTATACTCTCACAGCTGAATTATTACAAGATAATAAGTCAAATTTCTTGAATATACAGCATCACATACATTGCTGAGCATTCAAATGCTTACAGATGAACAGAGTTGAAAACAAACAAGACAAAACGTTAGAACCTGATAAATTCATTCACTTCAAATTTGCAAAACCACTTTTTAAACCTCATATTTGACATCTCTAAAAACATACAAGTGTTTAGGCATTCATCCAAATTGTATGCAAGTATCCACAATATTAAAATAATTGTCAGGCACCAGATGAAGTGTGGCTTACTTGCCATCCATTCAATCTTGATACAAGATCAAGGCAATTTCTTTTTCGAAAAAACGGATAAAAACATCTAACAATGCTGTACAAAATTAATCTCCTAGAGGAGCTAACAAATGTTTATGGAGAGTGCAAGTATTTGTATATAACTTAAACATAAAAACAAGCAGCTGCAATTCAGAGATCATCATCGTCTTCGTCAGGAAGTGAAGTATTCTGTGCTTCCTGTAAAAATAAAAAGATTCATCACCTTGCAATCTTTTTATTTAAAATGTTAGTAGCATAAAAAAACTTATTATAAATACAAATGATAAATTCAGTAAAAGAATGTATTAAAATTAACCTTATCTACAAACACCAGTTGATTTGCTAGTTAAAGCATTATGCCAGAATTTACACTGATCATAAAAATTATTTCTTTAAAACCTTTTTGATGGGGGTAAGTAAATCTATAGGTATGTAGAAAAATTTTTTTAGACACTCCAGTTTTGCTTCATTACCTTATTTAGCTTAAACTACAGGGTGATTCAGAAATAATCATCAATATTTTGGGGGGAGGTAGAGGGACCCTAGACAAGCATATTTCGAATAGGGATGGTGGGGCGCAGCCTTACCGTTAAAGAGCTATAGGACCTAATGTAGTGCGAGCGGGTTTCAAAAGGCCGTTTTAGAAGGCCCGTGTGACGAAACAAAACATAATTAAATGAAAAACATTTCTACATGAGGTACAGGAGTATCCGTACTACTTAAATCCTCAATGAGATAGAAATTGGACCACTTGCTAAACCGTGGGGCGAGTTTTAAAACTTGCAATATTAATCTCTTAGTCAAACAATAGAGTTCCCTCAATGGTATTTAGAAAAATGATGATCGGGGAAGGAATTTTCAATGATCAAACAGTTTCAATGATCAATGTTACGATCATTGAAAATTCCTTCCCCGATCATCATTTTTCTAAATACCATTCAGGGAACTCCATTCTTTGACTAAAAGATTAATATTGCACTTTTGAAACTCACTCCACGGTTTAGAAAATGGTTCAAATTCTATCGAATTCAAGGTGTAAGTAGTAGGGATACTTCCTTACCTCATGTAATAGAATTTTTCATTTTATTATGTTTTGTTTCGTCACACAGGCCTTCTAAAAACGGCCTTTTGAAACGCGCTCGCACTACATTAGGTCCTAGCTCTTTAACGGTAAGGCTGCGCCCCACCATCCCTATTCGAAATATGCTTGTCTAGGGTCCCTCTACCTTCCCCCAAAATATTGATGATTATTTCTGAATCACCCTGTATAATAGGTCTATTATAAATAAAGCATTACATTTATTTTTAAAGTAAAATAAGCAATTTCCCCATATTTTGTCATTTGAAACAATAGAGTGAATTTGCACCTGATGCATCTTAGCCAAGGTATGTCAAATAAAATATTAATACTCTTCCAACTTGTTAATAACAAGGCTTTGCAACAAATTTATTTCATATTAAAAAGTACAAGAAAAGTATACTCTAAACAAATCAAATAAAGTTTGATGTTTTACTACAGTATTTAACACGAAAAAAAAGCTTGTATTTCAACTTTAATTTTGATGATAAAAACACTACAAGTCTAGTAATGACACTACTAGTATACATGTCGATTTATAGTTTTTTAATCCATGGAAGCACCTAACAATGTTAATAAAATATCTAATCAATCGTCAAACCTCATTAATAGTAATGTAGGAAGACTACTAAAGATGTAGTTGTAAATATATATTTTAAGTGGTAAAAATGTCCATTTTGTATTAAAACTGGAAAATTTAAAGTTAACACAGTAAAAAGGTATACCTTCATATCATTTTCTAACTTAGCCTGCCATTCAGGATCCATAGTGACTTCAGGAGGTGCAAGGGCAGGCATGGCAACAAACTCCAAATTAGGATCACCAATTAATTTTCTTGCCAGCCACAAAAAGGGTTTTTCAAAGTTGTAATTACTCTTTGCACTGATGTCATAATACTAGAAGAGAATTTAACATGATTCAGGGAAAATAAGACAGCATAATCATAACCATTTTTAAAATGATCAAATCCAGAAGTGTACGAATTTATGTAAACCATTCATTTTGGTATTGGCATTAAACAGAACAGGAACATAATTTTTTTAACTGGTAAAAACTTAGCCACACTAACCTGAAGGTTCTTTTTCCTGTGGAATACAATGGATTTGGCTTTTACTTTTCTGTCTTTAACATCAACCTTGTTACCACACAGCACAATGGGAATATTTTCACAAACTCTGACTAAATCTCTATGCCAATTGGGAACATTTTTGTAAGTAACTCGAGATGTCACATCAAACATGATGATGGCACATTGACCTGAAATGATAATAGAATATTAGCCTTCATGTAAATTGATAATGATTAAAAACAGTGAGAGCTAAATTTATAGGGAGTAAAGAGTAATTTTGCCAGCATTTTAATATAAGTTTAGTTTACTTCAAAAAAGATAACAAATAAATGAGAAAGAATAAAAATATCAATTATTTTAAAAGCTAAATAAAATTGTTTTGAACAGCTGAGAGGAAATGCTGAATGGTTCTACCAAAAAAACTAAACCCATTGGTGAAACAGTTCATGAACCGGACCTGGAAAAAGTGCCTGAACCTACGAACCTGGTTTGGGGGAAGCCCCTGCCAGCTCCATAGGAGCAATACAATCCAGGTCCAGCCATGAACGGCCAAGGTCTACCCTACCCATAATAAGTTTTCTTGACCAAGGGCTTTAGGGAAGGAAGGTGTAAAAGAAGCTAGAGGTGGCCAGTCTAATACATGAACTTAGTGTTTGGTTCCATAGTAAGCTTTAGGATGAAAGGCTGAGCTGACCAGTCAAGTGTTTAAACCAAAAACTATTAAGGGTTTTACAACCTTCTCATTATTTAAGTATGCGGTACAGTTGTCAAAGGGTTAAATAGCTGCTCAGCAAACAAATTAAGTCGAACACTTGAGTAAGGCCAAGATATTGTTAAATGACTTATTTAATGTTTCTGAAAGATAAGAAAGATCTAAAAAATGCAGAGTATTAATTTTTTTAGTACAATATAATATTTAAACAATCCAACTTAGCTTGAATTTCTATAATATAATTCAAAGGTTTTTCTTAATCCCTTGAACTTTAATTTTACATTATTAATTTGAAGTTTTGGATTTGGCAGTCCCTTCAGCTTGAAACTGTCCAAGTTACACTACTAAGATATGGAAAAACCTTCCAAGCTGGTATAGCTGTACCATGACATGTAAATTGCCCAACCCAGGGGTGGAAAATCCAAAAATGATTTTTGTATCAGCTTTAGGGCAGTTTTGTATCAAGTCAAATGCATTTTTGTATCAGCTTTTGGTGGTTTTGTATCAAGTCAAAATGCATTTCCAACCTGATTTCAATGAACTTTTTTTAAACGCTTTTATTGTACTTGCTTTTGGCGGCGTTTTACGGGAGGAATTTTAAAACTCGATTTTCGGGCACTTCACGATATGTTAGGGCCCCGAAACTTTGAACATAGGTGTAAACCTCATGACACTCCAATATCCAACCATTCTCTAGTCAAACAACCAAAGGATTAAGTTAATTAACGAGTATTTTTAATTAACAGAAAAACCAGATTTTGAGACCTTTCCCAAGGGGCTATTCTCCCTAAACCGTGCACAATGTTGTATAAGGCATAACTTCATCATATTCAAAAGTCAAAACGAGAATTGCCCAGTAATTACAATATTTATGGACGATTAATCACTTTTTTTTACAAGATCTTGTACATAAAATTTCAGGCACTTCCAAACGATATAAAGTTCTAAAACTTTGCACCATGGTGTAAACTCGATGACAATGCAATATTCAATAATCAACTAGTCAAAACCTCCGTAATTAAGGTAATTAACGAGTGTTTTTAGTTATCCTTTTAATTCAAATTTGAGACACTTCCGTGAAGCCAATGGCTCCCAAAACCAGTAAGATAATATATTAGGTATATCACTGCAATATTTTATCTTCAAACCGTGATTTCTTACCTTCCAATTAACAATTAAGATAATTAGCGATTTAAGATAATAACCGCGAGAAAGAAATCGCCAGAAGAGCGAGAAATTGCCGAAAATTGGTGCCCATCGCGAGAGCAGAAAAATACGCTACTTTTATAATTTATGGACTACTGAAAAGTCTGAATGGGATGCTTTTTTTCTTTTTCTTGTGAATCTTTTTGATATGGACGGATTTTATAGCCGATAGAGCCGATGTTATATTTCACAATCATATTGTAGAAAACTAAAATTCCATTCTAACATCAGATTAAGTATGATTGAAATAAATACATTTTTTCATGTGAGTTTTTGTTAAAAAAAAAATACCATGACTAAAAAGTAGAAAATAAAAAAAGTAAAAAAAAGATTTTTTAAAAAACGCTTTTATTGAAGTGTTCTAAAAGGTCAAAAATAATTATTTCGGTTTGACAAATAATTTATTGGGAAGTAGAAAATACCTTTTTGGTAAGTAAATAATAACTGATTTTCTAATTACTAAAAATAAAAGCGTGGGCGCTAGTAATTCTACATTCACTATTTATTCTAACTTGTTTATTCTATGTTCTATGTAAAATTATACATAAATGCCGATGTATTGGCCTATACTCAAACGCAATGTTTCTTGTCCATGGAGAAAAGATGCTGGGAGCAAAGAGAGGAAGTAGTTCCCAGCGCTGTGCCTGAATTTCGAGTTTAAAACGGATTTTCATTAAAGAAATACTTCAGGTTACTTTAATCCATTCATTTATAGCGATTATTTGTCGTAATTTTCGAATAACGTTATTGATTTTAAGTTTTACGAATGCATAACGCGGAGTATTCTTCCGCGCCTCGTGACGTAGTATGGACAAGAAAGACTGCTGTGAAGTATAGTGGTGAGCATCTGACTGCAAAGCCGTACGTCTGGGGTCCGAACCCTCGTTTGGCATAGATGTTAGTGTTACTGAACTTGAATTTACATATACGGGTCCTTACCTTCAGGTGAATTTGTACAAATTTTAAAAAATAAATAAAAATTTTAAATTAAAAAATATATATAAATCACTAGCGCCCACGCTTTTATTTTTAGTAATTAGAAAATCAGTTATTATTTACTTACCAAAAAGGTATTTTCTACTTCCCAATAAATTATTTGTCAAACCGAAATAATTATTTTTGACCTTTTAGAACACTTCAATAAAAGCGTTTTTTAAAAAAATCTTTTTTTTACTTTTTTTATTTGTGGTTACCAATACCTTGAATGTAATACCCATCTCTCAAACCACCAAACTTTTCTTGACCAGCTGTGTCCCATACATTAAATCGGATGGCACCACGATTTGTGTGAAACACTAATGGATGTACTTCAACACCAAGGGTAGCTAAAATAGAAAGAATAATGCATTCAATACAAGTACAGCTGTTGAAAGTAAATACACACATAAGTCATTCTGAACATTACTGGGGTAAATTATAAATTTAATACTAAATTTTATGTTACATTGTATCTTTAAAAACAATATGATACAAGACTGCTATGTTTTAATCCTACGATTCACTTTGCAGAAGGAAAAACTGAGTAAACAGAAAGCCTGTTGGTTCATTAGAAGGAGTTTCAATACGCAAATCAGGATAAAAAGATAATATAATACATGGACGGAAAAGGTGCCTGAACCTACGAACCTGGTTCGGGGGAAGCCCATGAGAACTCCATAGGAGCAATACATAAGGTTTCGGTAAATTTGATTAGGTTCAGGGGAAGGTTACAACTTTTTCCAGGTCCGTACATGGGTTTAAAAAATTAGTCATATTTTTAAATTTAATTTCTTAATTTCACTCAAAATTCTGACTGTACTTAGAACTACTTTGTTGGCACTCAGCCAGGGTCAAGCATTGTTGCTAGGCTTACCATTCGTCCGGGATTACCCCGGACAGTCCGGGGTTTCTAGAGCTGTCTGGGGAAATGTCCTGGGACGCTAAAATGTCCGGGGTTTTATACATTTAAGATTTGCCAGATATTTTATGAAAAAATAAAAATCCTGACCAAACTATTTAAAATTGCGTTTTTTACGCTTTCTAACATCTGTATTACTTCAGAAAACTTACTTTCAGTGAATTTTGTGATAAAAATTAAGTCAATCAAACAATTTTTGAAAAAGTAATGTTAAATTAAAAAATTTAATTTTGATATTTTTGCTTATAGTTTGAATAGTTTTTTTCTTAGTTTTTAATCTTTGGTATTTGATATGGCAGATGGCACTTATAAAGGAATTTCAAAAATATGTCCTGGGTTGGCCCCGAGAAAATATGGTAAGCCTAATTGTTGCTGTCTAGTATAAGTAGTTTTAATTCTTAGGGGAGCCTCTTCATGCATGGCACAATTTAGTATTCTTGAAGAGCACACAAGAAAAACCCCTAGAAACTAATTAGAAATAGTTATAACTAATCATTGGTGTATTTAAGGCATTTAAGGGTGGCTGAAGCCCCCCAGTAATTACGACTTCGTGTACCAAAACAAGTTAAAACCCTGTTTTTTAAGGTCAAATTTCGATAACATTTCTGGGGGAGGACTCCCCTTTTGTAAGTAGAACTTTATTACTTATAATTTTTTAAAAATTAAGATCTTTTGGAAGCAAATTTTTCTTCAGAATTTACTAAGGACCTACTTTAGACCTATAAGTATACATGGGAGGGGGTGAGAAATATTTTTGGGCCCTTCCCGAAGTAAATTTCTATATACCCCACAATAACTAATAAATACTCAAATATGTCCTATATAAAATGAAAAAACTACTTGGTAAAAGTTTCATTCCTATTTCAGGTTAAGAGAATCTATTTTTCATTAACTATGTTCTAAGATAAGAGAATGAAAATTTGGTTTCTACAGTCTATTAGAAGATTAATAAATATTGGGAATTGGCATTAAAACAGCTATTGAAAATCTCTCCCTTACAGATGTGAAATTGTTTTGTTTCCTAAACTTTTTTAAAACATTAAGGCATGAAAAGTATTAAGTAATTTAAACACTAGAATTGAGGTATCAAATCAATGAAACAAATCAGCAATTGATTCTATTTTATAGCACCTTTTTAAAATAAATATTAGGTAGTCATCAACCTAGTAATTAATAAAGACTTTCTTACCCACATATTTCTTCTCAAATTCTCCAGTAAGATGGCGTTTCACAAAAGTGGTTTTTCCTGTACCTCCATCACCAACTAACACACACTGCAAAACAAAGACAGAAGCTTTAAAAACTAGTCATATATCATTGTGGAAAAGGAAATGTGTTACTAAAAAAAGTTTGGGGGGAACAAACAAGATTTTCATGTCCTAAGCAATTAAGTTACTAAGGTACAATAAGGCACTAAAGCGATAAAGTCGCCAATAATGATGCAATGCCAACGGAAGTTGCTTCGAGAGATTTCTTAGTGTGACTGTGTGCTGTTGCCAAAAAGTCTGCCTAGCGAGATTTGTGCCGGTATAATGGAAAAGTACCGTTACTAATAGTTTGATTTCAGAAAATTTTTATCTGGTAAAGTTAATTACAACCTCAATACTTGTAAGGGAAGTATCCCCGATTGGAAGTAGTAGCCCAAATTAAAAATGTTAATTTAGATCACCTTTATTTCATTAGAACTAACAAGCAAATATGTAAATAATTAACAAAATAACCTTTGGGTTTTACAGTGCAGTAATTATTACTGCATTAATTTCTAAAGAATGCAATCGTTATGTATAGAGGACCCTTACCAAATACTTCAGCAATGGTTCCTTATATTGGTAACCTTTTCTTGACAACGTAAACAATTAGAACAAACCATTGCAGAAGATGAAAATAAGTTATTTATTTAAATAGCTTTACTACTTCATTTTGATAAATATTAATTGTAGTTACATTATCACTACAACAGTTAACCGTCAGCAACAAATAAATATACAATAAACTGAGTTTGTGACTAAACACATTCACAAGACTAGCCTAGATTAAGATTATTTTGATAATAATGCTATTAATTTTATAACGTATAAACTAACCTTAAATGTAGGTACTCCATCTCCCAGATCCATGCCCTAAAATAGAGAAGATAATTATTACTTCAAAGTCCACCAAAAGAAAAACACATATAATATTTAATTAAAATATTCCAAACTTTTTAGTTTATTTTTGCAGGTCTCTTATCTTTTGTGGCCTTAATGTCAGTTGAAATTCTAAAAATATCATTTCAGTGATAAGCAAATACTGGCGATGTGAAAGCGATACTTAGTATGTGAATTAGAGAAGTAAAAGTATCATTCCAGTAAAATTCAAGCAATCTATTAATCGCATGGTTTAAAAACACACGTTAATACGTTACCGACTATTTTTGAAGCGCTGTTCGAATATAGGTACGCAATAAAGTATTCGAAAAATATGGTGAAAGAACGCTATTTTGAAAAACCAAATCTAATATGTAATGAAATTGTTAACCGAATAACTAAAATTTATTTAAATTTCCATCTGAAATACTAATTATAAAAACAGTAGGTACATGGGCTGTGACAACATAGTACAAAGTAAACAAAAAATGTTACACTAACGCCATGTCGCCTAAAACGGCAAGAAAAACGAAAAACTAAGAACTTACACTGATTTTTAGAAACTTTTACGACGATTATTTCTAATATGGTTTGAAAAACACTTGATTCGCCAGTAAATGCACGCAGTCGTGTAAAGTTGGTTGAAATCAAAAGGCAATAGAAAAGAAAGGCGGGAAGGGAGGGAACCTGAGATGAGTTAAATGTTGATCATGAATGGCAACACTTCCGGTGTGTTCTCATTTTTAAAAATGAATTTAATTTAAAGTTTAATATTTAGATTAAAACTGATATTTAAAAATTTTGAAGCTACTAGTTTTTATTGCTAAATTTAATCGAAAAATGGGATGCAACTTTAAATCTAAGGGTTCGAGAGTACAGAGCTTCAAAAGTTATTACACAACTCTGTGTTCGAGGTTTTCATTGCGACAATGAGAACCAATCACAGTTCTCACTCACATCTTACTGAGTAGAATCTGTAAAGAGAATGGGAGACGACATGCGAATTTGTGGATTTTGTGCTTTTCTGCTTGGATCCAAAAGAGGAGGGCAAGGGCAAGGCATCCTACTAGACTAGAGAGAGCTACATAAAGAGGTAAAAGTAGAGAAAAGGTGTAAAAAAGTAGAAAGAAGTCGAAATATTGAAAAAAAGAAGAAATAAAAATTTAATAAAATACATTTTGAATGACCGAAAAATTAACCGTAATTTTTTAAGCCTTTCTAAATTTTCCATGCCCCCATGTCTTTTTTTTTCGAAAATCCTTCTTGGAAAGTTAATAAAACTTGGTGGTCCATGCCCATGCCCCATAAAAAAAGTGCCCCTCCTCAGATATGGGGGACCCATATGAAGAGGGGCAATTGTTTTGAAAATTTTCAAATTAATTTTATAAAAGTTTCTAGAGGAGAGGACCCCCAGATCCCCCCCGCGCTAATATTTTGTCCATAAAATAATTTCTAAATAAAAACTTTATACATTTTTAAATAGTTTTATTTTTTAAATTTTTTTTCTAACAAGGTGTGATTGTAATCATAGTTTAAGAAATATTGATTCCTTAAATTATATTTTTAATTAAACGAGGAGGCGAAACACCACCAGGAGAATCCTGAGGTGAACTAAAAAAATTTTTTTAATTTCTTTTTTCGTCTCTAAAGGTAAACGATCAACAAAACTTAAAGCTAATTTCAGTATCCTGTATCACTTAAAGACCAAAAAATTGCTTTTTTTTCCGACAAAAACTGGAAGTGATCCGGGATTCACCCGGCATTGAGGGTGAATCGAGTCACGGCACTTAAAAATTTGTATAAAATAAATCGCTTGATAACTGAATTTTTTCAACGGTTTCTTGAAGTATTATTTGAGAGACTGCCATTTTCACACATCCCAACGGTTGGGTCCTGACGAGCTTATTGCGCATGCTCGGGGAGAAAAAATGGATCTTCTTTAGATAATTTCTAACAATAATGAATCCCCGCTGGTGCAGTGGTACAGCGCGTGCTCAGCATGCGGTAGGTCGCGGGTTGAGACTGGAAGTATTCTTTTTAAAGCATTCAAAAATCTTTATTAGTAAATTTTTGGCAAATATAGTCCACTGAAAATAGAGTTGAACCTCGGACAAATTGCAATAAAAGGTTTCTCAACGGTTTTCACTTAGGAATGACCTCAATAATAACATACTAAAAATCGGCCAAAATCGGCCGGGGGGAAGTTTAATTTTTTTTAAATTTAAAAAAAATGGCCGAAAAAAATAAAAAAACCCAAAACAAAAATATAGACATGTGATACATGTTTATAGATTATTTTTGAGTTTTAAAACCGAATATTGCCTTTAGTTTTGAAAAAAATTTAAATTTCAATTTTTAAAATTAATTTGAAAAATGAACTATATGAAAAAATTAAAACCCCCCTAAAAACCTAACCAAATCATCAAAAGAGATAAATCAAACGGTTTTCATTTAGAAATGACCTAAATATTAACATACTAAAATTTAAAAATTTTACGAGTTAAAGAAGTTCAATTTTTTTTAAAATTTCAACTTTTTTTTGCGAAAAATGCATTTTTTTTCAAATTCGTGCCCCAAACTTTTGAGGCTTTTGAAAAGGTCATTTTTCGGTGGATATTGTCCACAGATAGTTATATAATGGAAAACCGGTGGAATTGACCCTCAATGAATTAGTTAATTACTAGTTCATTTTTCAAATTAATTTTAAAAATTGAAATTTCAATTTTTTTCAAAACTAAAGGCAATATTCGGTTTTAAAACTCAAAAATAACCTATAAACATGTATCACATGTCTATATTATTGTTTTGGGTTTTTTTTAATTTTTTTTTCGGCCATTTTTTAAAAATTTAAAAAAAATTAAACTTCCCCTCGGCCGATTTTGGCCGATTTTTAGTATGTTATTATTGAGGTCATTCCTAAGTTAAAACCGTTGAGAAACCTTTTATTGCAATTTGTCCGAGGTTCGGCCCTTTTTTTCGCTATTTTCAGTGGAAGTTCAAAAGTGATTCGATATGCAGGGTGTTTCTAAGTCCGTTTCGCGGCTTTTATTTGGAAGAAACGTATCCTAGGCTCCCGGAAGTAAGGTCTTCCCCTAGGTAAATGACCCTGGAGAATCCATTGAGATGACTTACAGCGCCCCTAGCGGCGAAATTAGAAAGTTTGAAAAAATTAATTTTTTTGATTAAATTTTGTGTTCTTTCAACTAAAAAAGCATAAAACTACACAATAACACTGAAAAATTTGCAAATATGCGAACTTTTTATTTATTGCCCCCTGAAGAAGTGCTATTTCACATGCTAATATCTCCGTGAATATTCACAAGGTCAAATTTTTTTAGTGAGTTTTTCATCACGTTGGCAACAATACTCTCACTGCGGTTTTTGCTCTATCTCCTTTAGTTTTTAAATTAATTTTTTAACTCTTTAATTTCGCCACTAGGGGCGCTGTAGGTCCTCTCAATGGATTCTCCATTCTCCAGGGTCTTTACCTAGGGGTAGACCTTACTTCCGCTTCCGTGACCCTAGGACACGTTGGTTCCAAATAAAAGCTGCTGCGAAACGGACTTTTGAAAAACACCCTGTATATACTTTGATATAACACTTTATTAATAAAGTATTATATATTTGAAGTTATTTAATACTTTAAGGTAATATGTTTTTGTTTTACATTTAATTAGTTCTAGCATTCTTCTTCTTCTTCTCGTGTCCATGGATACTCTTGGGATGAGAGCTGGGCACTCGAAAATATGTCTCGGTGTGAGTGGCTGAGTCCTTGGGCAGTTTTTGCACTGTATATACGATCTTGTTTTATCAGGTTGGATTTTCATGCCCTTGTGGTGTTGAGTTCTCAATCTTGCTATTGTAGATGTTTTTATTCTTGGAGAGTCAAAGTCCGTTATTAGTGGCTTCTTATATGAGAGGGGTAATAGTCTGAAACTGGCCACAGCGTTTGCATTAGCAAGTGTGATGATGCCGGTGCAAGTTTGGGTTTGGTCTCTGGCTTTTTTAGCTAAAGAATCAGCACATTCATTGCCTTCGATGTTTACATGTGCAGGTATCTATTGTAAAACGCATGTTTTTCCTTTGCGGTAAAGCTGTTCGAGTAGGAGATTTTTGGAGGAGGTTTGTCTCTCCATTTATGATGGCCTCTAAAGCAGACCTAGAATCTGAAAGAATTATCAATCCTTCTGAAGTATCCATAGCCTGCCGTATCATAGTCTGTCGTATACATGGTGAGGCCTCCCTAATCGCTATATAGTAGATCGCTGGTGAAGTTGGAAGCAATTATACTCCAGTGTTGAGAGTGTGTTTTCGTCTCCTGCCTCCTGGAAGGAGAACACCAGCTCCGCCATTACTGAGGGATTTGTCCGAGGAGCCATCGGTGTATGCAATTGCCAGGTTCTCTTGAGTTGAGAGAGCTTCGCTATTGTTTCAAGGCCTTTACGTTTTAGAGCATTAGGGTCTTCGCTTTTAGAACAAGGTTGTAGCAGGTTTCAGGTTTTAATTAAACTTTGTATTACTGGGTGGTTTTCTTGGAAGAAGAGGCTCTTGAAGGAAATCTAAGGTGGAATGTTCCATCAGATTGATTCGTTTTCTGATCTTTATCATGCTGGAGAGTCGAGGATCTCTTAAGCCTAATCGATCCCTTCCAGTCATTGAAAACCCTTGCGGAGATGTGATCAGTGTTGCGACACCGGAGTTTATTGGTAAACTTAATGGTAAAGCCCCCTAGCCCACTGGATCCGCTAGTGTGAGTAGAACTCCTAACTCACATTGGATACGGCCCCTTTATGAGTTCACTAATTTTTAGACTATCCCGAGGACCACTCCAAAATTTACAAGGAACGACTGTTATAATAGATTTCAAGGGAGGTTGGGGGTCTCCCCAAGAAAAATTTTATATTCTGAACCTTAAAAGTAGGGGTTTTATTCATATTAAGGCGAATTTTTAAGGAAAAATAATTAGTAAAATATTGATGTCGAAATTTCGGGGGGGGGGGGTTGAGCCCCCAAACCCCCCCCTTGGATACGGCCCTGAAATGTACCCCCTCTCCCCTACTCAATTTTCTTTTTAGGAGATATTTTCGCCCTCCACGTTATAAATTTCTGAATACGAGGAGTTAACAGAAATCTTTCTGCCACTAAAAGTAAGACTGGGGGGGCGCATCATAAACCTCATAAACCATATCCTCATAACAATGATGACTTATATGAAATTTTCCAAACTTAATTAATTTATTCCGAGAATTAATCCAAAACTACAAATCATTTGAACTTTTGACATAAAACCGTTCCTCAAAAAGTTCATAATTTCCTATTGAATAAATGTGAAATAATAAGTCAGTCTCTTTCTCAAAGTGAACATTTTCTGAAACAGCTGCAGTGGCGGATCCAGGATTTGGTTTTGGGGGGCTATGAATTTTCCTAATCCAATTGAATCTTCTTGTTAATGTTAATATGGAAAAGGTAGTGAAATATCTTGCGCCAACTTCGAAAAGGGGGGTCTGGGGGTCCTCCCCCAGAAAATTTTTGGAAATTTAAGCCAAAAACCCCACTTTTTCAACTCCTTTTGGTACGCTTCATCCGAATTTCGGATATAGATTTTTTGCGCTTTGTCACAAACTTAGTAAAATGTAGGTGTAATAACAGAGTTACAAGTGCCAAGGGGGTCTGGGGATCTTCCCCCATAAAATTTTTTAAAATTTGACCTTAAAATAACAGGGTTTTGGTGCATAAAATGTCATTATATAGAGTAAAACTTTTCAATTGGGGGGGGGGGGCTTGAGCCCCCTAGCCCCCCTGGATCCGCTAGTGATCAGCTGTAACCTTTTGTATTAATATAGAGGGAAATAACATTCATTACGATACAAATTCAAAGAATATGATTTGAATTAGTATATAACTAATATTTATTCATAATCTGAATGTTCTCCAAAACAGTTTTGTAATATTATAATGATGAATGCTTCGTATTAGGCAACAGGAAATAGTAATATCCTTTCAAATATCCTATCCAGTAATATCTAGTATTTATTCTATACAGGGTGTATCTGAAATGGTGCAACAAACTTTCAGGGATGATAGTACTCATCAAGACAAACAAGAATCGGTATAGAAAGGGGGTCAAAGACCAAATGCCAGGGAGTTAAAAATGGAGCGACACCCCCAAAAAATGATTGAAAAATTTAATTTGTAGAAGAACTACTATTGGTAAAAAATTAATTATGGTCTCAAAAATTAAGGTTTAATATGATCTTTAAAATTACCTCAAAAGTCTTCACTTTAAAATTTGAAAAAAAGTTAAAAAACACAAAAACATGTGAAAACTCTGCCAAAACATTATTTTGTATTTTGAAATCCTTTCTTTTGATTTGATAATCTGAAAGATCATAGTTGAAAACCCTAAAGTCCAAAGTTTCACGTAAATACAATCAATATTAAGCGCTTGAGATCCTGTTAAAGTTTGTTTTTTGGGTGCGCACACAGCTGTTCGGGAAACAGCTCTAGAAAACTGCTTGCGCACCTAAAAAACAAACTTTAACAGGATCTCAAGTGTTTAATATTGATTGTATTTACGTGAAACTTTGGACTTAAGGGTTTTCAACTATGATCTTTCATATTATCAAATCAAAAGAAAGGATTTCGAAATACAAAATAAGGTTTTGGCAGATTTTTCACATTTTTTGTGTTTTTTAACTTTTTTCATAATAAAACAAATTTCAAAGTGAAGACTTTTGGGGTAATTTTAAACAATTTTTGAGACCATAATTAAGTTTTTACCAATAGTAGTTCTTCTACAAATTGAATTTTTCAATGATTTTTTGGGTTGTCGCTCCATTTTTAACTCCCTCGGATTTGGTCTGGGACCCCCCTTTCTATACCGCTTCTTGTTCGTCTTGATGAGTACTATCATCCCTGAAAGTTTGTTGCACCATTTCAGATACACCCTGTATACAGGGTGTTTCAAAAGTCCGTTTCGCGGCTTTTATCTGGAACCAACGTGTCCTAGGGTCACAGAAGTAAGGTCTACCCCTAGGTAAGTGACCCCGGAGAATCTATTGAGATGACTTACAGCGCCCCTAGTGGCGAAATAAAAAAGTTTAAAAAATTAATTTAAAAACTATTGGAGATAGAGCAAAAACCTCATTAAGAGTATTGTTGCCAACGCCCAACGGTACGAAGAACTCACAGAAAAAAGTTCCATGGATATGACTTGAATATTCGCGGAGATATTAGCATGTGAAAATAGCACTTTTTTAGGTATCAAAAAAGGAAAAGTTCGGAAAATTGCAATTTGTTCAGTTGTATTGTGTAGTTTCGTGTTTTTTTAGTTGAAGAAAGGCAAAATTCAATAAAAAAATTGAAAAACTTGCAAATTTGCGAACTTTTTTTTTTGAGGTCTGAAAAAGTACTATTTTCACACGCTAATATATCCGCGAATATTCAAGTTATTTCCATGAAACTTTTTCTGTGAGTTCCTTTGGTTATATCCAAAGAGGAGGCCACTCCTTGTAAACCGCTAAAATTTCAAGGAAAAAGGCGAAGGTATAAAGCGTTTCGAAAATTGTTTTAAACCATAAAATTTTTGTGTTTCAAAGTATTTGAGCATAAACACATCTAAAAATGAAAATTTACTGTTTCTAATCAACTAGCGGGTCTAAACTACTAAGTTTTTATAAAACCCAATAAAAAAAATTAGAAGATAAATTTGCTGATTTTGTACTGGGTAAAGACAAATAGTGGTTAACAAGGACTGGGGCAAGTTTGGGGGCCCAGGACCAAACACCTATTTGTGGGTCTCTTCTTGTCTTAAAAACAATACTTTTGCGTAAAATAACAAAATCATTAATCTTATTTAATTCCACCTTAAAAGAATGGACAAAAATAATTTATTTGAAAGCATTTAAGCTTTCCAGTAATTTCCAATTAAAAAAATTATTGGAAGATTTAGTGGGTTGAATTCAATAAATACTATAATAATTTATCTAACATGGTTACTTTTATGAATAGGAGCTTGTTCCACACCAGCAATTTCTGGTACGATTCAATGATAAATTTGTAAAAAATACACTAAAAAGGAGTATAAAAAGTGTGACATTTGAAATATATTATAAAAAGCCTAATCTGATTTTATAGACAAAACTTTTTAAAAAGCCTAAAGTCAAAGACAAAATATTAAAATGTTTTGAAAAATTCTTTAAACATATACGTACACATATATGTGCATATTTAAAAAAAGGATAAACATCCTAGGTCCTGTAATTTTTTATTAAGAAATTTTAATTTAATTTCCTCCTTCAGCCCTGAATGATGCTCTACGGCCGTGGGGAGCCTAGTGGTTAACAAGGCATCGGCCTTGGGATCGGAGGGTCCCGGGTTCGATTCCTGACACCGCTGAAGACCCATTGAGTATATGCGGAGTACGTGCTCATTAAATCTGTGGGTCCGAAAGTCCTGAGGTCGGTCATGGCGCAGTTTACCTTGGGTACAGGTGTCTGGAGACTATTTCCCTCCCCTTCAGATGCATGTCAAAATTGTGGAGGTGGCGATAGATGGTGGCGGCATCTATCATCCGAGGCATAAGTCGGACTCCTGCCTTTCATGGGCCTCACTTTCTCAGGAGCCGCACCCCCTTTGCCTTAAATCCTGTACGCTCTGCGGATGGAGCTTGGATATTCCAAGTGGCATAAGTAACAACAACATGATGCTCTACTCTCATAAAATTGATATAAGAGAACCATTATTATTAAAAATAACTATCTTTTTCATTATGTCGAGGGATTTCCAGGATGGAATTTCTTAAAACCTCTCAAAAAGTACCAGTCCAGTTTTGTACTGTTAAAAGGAGGTTTAGGTTTTGTTATAGTGACTAGAATAAGGCCTTAATAATAGAACTTATTCTAGTCACTATAGTTTTGTTTAGCTTTTATATACTTTACTGAATTAAATTAATGAGTGTGATTTTGAAAACATCGCAATAAATATAATCTCTCTATTCTAAAAAAAAGTTTTTGGTGAACGGTTTCCAGAGAAAGGCTTTTTAATTACTGATCCGTATAACACATATTTGGTATCAAACTGTCCGGATTCTTTTGAGGATGTGCAAAGTGCCTTTAGAATTTCTAAAAAAAAATCTCAATTTTAAAATATTTCCATTTTTTTAGATTTCGGATAATGTCGCAGTTACAAAGCAAGAAACTATGAATTTTAAAACAATTGAAAACATATTTCACTGGTTTTTTAATATTCAAATAGATTAAATAATCATCTTTCTATTTATAACACGAATTTAAAAAATATAATTTGTGTTATTTTTAACAATATTTATATTTTTGTTGTTCAAACGGTTTTCATTATATTTTAAACTTATATATAATTAATTTATTTTTTAATTTTTAAATAACAAATTAATATTTTTATATTTATCTTTGTAGTTGTGGCAACCTAATCATTACTATATTTACAATAAAATATACACTCGCTTTCGGAAATTTTGAATTTTGCATTTATTTTTTATATCCTTTTGCAAGTATGTTTTTTAAGGTAGTAAAATGTAACTCTTTATTTCATAATGACAAAACGCAAACAACTAAATAACACGGGTGAATGTTTTAGATAAAAGGATGAAAATGTTGGAAGTATTGACATTCGGTGTCGTTGCTATGAAAATGACACAACTTCGAAGTTTGTTTCTCATGAAGATAAAATTCTAAATTTTCGCGATGTTTAAGATAATTACTACATTTTTAACAGTCAATCATTACAAATTTTAAGAAAGTTAAATTTATTCCTGAGATATTTCAATGCTTCCCTTAATGTATCTGTGAAAAAACATTACCTTAGGGAAATGGGTAAAAGAATGTTTACATTGCTTTGTTGTTAATTTTCTTGGGGCTCAAATCCGTTATAGTTCCCGCTAAATATCGCCAAACTCTTTCGAACGTTCAAATGTAAACCAATTTTTCTAATTTTTAATGATAAACTGAATAGTTATAGATCTAATTAAACACTTTAATCTATGAATTTGAAACAATTTAGCAATATTTATACTTTATAGTGTCCAAAAGAGATTAGTGATATTTAGCGGGAACTATAACGGAATTCAACCCCAAGAAAATTAACAACAGAGCAATGTAAACATTTTTTACCCATTTCCCTAAGGTAATGTGTTTTTCACAGATACATTAAGGGAAGCACTGAAACATTAAGGGAAGGTTCATATATTAGCGGGAACTATATATGAACCTTTCTAGGAATTATAAAGCGATCCGCCAATTTATGTTACCATGAATATTTCCATTCAATACGGGTAAAAAAATTTCAGTGTTCACAGGTCAGAAGAATTTTTAAAAAATATTTTAATAAACTGAAAATTTGTCTATTTTCCCACCGTTTTTAAAAGGATTCATAGATTTATGGATATAGTAGTCAGAAATTTTTAATTTTGTCCATAGAAAAACATTGATTTACCCCATATTCCCTCGAAATTTTTCTGGCTACCCCGCAATGCGAATCCTATGACACAGTGGTCCCCAACCTTTTTACCACCACGGACCGGTCAACGTTTGATAATTTTACCACGGCCCGCTGGGGGGGGGGGCGTTGATTGTTTACATTCTAGATTATTCTGATTTATTGATTTTAATTTAATTGTATTTAAACATGCTTTCAATTACACCAAAAATAAATATAAAGTGATTTATAGTTCATTTCATTCATTTAATTTAAATTCATTTTCGATGAAATGGTCGGCCCGGTACCATTTGAACCACGGACCAGCACCGGTCCGCGGGTTGGAGACCACTGCTATGACACACACGTGTCCTTAGAGTTGTGCAAACAATTGTCTTAAAGCAAACTTTCTAGCCTCCGAATGAAAACAACCTGTTTATATTTCTAGAATAATCTGAAACAAATCTAGAAGAATTGGAGGAAAAGCAAGACCGCAATCAGCGTTTCGATCAACTCGAAAAATATAAACAGAAAGTAAAGCTTGACAGGATGGGAATTATAAAATTGCGTCAACCGCGCTAACCTTATCAACCACGTCCGCATGACCACATAAGTGGAAAACTCATTTTAAGAGATATGATTGATCAATGACAGATAGATGCGTTTCACTCTCCTGATAGGTCAATATAACGCTCCGTCCGTGTGCAACAACCAATAGCAATTCTCCATTTCCACACGGCATCCCTTGGATAGTTTTTTCTCTGCTCACGACACCCTGAAAGTAAGGTGTGCAATTTTGCACACGGCCCCAAAATATGCGTGCAAATGCCCAATAAAAGGCTACCTACAACTTTCACCGGCATATCTAAAACTGCCTTGAGGACCTTTTGGAGTTTCCTTTCTACAGTTAGTACTTTTCAACACTTTTGGTAAGTTGTTTTCCTTGAATTTTCACGCAGAAGAATTTTTTTTGAAATATCCGAATCAATTTCCTGAAAATAAAATTTAATTGACGCTAATCCGTTTCTCTCCAATTTCTGTAATGATAATTTTTTACTGTTATAACCATTTAGTTGGTAGTAGTACTTAAATACACTTCTTAAAAATTAGTCTGACATAAATATTATGAAGAGCCCGAGTCATTAAACCTTCTAAAGAATCTCAAGTCCAGAAATAATTTTAACTAGTTTATAAATTTGAACTGTTGTGTTTACAGTTATTGATAAATGATATATCCACATAAATAACCAATGGAGCAACGAATTCCCCCTAAAAAAATCAGATCAGTGCTGCTAAGATACATCAGTAGAATTAGTTTGAATAACAGTCGCGTAAATAAGACTAGTAGTTCAGATACAGTAGAATTTGTTTGAATACAGTGAATTCAATTTGTTAGATACAGTACCTCTTAGTAACGACAAAGACCATTGTAGAGTTTTATGTTGAATTATATTCGTTATAACGTCCATTTGTTAAAACGACCGCACATTGTTGGTCCCGTGAGGGTTCGCTCTAAAGCAGTGGTTCTCCCCCTAAAGGGGCGAAAAAATTTTTAACGCCCCCCCCCCACTAAGAAAATTTTGTAATTTAGGGTATGTGAAAGGGCAAAAAGTAATTTTAAGTGCATTATTAGTAAAATTAGGCACCAAATTTGTTGAAAGCGGAACTGGGCGACCCGATTATACCTTTCCGAGTAAAAACACATTTGTTTTTACACACTAATATGCCTACAGAACAGTGGCGGATCCAGGGGGGGGGCAACAGGCCTTTGCCCCCCCCCCTTGGGCTCAGGTACCTTTTTTAAAAACTACGGTAAGAAAAGGAAAAAACGAAAATCGGACAGTCAAAATCCGGACAAGGTATACAAAAACAAGTTAAAACCCTGTTTTAAAGGGTCAAATTTTCTAAAATTTTCTGGGGGAGGACCCCCAGACCCCCTTTTGTATTTGGAACTCAATTATTCATAACTTCTTTACATTCTGCTCATCAAAATGAAAATCCTACACGAAATATATGCCTGAAATTCGGGCTTTGGGTACCGAAACTAGTTAAAAACCTGTTTTTAAAATCAATTTATCTAAAAAATCGTCTGGGGGAGGGCCCCCAGTCCCAGTACATCGAACTAATAAATTACTCACAACTTCTCTTATTCTGTACTTCTTAAGACGCAAATTGTACTTAAATGTGTTACAAATTTTCATTATACCTATTAAATTTATATGGGAGGAATAATTTTGGGCCCCTCCTGAAATAAATTTCTAGGGAAAGAAGAATAATTTCGCAGAAAAATTATTACTTGAGATCGAAGATGGGGAGAAAGCGCGATTAATATCAACATCATCTGCTCGATATAAGGTTTACTTAAGAATGCAGAAAGAAATAATTAGAATTTAGAGACATAAAATTGAAGTATTTTTTAAGAATAAAAGAGAAGAGGAAATACTATAAAGAGAAAATTAACAAGAAAGTGCATTACCTGAGTATTTTCCGCCTCTCTGGAAGGATGGGACTTTAAAATGATATCCTCCGATCTCATCTTAAATGTTCAAAAATGAGTCAAAAAACTACTTTTTAAGGTGAAATTTCACAAAAATTTCTGGGGGAGGACGACCCCCTTTTTCCCTGGGACGTCCTCCAAGTATTTTCATTAATAGACTCAAATTTTCAAAAATTTTCTGGGCAAGAACCTCCAATAACCTTCTTAAAATGTGGTTGCCCCCCCCTTAGGTCCAGGCTGGATCCGCCACTGCTACAGAATGTGTATTTCTCCTTTTCTTGTGTTCTCATTCCTTGCTACCTAAAACTGATAATGGGCTGCTTAAAGTGGTGGAAGTTCACGGTAAAAATGAGTTGGTAATGTTATCTCTCAGAGAACTTTTAAATTGCAACCCTCTCTTTTGAATCTCACATGATATATTGTGTAGACCATTAGTTTTAAACTACTGCCATAGTAAGGGGGGTCTGGGGGTTCTCCCCCACAAGATTTTTAGCATGAAAAAGTTAATTAAAGCTATTTCTTACTGTCTTCCTCTGGATCTACCACTGATCCAAGCTCATCGCCCCCTTACCGCCCAAAATGGGTTCAAGAATCCTCTCAACGCCCGCGCCCCCCTAGTCAACGGGGGTGCTATGTCCCCTAGGCCCTAGGGGACATAGCACCCCCGTTGAGAATCACTGCTCTAAATGTTCTACTTATTAATAGTTCTTATTTCCATTTGTCTCAATCGGTTTTAAACCGGTATAAAAATTTGAGTCGGCAAAATGTTATTTGCATACTTTTTGAATCTTCTTCATAAAATGTTTTTAAAAAGAAAACAAAAATAATTTTTAATAGAAAAAATAAAATGTAATAAATTGGGCCTACAATGAATTCTATTCTACTGAGTCAAATATTTTCTTCTTAGTTTCGCTTATTCTATGGAAAATAATAAAACTTAAGAACATTATTTTGGACAACAATAAACTACCTCTATAATTTGTTGCCCAGTGTACATATTCAAAGGCTATTCCTGTAGCAATCCAGTAATCGGAGTAGTTGTTTTTCACTGTTAGCACTGACGTGTATTGACTGACGCAAACATTGGAGCCCATAAAGTCATTATTGTGACATTGAAACTGATGAATCAAATGTCCAGTATTATATGAAATGTGAATTATGGTTTTTGAAACTTAAGAGCAATGACAGTATTTTTGTAAATCAAGGGGGAAAGTATCATTCAGTGCTGTGGTTTGAAACAATATTTGAAGAGGTTATCCTTTTGTTTTTCATCTTTTATACCATAATTACCCACATTTTTTTGAGGGGGGGCAAATGTTGAAATCGTTCTGTCCAATTTCAGCAGGTACCAATTAATTTTTCTGTTTGACTAACGTTTCCCTTTTTTGCCAGTAGTATATAGTGGCTGTAAAAATACTTTTTTGAATACATTACTCGTAAAAGGAGAAGGGAGACAGACTATTAAAAATACACTTTTTTGAGCATTCGAAAATTTAACTTGATTGTTTTCGAGTAATCCATTTTACATATAGAGAAAGTACTAATTCCAATAGAATCGGCAATTTGAAAGAGGAAAAACTATCAGCCCCTTATTGTCGCAGATATACCCCTTGCATTTGAAACCAATTCCATATGTGATTACTCTGACAATAAATTGGCTGAAAATATTAAAAAAAATTTCGATGGCACCTAGATTTTCCTTCAATTTAAATAGAGGGGGTCCATTGGCCTCTACTTCCCAAGATCTACGATTCGAGATGATGCTTAACGTCATATTTTTTAGCTTAAATAATAACTGCTTTTCATATAATTTCGATAATTTTTTCGATTTTTTTTTAAATTTACTACTAGGCAACCTTCGTGGCCAGAGTTTTTAGTAAAAAAAAAGAATTGGAAAATCAGAAAGTGGAATTTGAGTTTTGCAAATCGAATAAGGTTGTCCACGATGACGTCACGAAACTCTGATCCTGCAGGACAAACAGGGTTGTTGCTAAGGGTTGCCACCGGATGATGGACAACTCTATTGTCGGACTTTTAATTTTGCAAGCAAATTGGCGGATTTCCGCCAATTGGCGGAAGAATCACATGTATGCAATTCCCTAATTTGACATAAAATTCGTAAAAAAACACCAATGAATGGACAGTCCATTCATTGTATTTTTTTATGAAATATAAGCTAGGTAATATATCTTCCCTTTCTTGGTGCTGCAAATTAAGCAAAATTGAAATTTGTTTTGCAGGGATGAGATTGACAAAAACGTAAAAAGTCTGAAAAACTGCATGAACAACATTTTCAATATTGTTTTCCACTATATTTTTAGGTAGAATGAACACAAAAAATATTTGAAAAATAGAGTTCCAAGTATTAAAACGGGGTTTGGGGGAATACATATAATTAAATTCAAGGTTTTAGCTTATTTTAACACCTTTTCCAAATTTTTTTGCGGTGGGAGGTTTGAGGAAAAAATCAGAAGAATATCATGGCCTGGTTTTGAATAGTGTTTATACATATTTTCTTATCCAGAGAATGTTTGACTCCATTTATATCGTCTTAATGACCCAGTTTCATTTGTCTTAGTCTTTCCTTTTTGTACACATGACTAACTAAGCAGAAATATAATTTAGTTGTCGATTAGTGGTTTTTAAGTTTTTATTCCAGCTGAAGTTTCATGAGTTTGAAAATGGGAACAAGTCCATCAACTTTCTTCAACAGAAAATATTTTTAAATTTACTTATGTATTATTTATTTCGGCGGGTTTTTCTGTATTTAATTAGGGTCCTTTGAAAAAATTTCCTATAAAAATTCTCCACTACTTATACCTTTTTTTTTCGATTTTCTCAAAAATTGGTTTTTGGACTTTTATTTCCATTTCCAACCTGTTGATTCAATTAACACACTGATTCAAATGATGCTTCGTCTCCAGATCTTCAGACATGGCTGGACCTTGCGGACCCAACTGCACCTGCGAAAAATGCCGTTGCTGCAGTGCCGCTTCCAAGTGCACCTCCGGGTGCCAGTGCGACAGTTGTAGCTGCTGTCAGAGGAGCCAGAGATGCAACTGCGGTGATTGCAAGTGCTGCGGGGCGGCCAAGTGCTGAGACACCAACGTCAACAATGCCCCCTTATGGTTCACACGCATTTAGATAATCGCATTTAAGAATGCTTTCTTGTAATGGGATTGAGAACGAGTGCAATAAAGTCCTTTGTATTTAAAGCGTGCGTGATTATTGTATGTGAAAGTCTTTTCTGTCTTACTTTTTATTACAAGCTTTTGTCAAGCAACCCTGCTAAATTTTATTCAAAAGTTGGCGGGATATTCGTAAACAGCACTAAAATATAGCCTAGAGACATGTATCACATGCATATACTACAAAATTTAAAAATTAATTTAAAATTTAAATTTTTTAAGATATTTTGTCTTTTTTCAATTTAATTATTTTTTAAATGATTTATTATCAAATAGTGTCTAAATATTTTCTGTATTGCTTGATTGAAAGATTTTACCTGTATTTTCAACATTAATTTTTATAAATTAATTAAATAACTAATGATTTAATCACCAATTGTGGTTTTTTTAGGTTATAGATATATACCTAAAACATCCATGGAAAAATGACCTTGGAAAATGCCTCAAACGTTTTTAAAAAGAATTTTTAAAAAGGTCGATTTTTGAGGCCAAAAAAATTGAATATTTGAAAAAAATTAAACTTTTTATTGTCCGATTTTCTTCCATTTTTTGTATATTATTTAAGTCATTTCTAATCGAATACCGTTTAAATTACTTCTTTTGCAATAATTTTGTGGTTTTGAGCGATGTTTTAATTTTTTCGACTTTCCAAATTTTGAATTAATTTTTAAAAATTGAAATTTTGAATTTTTTAAAATTTAAATGGTATATTCGTATTCAGCACTGAAAAATAGCCTATAAACATGTATTATAAGTCTCTATTACTATAATTTGATTTTTTGAAATTTTTTTTCGGCCATTTTTTAAAAATTAAAAAAAAAATTAAACTTCCCGCGAACCGATTTTTAGTATGTTATTATTTAGGTCATTCCCAAGAGAAAACCGTTGAAAAACTAAATGTATCAATTTGTTCCCGGTTAAGTTACAGATTGCCTGGACTAAAAGATAAGTATCTTTAGTTGAACACACAAGCTGATGCTGAAACTATTGTGTGTGAATTAAATTGTAGCATGGTTGCTAATTTTTTAAAATTAAAAATATAATAATCCGATTTCTTTTGGACTAAACTAAAAATGTAGAATTACTTGACATCACACTCAAATAAATTCATTGCAAAATGCATTCCTTAATGGAAGCAATTCCAAGCCTCACAGGTCAGATGCCCATTCTGAATGAATGATAGCACTTTTTAGTTACTAGCAGTGGCGGATCCAGGATTTGGTTTTGGGGAGGTTAAGAATTTTCACAATCCAATTGAATCTTCTTGTTACTGTTAATACGGAAAATGTAGTGAATTATCCTGCTCCAACTACCAAAAGGGGGTAAATTTAAGTCAAAAACCTTACTTTTTCATCTCGTTTTGGTACGCCTCATTTGAATTTCGTATAAAGATTTTTCCGTTTTGACAAACTTAGTAAGATATAGTTGTACATGGTTCCCACTCTTTGAAAACATTGAAAATCAAGGACCTTTTTTGCAGACATTTAAAAATTAGTCGTATTTCAAGACAAGTTATTTTTCCCGCATACAATCGGAACGAGAAGTCGCTCTTCACTGTCAGTTTGTAAAACTGGCCGCAAGTTATGTTCATTAGAGTAGTTTTAAAGAAAAAAAACAAAGATCTGAAAAAATTAAGTTTGATTAGAGGCTGAGTGAAAATTCAAGGACCTTAGTCATTTTTCCAGGACCTAGAACGTTCTTCAAGGACTTTTAAGGACCATGGGAACTGCTGTAATAACAGAGTTACAAGTGCCAACAAGGTTTGGGGGTCCTCCCCAAGAAATATTTTTAAAAATTTGACCTTAAAACAACAGAGTTTTAACTCATTTTGGAGCATAAAATGTCATATTGTACAGAGTAAATCTTTTCATTTTTTTGGGGGGGGGGGGCTTAAGCCCCCCTGGATCTGCCAGTGGAGTTGGCTAATGCTGAGTTTAGGATAAAGCTCATTAAATTGTAAACGGGCTAATTCTCTATAGGGGCTAAAACTCAGAGGCCCCTTTAAATTGTGAATTGAATCTATAAAAATATAGGGGGGCTTAAGATTTTGTAGTGGTTTAAAGCTCATTACAATTTTTTTTTGAATGACTAATGATTTTTTTATACAACGAATGATTATTTAGTTCCTAAAAAATATGTGTTCAAAAACCGCTCTTTTCTATGCAAAAAGGTCAATTTTTCCGAAAAAAACCGGTTTTTTCCGCCTCCCCAAAATTTCCCATCTCTAGTTAAAAGTTACCTATTTTGTAAAATTCCTACCCATATTTAGTGAAAATTAAACTAAAATAATAATGCAATTTAAACATAAAAACACAGTATAATTTAGTCTGGAAGGGCTTAACATTTAAGAGAACAGCTTGTTAGAGAACTTTTATAAATGTATTTTGTGAAAAGGTCCCCTTTTTTCTGTACACAGATTCGTGATCCTATTAAATATTTGACTTACTTTAAAACAATCATGCAAACCATTTCTAAAGCATTCCATTAAATTTTGAGTTTTAACTTTTTATTTAAATCACATGATTTTTTTTAGACTACTAAAAACATTATACAGAATTACAGCAAGATATTGATGCGGGGAAATATTGTATTTTAAACATGACCCAGACTTAATTTATAGAATGCTTAACTGTATTTGCGCACACACATGTTAGTGCGTAATTCGGTAATATGCAGACTAAACTAAGGTAAAAGTACAAAATATTTCATACTTTTCCTAGGGAATCTGCCTGTCTATTACTTAATTAAGCACATTATCAGTGCTGCATATACAATCAAATTTAACGCATTTACCCACATCAAAATGTAACAAGCAGTTTAAAAAATTCTGAATTTCAGAAAATTTTCAATGCCTTGAAAAAAGAATATCATGGAACTAAAATTAAAACAAAAAAATTAGCTCATTTTTTTTATTTTCTACCTTTACAGATTAAAATTTAGTAAACTGCTTTTTTGATCCAGCAGCCTTGGTTACTTTTAACACATTGAAACGCACAGTCTTGCTCAAGGGCCGGCACTCTCCGACAGTAACAACATCACCGATGGCAACATCCCTGAAACAGGGGGACAAGTGAACAGACATGTTCTTGTGTCGCTTCTCAAATCTGTTGTATTTACGGATGTAGTGAAGGTAATCCCTCCTGATGACAATGGTGCGGGTCATTTTCATCTTGATGACAGTGCCTCTCAGAATACGACCTCTGATGCTCACGTTTCCAGTAAAGGGGCATTTTTTGTCAATGTAATTACCCTCAACGGCATCTCTGGGGGTCTTGAAGCCTAAGCCAACACTCTTGTAGTAGCGAAGTTTCTTTAGTTTAGGTTTGCCCAATCCAACTTTTTTGTTGAGGAAAACAGTAGGCTGCTTTTGGAAAGCCTTCTCATTCTGCTCAGCTAGTTTCTCCATTTTGATCCTACCTGCAAGCAACATTATCAGAAAATGAAAACACGAATCAAAACAATCACCACTAAAACATAATAGGCTATCAAATCAGAACAAGAAAGGATGACATGGACAGTATAAGTTTTGGTCAATTAATCACTAGCAAACAAGTAGGGGAGACCGGGGAGGGATGCGACACTTTTTACAAGAATATTTTTTAAAAATTCAGTTTTCCTTGTATAAATTTGAAACTTTCAAAATAAAGGTATCTAAAGAATTGGGCATGTCCCATCCCACCCCGTTGGCAACAGTTTTAAAAAATAGGTTCTTTCAAAAGAACTGTAGCTTTAAGGCTTAAACACATAAGGTAAGGCACACGCTTTAAGGCTTATTAACACATAAACTGAAGCAAATGCTTTTGTTCTTTCAGCTCAGTGGTTGATGCTGGTGTTATTTCTATTAATTCTACTCGCTTTTTATGGGTTTGTACTTTTAGGAATGCAAATAGATATTTTTTGATGCCTGGACCTAACCCCCAAAGCTATTCCTCTCCTGCAGTAACATTCTCCCTGCCATTTTGAAGGAAATTTTCATTAAAATAGAGCATAAAAACCTAACTCGTTTGAATAATTGTTTAACCATAGCATATTTGAGATGACAGTTGCAACTACAGTCGAATCCGCTTAATGTGATCACGGTTAATGTTATCAATCGGATAATGTTATCGAAATCAACAGGTCCCGATCCTTCCTATTTAATGTAATGTAAAATACATCGTTTAATGTGATCAACTATGAATCGTCACTTCACTTAATGTTATCAAAATTTGTCCATATCCCCTTTAAAACGACCCCTTTTTCATGTTGAAGGTCAATTTTTACAAGTAAACATCTTCTCCATGAGAACATCTGGAGCTTCTTTTTTCTGAAACTCAGTATGAGTAAGAAAAAATAAAACATTCCGCATATTTTATTGAAAGAAAGCGGTGTTAGGGGGGTTCCGAATCCATACTTGTGATTGGTTAAAAAACACCAAGATCCAGGCTTTGCAGATGTTTCTGATAAGAGATTTTGATTATCCCTCGTTAACTGGAATTCAGATAAGTAATAAATATAAGTGGTTTATTGGAGTGGAAGGATATAATGGGGCGGAAAAAAGAGATACCTTTCCTTAAAAATACAAAGTGATTATTTAAATTTTATTAACTGAACTACTCTTATATTTCCCCCTTAAAATTTTACCCAGTGTAAAAATATAGTTTTGGATACATTTATTACAATTACATGATTTTGATTTTTAAGCAAACAATTCTAGTTACACTGTCTGCTGTTTTTTTATATGAGATCGCTTATTGTTATCGATCGGATAATGTTATCAGTTTAGTCTCGGACAATTGCGATCACATTAAGCGCACTCGACTGTATTTGCTAATTAGGACTTTGAATATTTACACATGAGTTTTTTATATAAAACACAAGTTTAAACATAAATTTTTGCACACTATTTTAGTAAACTTTATCAGAAATAACTTAAGTGAGTTGAATATAGCAAGCTATTGATGGAAAGTTTTGGAAACGGGAAATGAAGTGATGATGGAACTGTCCCATTCATCCCCGCAACTCTTGTCCCATTCATCTCCGTACCCACTTATTTTTGAAAAACTAAAATTAGACTAGGAAAAAATCCATGGATTTTCTTCATTTAAATTGGAAACTATACTAATATAAGTACTCTTTCAAAACACAGTAAAATTTAAAGCTTTAGTTAAATTATTTTTTAATAAATAATTAGAGAAGTAAAACGATAAAAGTTACTTTTGGTATGGGAAAACACATTTAGTTGTCCTATTTATACAAAAAAAGAAGCTGATGTCAATGAACACAATTTTTTGAATAGGCTAGGTACTACTATCTTATGGCTGAAATAACAAAAATTTAGTGAAGTTAAGGTATAAAAAATTGAGCTGTCATCACAAATTCTGCACATAGTGGTTGCCCGAGCTGAGTTGGGGCGACACTGTTAAGGGGTTAAGCACCGAGTTTACTAAATTTCAACTGGGTTTAATAATTTAATCCAAAAATGAATGAATATGTAGAAATGTAAGTCAAAAGCTTAAATATGTATAATCATGTAAACTGAAATATGTTCAATAAAATGAAACCTCAAACCAAAATTCCTTTAAACATGTGTGGTATTGGACTAAACTCTGCAAGGTATTTTAGAATAGATATGAAATTACATGGAAATCCCAGCCCTATTAAGGATAGATTTGATTATAAAGAAGTGAATCAATCATTGACTAATGACAAACATCTGAAGATAATCAGTCATAAGCTCCGATGCTTTTGAATTCTTACAGTATAACATTCAAAACTTGAGAAAAAGCAATGAGAAAGAACATCACGTTAAGGCAACCTAAATTTTAATATTTGTGCTGAAGTAGCATTTTATATACATAATAATGATGCAATGCACCATTACCCAGTAAGTGTCTTGATCAATATAAAAGGTGTTTTAACTAAAACAATTACTTTCAGTCACAAAATCGGGATTAAAAATATAGATAAAATGCAGTTTTAAAACAATTTATAAGCAAACAGAGTCGGCTAAGCCTACTCGATTCACAATCAAAACATTTGGCCAAGGCCCTTACAGACGATACCAATGTAATTACAAGAAGTCAATTTTAAGATATAAGCGAAAAAGGAAATGATAGAAGGATTTTACCTTTAAATTGAAATTTTAATTCCTATTAAAATTACTTGAAGTACCCCGACCTACCAGCCGTCTCAAACAACGTGGAATTGAAAGGAGCCGAAATTTCGTTGCCAAAATGGATGAGATATGACAAACAATTTAGGGCATTTGGTGAAAAAAATTTTCAAAAGCGTTTTTTGATTTGTTGTGAAAAATGAAAAATTAATTAGAATTTATTTATTTCCCCTGAAAAAATAGTTATAATTCTGTCATTAGAAGATTAAGTCATCAATTTTTTTTCAAGTGATGATCTAAAACCATCTCTAACTAATCCATTTAAAACGTTAAGGAAAATAATTCAAGCCTTTTTAATGCTTTTAAAAATATTTTCATTAAAATTATTTATTGGATTAGTGGTTGAGTAATTTTGTAAATAATTATTGAAATTGTGAAGAATTATTAAAACTTTATTAAATGTGGCATCATACTATTGTTTGTTTACAATTTCAGTAGTTTCAGTTCATTGGATTAGGAGTTTTTATTTTATTTTATGATTTTTTAAAGATTTTTATGGTTTTACTAAGGATAGTAATATTTCTCCTTACTTAAGACTTAAAATAGGTGATAATTTTTATTG
Organism: Tetragnatha versicolor; assembly: GCA_024610705.1. Taxonomy (NCBI): domain Eukaryota; kingdom Metazoa; phylum Arthropoda; class Arachnida; order Araneae; family Tetragnathidae; genus Tetragnatha; species Tetragnatha versicolor. The sequence goes on along the minus strand of JANDEH010000002.1, from coordinate 19,652,462 downwards.
CAGGTCTTTGATCTATAGAAAACATTTTACCATGACTTATAAAATATTTGTTTCGAATAGAGGGTTCGATTCCGTTCCGTTATTCCGCTGTATCCCGTTAAATATCGCTAATTTTTTTAAATGCCAAAGATTAGAAAAGTAACAAAATAATGATGTAAAACATACAGTTATTAAATGCTATTTATTATAATGAATACAATAAAATTTGTCGATATTTGAATATATGGTGTCCAAAATATTTTATCGAATTTTAGCTGAATAGATTGCGGAATTGATCCAGTAATTCAAGTTCCTCCAGGCTTGGATTTGTGATTCGTAATTCTTTTTCAAAAAAGGCTACACATGATTATTATCAGTAACGAATTTCTTCTACTGTTGGTTCCCAAGTATTCCATATTTAAACTAAAGTGATGTTCATTCCTAAAACTTTCTCTTCAACCTTATAAATATTTTCCCAAAAGAGTTCCTCTCCTCCAAGCGAGAATTATTTCCTCCCTCTTGCTTGATTAAACTTTTGAACTCTTCTCTCACTAGTTACAACTCTACTCCACGCACTTTATAAGTCGGCATAGCCGCAGCAAAGAACACCCTGTCTTGACATGTAAGATGGCTAAAATTTAATAGAGTTTAGAAATGCCTGTACTTTAATTTAACAGAATTTTCCATCCTATTAACCCTACAGTCCATACTGTAGCCATTTGGCTACACAACATTTTTCCCCATTTCCTACTCGATCTTCAATTTCCAAATGGCAACACCATGCATTAAGTAGAATAAATACAGTAACAGACCCTTTATCCGGGAACCCAAAATCCGGAAGGACCCAAAATCCAGCTCGTGTTTAGAATTTGTTTTTTTTTTATATTTTGAAGAATTTTTAGTGAGTAAATGCTGATGTGGAATGGTTGCGCGCGCCTTTTGTGACATCGTCTCGGTGCGGAATGGGACGATTTCGGCGCGGGCAGACGCGGCCGAATCATATTGTCCCCGCGCTTAAACGGCCGTTCCAAAATCGGCTGCTGCCTTGCAATCGGTTCTTGCCACGACGACTCACGTGCTTTGCCGAAAGTTTTTTGGATCTGTTACGATTGAATGCGCTGCGCCTTTAGTGACATCGTCTCGGTGCGGAATGGGACGATTCGGCGCGGGCCGACGCGGCCGAATCGTATCGTCCCCGCGCTTAAACGGCCATTCCAAAATCGGCTGCTGCCGCGACGACCCACGTGCTTTGCAGGAAGTTTTCTTTGCTGGATTTTTTTTTAAAAAATCAAAAAAATCATCAACCCTGATTGGAACGGACTTTGTCTTTTCAGCTGGTATTTTGGTTTTACTAAAGCAGCTGCGTCTTTAATGGCGTTTTTTTCGGAACGGATCCTAAATCCGGAAAATTCCGAAGTCCGGGATGATGTCGGCCCCGAGCTTGCCGGATAAAGGGTCCGTTACTGTATAACATTTAATTGCATTAGCACTTTAGACTGCCAGTAGATGGCCGCAGGGGTACTATTTTGAGACATGCATTGTAGGGTTAAAGAGTTTCCAGGCAAAATATAAGTAGCAATTATCCAATACGTGTAGTACTGTATGATATGATAAAATAGTTATTTGTCTTTTATTTTTGTTCCAGGAATCAGAATCATGTTGAAATTGTCTAGGTATACCAGCCCTAAATTGAAATGTATGCTCATGCAAAAAAGGAATTTAAACAAATGCATTTCTGGTAATTTTTTCTTTTTATCCTGTAGATCAGAGTTTAGTTTATCAAAGTGAGTGCCTTGTTTAGATACTGTGCCACTAACTTATAAACATTTATAAGAATATTATATTATAACTAGCGGATATGCCCGGCCTTGCACGGGTGGAGAGTATAATTTTTTTTTTAAATTAAATTTTCTCAAAATACATTTATAATTTTTAAATCAGCAATTACCAATCATCCCGCTATCCCAGGCGCCTCTTTCATACCCCGGTGGTCCCGGTAATTTTTCATTTCCTGATAATTTTTCTTATCCCAGTGTTGCCGGTAATTTTTTCCTATCCCGGTGTTCTCGGTAATTTTCCCTATCTTGGTGTCTTTTTTCATCTTAATAAAGTAACACATTTGAAACTGTAATAAAAAATCTAGTAAATTAATAAGTCTAGTGAACAAAAAGTAAGAAATTTAAAACTATAATAACAGATCTAGTAAATTGAAAAGTCTAGTGAACGGTATTTGAAACAATGTTTAATTTTTAACTCGTTTTCCATGAAAATAATTTACACTTTTCCATTAATATTTTTATTTTAAAGGAAAAAAATCTTAAAATAAAAGAAAAAACGTTTGAAAATAAGTTATTTGAATTTATTTTGATGTTTACATAGCTGAGATTAAACTTTTTAATGGACAATTATAGAGTTTTTCCTGTTAAAATATTTGATTTTTGAGGTTTTAATTTCGTTAATAGTGAGTCGAGCAGATCTACTCTGGTAGAGTAATGGAGAAATAAGTGTTTTTGGCTATGAATTTGCTAATTACTTGTAAATATTCGATTTTCGATCTTGAAAAACTTGACAGTGATCGTCCTTGCCTCGAGATACGTCTATGTACCGAGTTTTGTCCACGCCTGCGGTGTGGCTTAGGAGGAGATGCGTCCTCTACATACCCACAAAATTTTTTATATATTTATAGATAAGAATAATTTGGGTTAAAATTTAAAAATTATGTTAAAATCTTGCCTAAAGGGCTCAAAATTTTTGAAACTATATTTGAAGATCAACCACTAATTGCTTATTGCATAAATTATTTAACTAGTTTAGCCATGTTCTTTCCATCAAAAATTCAAAAGAACATTAACCTTTAGCATTATAACCATACCAGATGGGCAACACAAATATTAGCTTTTTTGAGAAATATAAGCTTTGTAAGTGCTAAATTGGGGCAGATTCCGTAGTCGGGCCTGGTTGGCGAGATTGGCGACAAAAGTTTCGCCAAGTTGATAGTGTGTGATAGCTGATGTAGATATTTGCAAGTAACAGAGTAAGCTAATAATTTCATCAATAAAAAGCTTTAAATTCAGGGTTCTCAAAAAACCCTAGTTTGATAATTACAAAATACGAAAAATAAGTAATTTTATTATTGAAAATGAAATAATTAAAGGAGAAAACTTACCAATTGCATTTTGAAATAAATAAACAATTGCTACTTTAAATTACCTTATACGTGCTAGAAATACTATTATTTATTATTAATGAGGATAAAACAAGGTTTCTCTAGCTAAATTTATTTTTAAAAAGGAGCGAAAACCTTATGAATTATTTAACATCAAAAATTAAATGAATGTAGAATAATTTTTAAGGGAAATCTGTTAAAATTTTTTAATTTTTTTCAAACCAAAAGATGTAAAATAACAATAAAACAGGTACAGATGTAGGATTTCGAGAATTTTGAAAATCAAGTTGAATATAAAGCGCATTTCTTTAATCCCAGTCGGTATCAGAATCACTTTCAAACATTTCTAAATCGGATCCAGAATCCTCCTTATTGTGGCAAGTTGTCTTCCGTACATCCGGCATCAAAGCAGTAATACCTTCAGATTCAGGAGTAGGATCGTCGAAACAGAGTAATTTTAGAGGTGTTTTCCCATAACCTGGATAAATAGAAATGATATCTCTGAAATAAATTGATTAATTTTTTCTCCTGGAGTTTGAAATTTGCTTAGTATTGCCCTTCTGTAAAAGTAGACAGCCATCATGGATCTTAGTCCTTTGTTAGGGAACCTATTTTTTAATGATTTTTTTAGCTGCTTATTCTGATTTTCCAAGTCGTTTATAGTATTTGATCTATCGGTTTTACTGACGAATTCTCCTATTTTATGATTAGTTTTCTTGTGGATTGCGTTATTGAAAAGCTTTTCTATGCCGTGATATTGCTTAGCACTATCAGTGCATATAATACTCGTGTCTTCATGTACAAATTTTTTCACATATGGCCATAAATCTACCTTCTTCTTTCCGTTTACTTGGAAGAAAAGGCCTTCTTTGTCATCTTGACAGTAAATTCCAAACACGGCTGTAGTCATACTTCCGGATATTCGCCCTCTTTGATATTTCCGCTTGGTCAAGAATGTCTCGTCCAGACTGATAGTTTTTCCTGGTCCTCCCAATTTGCGACTATTATGTGAGGAAACAACTTCACAGATCTCCCGACAAAAATGTAGCATGTCCGTTCGAGTCTCTGAAGAAAAACTTGGATCTCCTCGATGTTGTCTCCAAATGTTGATGTGTTGAAATATTGTATTGATGGGAAGATTTAGAACAAATGCAAATATTATGGCTAGGCAATCACGTATGGGAATTTTCATGTTTTCGAAAAAGGTACCGGTCAGAGGATTCAGAGAGGATGTGCACTTAATTTTGGTATTTTTTTGGGAACAAACATATCGCCAGCCAAGTTTCCTACTTGAATCCTTTCGGGTTTTTAAAGAGTGATGGCATTTTGGACAGACAAACTTACATGTTTCAGATGGTATAAGTCCTATCTCCTGGCAAAAGGCAACAGCTTTTTCTTCACTATAACAACCACAAAACTTCATAAATTTATTTATTTAAAAAACGCATTTTATGCGATGTTATATGCGATGCGCATTTTATTATTTTATATTAATACATAAACTTGCTTTCATCAGATTTGCAACTTGAAACACTAGAAACTAATATTGATAACCTCTTAAAAGTATAAAAAATTTAACCTTTTCCTTAAAAAATGTCATTAGATAAAAATAAAGTTTAAGACCCTCCTCAAAATTTAAATAATATTTTTCAATATTTAGTAGACTAAGTAACAAGTATGTAAAAAATACAATAATATGGCGGTTGTTTCAACTGGTTGCTGTAAATAGCAATCAATTGAAACAACCGCCAGATTTGGCGACTTATCCGAATCTCGCCAACCAGGCCCGACTACGGAATCTGCCCCGCTAAATTTTTTGAATTTGTTGATATTTTATAAACGATTGCAATTTAAAGTCTAAATTTTGGATCATGTTTTGTTCGGCCAATGTAAGATAATCACCAATTTTCCAAAAAATTCTATAAATACTCAACTTTTAAGGATTTCAATGAGATCTTTAAAGTTTATTAAATGCAATTATGTTAAAAAAAATGAGAAAGAAATGTAAAAAGCAACATTTTTTAGATTATTAGAAATTTAAAAGCTTATTTTGGTAAGATCAAGTTCATAAAATTATGTTTATTTTTTTCATTAAGGCTGTTTTAAAATGATATTAAAGATATTTTTTTTGTAAAACTAAAACCTTGATTATTTCAGGGATGTTGCGGCTGCGCCAATTGCGCCAAACTGCGCCAAATCCTAATTCATGTGCTAAACTGCTACAAAAACCGTATTTTGAGCAAAATTGCGCCAAAACTGCGCCAATTTACGATTTTCTTGAAATCGAATTATCAAACTCTCCGCTCACGCGAAGAATACCTTCATCCTTAGGAAAAAAACTCAAATCGTCTATGGAATCTTTTCCACATTTCTACCACTTGAATTCAAAACCAAAACCGATGACGTCAGCTCAATTTGCTGTGTTAAGTCAGTTGAAAAGTCGAAAAATCGCGATTTTTCGCAAAAGTTTCGTTTTTTTTGCGAAGTGTTCCGTTCTTCCCCACGACTTTCGTGGATGGCCGCGGGTGCCGATTCAAGTTGGCTTCTTCTTGCGTCGTTATGACGATGTAGAAAAAAAACTTTACCGTGGTCCGAAACTCACTAGTCCGGTATTCCGGAAGTCGGGAAAAATAAAAAAAATTTTCGGGGTTTTTTTGCGGAGTGTTCCGTTTTTCCCTCGACTTTCGTGGACGGCCGCGGGTGCCGATTCAAGTTGGCTTCTTCTTGCGTCATTATTGTGATATAGAAAAAACAATTTTACCGTTGTAAGAAGGCCACAAGTCTGGTGTTCCGAAAATCGGGAAAATGGCGATTTTTCGTGACAGTTCCGTTTTTCCGCGACTGCTTTTCCTACGGACGTCTTCAACGGCGGTGCAGAAAAAACAACTTTACTTTGGTCAGAGCAGCCTGAGAAGTCTAATAAGATTATTTTTTCTCCATTTAAGTCAGTATTTTCAACCTAAGAAGATTTTCTAAGTTGTAAATTTTTATTGAAAGGTCGATTTTTGCAACTTAGATTATTATAGTGTTTATCTGATTTAAGATTCCAAAAATACCTTCAAAAATACTAATTTCTTACTTTTTTGCTCTACTTAACTAAAATTTTTTGACAATATCGTTTTTGCAATTTAATATTATTACTTAAATAATTATTCTGTTAACTAATTTCCTTAATTTTTATTTCATTTTGTTACATTTTGACTTTTAAAGTGGTTTTAAAACCTGATTTAAGGAATATAATAAGCATAGTGTGCTGTTATTAAAATTAAAATTTGTATTGAAAACTATTATCATTAACAATAACATTATTTTAAAAACATTAAAAATTAATTAAAAGTTTGTTCAGAATTACCATTTAACTTTTAATTTGTGATAAAATGGCTTATCAGAGGTTTTGAATCTGTTTTGTGAATGTACTTTTTCTCTTTTTTAAATTTATAAATGCTTCTATTTTTAAATGGTAAATTTTCTAAGGTACCTTTAAAGGTTTGCAATTTTGCCAGTGGCGGATCTACGGGGGGCTTTCGGGCTGAAGCCCCCCAAAACGTCTAATATTTTACTAAGTTTGTCAAAATGCAAAAAAATTATATCCGAAATTCGGATGAGGCGTACCAAAACGAGTTGAAAAAGTGGGGTTTTTGCCTTAAATTTCCAAAAATTTTCTGGGGGAGGACCCCCAGACCCCCCTTTCAGTGGTTTGAGTATGATAATTTACTACCTTTTACGTATTACCATTGGCAAGAAGATTCAATTGGATTATGAAAATTCTTAGCCCCCCCAAAAACCAAATCCTGGATCCGCCACTGAATTTTGCTAAGACAGATCTCTAGCTGTTCAAACACCTGTTTTTTGAGTAATTTGTCTTATAAATTTTTAGTAGTTTACTTAATCATGCATTGTTTTAAGATTGGGATAAATTATCAGTATATTTTAGTAACAAGAACTATTAACCCTGCTATGGATTTTAATTTTGGTTGTTGCAAAAAATTGATTCGCCCTGTTCCTGCTTTAAAATTAAGATAAATTGCTACAAAATTTAAAATCGGCTGCTACAAAAATGGTTTATTCTGCTACAAATTTTTAATTAAGCTGCTACAAACTGCTTCAAATTTTTAATTTAGTTGCTACAAACTGCTAAAACTTTTGAATTTAGCTGCTACAAACCGCTACAAATTTTAAATTTAGCTGCTACAAAAACTGCTACAAAATGCTCAAAGTTGTGCAACATCCCTGTTATTTACAGATTTAAAATAATAAATTTCAGATTTTAAATTGCTTGTAAACAGGGGTGCATCTAGAAAGAAATTGGGGCCGAAAACGGCCCCTTCACATAATTCCAACCCTCAAAAACGGCCCCTTCACAAAATTCTGATCCTCAAAAACAGCCCCTTCACTAAATTCCGGTTCCCAAAAACGGACTTTATTCAAGCTATATGCACTCACTAAGTGTAATTTTATTTAAAAAAATAATATATTTACAGAAATAGAACCTTATTTTAGAATGAAAAACTATTTTCACAAAATTCAATTATGTTTTTACACAAAATTCAACTCTGTTTTTCACAAAATTTAATACCGTTTTTCACAAAATTCCCAAAAACAGCCCCTGGCAAAAAATCCTGGATGCACCCCTGGTAAAGCAAGAGAATTAAAAGTCCAATTCTACATTTTTTTTATTTTTAGAATGATTGGATTTGTAATGGGGACCAATGATACAACAGATCCACAGTAACAAAAAATTCCCTATCTTTAAGCATAATTAGAACATCCAAATATGCCAAAAATTGATCATGTTGATCGATAATTGATTATTGTATATTTGGATGTTATGCTTACAATATTTAAGAAAATAATAAAAGTTCAATTTCTACATTCAATGTATTTAAAGTCTATGTAAATATGTAATGTACACATGCATTGACATTTATGTAAAATGCTTTGACCAACCTCTTAAAAAAATAGTTTGGTTATGTCTCTAGAGTGGTGGAACTTTTTCAAATTTTAGGTTCTTTCCCTCCAGTCCAAAGGGAATGCTTTAACTATATAAAGGTTTTTTATATGATTATTAGATTCCTTTAAATTCACCGAAGAAGTATCTGAAAGTTTGGCTAAAGGATCGCCTGTCGTCGCCTTGGAGAGCACTGTTATTACTCATGGACTGCCTTACCCTGAAAATTTAAGGTTGTGCCTGTTGTTTTAATCTAAGTTTAGTTTATATATTAATAAGGCTAAATTTCAAAGATGTTTTATGCTTTAAGACAGGCCCGTAGCCAGGAATTTCCCTTTGGTGGGGCACCCACTTTTTCAGGGGGGGGCAAGGGGGTTTTCAGGAGATATCAGGAGTAGGTTTAACTGCCTGACTAGGGAACAAAACCCATAAGTCCATCAGGCCTAGGGAGCTGTTACAAGACTTTTGTTTCTGGAGGAGTTAGGTCCTAAATTTTTCTATTTTTACCTTTTCTGAGTAATAAAAGGCAATTGTAAGTTTTTTAGGCAAACGTAAATTTTCCCTTACAATACATGTTCTCAAGCAAAAAGGGGGCCTGTGGGTCCTTATTAAAAAATTTTAGAAATTTGAAGCTTAAAACCTATTTAGCCCATTTTTAGATCCTTTGGGTAAACTATAAAAGAAACTGCTTCATGTAAGCTCCAAAATTGAAAACAAAAATTTGAAAATCGAGGTGGATCACTCCTTGATAATATTTAAATAGACAATTTTATAAAGGGTGTCAATTCCTAATCCCAATCCCCTTTCCAATCGGTGCTAGAAGTGTATTTTGGTAAGGGCCTAAAAATATTAATCAACCCCTTCCATGCATACTTAATAGATTTAATGTAGTTTGTTATACATTTTTAGTTGAATTTTCGTCCAAGAGAACTTTTTTAATTCGTGTGATCTGTTCTTATATTAATATAAGAGCAGTGTTTTGTAATAATGGAGGATACAAGTATCAAAAGGGAGTCTGGGAAATTTTTGGAAATATAACTCTAAAAACAGGGTTTTAAACTGCTTTTGGTACTTGTAGACCAAAATTCAGACATGCATTTTTAAGTAGAATTTTGAACCTGTTATTAAAAAAAATTGTGAATAATAAAGGTTTAAATACAAATAGGGAGCATGATGGCCCTCCCCCAGAAAAATTTTGAAAATTTCACTGGGATTGAAATTTTGAAAACTGGGTTTTAACCTAGCTAGAAGTAAATTACCTTCTTTTAGGAAAGGGGCAGTTGCCCCTCCCTGCCCCCATGGCTGGCTGTGCTTGTGGATATAATTTGTGAAAATTTTCTAGGGAGCAAATAAAGATGCCAGGGGAGGGCTCAGCCCCCCTAGCTACAGGCCTGCTTTTAGAGTTCTTATTTTGTCTTGGTTTTAAAATAAATTCAAATAAGTTGGAGCTCTCATCTATCTTTAAAATAAAAATAGATAATCAGCTAAAAAATATTGTTTCTATGATTGAAAAAAAATTCAAATATTTCTGTATTGAAATAAGAAATCACGCCTTTTTAAAATCATTGAAATGATTTAACATAAATAATAATCAAGTTAAGCATTAATAAGGCAATTTTATTTAACTTAATGGAAGTTAAATAGGAAGATTAATAGTTGTAAATAATTATTAATAAAAATAACTATTTTAGATGTGCGCTGAAAATGGAAGAAATTGTTCGACAAAACAAAGCAACACCTGCTACTATTGGAGTAATTAATGGCAATATTCATGTTGGTAAGGAAAATAAGTATTTTTTTTAGGGGCACACTGATTAAAGCATGTTCATAATTGATATTGTTTATTTCTTCTACACTTTTCACAATTAAATTTGTTTCAGGTATGAACTTGCAGGATTTAGAAAATTTGGCTTTCGAAAACCAAAGTACCATCAAGATTTCAAGACGAGACCTGCCTTACATTTTGAGCAAGGTGAGTAAAATTCGATGAAATAAACTTTTAAGCATAGAGCAAATTCTATATTTAGGCTAACTATTTGAGCGTAATATCTAAACCTAGTCATCTAAATATTTATATGCAAACTAAATTATTTTTTAATGAATGAATCTAAAATTTTATGAATTCTAACCATTCTTTTATGTGTCACCAGAGGTGCCAAGTTACAATTTGACCGTAATATTTACGGATTCGATAGAAAATTACAGTGTTACGGGCATCAGTTAAAAATTACGGATTTTTGAAGTCTTAAAAATTTCTGGGCTTTAAAAATGTACTATTTGCTTCCCTTTTTCCATGCAAAGTACGATTTTTCATGGTTTCGTCAACTCGTAGCCTGGATGACAACCTGGGGAAACTTTCCTATCGTTTCCATCAATGTTGAGCAGGCCTGGCGAGAGGAAGGGGGGCGAGGGGGTACGATTCCCCCGGGCCCGGATCCGTAGGGGGCCCGGGACCCAAATATTTTCATATTGAGTTCTAAGAGGGATATATTTTTGAATATTTTGGAAATTAATTTGTTCACATACAGGTCCAAAAATGAGTAAATTCCCAGTTTTCTAGGGACATATTTTCAAAAATTTTCTGGGGGACCCCCAGACCCTCTTTATCGCTTGTTACTCATCGTATTATAAAAAAAACGATATTTTTAAGTTGAGTGAAATTCAGATCTTGTCTAGAAATATTTTAAAAATTACAGTAAGCCTATGAATGCATGGGGGGGGTACTTCAGAAAATTTTTGCCCCCTACCTCAAAATGAGAAGTATAGATATATCACTGGGGGCCCGCTTCCCAACCTTTTCCCTGGGGCCCGACTTGGCTCTCGGCGGCCCTGATGTTGAGTGGAATTTGGGCTTGCTATTGGTCTATGGTTTTGTTTGAGGGAGGTCGAAATATTGAACCTTTCTTCCAGGCATGAGTTTCTTGGACAGAAAATTGGGATGTCCAGCTTTTTCATTGATTCGCGACCTGCGAACTAATTGTAATTCAGATAGTCCTTACTTATTTTTTACTTTCCGGATTATACCCCTAAATTTTTGTTGTTTCCAAATTGTCCCCCTTTGTTTTCTTCGCTGGTGGCGGCTCACTGTCCTCAGAATCATCCAACTGCATTACAATTGTCGATTCCTCCGGGGATCCCGAACTTGAGTGATCCCGAATTGTAGAATTGCCGGAAGAACTTTCAGAATTTTTTTCCAGATCTGAAGGATTGCCGAGAGAACTTTCAGAATTGTTATGATTTTAAGGATTGCAAAGAACCTTTATCCTTTGAAGGATTGCCTTTCGGAACTTTTATCCCGACTTCGCTTTAACCATTTATCCATAATTGTTCGGTGAAACAAAATACGTTGATACAATAACGTTCGTGTGGCTCTGAGATAAAAATGATAACAAACAAAAAGTTTATTTGCATTACTTCTTTCACAAAAAGTTTAGTTGCAATACTGCTTTCGCTTTCAACGTTCAGATACAGTGGAAAGGTTCGACATTGCTCCGCCCTCAAAGAGCACCATTAACCAATAGCAGGCCCAGATTCCACTCAACACGATGAAAACGATAAGGAAATTTCCCCGCGTTGTCATCCGGGCTACAAGTTGACGAAACCATGGGAAACCGTATTTTGCATAGAAAAAATGGAACCAAATATAGTTTTTAAAGCTCTAAAATTTTCGAGAATTCAAAAATCCGTAATTTTTAATTGAAGTCCGTAACACCACAATTTTCTATCGACTCCGTAATTATTACAAACAAATCGTAATACTTGGCACCTCTGTGCTAGCACTACAGCTTGTTTCAATTCTTGTGTCAGTTCTTCCTCAGTTAACCCTATTCTGCACAATGACTTTCATTGGTTCATTTCCTTTGTTGTTAGATCTTTATCTTTCTTACAAACCATCTGGTTGGGTTCTTTTATCATTTTCTCTGTATTTAGAAAGTGTTTTTTTGTGTGAAAATTTTTATCATATGAATATGTTAACCACCTAAAGCGAGACACTTTTGCCATATTTCCCAATGTTGGCTTAACTATACTTTTATAAATTTCAGGGTTATAGGTAATTCTTTAAACCTTGTTTTGTGTAACTAGTCTAAAGATCTTACTTTCCAATATCAACAGAAGATCCTCTTTTTCCTCTGTTCAGAGATCAAGATTTTCACCCTCTTTAAAGTTTTAATACCAAAAACCTATTCACTGCTTTCAAGATGTTATAGCAAGGATTCTTGTGAAATTTCATAGAGTTTCGATGCAATTTCTGGCTGTGTCAAACCCTGAAACGTTGAAACCCTTGTAGCTCTTGTAACTCTAGGTATATAGAAAAAGCTTAAACATAAAATTAAGATAGTGTTGCATTACAATCCAGATTTGAATCATGAGTAAATTTTACAGTCTCCAGTTCATGTGAGTTGCAGAGCAAGTTAAAACAATGACTGGGAAAAAATTATTAAAAAACATGGGAAAAAACAACTTTTTTAAAATTAAACTGACCATTTCTTTGAAATTACATCTTCCCATTGGTATTCATGAAATAACCATTTGTTACTTACAAAGTAAAATAGAATACCAACTGACTTGTTAAATAGAATATTACAACCTATGATTTGTTATAAAATAAAAAACCAACTGGTTTTAATAAAGTAAACAAACTTTCTTATTTCATTAGCAGTTATAAAAAACCGTTTATTTAATTCACTTACCTTTTTTCATTATTTGTAAGAAACCACCTTGGTATATTAAGAAAAAAATTTGGTTTTAACCATGCTAGCCCTGTTTGTGCGTATAATCTAAATTTTGACGAAGCAATACATGATAATTTACGTTTTTTGGATTGCATGTGTTTGATTTAAGTTCTCATGATCTTTCGTCTGTGCATCTTCTTATTACTTTTTATATTAATAGTTTAAAATCTAGTTGTAGTTTAAATCTGTGTAATGTTCTTTTATAATGTATTCAACAATATGCTTGTTTGTAATTATATAACTAGTACTTTGCAGATAACTGTGCCTATAAGGTCTTCTTGAAATTATCACTTGTGTTTAAAAGTACTTATTAAATTTAATTTTATTAAAAACTTTTGCCTGTACAAATTTTATGAAATTTTTAATAATATATCCGATCAATTGGATATTTTTAATATGCTGTTTATTTAATAATCCAAATGATCTCATTTGCTATATTAATGTGTTAGCTGCTATTTATGTTGAATGTACTTGTATTTTACTTTTTAATCAATGTAACACTATAATTGGAGTTTTCTGTTGTGTACATCGAAATAAATTTCAGGGTTTGAGTGGAGGAACTACTGTAGCTGCTACTATGGCTTTGGCCTACAGAGCTGGTATTTCTTTATTTGTCACTGGTGGAATAGGAGGGGTTCATAGAGGGGCTGAAACAAGTAAGTAGTTGGTGTTCTTTTTTAAATTTTATTCTTAAAAAGCAAAGTTTCAAGGAATGAATATTTCTTCATTAGCAATGGTTAATGCAGAAAATTCATGTTCTTGATTTTTCAACTGTTCATATAGTAAAAAATTTTGAAGGAAATTAATTGGATTATATAGTTTAAGAAAATAGATCAGAGTTTCTCAAACGGTGGGTCGCGACCCACTGGTGGGTCGCCAGTCAGCTTTTGGTGGGTCGCGAGAAGATTTTTAATTTTTCTGAATATGAAGTATTTTTTTATAATTTTTTAAGCACGTTTTTTTTACTTTCGAATTATCAAACTATTATTTCAACTTTTGAAATTTATCAAATTACCATATAGCTAAAAGAATAAAAATTTGAGGAAAAACTACACTACTTGATGTCAAACAAAAAAGACAATGAATGTTAACCCGTTAACGCCCGAATTAATTGTACCGAAAATATTTGTATGATTATTTCAAATTGGTGTAATTATGACCTAATTAAGACAAAAAATCCAAAATTTAAACATTTTGTTAATTAGTGTGGAAATTACAGCCCGTCCTCGTTTGAGGACGCTGGGCGTTCCGGCGTAAAAAAATCAAGAGATCAGAAAAGTCAGCAAATAGGAAAATAACGTATATAGGTATGCCAAACAACTTAAAATGGACTAGTTACAGTATTTTATAAGACTTTATGATGAAATTAATTATAAACTACACTTTTTAGCATTATTTTTATTAATTTTAAGAATTTATCTCCTTTTGAGTAAATCAAATGGTACAGATTTTTGTGTTGTACGAAGTGTGATAGTTGATAGTGAGGGAAAACTTTTATTAGGAGATCATGAGGAACATGATAAATACATGAAAATTCACTACATATATGATACATGAACAAAATGCGCGTTAATTTTGAATAAATTCTAGCACTTGGTATGATATTTGGGAAAACAAGGTGCTCAAAATATGATTTACAAAATATGTCACATCGACATTTTATTTCCCTTATTAAATTTATGTTCACAAATCCCCTTAGGTACTTTTTCTATTTATTCCGAGATTTCAGAGGACATCGAGCTATTTTATTGCCTTTTTATAGTCTCAAAATCCTGCAATTCTGCAATAGGTCCTCACAATTCTTCAATCGGTAGAACCTATGAGCCATTGTAACTACTAAAAACCCTTCTAAAACAAAAATAAATATTATTAACTACCTTATAATAGTTGGAGAACAGCTTTAACACGATAATAGATCAAAAAATTCCAAAAACTGTAATGAGCAGAAATCGGAAAAAGTTGTCTGGAACGCCCAGCGTCCTCAAACGAGGACAGTAAAATTGGACGTCATTTTTGAAAACGAAATTTTTTTAAAAGTTACTAATTTTCTTTTATATGTATACATATGACCTTAATTTGAAATACTACAGAAAATAAAATTATTACCTTGACTTCAGCCGATGTAGCTAGACAGAAAGGCAACACAAGTGTAATACATGAAAAAAGCGCAAAATTGCGAGCCAAATCAAGGACCTTAAAACAAACCCAGACACTTGATAATTTGTGGCATGTTTTGTAGTATTGCCATCTATCGTCATGCAAAATAAACAATCGTTTCCGGAAAAAGGAAAGATTTTACACACCCTTTTATGCACTGTCCTCAAACGAGGACGCTGGGCGTTAACGGGTTAATACGTACTATGTGTGTCACGATAATGCAAATCTAGTCGGTTGTAAAAATAAGATTTGAAAAAATATTCAATGTTTCTCTCCATCCACACCGGGGGAGCAATGCAAATTTTAAGAATTTTCTTGGGAAATGATGCAACTGCAATTTATCCCATATGGCTAAAAAAACAAGTTAAAACCCTGTATTTAAGGAAATTTCAAAATTTTCCCTGGGGGAGGACCCCCAGACCCCCTTTTTATTGTGGGGATCTTTGTTAGCCTACAATTAAACTATTTCATACGCTCAAATTCTAATATTTACTTTTAATTTTTTAAAAATAAAAACTTCTCTTCTAATACGTGCATGTAATAATTTATTGTTGTAACAAAATAGTTGGTGAACACCCCACAGTCAAGAAGTTTTAATTCTGTGGGGGAGGCATGATATAATTATCTCATTTCAGTTAATTATAATTAACTGAAGTCAGTGGGTCGTGTTGGATTATGTTTCTCAAAAGTGGGTCGCGATGTTAAAAAGTTTGAGAACCCCTGAGGTAGATAACTAGCACTATCTGTTTTTTATGTACAACACTTAGGCTATTGACTTATTATTGAAATGCCATAACAAACATGTGGCAACATTAGTTCAAAGTAAAAATATTTTGTCGAATTAAAAGTAAGTGTTTTGAGATTTTACTTTGCTTCTCTGTATATTACGAGGGTCTTGACTTCTATGGAGGGTCTACCGAGAGAAAAATATGGTGCCCTCTGTTAAGGAAATCTGAAAAAATCTCAACTAACAGAATCTACTTTTAATAATAATAAAAAAGGTTCAGTAATTGAAAACGTTAATGAAAATCTATAATAAAATAGGAAAAAGTTATTACGTAAAAATATTTTAAAGAGCTAATTAAATCAATATACAGTAAAATCCTGTTATAACAAACTTCACAGGACCGTATATTTTCGTCGTTGTAACCGTACTATCGCTAATTCAAATAAAAACGTTTGGGGAATTTTTTGGACTTTCGTTGTAACAAGATTTTTTGTTGTATCGGTATTCATTGTAACAGGATTTCACTGTGTAAGTATTATGTTATAAATTCGTTTTAATTTTTCACCAACAGTTTTAAGCCAGTTGTATCTATCAAATTTTACATAGAGATTTTCTTTAAAGTGATTTGAAAAAATATGGTTATAATTCTTATTTTTTTCCTAAAACATTATCCATCTCGGGTAAAAATTCTTTTTCTCAAGAAATTGTACTTTAGAATTATTTATTCAGTAATTCAGTGTTCTGTAATTCTTAAAGTTAATTATCATGCAAATGGAGATTATATTTCCAAAATTATAGTATCTGTATTTCGGACGTAAAAAATTTAATACTTGAGATTCTTGGGTAGTGATGAAATCTTAAAGCAATCCACTCTTTATGTGAAAGTTACTGAATAAATTCCCTGTATGCAGCAAATTTAAGGATTTATCATGTGAGAAAATTGTGCTTATAGTATGTGCCAAGTTTTCTTCTTGATAAATGACCACTTATTACTTTTATAGTTTATGAAAATTAATTGAATACAATCACATATTCAATTGTGTATCGTGTGTGCTGATTTTTCATAAGTCACATTCAATAATTTCACCAATATCTATTATTTTGTCATTCTAAGAAATTTGACTCGTAAAAGTCATTATCAGTGAGTGCAATATCTCTCTTGGCTGTGAAACCAGATTTCTAAAATAAGATGCTGTGACTTCATACAATCATTCAGAACAGCAAAACACTGATTTTTTGTGCCAATATAATTTTCTTAAATATCTAGGTATGGATATAAGTGCAGATTTGTATGAACTTTCTCGAACACCAATGACAGTTGTATCTGCTGGAGTGAAATCTATACTTGACATCGGAAGAACTTTGGAGTATTTGGTTTGTATACATTTGGTTTTTCTTTTTCTTTTAAGAGTACTTATTTTTATGTCTTTTTTTCAATAAAGAAAATTTGAAAAAGAACATAGTTGTCAATTTATTTCTAAAAGAGCTAGCAACATGGAAAATTTGCTACTCATAAGAAATAATTGGTACATTACCTTATTTTTTATTTTATTACTCAGAAAGTTTCAGAGGGATAGACAGAAATATTTCAATTTTTTATGACTGGGTCAAGGCTATTTTTTTAAAGTTAATTTATGGAATTTCAAATAATTAAATGGTAATTTAAGATTAAAGTGTTTTAAATTAGTCAAATTGTTGCATTGTTAGTACATTTAGCATTGAGTAATTTGGACACCATCAGAAAAGTAATAGAGCATAGTGAGAATGATGCTAATATTGAAAAAATAAATATCTTTAAATTTAGTAAATTATTTTTCTTAAATATTGCACTGTAAAATTCCTCTCCTTTTATTTTAAATTTAAACATTTAAAAATACTCTCCTGAGGATTTAGTTTTTAGGATATTTTTACTTATTTTGTACAAATTTAATTTGATTTGATTTTAATCTAGGGTTAATCAAAAATCACATTAAAAACTCCTTAGCTCTTAAATTATTTCATATCCCTTCAAATTAAAACTCTTGGTGGGATTAAGTCAGGAACGTAGAAACACGAAGCCTGGAAGCTACATGAGACTGCATTTTAACCCCTTTATATAAGTCCACCAATATAATAAAATTCCTGATGAATATTCCCACTGTCTTTTTTTTAAAGTCTACATTTTATTTGTGAACTGAATTTTTAGCATACTGTAAGTAAATCAACTGACACTGTTAATTTTTAAACTATTGGGTCATTCCATGTGAAATCAACCAAAAATTCTCAATTCTCAACCTGACCCACTCCG
The DNA here is from genome assembly GCA_024610705.1 of Tetragnatha versicolor. Lineage (NCBI taxonomy): Eukaryota > Metazoa > Arthropoda > Arachnida > Araneae > Tetragnathidae > Tetragnatha > Tetragnatha versicolor. The sequence continues at coordinate 19,634,465 of JANDEH010000002.1, read as the reverse complement.
ATTTTAACAAAAATTTCAGGAATTGTTCTTTTCTGTAAAATAAATGAGAAAATGTTTTTATTATTCAATTTTATCAGTAATTTTTTTATTAAAAATTTTTGAAGAAAGAAAGAAAATGCAATTTTTTGCTCTTCAATGTATTTTAACTCCAGTTATATTTGTATTATATTTGTCTATAGTTGTCCAGTTATGTTTGTTTGTTTGCCAGTTTTATTACCCCTCCTTTTAAAGATAATTTTGCAAGCTTTAATTTGATATAAATCCACGAAATAAATTTACTTTCATGGTTTCTTAAACAAAAAGGCTTTTAAAAACAATGTAGGTATCCTTCAATTTCTTTTAAAATAATACATATATTTATAATAGCATCGTTATAAATTATATCTGAAATTTACAGAATGGGACCGCCACTTGATCAGGAGTTATAGCAAAAAGAGTCATGATTGATTTCACATGGATTGATTTCAAAGATATTGATTTCACATGGATTGATTTCAAAGATATTGATTTCACATGGAGGAATGACCCTATTGTAATTTACCAATTTACTTTTCTTTGGATTCCGTATTTAATATAACGTAGAGAAAATTTCTGTTTGTGCCACATGGTGGTAACTTGCAAAGAGATATGGTTCAATGAAAGAACCCCCCCCCCACTGAACTGGATCATATATTTCACTAAAATGTTATCAAACTTCGCACTTACAAAATCCATATCATGCATGACTCCATTTCCAACTGTCCGCATAACGGAGTAGGTATTTGAATTTGGACTTCACTTCAGAGCTTGGATCTTATTAAAGTGCTTCATACATGAAATCCAGTCCTTCATGGTCGAAAAGCCACCCTCCCTCCCGTCTGCTCTGGGCATTTAGCATAACTCTCCGGCAGCCAGTATTTATGTAATTCGATCCTATCCTCTCAGCGCACGGAGCATAATCCTGCATTAAGCCTTGATAATTGAACGTAATTGGCTTTGGGAGCCATTACGGGAAAATGGACCTGCTGGACTCGGAAGTGGTGGCAGGACAAGTCAAAATCCCATTCACAGGCATGGCATGTTAATGGCTATATCTAGTTCATTTTTTTTTAAATCAAGAGTGTCGTTTTTTTAAAGAGAGTTCTGGAAAAGGATTCATGCCATTAGGCAGGCTCGGACTGGCCATGCGGGCATTTGGGCAAATGCCCGGTGGGCCGCTACTCATCGAGGGCCGTTTGTGGGCCGCCTACAACCAAAATATTTTAAGAAAAAGATCCTGTAACAATGAATCCGCACTCCCCAGGAATTTCCAACTAGCGGCCCACGAATTATTTTTGTGCGGCCACCAAACCAATAATTTACCAGCAATTAAATTCATTAATGATGGCATGAATTACAGAATTCAAAAACGTATTATATTATTTAAAATATTTTTATGGACGAATTTTCCTGGTTTCATCTTCAAAAATTCTACGGCATAAAAGGAGCGAACCTTTTCGGATGTCACCCAAAAGGGTCCCAAATGAGTTAAAACAGTACTTTTAAGAGTAAAATTTCCAAAATTTTTCTGGGGGAGGACCCCCAAACCCCCCTTTCTATTTTAAGCTACATTATTTAGAATTTCTTTTAATATTAAGTTCATCAAGATGGAAATTCTTTCTATACACTGAATTTACCAACAAAGAATTATAAGTCTATTTTGAGTCGTATCCAATTAGGGACTTCAAGCTGGATATTAGACTATTTCTTAGGGGTCAATTTTCAAAAGAATTTCTTGGGGAGGTAGCACGATCCCCCCCCGAAAATTTTTAATTCTATGAAGTTATATTTTCCATGAAAATTATGCAGTGGGCCGATTCAGAGTTAAAATGCCTGGGCCGAAATTTCTTCCCAGTCCGGCCCTGCCATTAGGTGGGAAGTATTACAACACATCGAATGATCTCTGAACTTTAAAATTTTGTTGAAATATGAGTAAAATCATATTAATACACAAGGATGTAAAGTGGATTGATATATCTATACTTTTACGCTTATTCACAAAGCCCGCAAGGTTTTTATAATTTGATATAATGCGCATGCGTCACAAAGAAATAACATCTCTAATAAAGTTTTAAAGTTACTGAATCCCCGCTGGAGCAGTAGTAAGATGCCAGCGTAGCATACGGCAGTTCGTGGGTTCTATCCCCAGTTAATTTTTTATAAAGTTTCCAAAAAACAGCAAAAATCAAGTCCACACGCATGCGCATTGCTGACAAAGTATGAAAACCTTGCGGGCTTTGTGAATATGCACTATTTAATTTACTATATTAATGAAACCTTTATCCACTATTATTATAGAAAGTGAGGTATTAAAAACCAATTAAGGAGCCAATTGGTTAAAAAACAATTGAGGAGCTGAAATTTCAGCTCTTAAATTGGTTCTAGGGTTCTAAGTCCCTGAACCGATGATTTAAATTCGATATTAAAAGATAACGCGTCAATATTTTTTCAGATAATTTTACAACTAGCACCCCTAGCTCGTTAGGGGTGCATTTCCGACCCCCCATTCCTCGGTGTTTCTGAGTCGTCTAGGTGTGTCCTACCCCTCCTAGAACTTATGAAACACTTATCTGAACCACCCTGCATATCAATCTATATTTACATGAACATAGTAATTTTTTTTAACTCTTTAATGATACGTCCGCTTGAACGAGCATGAAATGAAGAAAAGTGGTCTTGGTTATCCACCGATCAAGTTGGAGGTTAGTTTTTTTACAATCTAATTTTTTTTAGAATCATGCTCTTGCAATACCACATCATCTCTAAATTTTAAACAAAAAATGAACAAAATATGATAACTAGTGGTTCCCAACTCAAATATGTCTGCGGACCACTTCACCTTAATTTTATTTGCCCCACCATGGCGCCGCTCAGTTTTAATTAATCTCATCCAATACTTTGCTACATCATCACATTTCGTTTCTACTTTGTAATAAACAACAGTTGAAGAAAGTGAAATAAATCATAGGAGAGAAAGGTAACCAAACATTTTTTATTTATGAGATGGGTGATTTTTTACTTATGTTTCTTGCATCTATGGTTTTATGGCATCAATGCTTACTTATGATACAATTTCCTGGAATATGTGATTAGAAATTTTTTTTTAATTTCCCCCCAATTTTGTAAGATTTTAAAGAAATTTGACTAATGTCTGAGGATTCTGAAAACTATATTATTCGTTCGATAATGTGACTCTTTGGAAATTCTGAGATGGTAACAAATGGATTTGGCGCAACATTATCATCCATAAAGATAAAATCTTGACCCGAATCACCCCTGAAAAAAACAGGTGGTCCAAAAGAACCATAGTTAAAGAAAGATTTTCCTGGAATATGTCACAAGAAAAAATATTTTTTAAATTACACGCAATTTTGTAAGATTTTAAAGAACTTCTCACGGACCACCTCCGATGGCCTTATGGGAACCACCTGTTGGGAACCACTGTTGGGAACCACTGATTTAGACTGTAGGAAGTTATGCTCCATGAAAATCTAAGTCTACCAGATCGTTCTCCGAAATAGATCCCATGCTTTCCCGAGGACAAGAAACCTTTTAGCCTCCTTTACGTATATCCTATCTTGGATAAGGTGTCTGTTTCTCCAGGTGCTTCTCTGGAATTTTATGGTGCTTCTATGCTTGAGTATGGAATCAAACCAATTAATTTTTTGGACAATAACCTTTTATTTAAAAGCGATATTACGGATGTTATTGAAGATCAGTAAAAATAACTTTTAAGGGTTTATACATATATGAAATAATTATCAGTAAAATCACACAAAAGATAAGTTTTGAAGAGGTCAGATTTCTCCCTTGAAACTGTGTTATCCTTATGAACCATTTCAACACCACCTATGCATTATAAAAATTTTCACTTATCCCCTGAAATTATGTACCATGGTTCTTAAGAGCCATGGTCTTAATACATAAAGTCCAAAATTTTGGACCACCTGCTTTTTTTTCAGTGGTGATTCGGGTCAAGATTTTCTCTTTATGGATGATAATGCTGCGCCAAATCCATTTGTTACCATCTCAGAATTTCTAAAAAGTCACATTATCGAACGAATAATATAGCTTTCAGAGTCAGACATTAGTCAAAACAAACATATGAGAACTTCAAAAATAGGCTTACCGCCCGCCAACTAAGGATCTAAGAGCCAGTGGTAGAAGTGGGTCAAACAAAAGTGGGGGGATGGTCAAACCCAAGGCCCCCGAGAGTGCCCCCTTTTATCCTTTTTGAAAATTTTCATGCTCGTCTAAATTTTATCAAATACGTCTTATTCATGCATTTTCTGAAAGTAGGATCTGATCCTTAAATTTTCTGCCTTACAAGCATTTATAGAACTTAAATTAAAACACTGCTTAAATTTTACTTCAAGTTATTAAATTAAAGATACTTTTACTTCTAAATTTTTCTTTTGAAATGAAAAATGTAGCTTTTATAAACCTTGGATTAATAACTGGATGAACCCTAGTAGAATGTAAGATATCAAATATTTTTCTAAATTATCTAAGCATGCATAATTTACAAACATTACTGTTCCTTATTACAGCCTCAATTACCAATGATTCAATGAAATATATTTAGTTTCACTATATACTATAATCAGAAAGAACTAAAATTATCATATTCATTTAACATGTGAAAAACTTATTTCTTAAAGCAGGTTACGTATAAAAAACAGTAATCAGTAACAATTATTTTACTTAGAGTAACTTCTAGTTGTTTTTTTTTTAAATGGAAGGAGGGATTTTAGAAGTGGGGGATGGATTTTAGTAGAAGTAGAAGTGGGGCACGGATGGGTATTTTTAAGAAAAGTGCCGCACTTCTAGCACTGCTACGTGCTAAAATCTGCCCTAAAGGAAGAATAAAGAAGTGCAACTTAATATCTCCCCTTAAAAAATCACACTTAAAGGTATTCCACACGCTTAAAATCATACCAAAAGTTCGGGAATATCATATTCTGTACAAATAACAGGAATGTTTTACGAATACCATGAATCTCTCGCAGGCATGTTTTTGTTACCGTTCCGAATGTGTATGGAACTTCATTACCAATGGAGGGCCTTTATACCCCCTTCAACTATTAGGTTGACCCTGGGTCATATAAACCCACTCTTAGAAGATACAATGACATGATTGTCATTGATAAGGAACTAAGATTTGTGCTATTATTAACATTTTCCATAATTTTTGGACGAGTGTATACTGTATAGTTAAGAAATTTTGATTGAAACTTTCACAGCATTTAAGAGGAAAAATAGTATATAAACTGCGGATAAATATACTAACAGAAGATAATTTAAAATTAATTGCATATTACGTAATCATAAAATGAGTGGAAGTACTGTGATTCACATTAATATAATATTAAGAATTTTTTTTCCAACTGGGAGGGTGCAGGTTCCCCATCTGACACATTTTGTGGAATTCACTCTGCTGAGCTCGCAATATCTCTTTTCTACAACTTTTTACTAATCGTTAGCGTTTCTTAACTTTCACACTTGTCCTCAAGGAGTATCCGTCGTCAGTTCGATTCTGACCTCCCCCTGGGTGTAATTTCCTTCCTTCTTGTGTCAGTAAAAATTCTGTTGTGTTTGTCTTACTTGACGAAGGTGTATAAGCGGATCCTTGAGATCAAGCACACATACCGGAAAATATATGTTACCACAATCCAATCCAATCCAATTGTCCTCAAGGGACGTCAACAGTTTTTTTTTCTTCGCTCGGCCATATATACCATTGGCCCCGGGCAACTTAGTGTCGGCGAGACATCTTCGTTTCTCAATCTAATGCCAGTAGATTACTTACTTAATACTTCAGAAGTTTTGTTGGCATTTCTGGGATGCATTTTGACACAACACAGGCATTCCTCATTACGTTTATGAAGAAAATAGTGAATGAAATTGGGGATCAATTTGATCCAGTGGTTTGCGTAAGGAATGTAAACCCTTGGAGGGAATAATAAATTGACTTGTATTTGGGATAGAGCTTGATGAATGTGTTATTAGCAAATTATATCTTCTATAGCTAGGGAATCCCGTGTTCTTTGCCGACCTCATTCTATTTTCTTTTCCCTTCAGCATTAATTGGTAATAAACAGTACTAGGGATTTTCATAAGATAGACGATAAGTGAATGTATATTACAAATTTTAGTGCGTGAGGCATTTTAACTCATTACACAATCAGCAAACAATTTAAGCTAATTTCCTGATAATACTTTTTTAATAAAATGTGCAAATATGGTAAAACAGGGCGATTTGATACAAGGGGCACATTGATGCGCTTTCAATATCTCAAAAACTATCAAGGTTATTTAGGTCGTGTTTTTACGAAAAGTTGTCTTTGTTTATATGCCTACGCATAACATATGAAACCGTTAAGCTCAATATTAACCCATTAACGCCCAAATTATTTTCGATCAAAGTAGAAAACTCGAACTTCAGCCCATTCCTATTACAAAATAAATGAAGCAAACGCAAAAAACACAGGGTATTAGGATTGAGGGATGTTTTCTCTTGCCATATGTGCAGTTTGGTTACTGTTGGGTGAATTTAAGGTAATTTAAGAGAGCATTTATGACTATATTTAGCGATCTAGAAATAGATCACTGGGGGCGCTAATGGGTTAAGTCTATAAATTTTAGTGAAAGAAACTAAATTTTTTTCGTCAGAAATTTTCAAAAGTAAATTTCTAAGTAAAATCTTCCTGAAGCTATATTCTACTTGGAATACAGAGATCTGTAAATTCAAAAAGCAAGTTTATCCTTGTTACCAATTGGGGGTCTACTTAAATTTTAAATAACCTTTGCCAATTTTTTAAATCAAGGTTTTTGTTCAAAAACAACAAATGGGGCAAATTGATGCACTTTGAGGTGGGGTACTTTAATACACTCGGGGGCACATTGATACAGATAAAATTTCCAGATTTTGCGTTGGGAGGTAAATTTATCTCAGAAATTAAAAAAATAAGGGTAAATTAGATCTACAGTGAAGGATATTTATGTCAATTTTTCAGTCTTTGGGTTTTACAAAGGGTTTAAGATTGGAAACTGCTTGCACTCTGGCTATAAGTATTTATAAACTTTCTAAAAGAAAATGCAGTTGATAAATACTAGACCAAACGATGGGATCAAGGACTCTGAAGCATCTGAGAAGTTCTTAGCGCTTTTACAGGTAACAAAGAACTGTATTAAAAAAACCCCAGTGACTAAGTAGTACTATAAATGGCCAAACACTAACCAGTTAATTAGTGTCACATTTTAAATTTCTGGATGATTTTCGACTAAAATAACTTTGAATTTTATTCAAGAGCAACTGACACACACACACGCACGCACGCTTGAATTTTGCTTATCAAACTGCTCCACTTTTCCCTACTCCTGGATTTTTTTCATTTACCTTAATTTTTTGCTCTCTGAGACTTTTGCCACCGTACAGCCCTGTGAAGTGCAAAAGGTATTTTTCCACACAAATATCCCTATAGACATTTATTCCCTTTCGCCTACAGATTAAACTAATCTCTTCATTTTTGAGTACTCTTGAGCTCTCCAACAAGATTATAGTTCAAAAATTCCTTCGAGTAACTGTTTGTTCACAAACAGAGAAGAATATTTTCTGTTTCGATATCTTTCCCGAGACATGTTTATAGTTGCATCTAAAAGTAAAACCATTGTTTTTCCCTCATGAATCTGTTTCTCCCCTAGGAAACACTCGGAGTCTGTGTGGCGACATTTGGTGCTTCAAAGGAATTTCCGTCATTTTTTACGCCCGCCAGTAAATTCTCGGCCCCCTGCAATGTGGAAACATCTCTGGATGCTGCTCGTCTCATAGGTAATAGAAATTCTCTTTTCTCAGTCTATTCTCGCTACAAATGCTTGGCTTTGTCTCCAACTTTATACTGTTACAATCTTCACTGTCAGAAAAATTCCGCTATTTTTACGCAAGTTTCTCCCATCATTTTGACGAAAAGTTTTCGTACGCCAAGGAAACGCGTTTTTTTCGAGTTAACGTAAAAATTCTGTTAACAGCAGCTATTTCTCCCCAGCACGCATGCTTTTTCTTGTTTGGTTTCATTTTTCCCTTCAATCTGGGAAAAAAATTTAATTAAGCTCATGTCACCTGTAAAAATGAGTAGTTTTGTTGCTCTTGATATTACAGATTTTAAGAGATCGATTATATTATCTTCCAACAGCTACTCAAGACAGTGTCGTCACATATCGTCACTTTCTATAAAAAAAAGAGTTTTATTAAACCATAATGAGGTAAATGAGGTACCTACCTAGGTTACCCTAGGTAAATAAGCCTGGAGAATGCATCGAAATTAGTTACAGCGCCCCTAGCGGTGAAATTAAAAAGTTAAAAAAAATTAATTTAAAATCTAAAAGAGATAGAGCAAAAACCTCAATGATAGTACTGTTGCCAACATCATGAAGAACTCACTGAAAAAAAATTCATGAAAATATCTTGAATATTCACCGAGATATTAGCATGTGAAAATAGCACTCTTCAAAGAAAAAGTTCGCATATTTGCAAATATTTTTGATTTTTTGATTAAATTTTGTGTTCTTTAAACAAAAAAAACACAAAACTACAAAATAACACTGAAAAATTTGCAAATATCCGAACTTTTTCTTTTTTGACCCCTGAAAAAGTGCAATTTTCTCACATGCTAATATCTCTGCGAATATTCAAGATATTTTGATCAAATTTTTTTCAGTGAGTTCTTCATGACGTGGCAACAATGCTATCATTGAGGTTTTTGCTCTATCTCCTTTAGTTTTTAAATTATTTTTTAACTTTTTAATTTCGCCGCTAGGGGCGCTGTAAGTCCTCTCAGTGGATTCTCCAGGCTCACTTACCTAGGGGTAGACCTTATTTCCTTGACCCTAGGAGGCGTTGGTTCCAAATAAAAGCTGTGCAACGCAATTTTGAAACACCCTGTATGGTTTTTATCGACATTGGTTTTGAAAGAAAGACATTTCTTCAAGTTACAAGAAAATATCTCCTAAATAAGGGAAAAAGAAACGAAAGCAATGTTCTTCAAATAAATGGAGCTATTGCAATTATTGGATGATGGTTTTGGTATTCGATATTATATTTTGCGTAGAGTTGTGATGGAAAAAAACCACATTCTCTTGAACAGAAATTTAAAAAAATATATATATACGTCGCTGGTCCAAGAAACCAGTAACTACAAGATCCTAGTCCATACACACTTACGAAGGTTCATTCACATGCCCCTATTAAATTAACTATTTATTTCAAAATAAATAGCTGTTAATTAAGAACATTGACCTTAAGTATCAAATAAGACCTTAAGTATCACCTGTTAAGTATGATTAAGTATCAGTAATTTGCTTTCATGTAACCCATTTGAAGTTTGGGAATACTTTTAAGTCCCACCAGGATTTTTGTGCAGCAACGTCCATCCAACAACAACAGGGGGGGTTATACGATTTTATTTGCAGTAATTATCACAACGTTTTTAGTTTCCTAAAGAAAATCCTATGTGTTATCTAAAAGCTCTTATGAAAATCAAGCTGATGTGTTTAAATGGTATATTACTCATTAAATTATTTTTATTTCTTCTTTTAAAAAACTATCCCAAATTACTATTTAGTTCTTTCTAATTGGTTTAGAGGCTCATCAATTTAAGTATGTGATTTACTTAAGCGATAAAATGAGTTCAAAAAGCTAGGAAATCCAAACTGTAATTTTGATAATCACCCCAACTACCGATAAGCCGCTTAAAGAAATTAATTTCGTCGCATAAAAAATAAACTTACTTTTTCAAATAGTACTACATTATGATGAATTTCGAAGTTGAACGTAATCAAATCAAATAAGGCTGAATTTTAAAAAAAATGTCTGAAGTATTTTCGCGTTCTCCGGGGAAATATAATTACTTCTCATTTAGAGTGATGGACGAATTCTGGTCTGTATTTTTAAATCTCAGTGCATCTACCGCACACAGCAGGGCAGTTTATTATTTCAATTAAAATGAACTTTTTCTCTTTCTTATTGCTTTTTACGAGATCCAGAATTGATAGTGCTATATAAGTGCTACTTTTAGAATCCCAAAGCCATAATCCATACATCTTTTGAGTCAGGTAGAAAGGTTTCCGTTATTTTTAATGCCTTATAGTCTCCCTTAAGAGGATTTGTTTCCTTTTCGCCTAATGTATGAGAGAAGAGCCCTGTAATTGTTAATTGTAGCGGCGTATGAGATGGAGATGGGTTTCTAAATTTAGCTGTATCTCTGAAATGCTTGAGTTGAAATATTTACTCGACAAGTATGTGTGCGGAAGTAGTAACACAAAGAGTTATTAGATTATTTTGCATTACTGATTATTATGCCCTACATGAAGTATGTGCGTTCTTTTAAAAAATGAATACTAAAACACTTAAGATGGCACATGTAATATAATACTTTAAATGTGCAAAATATATTTCTTTTTGAGACGTGATTTGAGACGTTTTTTTTAAATTGTTGTAACACTGGAAAATAGTTTGGATGTGCGTGTACCCGTGGCAAATGATGATTTAACCCTTTTAGTTTTACCAATTCGAGATTGCCTGAATTCCATAGAAAAATTGGGGCGGCTAGAACTGAAAGGGTTAGAATATTTTTTTTTCAGATACGGTTTAGAAAGTCATTTGCTTTATTTTTATTAAATCAAGAGATTCATTTTCATAATAATCGTCATTCACTTCATTAAAAACCTTTAAAAAATGGATTTATGTACATCAATGTTCCCATCTTTAAATTAATTATAACAAGTAACACAAGGATCTCCAACAACATCTCAGATGAGTTCGCAATAATTAAGGAGGAATTTAGAAGTTTATTAGGTGTACAAAAATTAATTGAATGCATTTGAATAAAAGAGTGCATTTGTAGATAGAAAGAAATAGTTGTAATTGGTATTTAAGAGATATGTGTATTTGGTAATTGCATAATATTTTAAAGTCGCAAGTTATTTAAATTAATTTATTTTTTACCTTTTTTAACTAGTCCTAAATTTGATGTCGAATAAACGTTATTTTCACACTTTATGAAAAAAGACAAATCGTTCATAGGTGAAAAATAATTTGAAACGTTGCAAAATGAGTCATAATGGAAGAATTTTTTATTAATCATATAAAAAAAGCATAGGTATTTTGAAAAATTCCTAAACTCACTTCTGTGGATAAAAGAAGTTATTAGAAAAAATATCACATATGTGAAGTATAGTGCAACTTCGGTTACTTGCAAGTCTGTAATTTGAAATAGTCAATCATGGTAATGGAAGTCCTTAGTCACTTGAATTTCTTAATTTAATTTTACATTTTAATTACATATAATAAGAATTTCTTTGGATCCGTGATAAGATTTCTTCAGGTTCAAGTGATCCAAGTTATAGTTTATTGATAACTAACCTTTGTTACTTTTCTCAAAAGTATTAATCTTCCCTAAATTTATAACGGATTTAATTACAGCATTGTGAAATAGTCTATTTTCATGTTCTCCCTTCATAATAAACGTAACAACCTGTTTATCACGAAAACAGTGCTAATTTGATCAAACGTAACACCCTTTTTTGTACTCATCTTCTTGAAATGCGAATGTATAGTAATTAGTATCAGAGAATTCGTTTATTGGCGTTGGGTCTTTTACATTTTTAGGAATGTTTAATTAGAACGAACGATTTTGAGCCTTGTGCGTGACTAAAAGCAATAAAACACCTTTACTAATGGCAGAGATACGTATTCCTTTTGTGCTAATGTTGTTGTAATAGCTACACAATTTGTTAAAATTGCTATCTCGTGGAATAGATGACTTATAACAAGACCCTCTACACTGTAAAAAATAATCCTGCAAAAAAACAGAAAATTTCTGGCAGCAAAAGTTGCCAGAAAAAATCTGTAGGTTGAAAAATCCTGTAAACAGAAAAAAGCTGTAACCTACAGGTAAATGCTGTAAAAAGGAACTTTCTGTCAAGTGGGCTACAGATTTTTCTGTTGCCTCTCAGTAATTTTCTGCTTGTGCGCATGCACTTATTTTAGTTGAGTTTTTTTAATTTTAATTAATTGATATCCGGGGATAGAACCCGCGACCTACCGCATGCTAAGCAAGCACGCTACCACTGAACCAAAGATTCAGTATAACGTTGCCAATAGCTGTATTGGTTTTCAATGCAGTAAGTTTCTGTTTAAGTACAGATAAGATAAAAAACTAGGTAAAAGCTGTTATTTTACATAAAATAAATAGAAGTGCGGTGGGAATGTTACATGACAGAATATCTCTGTAAACATAAGGTCACTGTTATTGAAATTTCTGTTTTTCTACAGTTTTTTTTTACAGTGTATATACTGGGTTATATAGAGGGGTTATATAGAGGGTCTTGCTTATAATCGCGGGATAATTTTTTAAGGGTTGGAAAAAGTTGCATTTGAAGCCATTGATTTAGTTTGTTGTATTTTTTTGCGTTATTATCGCGTTATTATGCATTTTTTAAACAGGTAAAATTTTGATTTGACCAAACCATAAAGCATAAAATCAGGCTGGCTCATTTTGTTCCCAATTTTTCTTTTTTAAATTGATGTGCCAATTGACCAACTTTCTTTTAACAATTTTTTATAAGTTTAAAAAGTAAAAAAAACCCTCAATTTTTTATAATAACTTTGAAATAAAAATTTAATTGCTTTTTGATTTTTTAAAATCTACCAAAAATCGAGTGAACAACATTTAATCACCCAGGAAATATTTTTTTCATACATGCAGAGAAAAAAATGGGGATTGTTTCAAAGAAGGAAGTTGGTTAGGATGCACATCAAAAGGGAATTGTTTAAAAAATAAGACTGATTTGACGTTTTCAGGTTTGTAGTAGAAGTAGAGGATTGTAATTTTAGAGTTTTAGTTGTTTAACAATGCAAGAGAAACAACTTTAAAATTTTTTAACCCTAAACTAATAATCCCCACTCAAAAGAGGGGTGATAAAAATGAAACTTGGAACATTATATCTATAGCGATAGAAGTTCATTAAAAATGATGAACAAAATGTGAGGGTTTTATCTTCATTATTTTTAAAACCTTTCTTGCAATATATCCCCATCGCTTAAGAAGGGAAATTCATGTTAAAAGCAACATTTTAAGATATTTACAATCTATTCTTCGGTTGGTACTTAAATGAATTGCATAGTAATTTACAAACTGAACAATAAAAACCAAATGACACGGCACACACGAGTTAAGATTTACAATACTTCTCACCTTAATTACTACGAAGCTACAAAGGTAATTCACGCGAGAGAGATTACCTCGCAAAAGGAACTACATGATTACAATAAAAAAACTAAAAAAAATCTTCTGATCAATCACCCCTTTCTTTAATGCACATTTTATGCTTCGATTCTTTTGTTCCTGAATACTTTTTCCGCATCGTACCCTCTGTACTGATACCCCCGGACACAGCCGGGGCGGGATCTCCCATCTATCATGTTGATTTATTCACCCTTTTGCGACCCCCGTGTTCTTCTTCAGCAATGATGCTCGGTGGGTGAATAGGACGTTTTCTGCTGATGGAGGAATAGGATGCTTCTCGAGGCTATTTAAAGGAGAGAAGAGGCTTTCCATTGAATGTCTGGAGTTGATAGCTCGAAAGTAGTTTAGTGCTGGGTTGTTCTAATAATGATGGTCCACTTGTTGAAGAAAAAAAGTTCTTGAAATAGTGTTAGCCTCATTTTATTTTTTTGATTGTAAGTTTAAGGTATGTAGAATCATTGAAAAATTTATTTTTTATCAGTAGTTTTGTAGAAATGTTGAATAGAAGAGTTTATAAGTATTACGTTTTACTCAAGTCGTTGGAAACAATATTCAAATTAGGCCAAACAGGTGGGGAAGTCATACGGGAAATAGCCGCGAAATATACTACCTTTTTTTTCTCTAAACCTGAATAAAATATGTAGAGGACTTAAAAATAGCACCAGAATAATACATGGAAATTTATATCAATTTTTTCTATTAAAAATTTCCGATAAGCTTGACATTAAGTTATCTAGAAACCAGGGTTGCTGATTTTTTTGATTTTTTGATTTAAATCGGATTTTTTTTATTTAAATCAGATTTTTTTTATTAAAATGTAACTAGCTCTGAACTTCCTGAAACTTTTTAATAATATAATGATATTGTAATTTCAACGTGTTATAATAATTTAGGATTACTTAATATCCCAATTTTGATCTATTTTATGCATTAATTAATTGAATTAATTAAGGGGAGCGGTTCGCTGCCATTTCATGGTGAAATGCCCAAGCCCATCCTAAAATGGTGAATGAACAATTATACTATATCAGTTACTAAAATTTTTATCCTTTCTATAACTATTTTTGCCCAATTGTGAAAACAATAATAGCTTTAAAAGAAATTGTGACAATGATTTCTAAAAAAATCTATGCCTCATTTTTGTGTTAAAATTTTAATCAATCTTTGAATTATAATAATTCAGTTAAATTAATTTTACAAAAAGTAATATGTATACTTATTTCTTTAAGATATAATTAGTAATAAAAATAAAATAAAATAAACAACTTATTGGCAGTCGTGTACATAGAGAATAGAGCTCTATTCGCTGTAGTTATGTAAAAGAAAACAATAGTTTGGAAAACATGACAAGCAAGCTTACGATAAAAATCATTCACATGATTGTATTTTAAAAAGTTGATGTACCAGATAAAAAAATTTATATTTTAATTCTGGTTTAGTTTATCACAATTATTGATTCCAAACCCTGCTACTTACCCCTTTTTGTAATAAATATTTTTATTATTGGTAGTAAAATTGTTCTTGAAATTGCAGGCAATTTTATGTAGAGTTTCCCCCAGTTACAAATCTAGCAGAATTTAAAAAAAAAATTGTAAAATGCAAATAATCTTGCAAATCATTTTAAAGCATACACAACTAATTTTTTATTTAAATTGTGGAAGTTTAACATTTTTGATTTAAATCAATGATTTTTTTTAAAAAATCATGTGATTTAAATCGTGATTTAAATCAAGTTGATTTAAATCAAGCAACCCTGCTAGAAACTCTGTAAAATTTTAATGGATTGATCAGCATCTGAAACTGATATCAAGCAATCCCTTCTTATCCGAAATCTGCCGCAAATAGCTTGATTTTAAATTAAAATTTTTTCGAAATTTTCCTAGAAAAGCCCATAATTTTTCTTTCTAAACATGATGCATGGGAACCCCCGAGTCTTTGAAGCAACAAGATTTCCTTCTCTTCATGATAACTCCTCATTTTCATCACACTAGTACTTTTGCCTAACCATAAACATCAAGACTTGATTTCTCATCTAGAAAATTCCCACCAACATTTTATAACCACTCGCTCTCACCCTTACTACACGCTCTCGCCTTACTACACGAACCACCCAGACCTATTATTGTCCAAACTCTCCGTTCGTTGTAAACAAGGCCATTCGGAAAGATTGGTGGCCACACTCCAGCCTCTGCTGAGAACTCCACGTGTAGCCCATTTAATTGAAGAGAACGAATCACACTTCATGGCACACCAGGGTCTCAATCACCCTAGGGGAGCTTATTAGGGCAAGTAAGTCCTAAGTACTGCTCATTAGCAGAACACGCAGTTAATCGCTACCGTGCTTATCAAGGAGGTTCCATCTTTTGTTGCTTCCCTTTTGCCGGTTGGTTGGATATTTCAAAATAATCGTCAGGGGGATGAACTAGGGATTGTGTTGTTATGAATGTGCTATGTCTGGAGGGCTGGAATATCTATCCTCTTGAAGTTTCGAAGTAGACTAATGATTGGTTTTGTTCTTTATGTTAGCCTGTTCCCTTAAAAACAGGGTTGGCGAAAATCCGGTTTAAAAAAACCCAAGTGAGTTGGGATTTTTCAATAAAACCATGGAAAAACCAATATACAACTGTTTTTTTTTTAGGAAAAAGTGTGGGGGTTTTCGAAATTAAATGGGTATTTTTCCAAATTTTTGTGGGTTCTTTTTATGTTTAATGTGATCTTTCAAAATAATGTCCGTTTTTCCATAGTTAAGTGGGTTTTTTGAAACTTTAAATGTCTTAAATTTTGAAAAACCTATTCAATAATGAAAAAACTCACTGAAATTTGAAAAACACTCCCTTAATGAGGAAGTTGCATGATTTGTTTAAATTTTTTAATCGATTCTTCTTGCAAAAATAAGCAACTACCCAAAATTTGAGGCCGATCGAGAAATTTTTTGATTGCCAATAAAAATTAACAAAAATCCACTTTTTAAAAGCGCGCGAAAACGCCAAGAGTTTGGGATCATCGTATGTTGACGTTATCCTACGATAAACATTGTTGGAAAGCAATGGAGTTGATGGTATGATTGTTGACATCTTTAAACAATAAGCGTTTTCAGTCACGTGTTTTTTTCTCAACTTTTAAATTAAAATATTTAATTACCTGTACATTTTTTAAAAAAATTGACAAGATATTTCATTTTACCATAGAAAAAAAAACGTATGGAACACTTGATTGTTTTTGAAAATCTGACACATGCAACTTCCTCATTATTGAAACATGGTTTAAAAATTAAAAAAAACCCACTTAAATTTAAAAAGTATCCTAAGCTTTGAAAAAACCCATTCAATATCGAAAGAAATCTATTTAACTTTGAAAAAGCCCACTAAAATTTTAAAAAATCCTCCTTAATTTTTTTATAGTTTAAACATTGAACTTTAAACTTCCTAAATTTTGAAAAATATCAATCAATAATGAAAAAAACCCTTAATTATTGAAACCTGGTTAAATTTTTGAAAAAAAAAACACAACATACTCACAACACTCATACAATTCAACTGCAGTTCTGGTTTGTTATTTCGTTAAATGTTTTTCTTCAATATTAAAGCTGCCAAAATCTTGATTTTTCTTAAAAAAACCCAAAAATGGGTTCAAAATAAGGGTTTTTTCACATACTTTTTTCTTGAAAAACCCATTGGGTCCCATCCAGCCAACCCTGCTTAAAGTAGATTTTTGGTTTTGTGTTAGCTTGTTCTGGACTTTTGTAATTGAAGAATGGAAGCTGGGAAAAGACAATCGGGAATATTATGGAGGTTCGATGGGCAGAATTTCTTGCGCGTAACTTTTACAACCTACGTTACAGTTGGTTATAGAGGTCTCTACGTGATCAGGAACTTGTTTATGGTTGTAAAATCTGATGAAGATTTATGAACATTTTCTTATGAAAAGTAAGCAAAATTCTAAACATATTTTCAAATCTAATGGCTAACTTTTAATATTTTTGGCTAAATTTTTAAAGAAATTTATTTTTTTACTTACCGAGTCATGACCAAAATTTAATGTAGTAATTCGACGTAAATATACTATGAGATTTGTTTTGGATTAAAAAGAACTTTATTGAGATATTTCTAAAAGAAAGTCAGTAAGCTCATCTTCTTCTTTTTTAATTTTAAGACTCGCCGAGGAAACTGAAAAATTAATTATTCATATCATTGCAGCTGTGTTTTAAAGGTGTGTAAAAATGAATTTCCCCCGTGTGGGGTCCGGGGTAGAATAGTCCCACTGTAGCCCATGCATGGCGTAAGAGGTGACCTAAAATGGGTACCCAGCGTCCGGGGGTATAGCCGGACACACTGGCCCTCCAGGTTGGGGGTTGGGCGTGAGGCCAACTACCTCACCCCATAAAAAACATTTGGTTAAGAAATCTCAGAAAGAAAGAACCGGACGGATCTCATGTCGACGATTTGGAACGAAAAAGGAACTGAAAATTGGAACATGGAATGTTCGCACACTCTACAAGAGTGGAGCACTAAAAAATCTATTAGATGAAGTTGACAGATATTCAATTGATTTATTGGCGGTGCAAGAGGTGAGATGGTTGGGAAAAGGAAAACTCGACAAGAAAAATCACAGTTTTTTCTATAGTTGCCAAGATAAACACCATCACTTTGGAACAGGGTTCATAGTTAATAGGAGAATTAGAGATAAGGTGATAGATTTTGAACCTGTTGATGAAAGAATCTGTAGAATAAGAATTAAAACCAAACCTCAAAACATAAGTGTCATTTGTGTGCACGCCCCAACAGAAGACAAAGAGGAAACAGAGAAAGAAATGTTTTATGATAAACTAGAGGAAACATATGGCAAATGCCCACATAATGACATTAGAGTGGTGATCGGAGATCTTAATGCAAAAATAGGTAGAGATCCTAATGTAACTGTTTTTTCTGGAAGACATAGCCTACATAATGAGTTTAATGATAATGGAAATAGGCTGTTGGATTTTACTATTGGAACAGAAATGTTCATTGGTAGCACAGGTTTCGCTCATAAAAACATACATAAGGCTACATGGCGCTCCCCGGATGGTAAAACATTCAATCAAATTGATCATGTATTGATAGACATGCGACATAGAAGCAGTCTACTTGATGTTAGGAGCTACAGAGGAGCAAATATGGATTCTGACCATTATTTGGTCATCTCGAAGATGAAAGGAAAAATTTCTAAATGTTATTACCAAAGAAAAGATCCAAAGAAAGATATCTTAGATACTGATGCCTTGAGATGCCCAATGATGATGTCTAATTATAGGAATAAAATCAAAGAAAAATTTTCGATAAGTGAAGCTGAGAACGATGGAGACCACAGTTGGGAAAAACTTAAGCACATCGTAACAGAGGCTGCAAATGAAATACTTCCAGTGCTTAAAAATAAGAAGTCTAAGGGCTGGTATGACAGTGAATGTGAAATAATGAGCGAAAAGAGAAACCGAGCATGTAGACTTATGGTACAA
The DNA here is from genome assembly GCA_024610705.1 of Tetragnatha versicolor. Lineage (NCBI taxonomy): Eukaryota > Metazoa > Arthropoda > Arachnida > Araneae > Tetragnathidae > Tetragnatha > Tetragnatha versicolor. Next base: position 19,615,649 of record JANDEH010000002.1, on the reverse strand, counting down.
AAGCATTATACAAGAAAGTCGGAGGAGGATTATAAAGATATCAGGAGGCAAGAAAAAAGACTATTCAAACAGAAGAAGAGAATATACTGGGAGGAGATCTATAAAGAAATAGAAAATCTCAAAAAACAGAAAGAATCAAGAAAATTTTACAAGACTGTTAACAACACCAGAAAAGAGTTTTGCGCTAGAGTGCACACGTGCCGTAACAAAACAGGGGAACTCATTAATGATAAGACTGAAGTACTAAAGATGTGGAGAGAACATTTCAAGACGGCTCTTAATGGAAAAGATGTTCTGGAAGAATCTGAGATAGATCCTGGTGTCACATTCCAGAGCCTACAAGATGGAAACATAGAACCACCATCGGTGGATGAAGTAGAGAGAGCAATGAATAAGCTAAATAATAACAGTTCGGCTGGACCGGATGGCATAAAAGCCAAGCTCTTGAATATAAAGGAGCCTAAACTTATCAAAGAGATGCATACTGTAATCTCCAATATTTGGTCTGTGGAAAAAATGCCCATTGAATGGGAGGATGGATCCATATGTCCAATATTCAAAAAGGGAGACAAGTTTGAATGCAAAAACTACAGAGGAATTACCTTGCTAAATACATCATATAAGGTATTCTCAAACATCTTAGCGGAAAGACTTAAAGAGTATTCCAATGAATTAATAGGGGAATATCAATGTGGATTTCAAAAAGGTAGATCAACAACTGATCAAATACACAGCATAAGACAGATACTTGAAAAGACGAGAGAGTATGGTATAGATACATATCATTTGTTCATCGATTTCAAAACAGCATATGATAGCATTGATAGGGAAATGCTGTTCCAAGCAATGTTGGAGATGGGAATACCCAGAAAACTAGTGGATCTGATTAAGATGACCCTAAATAGAGTTAAATGTAGAGTAAAGCTGGGAACAGATCTATCAGATGTTTTTTATACTGAAAAGGGACTAAAACAAGGAGATTCTCTTTCATGCCAACTATTTAATTTGGCACTTGAGAAAGCGATAAGAGAATCTGGCATACAGACACAGAAAACCATCTTCACAAAATCAGTACAACTGTTAGCGTATGCCGATGATATTGACATAGTAGGAAGAACACGATCAGCAATTGTGGAGGCTTTTTGTGCACTTGAAACGGCTGCAAAAAAGATGGGATTGAAGGTAAATGAAGAGAAAACAAAGTTTATGGTGGTGTCGGACAGGAACTTGAACCCCGGACCACTGACAATAAATAATTATGTCTTTGAAAATGTCCAGCAATTTAAATATTTGGGTACCATTGTAAACGCCACCAATGACTTAACAATTGAAATTAAGAGTAGAATTAATATGGCTAATAGAAGTTACTATGGACTGAGAAACCAATTTAAATCTAGATTCATAAGCAAGGAAACAAAAGTACAATTATACAAAACACTGATCAGACCTATAGTTTTATATGGTAGTGAGTGCTGGACAATGAGAAAACTGGATGAAGATAATTTGTTGAGATTTGAGAGAAAAATATTGAGAAGAATTTTCGGTGCGGTAAGGGAAAATGGAGTCTGGAGAACCCTTTATAATTCGGAGCTACAGGCAAAGTACAGAGAACCAAATTTAATTAAAGTAATAAAAGTTTCACAACTAAGATGGCTTGGCCATGTATTCAGATATGATGACAATAGCCCAGTAAAGAAGATAACTTTTCTAAAACCAGAGGGTACGAGAAGAAGAGGCAGACCCCGCACGCGATGGCTGGACAACGTTGAAAAGTGGATGAAGAATATTGGTGTTAACAGATGGAGAGTGATAGCAAGAGACAGAGTCAGATGGTTCAGACTGACTGAGACAGCCTTGGCCGGAAACCGGCTGTAGCGCGGAATTGGAATTGGAAAAATGAATTTAGAAAATATTTTGGGTCTATTTTTTTAAAGTTTATCATTTTTAACCTTTAGCTCATGTTTTTTAAAAGTTCTTTAACAGCATCGGATTTTATTAAATGCATTTCGAAAATGTAGCATAGATGAAAATATTTCCAATTTTCTGAAAATAGCTATTTTAAAGATAGTTTTAGATATATAGAGTGATTTTTCATTGTTCTGAAGTTAAAATAGCTAAATTGACCAGTTATAAAAGAAGTCAATTCATTTCGTGGTAAAAATTATGAAGCAAAGAAGTTTGTATGGAATGAGTTAAAATTAAAAAAAAACTTAAGACAACACTCATGATATTTTAATTAGGGATGGTTACTGGTTCCGCTCTAAATATAATTCCCTCCCGTATTATTATTAGATTGAAACTACTTTTTATTGATACTTATTTTTTCAAAACTTAATTCTAATAAGAATTTCATCCATTTTTTATAATATGCAAATTTGTTTACTATGTTTGGCATTTTAACTTATCTGTTACTAAAATTGTGAGAATAAATAACTTCTATAGACTCAGCAAGAAGTACGGGGATGTTTTCAGCTTTAGAATTCAATTGAAAGGGTTCAGCATAGGGCTACTAAAATGGTCAAGGGTATATCCAGTTTAAGTTATGAGGGAAGATTAAAGAAGCTAAATATGTTCACTCTAGAGAAAAGAAGGATTAGAGGGGATTGGATTCAACTTTTTAAAATGGTAAAGCAAGGGGACACCGAGGGACTAGATTTCAATACGGGTAATAGAACAAGGGGTCATAATTTCAAATTGAATAAAGGAAAATTTAAGACGGATTTTAGAAAGCATTATTTTTTAATAGGGTAGTGGATAGATGGAATGCGTTGCCTGAAACAATTGTAAATTCAAGTGGGGTAAACGAGTTCAAGTGGAAAATTGACAGATACTGGGATTCCGGTAGTTTGGGTTAAAAAGACTGGACCAACCTTGCTGGGCTTACGCCTGTAGTTGGTCGACTTAATTTGTATTTGTATTTGTATTTAATTTTCAATCTCGTAAGAGCTATAAAATATCCAAATATAGATATTATGAAGCTCATTAAATCTTAATCTTAAAACACTTATCCCCAAAACTTTTGTGATATTGGTTAAACAGCCTTTAACAGACCAAGATATTTAAAAGTATTTATTCTCCTCCCAAAAAGTTATGATTTTGCATATAACTAGGGGGCTCTGCCCCCTGCTCGCTATCGCTCACCAACCCCCGGAACTGCTTCGCAGTTCTTTGAAGATCGCTTCGCGATCTTAGCGAGCAGAGCTCGCTTGTTTCATCCCAATTACCATGTAATTACCAGTAAAACCTGGAACTGTCTGCTTAGTTAATGATAATTTAATATCGAAACTTTTTATCTCTCTAACTTATCAATAACTTAATTTGGACCATTACTACAAAAATAAATATGTTACTAAAATATTCCTCTTTAGCTTACCAATAATTTAATCGAAATGTTTTCAAAAAATATCCAGCAAGTCTACTAATTGTCATCAACCATCTTAGAGAAAAAAAACATGCCATTGATAAAGTGCACGTGTGTATCTAGTGAATCGTCGGGAATAAGAAATCAGACTCATAAAAATCATTGCCTTTTCTCTAGTGAACGACCAGAAAGAGAAGAAAAATTGAAACTTTGTATCTTAATAATTCTAAAACTAATTCGAATTTTTCAAAAAACGAAACGCCAATATTCTTATAAAAAATAATTGCATGTGTGTTTAAAATATCATAGTTCTACTGTGATTAGTTTTTATATTATAACGAAAAAACCGAAAAAGGGTAAAAAATTTCGTCATGTTTCTGCTGTAAATAGATTTTGCTGGGGGCGAACTCGCAGCAGAAAAAAATAATTTTCGACTTTGACATTAAATAACTCCAGAACTAATTATCTAATTAATTAGGTTTGGGAATTAAAATGACCATCATGCATTTTTCTACCAATGGTCAAAATTTCATAATATTCCTTCTCATAGTTTTTGCGTAGTGATAGTTCAAAGTGTTCAAAAATAAAATTTTCAAAATCAGCGGTGACGGCGGCGGTGACGGCGACGGCGACGGTCACTGTTACTTTTTTTCAATATAGAGAGATGTATAAGATACATTGTACAGTGTGTAAACCGAGATCGAGCTTTTTATGGATGCAATTAGGTTTGAGGGGCTAATTTATCAAAAATGTCCTGGAGCCTTCTTCAAAACTTTATCAATTTTTAAGCAAATGATTGATAGCGGATCCTCTGTGTGTATCACAAATATTTTTTTACGAAATAGGGTTAAACATTTATTTGGATAAAATTTTTTGATGGTTTGGCTAAGTGATATGCTTTGCATTGGTATTGAACTGTGACAGGATAAGAAGGATTTTTTTGATAAATAGTATTAAGTATTAAAAACAAACAAATGTGTTTTTATTCTTTAGTGTTGTTTTATGAGGTTTTCGCCAATACTAAAGGAACTTAATCAAGTCAAGGAGACAATATTTTCTTATTTAGATTAGCATGATGTATGCATTTGAACACTTAATTCTCCTATCCAAGTATTTCATTAGCTGAAGAAGTTGTCTTGAGATAAAAAAGAATGTTATTTAACTTCGCGACAAGTGTGTAATAGCTAACCTTAATGAGCTGTCAAACAAATTTGAAAGCGACAGTGAATAAATTGGTTGAACTCTTCTCGGGCCATTCTTAACCGTGTTACATTCGTTTTAAGTTATAATATTTAAGTAGTCATTTAGAATCTTCAATGAATGTATGAACGAATTTTTTATTACTTTTTCATGTTCATGTATCTGAGATAAAATTTAACCTTGTCATATAATATAACAAAAATAAAAATAGATGAATTTGATACACATTTGGATTATTTTAAGATTATTTTTTTATTTTCATTTGTATTTATTTAGTAACATATACCTTAAGGTGTTAAGCTTCACAAGGTAGTCCACTAAAATTTGTAACTTTTGTGTGATACATCTTTAAAAACAATATTAAAGCTAAGAAATTAACAAAAAATTCTTTATTTTTAATTTATATTTAATTTCTTTATTTTTGAGGTATAAATGTATTTCCCTGGTATATTTAAATATATTTAAAAAAATAATAGTATCTCAAGCAGGGTTCATAGCTGTCCTATATGTCCTGTATTTCCTATATTTTTGACCCCTGTCCTATATTTACTATATTTTCAATCAATGTCCTATATTTTGCACCAAAACTAGTTAAAACTTGTGTTTTAGAGTAAAATTTCCAAAAAGTTTCTGGGGGGCCCCCAGTCCCCCCTTTGGTATTTGAAACTTTTTGCTCACAACTTTTCTTGTATTAAGTGTGATTTTAAAAAACAACTTTACAGAATTGCATCTGGGATTCTCTCCCATCATCGCATCTCTCTCAATTTGCGATGATATTTTTAAAGCTTGTTAACGCGGGGGGATTCTGCACGCTTTCTAATTGTAGCAACGTCAACATTCTGCTAAAAATGTTGATGGAAATTTAAAAATATTTTTGAAACAGTCATAATCATAATTGGGGCTGGGATTTTTATGTGATTAAAAACTCAAAACTTATACTAATGAACTCATTTTATGCATTTATTTTAGGTAAATATGTGATAAAAAGTGCAAAATTTGGGCTTAAGAATAGGGAAAATAGAAAGATTTTATGGAATTTCAAATAATTTTTACTGAATTCTGAAAACATTGAAAACTGTGAGCTTTTAAGTTCTTATAGGAATAAGTCAGTAATTTTTGGGATTTTAATCCACCTTAAAGAAAGAAAAAAAGTACCAAAAAACCCACCTGTAAAAGTAAAAATAAACGGGAAACACGAAATGGACACCTTCCAATTGATATCCCCGTGTTCACAACTTACGATTGCTAAATTTAGCATTAGATTTCAACAATTTTAGATGTGGAACCGCATAATATTACAGTTTTTTTAAAAACAATTGGGCACAGCTTGTGATTATTTTTGAAAAAGCTAAAAAATGAATGAATATGTAGCAAAAATATGTAATTTAAAAAAAAAGATTGTTATATAAGCGTATTTAAAGCTTAAATATGTAAATGAACCGAATAAGTAAAATTATGTAAAATAAGCATGGTCTTAATCAATACAAAATTATTTGAAACAAGTAGAATTTGAGAGATCTCTGTAATATCAGTTTTCTGAAAAGATGTTATTACATGGAAAATCTTAGCCCTAATCATTAGATCTCAAAAATTGACTCCAAACATAAATTTAAATAAAATACTTAGTTAAAGAAACATGTAAAAGATAGTAAGGTAACCAAATTGCTTCTATAGCATAAATTTGTGAAGGATAAGTCAGTTTTTTATAAGATAATTTTTATGCAATTAAAGTAAGCGTATAAGTTTGTAAAAATTTACTTATAAATTTAAACAAGAAAATTTCACAATTTTCCTCAATTATGTGAAAATTTTTAAATATTTTTATTTAGATAATATTGTAGTTTTGTAATATTACGCATAAAGTTTACTTATGCAAAAACAAATTAGAATAGGTATGTCTATGTCGATCAACAATAGTGATAATTAAGCATCAATTTTTAAATAGCATAGATAATTAAAAGATTCAATTGGTTTTTTCATTCGAAAGTGTTATAGAATGCTATAGATTTTACATCTTAGCTTTAATTTATTTTTAAAGGTTTGAATTTCTAAAATAAATATATTTTTAAGCTTTTAACTTGCATTGTCCATTCATCCATTTTTATAAATGAGAAAAATCTGACTGGTTTTGAATTTTTTCTGACGTAAGTCCTATAATTTTGAAGCAATTTTCCTATATTTTTGAAGCAAATGCCCTATATTTTTGAAGCAAGTATCCTATATTTTTTCTAACTCTCGCCATGAACCCTGCTTAAGTTACCCCAATATATAATTTGCTTGTCTATATTTAGAAACTTAAAATTTTCATTTATTATAATAAAATTCAAATTTATCTATTATGTTATTGAAAATCGAACAGTCTATAAAATAGAATGTCTTAAACATTGTTCAAACTCAGATATTGGACCGTTTCAAGAGTAAAATATTTCCGTTTTAATGCCTCTCTTGATTGTTTTTGATATCGTTCCAGAACTCCATCGGTTGTTTTTATAAGTGCACTTACATTGCATTCTTCTACTAAAATTTTTACATTTTTTAACTACTTTCGATAAATAAGTTACGTTATTTAAAACTCGATGGGTGCTGAAAAATTAAATTCCATCTACTTGACAATTTTAATGGCCCCTTGATATAAAAGGATGTATTTTTTTAAAGAGCCTATATAATAAAAATCAAGGATTGATGGTATATTTGACGATTCATTTTAAATACTATGTCAAAGTTCATAATCCTAGGATACAAGTTGTATGTTATTGATCTTTCGACTGTTTAACTGAATTTGAATTTTCTATGCATTGTATGAGTATTTGCTTGTAAAGTTTTCAAATGACATGAGTGAGATATAAACACGTAACTGGAATTGAATATATTTTAGATGCACGAAATCAATTAGATTTAGAAAGCGGCATTCTCGTAGCTGTCCCTATTCCTGAACAATATTACGAAGACGGATACAAAACTGAAGCCGTTATTGAGGAAGCTCTGGAAGAAGCAAGGTAATTATTTAAAATATAATTATCTTCTGAATTATTTGAAATTAAAACTGTTTTAGCTTGATTCTTCAAGAATGATTAAGCTTATTTTGTTAACATTAACTTGTACCAAAAGAGATTTCTATGAAGTTACATGTAGCTGAAAAATATATTATCTAGTTCAGGGTTTCTCAAACTTTTTAACATCGCGACCCACTTTTGAGAAACAAAATCTAACGCGACCCACCGACTTCAGTTATTTATTATTAACTGAACTGAGATAATTATCTCATGCCCCCTCCCCACAGAATTTTAACTTCTCTGACTGGGGGGTGTTCAACTATTTAGTTACAAGGGCCTGAAATAGTTTAATTGTGGTCTAACAATGATCCCTACAGTAAAAAGGGGGGGTCTGGGGGTACTCCCCCAGAGAAAATTTTAAAATTTGACCCTTAAAAACATGGTTTTAACTTGTTTTTTTAGCAATATGGGGTAAATTACATCAGTTGCATCATTTCCCAAGAAAATTCTTAAAATTTGCATTGACCCCCCCAGTGTGGATGGGGAGAAACACTAAATATTTTTTTCAAATCTTATTTGAATAATCGACTAGATTTGCATTATCGGCAAATTAAAGTGACACACATAGTACGTATTTACATTAATTGCCTTTTCCGTTCCACTCCAAGTAGTGTAGTTTTTCCTCAAATTTTTATTCTTTTTACTATAGAATGGTAATTTGATAATTTCAAAAGTTCAACTAATAGTTTGATAATTCAAAAGTCAATAACACCGTTTGTGAAGATTTAAAAATCTTCTCGCGAACCACCAAAAACTGACTGGCGACCCACCAGTGGGTCGCGACCCAAAGTTTGAGAAACTCTGATCTAGTTTGTTTTACTTAAAGCCTAATGGAGCCTCAGCACTTGCTCTTGATGAAGTACACCCTTAATTTACAAAGTTAAGATTATCAGAGATATACGAAAAGATGGGAAAAGTAATATACTACATGTACATGTAAAACTAAATATGTATAAAAGTAAAATGTATAACTAGTTTACTGATTAAATATAGCGTAAAACAAGAAATCCCTTTTCTTTGGAGTCGCTCCAAATGCTTTAATTTTTATCCCTATCTTTTTCGGAATACATGCTACTTTAATTTTACGTTTTTTATGATTTAAAAAAAATTAGTTTAGATAAGATTTATGAATTCAAATTTTAGTACCCTTATTATCATCTTTTATGAATGACAGGTTCAAAAGATGTATTCATGTTAGGAGATTATTTTCAATTTTGAAAGTTTTATTCAAAAAATGTTTTCCATAGTTAAAAAAACTTTTCAGAACATCCAGTGACTAATACAAAATATATGTGAAATAAATAAGATTAAGTAAGATTTTTATTTGCAATAAGAATAACAAATGATACTTTCTTTATAGAATTGAATAATTTAAAACTTTGAATTAAAATGAAATATTTATTATGATGGGGGGGATAAATAAATAAGTTAATTTCTGTAAATAGAGAGAGTAACTAAATATTGATTCTAAAAACAAATGTAAAAGACTTATTTATAACCATTAATACCCAATGATTTGAACAAAATTCTAGATTATATAGCATTATTTTCCTTCCTTTTGAATAATCAAAGTGTATGCTAAGAAAGTTTTGCCATGGCAAATAATGCATTTTTAACCCATTGACGTTGAACTTAAAATGAAGAAAGCATAAGAAAACGATTTCGGTTCATCTTCAATATATTTAATCCTATAGTCTTCAAACGTATGAATTTATTACACCTAAAAAATATTGAACTTAGAAATATTATTTAAGTTAAATCAAAGACCAAGAGAGAGAAAAGAAGTTTACCCAAAGAGGAAACGCGGAAAAGCTTGCAAAATTAATTTATCATCTTAGTTCAAAAAGAAAGGCGCTCTTTGGCACTCATGACGCTAGAATTCATTAGCTGCATTGAGTGCAAAAAGTATTTTGTTTTGTTAAAAAAGATGCTAAGTGATCGAGACATAAAAATGCTGAATTTTGAAGTAGTTTCAAAATTAGATTGCGTTGCTATTTATAATGCTTGAATTAATCACGAAAGATTCGTGAAGATCTAGGGAAGTGTTTTTTGGTTTAACTCTTATGGAATGCATAAAGATTCATAAATAATTGAATCTCTTTCTAAAATTACTGGAAATGATAGGTTTTGAGTTTATTTTTAACATTTAAATTCTTTTTGTAGTTTGAAAAAAAATGTTTTAAATATTCATGGATCAAAACTGTTAAATTTTTATTTGTATATTTAGAAACATAAACGAGACCTTTTTAATTTAAACTTTCATTATACTTAGCATTTGTTCGCAATACCATACGTTAGAGTTCAACCTTTAGTTACCTGAGGACCAATTGAACTTGAGTATAAAGATGGGAGGGATATAGGAACTATAGAAAGGATACTGCATATAATTTACTATTTTAATACAGGCAAGTCATGTTTATTTCAGCAGCGGAACATTTATTTCGACTGTAAAGATTCACTATTCATACTGTTTCACTTTCATTGTTCATCAAATTGAATTGTTAGTTTGCATAGAAAAGTGAAGGAGTGAAACATTAATTCACATTCAAAGCATCACACTTTGGATGATTCCGCCAGAATGAACACAAGAATGAGCCTTAACCCTTTATTTACCGACGGTACTTACAAGTACCGCCAACTTTAAAATTACATAGAATAACCATCCTTGCGAATATATTGATGATAATTTGCAGGAACACTCTTTCAGTTATCCTCTTCCAGGATAAAAAGCAGCGAAGGTTCTATGATGAGTATCTTAGCCGGAAATGCAAATAGATTTAACTGAAGTGTAAGTTTAGCTGCCATTTTGATCGGATTCACATGATTGTCATTTTTGTTCCCGCAAAAAAGTAGTTAAAGTCAAAAGTTAAGTGTATTATTTTTTAAGACTTATTACTGCGATAAAAAAGCTATGTTTTTCTTGTATTGTGAGAATATTTTAGCACTCCGTGTACTGACAGTACCCAAAAGTATCAATTTAAGTAATTGGATCTAGCGGATTCAATTTTCCAAAGATGATTATTTTATTTATGATATCCCTTAATTTTCAATTTAGTGAATCAAAAAAAGTATTTGCACGAAAAAAATTGCAACGAATCATAATGCGGTAAATAAAGGGTTAAGATGCATTACACTTTTGAATTTTCTTACAAGCATTGGTGGAGTATCGGTTGGATCAATATATATAATGCTCATATTAATTAAAAGAAAATTTAAAACAATTTAGTTCTTGTTTATAAATTGAAGATTTGTTACTAAAGGAAAACGATTCCATTGTAAAAAACAACTTTTTTAGAAATTAGGCAATTCACCTCTTTTGAAAATGAAAGAGCAAGAAGTGTTAAGTTTTAGTGATTTACAGGTGAAAGTGTTTTTGCTAAATTAGTTCATATCAAAAGAGGACATTGGAGTCTTCTTTTATCATAAGGTTAGAAAATTATACTTTTCAAAATGAAGTACATAGACCAGTGGTTCCCAAGCTATTTTGGTCGTGGAACCCACAAATTTATTGCCAATGATCGCGGAACCCTGAATATTTTTAATCAACGACTTTTCAAAACTTAATATCAGATATTAAAAGAAACCAGGTGCGGATCCAGCACGGGTTCAAGGGTTCAAGGGTTCAGGTTCACTTTTCCAGACAATCACCTTTACCTTTTGGCAAAAATGTCAAATTCTTGGAGGATTTCCTAAAAGTATCACGCAAGATCCCCTTGTGATACCGCTGGGGGGTTTGGGGGACCTCCCCCAGAAAATTTTCGAAATTTGACTTGTAAAAGTAGGGTTTTAACTCATTTTACAAATACAAATACAAATTAAGTCGACCAACTACTGGCGTAAGCCCAGCAAGGTTGGTCCAGTCTTTTTAACCCAAACTACCGGAATCCCAGTATCTGTCAATTTTCCTCTTGAACTCGTTTACCCCACTTGAATTTACAATTGTTTCAGGCAACGCATTCCATCTATCCACTACCCTATTAAAAAAATAGTGCCCTTTCTACAATCCGTCCTAAATTTTCCTTTATTCAATTTGAAATTATGACCCCTTGTTCTATTACCCCTATTGAAATCTAGTCCCTCTGTGTCCCCTTGCTTTACCATTTTAAAAAGTTGAATCAAATCCCCTCTAATCCTTCTTTTCTCTAGAGTAAACATATTTAGCTTCTTTAATCTTCCCTCATAACTTAAACTGGATATACACTTGACCATTTTAGTAGCCCTATGCTGAACCCTTTTAATTGAATCAATATCTTTTTTTAAGTATGGAGACCAAACCTGAACAGCATACTCTAGATGAGGTCTCACCAAGCCTCTGTATAGTGGCAAAATAATATCCTCGGACCTTGAAGAAACAGTTTTTTAATGTATCCCAATATCCTATTAGCCTTTTTACTAGCAGATGAACACTGATGAACCCATTTAGAAGTTTTTTGGGTCCAAGGGGGGACTTTTCCAGACCATTACCTTTATCTTTTGACAAAAAGAGTCAAAATGTTGGGGATTTTCCAAAAAAAGTATCACGCAAGATCCCCTTACGGCAGTGGTCCCCAACCTTTTTACCACCACGAACCGGTCAACGTTTGATAATTTTACCGTGGCCCACTGGAGGGGCGTTGATTTTTTACATTCTAGATTATTTTGATTTATTAATTTTAATTTAATTGTATTTAAACATGCTTTCAAAATAAAATACAGTTACACCAAAAAATAAATATAAAGTGATTTATAGTTAATTTCATTTATTAATTTGGAGTATAAACCTAGGAATTTAAATTAATTTTCAATGAAATGGTTGGCCCGCGGCCCGATACCATTTGATCCACGGACCGGCACCGGTCCGCGGACCGGGGGTTGGAGACCACTGCCTTACGGTACCGTGGGGGGGGTCTGGGGGTCCTCCCCTAGAAAAAATTTCGAAATTCGACTGATAGAAGTAGGGTTTTAACTCATTTTGAGAACCTCTTTGGTCCAAAGGGGGCGGCACTGTCCAATCATATTTTTTACACCATTCTTATTTTTTTAAATGAAATAAATTTCACATGGAACGCTTAAATTTTTTCGTGGAACCCCAGGGTTCCACGGAACCCACTTTGGGAACCACTGACATAGACTGACATAAAACATTTATGAAATTACAGTTGTTTATGCAGTCTCAAATACAACTCATAGTACAAGTATGTACTGATTTGATAGCTACTTTCAATGATGCATACTTTTTAAGCAAACTTATTTTAAGTTGCAGAACCGCTAAATCCCCAAGCGGTGGTGTTTTGATAGTAACAAACTGATAAAAAGATGCATCGTCAGTTACAAAAAGTATTGATTTCGCTGTAACCATATCATCTTGCATAAAAGTTAAATAAAAATAAACCGTCTTAGACTTGAACAGATCTCTTAATTCTATTCATTTCAAGTCCTTTCCGTCTCTTTTCATCTTTCGGGTTGTGTTATTTCTTACAGAAAGAACATTTCATTCATTGAAAAAAAATAAGAGGCTAATAAAATTTTTTTCCCTCCCCAGGAAAAAGAACATCGTCGGCAGGAACGTCACCCCCTTCGTCTTGAATAAAGTTCGAGAACTAAGCGGAGGGGCCTCTCTGAGAGCCAGTATCCTTTTCAATGCCTCGGTTCGTGTGGAGAGAGCTCTCGAAAAGTCTTCTCTCTCTCTCTGAATACACGACTGCCTAATGCGTGCCTTTTGCAAGGCTCTCCAACGCGATAAACACCGAATGCATTACCATAAAATAAAGAGGCAGTTTTAACAAAAGTGAGGCGCACCTAGGAAATATGTGTGGCATTTTATGGCGATGAGTGAAGAAGTTCCGTTTGAGGCGAATCAAATATTTAGTGGGTACTTTTTGCCGGTGCGTTTCTTCTTCCGTTTCCTCCTCCAATCATTTCTCGGTGTGTTTTTACCGGAATGCCTCCTCCCCACTTTCGCTTTGATCTGTGTTGAAGTGAAGTGAAAGAATCGATTTCGTGACTGAATCCGAATTGCTGACTGTGCACTTGTTCTCCCCCTTTTTAACCTTTCAGGAAAGGTTTGATTAGTTGAAGGTGAAGGGGAGGCAGTTTGTAGGGTTTGCAGTTTATTGCAAGTGCATTCTCATTTCTCAAATTTTTTTTAATGATTGACCTACTTGATTAGAACCGAAAATTAGCTACTTAAAGACAAACCGAAAAAAGGATGTAAAAGGGAGTTCAACTCAACTTTACATCCAGTTGATGTTAATACCAATCAGGAATCTTTCCTTGGGATGAAAGGGAAAATTTGGTTGCTAGTTTCTTCTCATTCTGGGTTCATAAGCTTCAACTGAATAGCTGTCTTAAAAGTAGAGATTAAACTAAAAAGCTCATTGTGATTCATCCTTATAGGTATTTTCTCTGTTAGATTGATACATTTTGACCCAACCTTTAGTTAATTTATTTTTAGTCATCTAAAATTACACTTCTTTTAAAAATTAATATTTGGTTGTTAGTCCAGTCAATTAATTTGTCCTAAAATAAGGCCATTTTGGGAAAAATTTGGGGTAGTAGATATTTTTCGCTATCTGTATGTTTTTTGGGAGTTGCCAACAATCTGAGGTTTGCCAACAAAATTTCGTGACGGAACATTGTGAAAATTCGAAAAAATGGCAAAAATTCGCCCCTTTTTTTTGTTTTCTGCCCCTGGAACATTACCTTTGCGCTTCTGAGGTAAACAGTCAGAACAAAAAATAAAGAACACTAACCAAGCTACAAAAAAGTCAATTACAACTTTTCTCTCAGACGCATATATTCGCCGATAGAGTACGTTGAAAAAGGGGCTATTTTCGTTCGATTGGTAGAAAATCCAAAAAATGTCACTAGTATCTCCAAAAAACCTCATTTTTGGAACAGGATACTATAAAAACTGCCTAAATAATATTTCACATGGAATTAACCATCTAATAACTCCAATGATGATAACTAAATGCATTTTTGTTCGGTTATTTCTCTTAAGAACGAAAGTTCAACAGGAGATAATAGTATTTCTATAACTAAGTTGCTTCTTCGAAATTCCCCTTGCATTTTTCCTTGTGTTCTGTAAAAATTATTTGTGCAGTAAATAAAATTAGTATTATTAAATTGCTTGCAAAATTTTCTATTGACTGCTCTATAATGTTTTTAAGGGTGCTGAATCCGAATTTGAGGTTTGCCAACAAAATTTCGTGATGGAACATTGTGAGAAGTCGAAAAAATGCCAAACATTCGCCGCTTTTATTCGTTTTCTATTCGGATTCAGCACCCCAAAAACATACAGATAGTGAAAAATATCTTCTACCCCAAAATTTTCCCAAAATAAATTCTATTTGACTGGACTATGTTTAAATGTTAGATATTTTACTCATGTGGTTCAACTCATTCTACTCATGTGCTTCAACTCAAGTTTAAATCGATTCAATATTAAATTAAAAAGCGCATTGTGATGCTTACTTAGAGGT
Source organism: Tetragnatha versicolor (assembly GCA_024610705.1). NCBI lineage: Eukaryota > Metazoa > Arthropoda > Arachnida > Araneae > Tetragnathidae > Tetragnatha > Tetragnatha versicolor. The sequence continues at coordinate 19,600,572 of JANDEH010000002.1, read as the reverse complement.
TTTTTCCTGTAATAGTAATAAATTTTACCCATCCTTGGTTACTTTATTTTAAGTAACTTAAAATTACAAAGGCTTTTAAAAATTAATCTTTGGTTGTTTAAATGTCAGCATTATATTTATGTCCTTCAACTCATTTTTCTCATGTGCTCAGTACTTTTAATCTAATCGGATGTACCTGTATCTCCAACTGCAGAAATATAATAACCTTCTGATGTTATAAACTAGAGTCTATCTCTAATAGAAAAAGGATATTTATGACAGGGTACAGTTTAAAAAAAGCTCTAATATTAAGTGCTTTTTTCTCATATCTGGGCATTGCCTCCATTTCCTTCATGACATTTTCCCACCCGAGTATTTCCCGCTCTTTTATAAAAATTATCTCTTTCACCACATTTTTACCCTTTACTTCTTTTTAAAAAGGCCATTACTGAGTCGCTTCTTTGTTGTAAAATTTATCTTTCCTGCCGCATTTCTTCCAGTTAAAGCATTTCTCGACTTGTTTTTTACTTCTGTGAAGAAAGTAGGATATTGAAATAAAAATAATGTCTCATTCGAGTATTTCTTTATACTTTATAATTTTCGCCTGAAAAACCAGCTGGATAATTTATCTTCCAATTAGTCAGAGTAATGTTTGTTCTCCTTAAATTTGGATAATTGTGATTTTACCGCTGATGAAAAATAGTTGTCTTTAACTACCGTGCATAGTCTTTTCATGTGTTTATCCCCTTCATGTGTTATCTTCGGTACCAAATTGTTTTACTAAAATATCTCATCGTTTAATTTATTACTGCATTAGAAAATAAGAAAAACATTTATTTGTAGAGCTTGTACAACTTTGGGATATTACAAAAACTATTATATGTATGATTCTTTTAAGTTTTTGTTCAATTAAGTTTTATTTAAGAATCAATGGATCGATTAATGTATTAAAGAATGAAACAACAGCATTGCGATTACTGTGTGTGAGTACCATACCCTTAAATGTTATTAGTTTTACTTCTTATTTTAATTCCTGTGAAAGTTTAAAAACACTTAATTTAAAATAATTTTTTCAGTTAAACTTATTCGTGCAAAGAAATCATCCATAAAAAATTTTATTCCGATGTTTTTCTCTAATACGGGCTTAAATATTTTTGCAGCTTGTAAAACGCATATGAACAGCGTATCTAAACATTTTTCTATTTAATCCATATCAATTAATGCACATTCTTAATAGTTTACAAAAATACAAAATTCTTTAAAGCTTTATAATATACTACCCGCCCATTAGAAAAAAATAATGTTATATTGATAATATCAATGAATAAAAAAATTGTTTTATTGATATAAATTCAAAAATATTTTTCTGATTACATACAAGTTCAATAAGTAATGTAAAACTTTAGAATTTTCTGAAGTCTGAGTCATGAACCTAACATAAAAAAGCTAAAAACCTTGAGTGCGGATTGAGATACAGTTTGATTTCTTGAGGGATAATATGGGATAACTGAGAGAGAGATTGTTTTCTATGGGTGAAAAAAAAATTTGAGGATCTATTTTAAAACTCAGACTTTTTGTAACCATAGCATAGAAGACTATAGCAAACCATTTTACGTAAGGTATATCCTTCTTCCTAAGATTTCCACCGGCATCTTCTAAGTACCGTTTTATGGCACCGCTGTAACTTTCTAATAATTCGCAGTTCTCGTCAGATGAAAATGAGGGACGAAATTCCTTCTTTTTTCCCGCTCCGGTTTTCCTTCGAATTTCATTCCCGATTCCGCTCCAGTTTTCATCTTCCCGGAGTGCCAGAGGGGGATACGGATCCTAGCGAGAGAGAGAGTGCATTTTCATATTTTATCAGAGTTGCGGAATCCGCTTCAGTTTTCGCTGCAACGGATATTGGAATTTCTTTAGGGGTATCATCGGGCGGAGATTCGGCTTTTGCAGATGCTTCCTATAACCGTGCGTTAAGATATGAAGAGTGGAGGGCAGTTTAATAATGGTTAAATTATTATGTGAGTGCGATAGTTTAGTTTAGGGGAAGTACTCCTGGGTGATGTTTTAACTGTAGAGAAATTTATGATTTCGGTATTTTTCTGGTTCGGTTTAGAACTATCATTAAGAGAAATATCAATATTTTAAGTGTACATTTAGAAATGAGAGAATGCCTACCGAAATTATTACTTTGTTTGATAACTCTATTGATATTTGAAATTTTCATTATTGATAGATAAAGTCGATTGACTGTAGATACGAATTCTTGAGTACTTGTGCAGTGTATTTTTAACATTGCATGTTTTTTTTGCTTCTTGAGGTACACTGTCATAAAAAAATTCAACCTTTCACCACTAACTGGGTTAAATTTAGTAGCAACCTATAGTTCTGTAACAGGTTTCACTAAGTTTTCGGTGCTTCCACTAGCGAAAGCACCGGATTTCACAAGTGAAAGCACCGAAAACTTGGTGAAACCTGTTACCGAACTATAGGTTAGAAACTAAATTTAACCCAGTTTGTGGTGAAACAGCCCAACCTATCACCACAAATTGAACTGTTTTTTAACAGTGTAGGTAAAAAAACGCACTCATAAAAAGTATCTGTTGAAAATTCGATGAATCCTTGATATTATACTAGATCTAGGATTATTAGAGAATAATGCTGTGGTCGGAAGCCAGATAGCTGTTAAGTTGAATGAACTGAAGAAGCTCCCTAAAGAAGGAACCCAAAGATTCGTCCCACCCGTATGCATGGATGTATCTGCGAAGGGTAAACCGGTATGTTAGAGCTTATGTACATTTTGTAAAATAAAAATGTTGTTTGTACTCCGCAGGTCTGATATTTTATTTAAAACGATTTCATAAATTCTACTGTACCGTTCAAACTGATAAAAAGGGGGTAAAGTATGTAAAATACCAAATGTATACTATAATTACTCATTTATAAGATACCAAGGGATCTGCTTTAATTTCTCTTTAAAGACGTAATAATCGTTAAGAGTGTTTGAGAAATTCATAATGTGTGTCCGAGACTTCAATAATTTATCATACAACCATGTCAAATCGATAGTTTTAATATCACATTCATCAATTAAAACAAATAAACAGTAAACATGTTTTTGCTCCTCAGTTGTAATGAAAAATTCATGTTAGTTAAATAAACAGCATATTTTGTCTTGTCATGAATAGTTAAAAGGGAAGTTAAAATTAAACACCATAGAATGATTAATGTTTCTTCAAAATATTTTTGTTTCTTAAAAGTACAAAGTATTTTGAAGTACGGATATTTTTATGAAAAGATTTAAAAAAAATCTAAATTATAAGATTATATTTTTGTAAACTTTATATTTCTTTTTATAGTTGCATTTTAAGTCTTTTATTAGCAAGCGTTGGTAAGATACTTTCTGTTTAGAAATATATTTTCGGTTTACTTTCTAGGGTTAAAATGTATACTTCTTAAAAGGGTATAGGTATTACTTGTTTAAAGAGTCAAATAAATGTTACCTAAAGTAGAATGGAAGAAATTTTAATATGAAAAACATACTTATCTTCAAATTATTTCCATTGAAAATAGCTGTTGATTCACATACATTTGAAAGAAAGGGGAGTTTTTAAACAGTGATATTACTTCCGTTCTAATTTGAATTTACGATTTACGCAATATAGGTTGTCATTGGAGGTTCGAACTTGGATATCCATGTGAAATGCCGTGAAAGATTTCAGGTAAATTATTTTATAATACTATGTCAATATAATTCACATCCAAATTTTAAAAGAAGTCTCAGTTCTAGTTAAACTAATTTTGTGTTGTTTGTTTTTACATAAGAAGAACTCTTGACATTTGAACCACATAAGCTAGATAATATTTTAGATTTACCAAGATTAACCGGAGTTTAACCGAGCTTATTTTTATTGGCAATATGTAGCATTGATCTATTCAACTTACTTATAACTAAGGAGCTTTGGCCAAGCCCTGGAATGGATGTAATCATTCATGGAGTGTTATAGCGTATCCATATCTTGATGCATTCAATGAATATGGAAGCACATTCATGATGTCTTGATACAAACGTCATCATAATATCTCTAGATACTTGCATACAACGTATTGCTGTAGATTCCGTGCCCTCCTTACTGCTAAATTCTCGTGGGCTAGATCTACCGTGTCCCGGTAAAATACATATATCAGTACCCATGGCAATGTCATAGTGTTGAAGTGGGAAGTTTGCTGTATATGATAACTTATCATTACCCTTTTCATTACAGCTTTATTGCTTTGCAAATAGAAATAAATCTAACATGGACAACCACATTACATGTTTTTTGTATTTATCATTATTGTGACCCATTTAGTATTACTTTGATAGAGAATATTATCATCTTTTTACTATTATTTGTAATTAGTTTGTTGGTCCTTAAAATCAAATAGATTCTCTTGGAAGATTTGAAATATTTTCTAATACTTACTAGCTTTATTTTATCAAATCAATCAGTCACAAAATCAAATCATCAGTCACATCAATCATCAGTCACAAAAATCAAAACTGCATAAATTGAATGATAACTTAATTCAATAATGAATAATGAATACTTAATGCTTAATGAATGCTTAAATACGTATTTTGGTACTTAGGGATAAGCCTCGCACACATCTCCCCAATCGAATTTTATTGACGACGTTAGACAAAGTACTTGTAACAATTTAAAATTAATCAAAAGCAACTCTGCTAGTTGAGATATTTTGATTGATTTATTTCGATATTTGATATTTTTTTGTGATTTATCAGAACACTTGGCTACTTGCGCCTTTTATATACCTTTTACCCATATTTTTAACGTCAAAACTCAGGGTCAAGGTAATAAAATATTAAAAATTTGTAAATTATATTATAAAATTAATTAAAGTATGCAAATAATATGCCAAATATTATGTTAAATGTGTCTCTATAAAATTTTCTAAACTTGATAAACTTAAGGAGTTAAAAATGAAGCTAAAATGAAAAGCTAAATACATAAACGTTTTATACTATAGTATTTATTTTTTATTATAGTATCATTGAAATGAATTTATTCCCTTAAGTACTGCACTTTTGCCTTTACATATGCAATCTTTAAAGCTAGATGGATTTAAAGAGTACATTAATAATCTTAAATGCTTACTCACATAAACGGTTACCATAAAGCGTTATGTTTCAAAAAAAATTACGAATACTTTGTTCTGTAATTATTAAATTGTCAATTTATGGAATTGTAACTTTAATTGTATAGGGGTCTATGAAACATAACGTAAGTACTGCAGCTGAAAACTAAATGCTGCCTAAACTATACTATATTCATTTAGAATAGGCGCCTGAGAAATAGTGCTTTCCCCCTCGCTAGAAGCGTAACCATAGTTACGCTCTTCGCGCAGCCAATAGTAAGCTTTCTTCGTCACTTAGACGGTGATAGTTGCTATGGTTACCGATTCGGTGGTGGGGGAGGAAATATTTTCAGGCACAAACTCAAAATGAATCAAGTACAGTCGAATCCGCTTAATGTGATCGCAATTGTCCTAGATTAAATTGATAACATTATCCGATTGATAACAATAAGCGATTTTATATCAAAAAGCAGCAAACAATGTAACTAGATTGTTTTGCTTTAGAATCAAATTTACATACAGGAATTAATGTATTTAAAACAATTTTACACAATGTATTTGACAATTTGAAATTTTTAGGTGAAAATGTAAGAGAAGTTTAATTAATAAAAATAAAATAATCGCTTACTTTATAATTTTATTTATATAGAAAGGTCTGTCCTTTAGTGGGCACTCCATACATCTGCACGGCGCTATAGTTTCTTTCTAACCATTTCTTACAAGCATGGATTCGGACCCCCTTGAACCGTTTTCTTTCAATTTATGCGGAATATTTTCTTAGTTTCATAAAAAAACGCCAGTTGCTCTGGGTGGGGCAGATGTTTACATTTAAAAATTGACCTTCAAAACAAAACCCGATATCGGACGTTTTTTAGGGGATATGGACAAATATTGATAACATTAAGCGGCGTGTTGATCCATAGTTGATCACATTAAACGTTACATTTTACATTGAATTAAATAGGAATGATCGGGACCTGTCGATTTCGATAACATTATCCGATTGATAACATTAACCGTGATCACATTAAGCGGATTCGACTGTATAAATTAAGTGCTGCTATAGCTTACTTTGCATTTCTAACTTATAATGGTAAACAATTTAAAGAATTACAAGACAATATTTGCTGGATGTAAAAATATTTGAATTGTAATACTCTGATTTAAAATTTTACTTCACTAAATTAAATTTACAGATGTTTCTTAATTGTAGACTAATAAAATAAACCGGACATGTTTTATAGGAAAAACATTTTTGTAACGTTTTGCTTAAAATGTTATCATAAAATTTTCGCGAGTTTCAAGATATTAACTCAGCTTAAGTCATCGATTTATGTGAACCTCAGTATTTTATGTTTTTCAAGTGACTCCGAAAGAATAATAATGTCGTATGACTTTTCATAATAGTGTTCTTCGAAGAGTACTTGCCCTCCGTTGTTTTTGAGGAGCGTTTACCAACGTCGAGTTTTCAGGGCGAGAAAAACAACGATTTATCATTGGAATACATGCCTTGAAAAATAGAGCCCTAGTTTGCGGAAAATTCTTGGAGCGGATGCTGTAATAAATGGGGGCTTTTGTGTTTAGTGGGACTATCAATTTTACTCGGGATAGTAAAAGAACATTTTAAACAGCTTAAGGCTGGTTTAAAACACTTTTCTAAGGGAAATGCGTCTGTTTTTCATGTTATGGGGGAGGATTATGATAAGTGGGATGACCACAACCTTCAAAGGATATCTATTTTACTGTGTATGCTATTTTAATAATGTCAAGCTGTAATATATTACAATATTTTGGTTAGTTTAAGCACAATGTAAACGTAATTACTGAATACAATGCAAACATAATTATATTTTGAATATTATCTTACTTTTTTTTAGCTCACGCGTTCTTTGTAAATAGTTTTCTATTAATTTTTTGGGAGCAAATAGATGAACCAGATATTATAATAGCCTGTTTGACCCGACCTTTAAACTATCCTTTATATTTCCGACATAACTTTTTGTTGAACTTTTAAGCTTTAGGATTTTTCAATTTTAACTGAAAATTTAATTTTGACCTAGAAATTTGTACAACTAATGTCCTTCAATATAAAATGTTTACATGAGTAATTCTTTTAGATTTCAAACAAAAAGGTGAGCAAATCAAATATTTCTAACTAATATCTAAGCAATCAATCAAATTCAAAAGTAATACTAACTGGGATTTTTTTAGTAAAGATGTTTAAGAAAATTTTTAAAATAATTATTGAGCAGGACATTTCATTGATTATAATCATGCTTTGATCTTTTAGATACACTAAAGAATATATTTGTTTTTTATGTACTAATATTCAATTTTTTACATTTGTTGATTCTGATCTTGCTTTAAGCTTTTAGATACACTAAAGTAAGGATGATTATGTCTTTTATGTGCTGTATTTCATTTTATGACGCATTTAATTTTGGCCCCTAATATTTGTTATTTAAGTAGGTTGAATGAAGTATTTACTGTATGTCGTAGCCTTCCTTTATTTAAAGTTACCTTTCGTTTTCTTTGTAAATATAGTTTGAAAAAACACCCTAGAATCACAGTTGTTTCCCCAACTCAAATGTAAATGTAGATATTAATCAAATTATCCTATTATGCTCGCACCAACTGATTTTTCAAAAGAGATTCTCTGTGCTATATGACCTAGTGCCATAAAACCGAAAATCAACCAACCAATCAAAAGAGGTTTTATGGGGGTGGAAAACAATTTCCAGATAAGAATCTAAATTTGAAGCTAAACGTTTTCTGTAAAACGATAGACATTGCGCAATAGCTTTGCGCATGAGTAAAATCGATTTCTGGCTCTAGATGGAAGTTAACTAGCTGCGACCTTGATTTGTTATGAGATAATATCACGCCCGTCAAACCTCGACTAACTAGATGGGCTCGGCCGGAGGCTAGATTCTCAATTAATAGTAGTACTTTTAATTCTCTTAAATCGAAATGACAGCTTTTATCGACGGGTTCTTTCTGTCGCTTCTCTTTTGAGATAATTATGATAATAGTAAAGTATTTTAATTAAAATAATTTTTGCCGTGGGAATAATGTAAAGAATATTAAGTAAAAATAATTAATAGCTTCAGAAGAAAAGGATTTTTTTTGTGTTTGATAGTTTTGGATTGAAGATTTTAAGACAAAAATTATTTCGCTCAGTAAGACTTTCAAATGCGTAAATATGTTGTACAAAAGTTTTATATAATAAAGTGATCCATCGGTTGTTGTAACAATTAAATTATTTTTTGCATATATTACTGTTAGTGTTCATTTTAGGGTTTGCGTTTACATAGAGGCAATAAAAGTTGTGCAGATCAATACATGAATGAAAAAATAAAATCAAATTCTTATAATAATTGAATCCCCAGTTTTTTAAGAAGGAAATGAAGACTAAAATGTGATGAATTACTTTTTCTTCTCATGAGTGGGTTGAAGAAAAAAATATAATCAACTCTTATAGAGAGATTTACGGCTGTATTCACCACTAACTTGACCTAAGGTTAACCTAGAATCAAGCACTCTGATTGGCTTAAAAATTGTTTCCCCTTTTCAACTACCAATTAAAAGTTTTGATTCCAGGTTAACCTTAGGTGAAGTTAGTGATGAATACGGCCGTTATAGTCCCTTGAATGGAAAACTAAACAGCAATGTTACGTTAAGGAAGTTCAAAATTTCACTAATTTGCTTAACCTTTATATTATGTCTTAGTATTTCTGCTTTTTAAATTTGTGTTATAAACTGTGTGACAAATTATAATAAAATTTTAAACTTGTATCCAGTGGATGATTAATTCCATTGGCATTTAAAAACTGTTTAGTTTTGGAGTCAAATATAGGTGATCAGTGTGAAGAAATTTCTCATGAAAAAAACATTGTTTGAAAACAAAAAGTTAAAATTCGTCGAGTCCTGCAAAGTTTAGATAACTGATGCAAACGCACCTTCAATGAACCCCAAAAAGAAGATGTAAACAAGGAAAGCCATAGCACCATTTGGAATAGATAACTTTTATTAAGGTTTTAGCACGAATTGTGCGATCCACTTCACTTTTTTTTTTCAATAATAACAATTTGTTTCATATTTCATACGTAGTAATATTATTTTACATCATTCACCACTGTTCCGCGGCACCTCGCTCTTTCCAAGCTCTTTTGTAGTTGAGGGAATCTGGAATGCTAATCGGAAGGCCACCGCCGTCCACCCCTCAGTGACCCCCCGGATGTTCGTCGGACACTCCCGCACCACTCGGTGACATTGGACAGTCAATCACATTGAAGGCCACAGAATTGCAACAGTTGATGCCGCAGCACCCCAATTTCCTCTCTCTCGCTATATATATAGACTAATAAATTTCTCTAGTTATTTACAAAGGCCTTATATATGGATTAGCATATGTATATAGAATGTATTTCTTTTGTTTGTTTTCTTCTAGAATACATACAACTCAAAAAGGGCTTGTAGATCGACGCTTTTGGGCCCCATCGTTTGTTTCTTTACTTTGAAGTTTTTTGCTACAAAGTTTAGTCGTATGTTCACTCTCACTTCTCGCCTATTCGTTCGCAATTTTTTTTTATTAAATTGGATTTTGTCGATTGGCAATCAGAAGAATGCTCCCAGAACCGTGATGAAGCCTCTTGCTGAAACCCATGGGAAGTAAACCTGGACCGATGTTTTACTTCATTGGAAAAAGCTTCGAAATTCTATATTTGCTAAGTCGACCCCTTGGGCTTCCTTTGCAATTCGGGGAAGTAAGTTAAAATCTAGTTTTCGATTGTTCTGGGAGCAATCTTCTGAGAGCGGGTGTCTCCAGTAGTACAAATAATTATACTCGGTTGCAATGTTTCTTGACCCTATGATGTCACTACGCTGAAGGAAAAACTTGAATTAACAGATAGTTGGTTGGATTGCTAGGAGAAGTTCCGTTCCGCAAATCGTGATAAAATGACGCTATATGTACATGGGTTTAACAAGCTAATCATATTCCTACACTGAAGTTCTTAATTTCACTCAAAATTAAGACGCCGCTCTGGGAACTACTTCTTTTGTTAGCTCTCTGCCGGGGTCAAGAAACCTTGCAGTCTAGTATAGGGTCGTATTGAAGACATGGTTTTTGAGGGTATAAAAAAGTTCAGAATGATCGAAGGGAAAATGAAAGAATGTTTTTTCTTTAGTCCGAACGCAAAATTTACATCAACTATACGAAACGAGAGCTCTGTCCTAATGTACAAAACGTTCTTAAAAACGAAGACATGCGATTGTGAACTGAGGCTGACATTTATACATGTGGGATAAAGAATGAGTTGGAAAGAACGTTTAATAATAGAACACTTTCGTATTAATGTTGGGATTTTGTGATGAAAGAACTCGTTATGAATTCTCAGCTTCTAAGATGTTTTTATGTTTGACGAAATAAATTTGTTGTTGTTGTTTTTGCTGTTTAGGAACGCTCGCTTTCTTCTGTCAAGATTAAAGAATCGGTAGAATGAATGTTTCGAGATGAGATTTTGAATTTAAGTTTTGAATGCACAATTGTTGGCCATAAAATGGGACTTATTATGCCAGTGAAGTGTGTTCAGCTTTTTTTCTCGAATTAGTGAATATTCTAAACTGCCTCGTGAGAGATTGTTTCTCCTATGCGGAGAACAAAAAAAACTAGCACTGCTAACCAGCGCCCGTGCAACGTAGTGCTCTTGATGTAGTAGATATTATTTGATATGTGTTTGTCTTTGGGCTATTACTTAATGAGATTTTTTTATATCTGTTTCAAATGGGAAAAGAGTACCGAAATTCTTTATTTATGGGGTTTTATGACGATTCTTGGGAATACTACTTGAAAACAAATTTAGGTCTACAAGTCGAAAAATGTGAAATATTTTCTATGGAATGTTGGAATATAATGTTGTGCAAGCACGACAAAACCAAAGTTTTCATCACTAATTAAAATATAGGACAACTTTTACACCATTCTTTTAAGCCAAATCTAATTACCATATTTACTATATAGTTGAGGAATCATGGCATCAACTTACCTTTTATTATTTATTGATGATTTAGTCATACCTGTTTTCAAAGAATTTCTTCGTTGATTTATGCCCTGTTAATGGCTAATTTAATGCAGGGTTGGCAAAAAACCGGTTTTTTTTAAAAAACAAAAAAAACCGGGTTTATTTGGTTTTTTTTGGTTTAAACCAGGTTTTTTTGGTTTAAACCAAGTTTTTTTAGAATTTTTTTTATCAGAATAAGTTATTTTAGGATTGATGTTTGAAATTGAGTTGTAAATGAGACATTTATTTCAGGGGTTGTTTATAATTGATAAATGATTTGTATATTTCAATTAATTAATTAAAATTAAATTAATTTATTTTAAAAATAATTTTTGTTAAAATATTCCAATTTGAATATCTAATATTATTGTAGTGAATAAAAATCAGTGTTAATTTATCTTGGATAAATGGTTGAAATAATCAAGTTATTTATCTTAATTATATATGGATTAATTTATGAACTTAAGAAATTTCTTTAGAAAGAGAAAATTTTATTTTTTAAATGAGAAGTAAAAGTGAAATGTAAACAACTAATGTTAATTGAAATTGGATAATTGATAAAAATAATTAATTTGATTGATTATTAAATGGTAAAATAATCAAATTAATTATATGGATTATTTATGAACTTAAGAAATTTCTTTAGAAAGAGAAAATTTAACTTTTTTAATAAATAAAAGGGAAATGTAAGCAACTAATGTTAATTGAAATTGGATAAATGATTGAGATAATTAATCCGATTAAGGAAATTAACGGTTTTTATTAATTTAGTAAAAAAACCCAACTGGTTTTTATCTGTTTATAAACAAACCAACTGGTTTTTAGTTTTTATCATTAAGAAATCAACGGTTTTTATTAATTTACTAAAAAAACCAACTGGTTTTTATGACTGACAAATAAGACAAATTGGTTTTATTAATTAATTAAAATCCAAGCCATATTTTATCAGTGAAAAACAGATAACTTTTGTGTATCTTTAGTTACATTTTGAAATAATGCTTCATTTTAAAGGAAATTAATAAATGAACTATCTCTTGCAAAATATAATAAGTTTAAAGCATTTAAGGTTAAGTTTAAAGAGAATTCAATAATTAAAACCATTAAATTAAAAGATTTCTGATTTTTAATCACCTTAAAATGTTAATTTTTTGATCAATCTGACCTTTTAATTTTGTGCAAAAGATTATACTTAATAACACTTTCTTTAAAAATTCCTGAAAATATTTTATAATTTCTAAAAAAAACCAAAAAAACCAAGTGGTTTTTTTGGTAAAAAAACCATGGTAAAAAAACCATGGTTTAAACCAATGGTTTAAACCAAATGGTTTAAACCAGCCAGCCCTGATTTAATGTATGAATGAAGTATAACGTAGTGCAAGGCTGATTAAGTGAAAGAATATAATATCTTTCTTAAAAAATAGCTTTCACAATATTTTATACTGACTTGTAGACTGAAATTTGCAATTTTTTTTAAATTTATGGTATTTATGGTCTTAAATATGGGCACCAAAGACAAATATGCTTGTACTTGATATTTAATCTAATATTTTCTACACTTTTCAGGATAAAATGAACTAATAGGAATAGATAGTTTTATATTACTTATTATTTTAAATTCAGCGACCTACATCTAAATTAGGCTGGCTTCAGATGTCCAACCCTCTTTATAGTGATATGTAGGAAAAATACTATGTATTGTTCTAATTTAAAAACAGTATTGGCCGTGTTTATAATAGCCCAGTTTTCGATTTGGCTATTGTGATTCTTAAAATGATATGGGTTTTATTGTTTCTTTGCTATTGTAAGGTAGTAGTATAAACTTCCTGAAGGTTTTAAAGTAATTTGATCCGCGTGCGTGTTCTTGTTTGATAAAAAAAATTAATGGTAAAATTATAAGTTTTGTGTTCATCCTACTTTTCAGAAACTGGATTAATTCTATTGCTCCCCTATTCTATTAATACAAGATATAATTCTTTTTGCCGAACATTACCTTATGAGCAGTGTGCACGAGTGTGATCAAAGCATTTACCCCATAATGCGACCGTCTATCCTCATCCACGGAATTACAGGCAAAGCAAATTCCTCACCGAATCGACTCGTGTGAAAACATCACTGAGTTGACTCATGCAAGTAACTCGCTGAGTTGACTCAGGCTAGAAGCTAGCTGAGTTAACTCATGTAAATAGCTCACTGAGTTGACTCATGCTTGTAGCTAGCTGAGTTGACTCGTGTAAGGAGCTCACTCAGTTCACTCGTGAAAGTTGCTCGCTGAGTCGACTCATTCAAGTATTTCACTGAGTCGATTCGTGCGAGTAGCTCGCCTTTCCGCGAAAACCTAAAAATCACAGCATCGTCTAGCCGAGGACAATTCGGTGTGATATGAGCATGATCTCTGCCTCCTTCCACCTCAACCCCCTTTTTGTACGAAAAGCTCGCTAAAGAAAATACCTGACTCTATGCGTTTGTAGAAAGTGTCTAAGACGAAAATGGAGAAAGAGAATGTGGATATAGAAATATTATCTCGAAAGCCGTCCGTGGGTTCACCGCCGGATAAAGCTCCTATAGATAGATAGATAGAGTTAGATAGACGTGTAGTCGAGTGCACAAAGCCTAGAGGGATAGTGCGATTTATTGAACCCCAGTCCATTCACGAAAGGATAGTTCTTGGTGCTTCCTTGTCGTGGCTAATAAAAGTTCATTTTAAATGCCTAAATTAAAATTAGCAGAATATTTTATAATATCCCATGGATGTTTTCGACAAGGCTCAATCACGACTACCTAGATCTAAATGGCCAGAGTACTACGTCACTGATATGGCGTGGCTGGAGGGCAGCTTGTAACTCCAGATCGCTTCAATCCAATGGAAAAGTTTCAGCGCATGCTCAGAAACGTTTCCCAATGAATATAGATCGCCTCGAATTTCAATATATGTGCTACAGACGTCATTAATGATGTTTCAGTGCTCTGACCATATTCTCATGGAGATTAATATTACGACTGAATCGTATAGGAACATAGAAAATGACAGTTTTGAATAACTAAAAATATCTTAAGTAGAAGATTTACTGAAATATCGCTGGAAATCATCTTCAGAAAGTTATGTTGTTATTTGATATTATCATGAGTGCGTCTTTTATCGTATTATTATTATTCTAAAATGTTGTTCTATGTCTATACTCTATTAATTTAGAATTGGCTCTTGAGAAATAGTGCTTTCCCCCACGCTAGAAGCTTAACCATAGTTACGCTTTTCGAGCAGCCAATAGTAAGCCTTCTTCGTCACTTTGACGAGGATAGTTGCTATGGTTACCGATCGGTGGTGGGGGAAGGAAATATTTTCAAGCTCAAGTTCAAAATGAACAGAATATAAAACAGAGAAATCTCTTTATTGTGTGTGAAAAAGTTATTTAAATTAAGAACGTATGGATTTTTATGCAAATGAATTTGCTAGTTTTGAAAGAAGTTTTTAAAGAAATATGATCCCTTCTCTTAGTAAGTTCTCTTAAGTTTAAAAGAAATCACTGGAGGGAATGATAAGATTAAAAAATATATTTTAAGTTTAAAAAAAATGGAAAAATAATATTAGAACTGTTCTTCAACTAATAAAACGATGTTTAGTAGTGGAGAAAAGTACAAGAAATTCTTCATTTGTTTCAACATGTTTTTGTCTTTCATTTCCGAGAATGGAACTTTTAGTGGTCTCAAACTTTTCCGGAGGTCACCTCGAAGCAATCCTTTCGTGAATATAGTTGTTTTAAGCATTCACCAAAATGGATCCACTGAATTATTATAAAATAATCGAATCGATCTTCAAAGGAAGAAGTTACGCGAAATTTTTAAAAAAGATCTGAGGCGTCTCCCAAGGAACGGTATCGGCTCGGCTACCAGAGCTTACATTTCAGTAAAAAAATACAGTTTAAAGCTCCTGTGTGGAATGTATCAGCTGCGACGAATTCATTGAATAAGGAGGCACCGCATAATAAAAAACCTTAAAAGTGAATAGCAAAACCCCGTCGGTCTCAATAAATTGCACATCGCTGTCCGGTATAGGCCTTCTTTTCCCCTTGTGCTATCGTGTGTGTTGTTGTGTGTGGTGTGGACCGGCCGCGTTTGTATACTTTGTTAGGTACTCTCGTCGGAAGCAGCGTCCCTCATCAGACGGGGCTGGAGCTCTTTTTGGCCGGCGAAGAGTCCGGCGCCTCGTTGTTGTTCCCATTTGGAGGCTTGTCTGCGCTGCGCTGGCGGCGGAACTTGGCGGCCATGGCGGGTCCCGGGAGCAGGCTGGCGGGGCCGGCCGGGTCCATGAGCCCCGGGGACTCGCTCATGTCGCGCAGCACTTTGATCTTCTGGATCATCTCGCGGATCTCGTAGCGCAGGATGCCGAGGAAGCAGAGCTTGAGGAACGCGATGACGCAGAAGCCGAGCACGCAGAGCATGTCCGCTGCGTGCTGCAGCCAGCGGTGCACGGCCTCGTAGCAGCCGGGCAGGTGGATGAGTTCGGGGCTGCGGTCCGACTCGACGCAGGACAGGTTGAGCGGCTGCGGCTCGCGCGGCGCAGGCCGCAGGCGGCAGCAGCTGCGCGGCACCAGCTGCGGCTGAGGGCGCTGCCACGCAGCGGCCGCGGCGAAGTCGCGCGGCCCGTCCACGCCGCAGCACTGCGCCTCCCCTTGCAGCCGGTCCCAGAGCAGCTGGAAGGCGGGCTCGGCGCCGTACTCGGCGGCCAGCCGACCGCGCAGCTCCTCGCGCAGCCCCGCGCTGATCGCGTGGAAGCGGAAGAGCCAGACGGCGCCCAGCACCGCGTCGCCGCACAGCAGCAGCAGCATGAGGCTCCAGTAGGCGTTGAGCAGGCGCTCGCTCATGCGCACCGCCCCCAGGCAGCCGATGGCCTGCAGCACGCCCCCTTGCAGCGCCAGCGCCAGGTACGCGTACAGCAGGCTGGGGTGCCGGAAGTCCACCGACGGGAAGAGCGACAGACGGAAGTCGGACGCGATCCAGCCCGCCAGCGACACGAACGCCACCACGCTTACCAGCAGAACCAGGTTGCATGAGTAGATCCACAGCCTGTAATACCTAGAGAAGAAACACACAGTTAGTCACTTTCCTCTCTCTTTTTCAACTTGTATAAAAGGTTTAGCAGGAGGACGTGTAGGTATGCAAGTTTTAGCAGGTGTGTAATGTTTAATGGGAGGACGAGTATCCATACGAGTTGCTGCAGGAATATAGCTTTTGTACGAGGACGACTATGCATGCTAATTGTAGCAGAAAGACGAGTAATATGTATTGAAGTTGAAGCAGGAGTATTAGCTTACATAGGAGAACGAATTTGCATACGAGTTGCTGTAGGAGTATAAGCTTATGTAGGAGGACGAGTTAATTTAAGTTGTAGACGAGTTGTAGCAGTTAATTTAAGTTGAAGCAGGAGTATAAGTTTAAGTAGGAGAACGAGTAGGATTGCTAGTTATAGGAGCTTTAGTACTTGATAAGTAGTATGTATTCAAAGCTTAAGTTGGAGGACGAGTATGCATAAGAGTTACGGCTGGAGTATAAGGTTTAGTAGAAGGACGAGTTTGCATGCTAATTGGTAGCAGAAAGACGAATAATATGTAGCAGGAAAAGTATAGGCTTAAGTAGAAGGACGCGTTTGCATACAAGTTGCTGCAAGAGTATAAGTTTATGTAGGAGGACGAGTAGGGGAGGGTGGGGACGATTGTAATACGGGGCAATTGTAACACTTTGATTTCCTCAAAATGGAGGCTGCCTGGGCGAAAAGGAGATCACAGTACGTACAAGGCAAGTGAATGAAAGAATATCAGAGATTTTCAAGGCTGGCATTTGAGTTGTGGCTGTGTAATTGAGAAAAGAGTGTTTTTCGAGCATCGAAGTAAATTTCTACTCTTGGATAACTTCCCTTCTCCTTCATTGCAGGTATGAAGCACAACAACACTGATTTTATGTATTGTATTTACATGCATCCTAGTTTTATTCTGCTTAGTTTCAAGATGATGGTGTTGCTGTTGTTAGTTTCGTTCGAATTAAAATTGGCGACGTGGGGTCGATTGTAACATGCCACAGGACCATTTTTAGTAAAAAAAATGGCCCCACGTTCGTTGTACTATAGAGGAATTCATATACAGGGTGTATCTGAAATGGTGCAACAAACTTTCAGGGATGTTAGTACTCATCAAGACGAACTAAAAATCGTTATAGAAAGGGGGGTCCCAGACCAAATCCCAGGGAGTTAAAAATGGAGCGACACCCCAAAAAAATCATTGAAAAATTCAATTTGTAGAAGAACTACTATTGGTAAAAACTTAATTATGGTCTCAAAAGTTGTGGTTTAATATGATCTTTAAAATTACCTCAAAAGTCTTCACTTTAAAATTTGTTTTATTATGAAAAAAGTTAAAAAACACAAAAAAATGTAAAAAAATCTGCCAAAACCTTATTTTGTATTTCGAAATCCTTTCTTTTGATTTGATAATCTTAAAGATCATAGTTGAAAACCCCTAAGTCCAAAGTTTCACGTAAATACAATCAATATTAAACGCTTGAGATCCTGTTAAAATTTGTTTTTTGGGGTGCGCAAGCAGTTTTCTAGAGCTGTTTCCAGAACAGCTGTTTGCACACACAAAAACAAACTTTAACAGGATCTCAATCGTACTACGTCAATCGTACTACGAAACATCCAACTCGACCGGCGAAGCCGGTCGCCGGTCAAGAAGTCTCGCTAAGCATTCTAACTGTCCCGTTTTTCTCGACTTCTACCTCCGACATCTAAAGGCGCCCAAGCTCGTATCATGTACATTCCACAACGCTCTATAAGAACCGAAGGTTCATCCCACTACCCCACAACGCATTGATAGCCGTGATAACGAGTATAGTTTGTCTTTATTTGGAAGGTGCCTGAGTATTGCAAAATCTTGTATTGTGGAAGGCACGTTTTAGGGTTGCACTAACCCACCTAGCGAGAAAAGACTTTAATATGAATTAAAGTTGAACCAGGAGTATAATTTTTAGTAGGAGGGAGAGTATGATTGCTAGTTGTAGGAGGAGTATAAAGTTTAGTAGGACGAGTGTGTTATATTTATAGAGCAGGAGTTTTAAATAATGCTCAAATTTTTTAGGAGGAGTACATGTATGGAACTTAGGAATGATTTAGTCTAGCTGCCACTCATCAGAGTCTTGTAGCTGGAATGATGTACTTGTTGATGACATGTATATGTTACGGGCAATGTGATAAATCGGGCATGATTAATAGTGCCCAAAGTGGAAGAGGGCAATGTGATAAATTCAATGGCACTTATCAATTAAATTTATCACTTTGCCCGTAACATATATACTATACCTACATTTCTAAAGTAGTTGGTTTGTATCACTTTTTCACTTGGTTTGTATCAGGATATACAGGGTGTTTCAAAATTGCGTTGCACGGCTTTTATTTGGAACCAACGCCTCCTAGGGTCACGGAAGTAAGGTCTACCCCTAGGTAAGTGAGCCTGGAGAATCCATTGAGAGGACTTACAGCGCCCCTAGCGGCGAAATTAAAAAGTTAAAAAAATTAATTATTTAAAAACTAAAGGAGATAGATTAAAAACCTCAATGAGAGTATGGTTGCCAGCGTCATGAAGAACTCACTGAAAAAAATTTGATCAAAATATCTTGAATATTCGCCGAGATATAAGCATGTGAGAAAATAGCACTTTTTCAGGGGTCAAAAAAGAAAAAGTTCGCATACTTGCAAATATTTCAGTGTTCTTTTTTAGTTTTATGTATTTTTAGTTTAAAGAACACAAAATTTAATTAAAAAATAAAAAAAATTTGCAAATATGTGAACTTTTTCTTTTTTGACCCCTGAAAAAGTGCTATTTGGGCGAATATTCAAGATATTTTCATGAATTTTTTTCAGTGAGTTCTTCATGACGTTGGCAACAATACTCTCATTGAGGTTTTTGCTCTATCTCTTTTAGTTTTTAAATTAATTTTTTAACTTTTTAATTTCACCGCCAGGGGTGCTGAAAGTCATTTCAGTGCATTGTCCAGGCTCACTTACCTAGGGGTAGACCTTATTTCCATGACCCTAGGAGGCGTTGGTTCCGAATAAAAGCCGTGCAACGCAATTTTGAAACACCCTGTATAAACTCGAGCACTAGTCAGCAATGAATTCGCTCATCACCCATGGTTTAAAAATCGTTCTAATCCGGCCCGCGTTTTTCCAATCCCGCACGTGTAGGAATCCCACCAGAGGCAGCACTAGCGGGGAGTGTGACGTTTGGTTGAGGAGCCAATAAGAATTGAAGACTGTAGGTTTGCATTGTTTATGTTCTTAGGCGATTTGGCGCTCAATACGAATCTGCGTTCTTACGAATCTTTCGTTCTCATGACTTGGGCACGATGGAGGAAACTTTGTCTTTTATTTTAAAAGATATGCCAAAAGAGTTCAATTTGTCATTGATAAGAAGACAAATAATAATATATGTATCAGAGGCTCAATCAAGAATGAGGAAGAGATGAAAAGGTTCATGGATGCTTTTCAACTAATTACAGACACACACTGGATCACATATCGCTCTCTCGCGGAACCCGAGAGGCGTTTCGAAGAACAAATTAAAAAATGAAATAAACAATCAGACAGGGCTGATCTAGTGGTGGGCAACTGTTCGTCCGCAGCACCAACAGCTAAATAAGTTTTTCAAGACCAACAAATTTTAGAAAACTATTCTCCCCTCTTTATTCTAGGAAAATCATTTCCTACATGATCCCCATCATAAAAAATTAAGTACTTTTCAATCTTAGACTTAAAATACCTGAGCCAAAATTTCTTCCCAAACGACTACAGAAGAACGCGTGAAAGGGAAAATAAACCAAATGATGCTCAGAACAAATGAAATAGAACAGGAAGCCAGCTTTTTTTATTAATTTTTCTGTTCCACATGCATATGTTTATTTCTTGAAAATTTTTCGTCCTCATAGAATTTAACTTAAAGAGGCAATAATCGTGAGTAGATAGAATTTGCCGGTTCTGCCCCATTGCGGCTCTGCGGCTCGATTGCAGCTCCCTTCCCAATCTACAAGTTTTGGGCTCCCTTCCCAATCTACTAGATTGCGGAGTGTCTGCTCCGGTTGCGCCGGCAGATCTGTGACCCCTGCGCATTCTACCTAATGGACCATATCCATCTGACGTCACATTTTCCCCATCATGTGACCTTCTGAGCTTGCAATTGGTTACCACAGAGATGGCTTGTAGTGAGATGTGATGATAGTGAGATATGATTTGATAGTTAGTTTGTTTTCCCCTTTCACGTGATTAAATGGGCGTGACACGAATATCGTCCATTGCGATTCCCTTCCCAATCTACCAAATTGCGATTCCCTTCTCATTCTACTAGTTTGGGACTCCCAATCTACTGATTAGGGCTCCCTGCGCATTCTATTAGATTGCAGAGTGTCTGGACCGGTACTTTGGGAAGGTGCGGAGTGTCTGGTACTTTGCGACTCAACCAATAAAATGCGGCTCTACCATTAAAATGCGGCTCTGCCACTAAATTGCGGCTCCACCACTAAAATTAAAGTTATTTTACACATCAATATACTCTAAGACCCACCACCCAATCAGCAGAAAGCATGATAGTTAAAATTATTTTACTACATAAAATTATAAGGTTAAAACAAACTGTAACCGCTTTTAACTCTAATTTGAACAAAATTAGCAAATTGCAGCTCCACCACTATATTGGGACTTTACCTCTAAGACACAACAGGAAGTTATTTTACTATTAACAGTTACTACTAACAAACTGTAACCGCTGTTTAACTGTAATATGGACAAATTGCAGCTCTTCCACTATATTGAGGCTCTAGAACACATGCAACAAAAAGAAGCTAAATTGTGACTTTCTAAATTATTTTAAGATAACATTAATTGATAGTTAAAGTTGTTAACAAAGGTTAATTAATAGTTTAAGTTATTTTACATAAAATTATAAGGTTAATAAACAAACTAACCGCTGTAATATATCACCTATTAAATGTCCATACCAGAATAAAAGACCAAGACAATCACAAACTCAAAAATGTAGACTGCACTACTCACCTGTCATTGAGACTCCCTTAACAATGCACGGGCGAACCGCCCCTCTTACCTTTCACAGAGCAATATGTGTGGCGATAACGGGGTAACCTCCATTGGGATTGATAGCGATTGCATCTTTTTTCCCGCAATACCAAGGGGAGAGGGTTTTCAAAAGATATATATTTTCATTACAATCATTTCTATTTCGTAAAATTTACAGTTCAATATTCACTTTAGTTACAGTTTGACACAAAATGCTTATCCTATCACAATCCTTAACTTTGAAAATACAGTATTTTCCCCAGAAAGGATACTTTGAAAAATTGAGAATGATCGAACATTATCAGACAACCAAACATGTAATACGTTATCCCATTGGTGGAATTATTTTTATTTCACTTTGATCAGGAAAGGATACTTTGAAAAATTGAGAATACATTTTCAAACCACTTGACATATAATACATTATCCTATTGGTGGAATTATTTTACAACTTCGATTACAAATTACTAATTATGTTCATATTGGATAAGATCTTAAATATTTTAAGCATTTTTTAAAAATAAAATATACTTTTATTACGAATTCTGTTCGAGGAGTTGATTTTTTTTTCATAGAATGTTAGATTCATTCAAGTTAAAAATGATAAATCCATTAATTTTACTATAGTTCAATTGAAGATATTACATATTTTATTCGCATAGAAGCTTTTTCTAGATTTAAATGTGAAAATATATGATTAATCACCTAAACAAAAACTATTCCATTACACTTTCTTCTGAAAGCATTGTGTGAATGAGAGAATTTTTATACAAAAATTGTAAAATATATGCGATTTTCCCAACAGTTGAAAAAATTTCAATCATTAACCTTTTATTTAAAGTACATTATTTGGCTACCACTACAGAACATACATTCATTTTATTCCTAACTTTTACTATATTTATTAAACATGTAATATTTTTTTCTATACTAAAGAGAACTGCTTTGGTTATTTTTCAATTCATGGAATGGCTACGTTAATCATTTTCAACCTTTTTGAAAATAATTTTTTAACCCATCGGCTATACTTGCTCTACAAGAATTTTACCCTCTGCTGCACATTTTTACTAACAATTTATATTATTCACTAAAGCAAACAATATAATACATATAAACTAACTTATGAAAGAAATCCTTTATGGATATAATGTTTTCTCTTACCTAAAGCCTTCTTTCATCTATAATCCATATAGAAAATTAAACTATTCTAATAAAAATTAAAGGGGAAACATGACTCAAAAGGAAACATACATTATAAAAACCAAGAAAATTATTACTGAATCTATAAGAAAACCTAAAAACTCTGCTAAAAATAAAAACTTAACTGAAAATTTTATTAAAAATTAAAACACATGTAGAGAAATAACTTAATACTTTGTTAAAAATGAAAACGAACACAGAAAAACTTTCACTGAAAAACTAAAATCTTTTTTAAATATAAAAACTTATTCACTTCGAAACTAAAAACTTAACTAAAATCTTTGTTAAAAATAAAAGCTTAACTAAAAATTTTGTTAAAAATAAAAACTTAACTGAAAATTTTGTTAAAAATTAAGATACATGCAGAAAAATAACTTAATACTTTGTTAAAAATAAAAACGAACACAGAAAAACTTTCACTGAAAAACTAAAATCTTTGTTAAATATAAAAACTTAATCACTTCGAAACTAAAAACTTAACTAAAACCTTTGTTAAAAATAAAAACTTAACTAAAAATTTTGTTAAAAATAAAAACTTAAATGAAAATTTTGTTAAAAATTAAGACACATGCAGAAAAATAACTTAATACTTTGTTAAAAATAAAAACGAACACAGAAAAACTTTACAAGAAATGAAAACTTATACACTGAAAAACTAAAATCTTTGTTAAAAATAAAAACTTAACTGAAAATTTTGTTAAAATAAAAACTTAAGTGAAAATTTTGTTAAAAATTAAGACACTTGTAGAAAAATAACTTAATACTTTGTTAAAAATAAAAACGAACACAGAAAAACTTTCACTGAAAAATTAAAATATTTGTTAAATATAAAAACGTATTCACTTCGAAACTAAAAACTTAACTTAAAATTTTGTTAAAAATAAAAACTTAACTAAAAATTTTGTTAAAAATAAAAACTTAACTGAAAATTTTGTTAAAAATTAAGATACATGCAGAAAAATAACTTAATACTTTGTTAAAAATAAAAACGAACACAGAAAAAACTTTACAAGAAATGAAAACTTATACATTGAAAAATTAAAATCTTTGTTAAATATAAAAACTTAACTAAAAATGTTGTTAAAAATAAAAACATAACTAAAAATTTTGTTAAAAATAAAAACTTAACTGAAAATTTTGTTAAAAATTAAGACACATGCAGAAAAATAACTTAATACTTTGTTAAAAATAAAAACGAACACAGAAAAAACTTTACAAGAAATTAAAACTTATACACTGAAAAATTAAAATCTTTGTTAAATATAAAAACTTAACTGAAAATTTTGTTAAAAATAAAAACTTAACTGAAAATTTTGTTAAAAATTAAGACAAATGCTGAAAAATAACTCATTACTTTGCTAAAAGTAAAAATGAACACAGAAAAAACTTTACAAGAAATGAAAACTTATACACTGAAAAACTAAAGTCTTTGTTAAATATGAAAACTTATTCACTACGAAACTGAAAACTTTGTTTGAAATGAACTAGAAAACGAAAAACTTTACACAAGAAATGAAAACTTATACACTACAAAACTAAAATATTTGTTAAAAATAAATAAAAACTTTGAAAAAATTTTACAAGAAATAAAAATTTACACTAAAAACTTTACCAAAAAGAAATTATTACGAAAAACTTTAACAAAAGAAAAACATAAAAACTATAAAACTAAAAACTTTGTTAAAAATCAAGACAAACGCAGAAAAATAACTTAATACTTTGTTCAATTTTAAAACTTAGAACTTATAAAACTAAAAACTTTAGGAAAACTTTGTTAAAAATAAAGAAACCAATACAGAAAATTTTAAAAATAAATCAAAACTTCGAAAAAATATTACAAGAAATAAAAAAAATAACACTAAAAACTTTATCAAAAAGGGATACTTACAAATTATAAAACTAAAAACTTTGTTAAAAATAAAATAAAGTTGAAAAGTTACACTAAAAAAACTAAAAACTTTATCAAAAAGAAATACTTCTTCTTAAAAAAATATACTTTGAAAAATTTGTACAAGAAATACACTAAAAACTTTACCAATAACACCTATACTTTGTTAAAATTAGAAGACATATATATTCACATCCTCCTTTCGTTGGGACCCTTTTTTAATTATTATGTAAAACGTGGGCTGAAAAATTTAAAAGTACTATTTTTAAATTTCCTTCATTAAGAAGGAGTTTTCAGCCCACCGAGTTTTCATAATAAAAAAAGGATCTCAACGAAAGGGGACGTGAATCTATGTCTTCTAATTTTAACAAAGTATGGGTGTTATTGGTAAAGTTTTTAGTGTATTTCTTGTACAAATTTTTCAAAGTATATTTTTTTAAGAAGAAGTATTTCTTTTTGATAAAGTTTTTAGTTTTTTTAGTGTAACTTTTCAACTTTATTTTATTTTTAACAAAGTTTTTAGTTTTATAATTTGTAAGTATCCCTTTTTGATAAAGTTTTTAGTGTTATTTTTTTTATTTCTTGTAATATTTTTTCGAAGTTTTGATTTATTTTTAAAATTTTCTGTATTGGTTTCTTTATTTTTAACAAAGTTTTCCTAAAGTTTTTAGTTTTATAAGTTCTAAGTTTTAAAATTGAACAAAGTATTAAGTTATTTTTCTGCGTTTGTCTTGATTTTTAACAAAGTTTTTAGTTTTATAGTTTTTATGTTTTTCTTTTGTTAAAGTTTTTCGTAATAATTTCTTTTTGGTAAAGTTTTTAGTGTAAATTTTTATTTCTTGTAAAATTTTTTCAAAGTTTTTATTTATTTTTAACAAATATTTTAGTTTTGTAGTGTATAAGTTTTCATTTCTTGTGTAAAGTTTTTCGTTTTCTAGTTCATTTCAAACAAAGTTTTCAGTTTCGTAGTGAATAAGTTTTCATATTTAACAAAGACTTTAGTTTTTCAGTGTATAAGTTTTCATTTCTTGTAAAGTTTTTTCTGTGTTCATTTTTACTTTTAGCAAAGTAATGAGTTATTTTTCAGCATTTGTCTTAATTTTTAACAAAATTTTCAGTTAAGTTTTTATTTTTAACAAAATTTTCAGTTAAGTTTTTATATTTAACAAAGATTTTAATTTTTCAGTGTATAAGTTTTAATTTCTTGTAAAGTTTTTTCTGTGTTCGTTTTTATTTTTAACAAAGTATTAAGTTATTTTTCTGCATGTGTCTTAATTTTTAACAAAATTTTCAGTTAAGTTTTTATTTTTAACAAAATTTTTAGTTATGTTTTTATTTTTAACAACATTTTTAGTTAAGTTTTTATATTTAACAAAGATTTTAATTTTTCAATGTATAAGTTTTCATTTCTTGTAAAGTTTTTTCTGTGTTCGTTTTTATTTTTAACAAAGTATTAAGTTATTTTTCTGCATGTATCTTAATTTTTAACAAAATTTTCAGTTAAGTTTTTATTTTTAACAAAATTTTTAGTTAAGTTTTTATTTTTAACAAAATTTTAAGTTAAGTTTTTAGTTTCGAAGTGAATACGTTTTTATATTTAACAAATATTTTAATTTTTCAGTGAAAGTTTTTCTGTGTTCGTTTTTATTTTTAACAAAGTATTAAGTTATTTTTCTACAAGTGTCTTAATTTTTAACAAAATTTTCACTTAAGTTTTTATTTTAACAAAATTTTCAGTTAAGTTTTTATTTTTAACAAAGATTTTAGTTTTTCAGTGTATAAGTTTTCATTTCTTGTAAAGTTTTTCTGTGTTCGTTTTTATTTTTAACAAAGTATTAAGTTATTTTTCTGCATGTGTCTTAATTTTTAACAAAATTTTCATTTAAGTTTTTATTTTTAACAAAATTTTTAGTTAAGTTTTTATTTTTAACAAAGGTTTTAGTTAAGTTTTTAGTTTCGAAGTGATTAAGTTTTTATATTTAACAAAGATTTTAGTTTTTCAGTGAAAGTTTTTCTGTGTTCGTTTTTATTTTTAACAAAGTATTAAGTTATTTTTCTGCATGTATCTTAATTTTTAACAAAATTTTCAGTTAAGTTTTTATTTTTAACAAAATTTTTAGTTAAGCTTTTATTTTTAACAAAGATTTTAGTTAAGTTTTTAGTTTCGAAGTGAATAAGTTTTTATATTTAAAAAAGATTTTAGTTTTTCAGTGAAAGTTTTTCTGTGTTCGTTTTCATTTTTAACAAAGTATTAAGTTATTTCTCTACATGTGTTTTAATTTTTAATAAAATTTTCAGTTAAGTTTTTATTTTTAGCAGAGTTTTTAGGTTTTCTTATAGATTCAGTAATAATTTTCTTGGTTTTTATAATGTATGTTTCCTTTTGAGTCATGTTTCCCCTTTAATTTTTATTAGAATAGTTTAATTTTCTATATGGATTATAGATGAAAGAAGGCTTTAGGTAAGAGAAAACATTATATCCATAAAGGATTTCTTTCATAAGTTAGTTTATATGTATTATATTGTTTGCTTTAGTGAATAATATAAATTGTTAGTAAAAATGTGCAGCAGAGGGTAAAATTCTTGTAGAGCAAGTATAGCCGATGGGTTAAAAAATTATTTTCAAAAAGGTTGAAAATGATTAACGTAGCCATTCCATGAATTGAAAAATAACCAAAGCAGTTCTCTTTAGTATAGAAAAAAATATTACATGTTTAATAAATATAGTAAAAGTTAGGAATAAAATGAATGTATGTTCTGTAGTGGTAGCCAAATAATGTACTTTAAATAAAAGGTTAATGATTGAAATTTTTTCAACTGTTGGGAAAATCGCATATATTTTACAATTTTTGTATAAAAATTCTCTCATTCACACAATGCTTTCAGAAGAAAGTGTAATGGAATAGTTTTTGTTTAGGTGATTAATCATATATTTTCACATTTAAATCTAGAAAAAGCTTCTATGCGAATAAAATATGTAATATCTTCAATTGAACTATAGTAAAATTAATGGATTTATCATTTTTAACTTGAATGAATCTAACATTCTATGAAAAAAAAATCAACTCCTCGAACAGAATTCGTAATAAAAGTATATTTTATTTTTAAAAAATGCTTAAAATATTTAAGATCTTATCCAATATGAACATAATTAGTAATTTGTAATCGAAGTTGTAAAATAATTCCACCAATAGGATAATGTATTATATGTCAAGTGGTTTGAAAATGTATTCTCAATTTTTCAAAGTATCCTTTCCTGATCAAAGTGAAATAAAAATAATTCCACCAATGGGATAACGTATTACATGTTTGGTTGTCTGATAATGTTCGATCATTCTCAATTTTTCAAAGTATCCTTTCTGGGGAAAATACTGTATTTTCAAAGTTAAGGATTGTGATAGGATAAGCATTTTGTGTCAAACTGTAACTAAAGTGAATATTGAACTGTAAATTTTACGAAATAGAAATGATTGTAATGAAAATATATATCTTTTGAAAACCCTCTCCCCTTGGTATTGCGGGAAAAAAGATGCAATCGCTATCAATCCCAATGGAGGTTACCCCGTTATCGCCACACATATTGCTCTGTGAAAGGTAAGAGGGGCGGTTCGCCCGTGCATTGTTAAGGGAGTCTCAATGACAGGTGAGTAGTGCAGTCTACATTTTTGAGTTTGTGATTGTCTTGGTCTTTTATTCTGGTATGGACATTTAATAGGTGATATATTACAGCGGTTAGTTTGTTTATTAACCTTATAATTTTATGTAAAATAACTTAAACTATTAATTAACCTTTGTTAACAACTTTAACTATCAATTAATGTTATCTTAAAATAATTTAGAAAGTCACAATTTAGCTTCTTTTTGTTGCATGTGTTCTAGAGCCTCAATATAGTGGAAGAGCTGCAATTTGTCCATATTACAGTTAAACAGCGGTTACAGTTTGTTAGTAGTAACTGTTAATAGTAAAATAACTTCCTGTTGTGTCTTAGAGGTAAAGTCCCAATATAGTGGTGGAGCTGCAATTTGCTAATTTTGTTCAAATTAGAGTTAAAAGCGGTTACAGTTTGTTTTAACCTTATAATTTTATGTAGTAAAATAATTTTAACTATCATGCTTTCTGCTGATTGGGTGGTGGGTCTTAGAGTATATTGATGTGTAAAATAACTTTAATTTTAGTGGTGGAGCCGCAATTTAGTGGCAGAGCCGCATTTTAATGGTAGAGCCGCATTTTATTGGTTGAGTCGCAAAGTACCAGACACTCCGCACCTTCCCAAAGTACCGGTCCAGACACTCTGCAATCTAATAGAATGCGCAGGGAGCCCTAATCAGTAGATTGGGAGTCCCAAACTAGTAGAATGAGAAGGGAATCGCAATTTGGTAGATTGGGAAGGGAATCGCAATGGACGATATTCGTGTCACGCCCATTTAATCACGTGAAAGGGGAAAACAAACTAACTATCAAATCATATCTCACTATCATCACATCTCACTACAAGCCATCTCTGTGGTAACCAATTGCAAGCTCAGAAGGTCACATGATGGGGAAAATGTGACGTCAGATGGATATGGTCCATTAGGTAGAATGCGCAGGGGTCACAGATCTGCCGGCGCAACCGGAGCAGACACTCCGCAATCTAGTAGATTGGGAAGGGAGCCCAAAACTTGTAGATTGGGAAGGGAGCTGCAATCGAGCCGCAGAGCCGCAATGGGGCAGAACCGGCAAATTCTATCTACTATCGTGGTATCAAATCTCAAAATATTTTTCGGCTCTTTGGGCTAGAAGGTCAATTTTTACAAATGTTTTTGCATTTTTACCTGAACTTTAAAATACTATAAACTGTAAAATTTAATATTATTTTAAAAGTTGTTATATTTTAAAATAAGTATTATATAAAATATTATTATACATATAAATCGTGCTATAAATTTTCATTACTCGGAAACTACTTACGATAAAAAAGATTTAAAAAAATTGACGCTTGAAAGACAGTTAAAATCCAGCTAAATATACTACTTGAAAGCTCAAGACAATTAAAGACAGATTAGATTGGATTAATAACGGCAAAATATAACACACAAACCGAATGTTACACATTTTCTTATTTAAATAATTGCAACTTCAGACGAAAATTAAACGCATATTACTATTTATTACTAAAGTTAACAAATAATAATTACATTAAATCGCCTTTAGTTGCCTTTTAAAATCCTTGTTTAATATTTTTTGTTCGCCCCCTTATATAAAAAGAATACAACAAAACCCTTTTCCAAGACTTATCGCCAAACCCGCAAATGGAGCGATAAAGAGCCTAAAGCATCAAACCATATTTGCGCCAAATTCTCCTGATCCTCTTTGAGCGCTAGTGCTGCCTCTGGTGGGATTCCTACACGTGCGGGATTGGAAAAACGCATCCGGCCCAAGTGTGCATTGTGGGTTGGTGTGTTGCGATTTTGTGTTCTTGCACTTACTTCATTATAGGAGGGATCACTTAAGTAAATCTCCACTTTTACACTTATCCAATCTATACTTGGAAATTTTCCTTAAGGTCTTTAATAGTCTATCGCATTATACACAATCAGTATACAATAATGACTCTCTGACTCATTCTGTAGACCGTAAGAAATATTGTGAACATGTATTCCTAGTACTTTAGAAGTCTGAAATACATGTAAAACCCCGAAAAACCTTTTGGAAATCGGAAAATATTTCTGTACTGATACTCCTAGTCACAGAATTACCTCTAAGCATATGGGGTTTTTATTACATAGCTCACTTTATTGTCTTTAAGATCAATTGTGTGAGACTGTAAAAAAGAAATACTTTATTTCAGGGAATGGAGGGACATTAAAAAAGAAAAATTATACGTTATGAGAATAAAAGGGGGAATAAAAAAACGAAGACATCTTTATAGAAAATGAAAGATAAGGATGTATAAAATAAAAATGAGAAGAGGAAAGAAGATAAAATGGAGTAAAGAAAGGTGTAACAAGGGGAAGGAAGAAAAAGTTTAAGACAAGAAGATAATTTTGGTGGTAGGAATAATTTCTACAATCACTAGGAGAAACAATTTAGAATTGACGTCATCACTATAGTTACCGCAATCTAAAAAAATAATCTATTAGTTCTCAAGGGGTTATTAATTATACTCTGTTCTATTTAATTAGCGTCTATTATAAATTATTCAAAGACATCCTAATACAAAAAGTGAACTGAAGATAGTTTTTGTACTATCGATTAGTATATATAACTCAAAAATAGATTTTATACTTTACTACACGTTTGGTTTGGTTGTAGAAATTTTGATGATTTAAACTTTTTATTTTCCTTGTTTACTGCGATGAATTCTCGAATAAATCTACCACCATTTTTTATTAAAAATGTGTTTTTCCTAACAGAAGAATGATATTATTAAGAACTATGTCTTTCCTACTAAACTTTTTATTTCTTATTCCATCAATAACAGTAGCATCTTTATAAAAGAAAGCAGTTTAACATTTAAAAAGAACTAAAGGAAATATGCACAGAGATTTCAAATTACATTAAGTTTTGTATTTGTAAAATACTCAACACAAATTATAGATAGGAAAAAGTTAAATATTCTAACAAGTACTGATTCAGTACAGTTTCGGAAGCTTTTTTTCATGATGGATAACTTGAGTTCTGAAAGAGAGAATATTAACTAATATAATTTTACGCTGCTGGATAAAAATTGGAACAACTCTGTCTTTTGAGAGAAACTTTTACGATTCAATTCCATTTTAAGATTTTCTTTAATTTTGTGTTTTAACCGTGACTTTTGTTTGAAACCTCATTCCTTTGAGTTGAAAGACTAATTGGGAAATCCGCCCAGTTTGTTCAGAATAAACGAATAATTAGTCGCGAATCGGGATTTCTTAATAATTTACTTTTCGATGACAGTAAGACTGAAAGAAATATTTGGTGAAATGTATGTCGTTTTAAAAAACCACAAAATCATTGTTTGTAAAGGAAAACACATGTATTAAAAACCCAAATGTTTTATGCGAAATTAGATACTTAGCAATGAAAACTACCACGACGTGAAGAATAACTATATATTCCATTTTATGGGATCGTCGGTCGTGTCGATTGGAATTAACACGACGACGATTCCAATCAACAGGACCATCCATCCCGAAAAATGGAATAAATGATATAAAACTTGTTTATTTTCGCGTGATTATTCCTTTTCAATTTTAACTACATATTCTTTAAAACCTTTCCAATTTTTCCAATGTTCCCTTCAACTTCAGACTATCATGCAAGCTGAATCACTACCCAAGCAGCATAGACATAGACATAGACATAGACAAGACTTTATTGTAATGGGCTCGTGCCCGTTTACAAAGTAGCAAAAATAAAGGAACAAAAAGTACAAATGAGGAAATAAATTAACACTTAATTTTCATTGAATATTAAAACTATGAAAGATGAACGTAAATATACACAAATATATATTAAAGGTTGTTGGAACATTGGGCTAACTCGATTCATCTAATAAATTTTTACGGACTTTTAAAATAGAAATTGTAAAATAAAAAATTCTTTCGTATTGACTTTGAGTTAATATTAACGGAAAAGGTTTTAATCCGGTTAAGTATTTGTTTCTGTATTGATTATAAAGAGGACAAGTGTTGAATATATGATTCCAAGTCTCATTTTCTTCATTATTACAGAAAGTGCAAGGGTTATGTGTGGCCATACGGTTGTCCCGTATGGCCACATTTCGTTTACTTCTAGTCGCAGTTACGTAAACTTGACTTACTCGGTATGAGTTGTGTTACTAGGGATTTTGTTCAATATTATGCTAATATGGTGAATAAGGAATACCTCATAGCTCTGTGGAGGAACATGGAGGCCGTTTGTGAGACTCCTCTGAGGGAATGCAGGCTTTGTTTTTCCGAAGTCTCGTCGAGGCGAAAGATGCTCCCTTTTATTTTGTCGCCTTCAATTTTGGCGACCGAGGATACATTATGACGCCTGCCTTTAACCTGAAAAGATAGAACATTTGTGTAATCGAATCTTGTTGTAAGAAACCACAACCTTCTGTCAAACATTACATATTTAGAACTGCATACGTTGAAACCTGAGTATAAAAGTTATACCTGTTGTGAAAGATCAGCTTCATCAAAAAATTTTATGAGTTTTTAACATGTGTTCCCAGAATTGGAGAGTTTAGGGGTTACCTAGTTAGGCTTTAAGCAAGTCTTTGGTCATCACTCATTCCATTTGTATAATTAAAATTTAATTATTAACGAAACTATGCAGCTCAATAAATTTTAACGCTGTGTACACGGAATTGTAATTTTCTTGCTTTGAAATTCAGTAAAAGCAACCGGAGATCTCATAACGTTATCTTCTTAAATAACGTTTTAAGTTAAAAAAATAGTTAAAGGCAATAGGTGAAAGTAACGGCAGTTATAGCTTCGGAAAATCTTAGAACTGATCTCCACTGATAAATTTGGAGGCTAGAAATCACTCAGAGGAATTGACTGTAGCGTTTATTTTTTTCTTCTTGGTGTGAAAAAGGGATCAGAAAGGGGTCTTTTTCCGTGCGACTCAGAAACATTCTCTCTAAGCAAACATACCGTATCCCACGAAGTGTAATGAATCTTTTTTAGAGTATTTTAACGGCCCACTTTATCGTATCGGTGGTCCAGAACAAACCACGTTACAACGTTGACCCACTAAATCCCCTCCCAAACCACTTTAAATCGCTTTCAAAGTATCAAACCCTTCTTCCCCACAAACTTATACTTCTGAAACTGCCCTAAAAAGCGCAATCCAGCTTCAGACACTAATTTCCAACTAATTCCCCCCTGCCCACTTAAAACCTGCCCTGAAATAGACCCCCCCCGACCAAAAGAACGAAACCGGGCAATTTCTCCCAACGCTTTGGCCGCCGAGGGCGCTATTTACCCGAATGGGGCGTATAAATAATCTGCATGCGCCCCTCCAAGGTCGGCTGGCACAACCTTTGATAAATGTTCCGTATAATGTTACTCTTGGGAGGGTTGCGACGATTAGAACACGGGTTTAATTTCGGGTTCGAAGATTCGAACCTACCCCCTGGGCGGGGTTCGATTATCACGTCCTTGATTCGGTCGATCGGGAGATATATTCATGCGAAGCTGATGGATGAGGTTGTGCGTTATTAGTCTTTCTTTAATTTTCTTTTTGCGATCGAAAGGCAATCATCGAGATGTTTTTTATGTTGCCCAGAGGGTCGTTTTGTTTTTTGTGTGCTTTCTGTTACCTTCTGGGCGGGTTTCGTTGGTTTAATCTTGGGAAATAATATTATTCTAGTATCGACATCCATAATATTAAGAGGTGTTCTGTAAGCGCTGTAAGATGCGTTCACATTGATTTCGAATGCATTTCCCCCAAGTTATTTAGAGGCAAATGAATAAAATGAATTCAGTATTCGTACTACTTTTTACACTGTAAAAAACAATCGTATTCTTTACAATGCATGCATTGTAATTTTGTTTTAAAACATGGTAATTGAGTCTCCCATCAAACATTCACATCATTTTAGAGGTTTAAAATGTGGTGAAAATAAACAATGGATGTAAAAATTTACGGAATAATAAATTTACATTTTAATTCATAACAATGTTACATCGAAAATAATAATGAACTATTGCTCTATAGGGGATTGTTAATTTCATTTCATGTTTATAAAGAGTTTGCAAAGAAAGGGTTGGAGACCTATGTTGAATGCTAAAAGATGCTACAGTAAACACATATCTTCATCTCCAGTATATATTTGAATATTTTCTTCCCGAAGACCGAAAACTAAATAACTTTACTGGCAGCATCTGTTAAGGACGTTATTCCTCTGAAATGTTGACTCCCTTTTAAATACATCAATATACATTATTTTCAATATTTAAAAAGATATTCTGCAAGTTATTTTTATGACAAGAAATACCGACTTGATGGTGCGGAGTTTTAAAATATAATGGCATGTTTATAGGCATTAAATATATTTGTGATTTAAAAGCGAGATTTATGTAGAAAAATTGAATTAATTTATCTTGTATAAACTAATCAGGGAATTTCAAAGTATCCATATTTATTTACGAATCTAATATTTTAAATTACAATTAGTTAATGTAACGTTCGGAGAACTTATAAAAATTTTTAAAAAGTGACTCGGAATATTCCTAAGGTAACTAAATATTTAAAACTTATTTTTTTTCGGCATTTTGAAACATAAAAATTAACTTAACTCTATTTTTAAACAAAAAGAATAAACTTTATTGAAAATGTTCTTTTATTTTAAAGAAAAATATCATATACCTTTACGATATTAATGGAGTTTTAAAAGTTTATTGTTTGCCAGTTTCCAAATAAAAGCGGCTGAACTAGCTAAAAATGAATGAACCATATTAAAAAATAAACTACCTTCTTAGAGTCAAATACCAATATAAAATACTATATATTAAAACTTAGTTAAAATTTATCACAAAATATCCAAGCTAGCTGATGGCAAAATCTTCTGGAATTCCCCGTCAAATAGGATAAGCAAATATTTCAAAGTATTTTCCTGATAGACACACACTATTAGTTTCTGAAAATAAATTTTGTGAGTTGTTATAGATGATTTCCATTAATCAAGATTTCGTGTGAATCCGGGTGTCTCAGCTGTCAAAACATTTCAGTTTTTCTTGCTTCCAAATCCCCTTTTATATTGCTGGCTCAAGGTGTGGGTTATGGGGGTAAAGAAATTGCTTTTTGACAGAATTTAGTTCCGAGTATAAAATAATGTATCAACACATAGTTTAGGAAAGAGTGTTTTGGTAATTAATTAGTTTCTGACTTGTTTATTTTTAGATTTATTCTCTCTTTGAGAAGATTTTTCCCTGGAACAAAACTTACAGTATATCTAACGAAGAAATAATTATAGCTTATTTGTTTTTCCAATACCTTAACCAATTCAGTTAAAGTTTTATTTCTCATATATTACAATGTTACTTTAAACGTGTTGAATTAATTAAAATGGTTTGAATAATAAACGTTAATAATGAAAGTTAGTGTATTAAAGGGTTCATGAATTAAAGAAAGTTATAAATAAAAATAACGCTTTTAATATAATTATACGAGTATCTAAACGATGTATTTATTTCAGTGTTTATTACCAAAAAATATGAACCAAAAATAAAGAAATCTTATAAAAATAAAATTGTTATCGAATAATCTTTAAAGATTTGAGTTCATTAATGATTAAAATGGTATACAAGGTAGGAATTTTATATCGTATTACAATTTAATTTTACCTTAAAAATTCGTATTATCTATCTTCATTTTACTTCGTGAAAAGGTTCAATAATTTGAGTCTCGGGTTAAAACGAATTGAAGATAAAGAGAAGCAAGTAAGCTATGTACAATTATGTTTTGTGGATCATTTTGTGTGTTTTAATTTTCAAAGCTGCAAAGAATTTTGAAGTAATGTAACAAAACCCCATTTTGTAATATTAACGTAATATTTATCCACACCACATACGGATAGTTATGGACAAAGCCACAAAGCGCGTACACTGTAACTGTAGAATATGTACAACGTGACTTAAGTCCAAAACATCTAAACCGATTACGTAGTTTACTCGTTCGTTAATGCATTAAAACTAATGAAGTCGTCCCCATAATTTCATATCATAACACAATGTCAATCACTCGCCATCTGATTGTTCCGTAAAGGTATATCCCCTGTTGATTATAATGAAATGGTTTAAATAGGCGATATCTCCTCTATAACCATAGATAGCGAACTAATGGGATTTATGTAAAGGAAATTTTTTTCTTTTATATTTGGATTTACTCAAAAATTCCATTACTATCAGGACTTAATAGTATATTTATCTTAAAAATTTCTCGAAAAAATCTAGTATTAAATCAAATTGCAGTGTATTTATTTTGTTTGGTGTCTTGAATATTGACGAAAAAAATGTTAATATTAATGAAAATAAATACAAAATATTAAATGAAAACATGGAAGAATACGTTTTAACCTACAGGATACCACTACCACTTTTACTTTTTCGACCACTTCATAACCAAACCCAACTTAACCTTGAAATACAAGCCAAAAATGTCTTGAACTAAAAATAAATTACTTTGCATAGAGTAGTATCTTATTAAAATCAATAAGCCGATTATGATGTTATTAATCAAAATATTATTAATAATAATACAGACACTGGACTCAATCAGTAATCCTAGTACGACAAGAGTGAGTGATATGGTATTCAGTAACTTTGAGAGAATGAACAGTCATTTAAAAACCACATTACCTATTCTGGAATTGAAAAGTCATTGTATTTAACAATTTAGATTTGAAAGGGAATAAGAATCAAGGGTAGATAAATACTCAGAGATAAACCTGGATGATGAACACCTGCAACGCCGCATGCATAATCAAGGTTTTCAGTAGATGGCAAACAAAACTTTAGATGGGGATAGTGGGATAATGGGGGTTAGTAGTTTTTGTTGTTTACTATACTCAAAGGGTGCATCTAAAGTTTTATTACCCCGACGACCGTCAATCTGCATACAAAAGATAATTCCTCCATCTCTTTGTGTGAGCATTCGGGGGAGATGGCAATCGCTGGATCTCTTTTGTTCGCTAATGAGGAAGTTGCATGATTTTTTATTATTTTTTTAATCGATTCCTCTCTTGCAAAAATAAGCAACTACCCAAAATTTGAGGCCGATCGAGAAATTTTTTGATTGCCAAAAAAACTAACAAAAATCCCCTTTTTAAAAGCGCGCGAAAACGCCAAGAGTTTGGATGTGACGTCATCTTACAATAGGCATTGTTGTAAAGCAATGGAGTTGATGGTATTATTGTTGACGTCATCTTATAGTTTAAACAATTAACGTTTTCAGTCTCGTGTTTTTTTCTCGACTTTTAAATTAAAATATTTAATTACCTGTACATTTTTATGAAAAAACTGACTAGATATTTCATTTTACCATACAAAAAACCATACGGAACACTTGTTTGTTTTTGAAAATCTGACGCATGCAACTTCCTTATTGACGGTCGTCGTGGTCATAAAGCTTTAGATGCACCCAAAGATAGGGTATTTCGTATTTTCGGGAGAGGATGTATTATTTACATATTCTTCTCCTTCGGAGTATGTTCTTTGACTCATAAGACCTTGAAAACCAAACTCCTTCAGTACATCACAAAAAATCTACAACAAATCCAATGGAGCAAAACACAAAACCGGCCAAACAGCACTCTCGCTCACCATTTTCTGTGGTCTGTTGTTGTCCTCCATGTCGCCGGAACGTCCCTTACGCAACAACCACCGGCGGACCGACCCGCACCATCCAGCACTCCTGTTCGAACTGAGGGGCGAGGAGGACCAAGATAGAATGACAGGAGCGATACAACCACTAAATGCGGCGGCTAGGAGTGATATATGGAATCAACCTTCGCAGGGTGTGCGAGATGGCTGATCATCTGCCAAGAGTCTGAGAAGAAGTCGCGCGTTGATGGTTTTTGTTTGTCGCCGACAGCACATTAGGCCCAAGTCAGACCTAGCGACCATAAGACACTACTGCAATTAATCAAAGAGGGGAAAAGCATGGAGTTCAGCCTGAGACTCCCCCTATCTCGACAGGAATCTTCATTTCTGTCAAGATAGGGGACTAGGCTTTCTCCATGCTTTTTTTATGGAGATTGATTGCAGTAGCGTCTATAAGACGCGCAGTGTGTTTTGCACATTAGATGGTGGGTTTGTTGTTTGGTTGGATGTTTTAGACGGATTGTGCGGCGAAACAATGGGCGTTATGAGCTGCGATTTGTCGCTGGGGGTATATTTAGAGGGCGATTTTGACGGGTTTCAGTGTGGCGTGGTATTTACTGAGTGTTTGAAGTTCATGAGTCAAGGTTATTTTTAGGGAGGGTTAGTTCGAGGAAGGAATAATACTCATTAAATTAGCGTGTGTTTAGTGAAGTGGGAAAATGTAAAGTTTAATGTTTGTGTTTTGTTGTTAACGTTTTGACAACACAACCGAAGAACCACTATAGTTGCGTTTCTTTATCTCATTGCAGATATTAAATTTACAACTGTCAAACACCGTGACAATTTTATCAAAATCTTCTTACAAATGAGGCATTTGCTGCAACAACGAGCTAACTCCAATGTAGAGCTGTTACAGTTAGATCGTTGTTGTAGCGAACGCCTCAATTATCAAATTTGCAATATTCATAAATTGTTTTTTGAATTATTATTAAATAGTATCATTCTTATAATTGGTATAAAAAATGTGTAACCTATCAAATGAGTAAACTTGGTGCAAGAGGAACTTAAAACATGACCGGACTTTTGTCCTGGAGATTTTTAGAGTGAACGATATCTCCGATCTGATTCAGATCAGAGATATAAGAAAGAAGAAAATAGTATCGTAAATATAATATTATTAGAATAACAAAGATTAGGTACTGTTAATAGTATCATATGTAGTAGGCTACCAAAGTATCAAAAAATATTAATATGAATTCTTATTTTACCAACCCTAGTCTAAAGCAGTAGAAAATAGTAAACTAAACTTAAAAGCCTTGGAAAAAGGTATTTTTCTGACGCTCATTTCATCACTTCTTTTCGGCTTAAACCATAGGTTTAAAAATGACAAAAGAATGCTCGGGTTTTCAAAGGTTTCCAAAAAAAAGGTTGGTTTAGGGGTAAAGTTATTATGGATTGTAAAAGATTAATTACTTTGAGAATTGCTTGATGAGCCATTGATGAGGCAATTTCTATTCATCCAAATATTTATGATTGCTTAATTAAAATATTATTAACTAAAGAATCCTCATCAGAGCCACTCAAGGTTCCTATTGAGTCGCAAAAACAATCTTATTTCCGGGAAAATAATCACCTTTTGATTACGAAACAACCTAATTCAAAGTATTTTTTTTGTGTCGGAAAGAAAAATAAATTGTCTTGTTAAGGTAATCAATCTCGAATATTTGTGTGGAGTACATTCTTAATTTTGAGTATGGCATCGTAACCACGCGACTTTCATGAAAAGAATTACGAGTTTTTCCCAAAAATGTTGTAGATTAACAATTTAATTGAAAATGAAATCTTTAAAATATACACGAAAAATACCTTCGTGAGTTGTCCTTGTCTGGAGAGAATTTACATAATATTTTAAACTTTTCTGTTGAACGATATTGGTAAGTGCAATTTAATTGAAACGCGGTTTTAATTACCGAGTTTTAATGACGTAGCTTAGTACAATTGTTAAAAATAAAGATTATACTATCCCGCTTAAAACTAATTCGAGTGGTTATCTGGGGAGAATTTACATAACCTTTTAATCGTTACCATTGATATTGGTAAATACAATTTCATTGAACTGTGTTTTAATTCTTACTAACATGGCCGAAACCTTAAAAGTTCATCAGTTCATTTAAAGAAGACTGCAAAAGTTCATTTGCGAAAGTTAGAGGAATTAATTAAACCCCTTTTTTTAGCTCTCCTCCAAATCCCAAGCAACCCATCTACATTTCATCTACTTCCCGAAGAAAAATCGTGTTTCTATTTTCTTCCTCCTTAATACTCATTACTCCAAAGCTATTTCCCGCCAAAAAAAAGCGAACAATTTTTCCTGCATTATCTCGGAACCAGGGTTGTTGCCATTTCTGACGGTTTTAAAAAAAATTACTCCCGGGCTTAGCACTTTTATCGTGCCCAACGTGACCGTTAACATATTTTACGGCTACCTTTTTCGACCATTAAAATGGAATGGAAGAGTAATTCCGAAGTCACCCTGCTAACACAGATAAGGGCGGCCCCTCATAAAAGTATCTGCGCCCCACCTTATCACGTGGGGCGTACCGAAAAAAAAGGCGTCTCCGTTTGGTATAGATCGAACCGTAGCCTCCTTTTGAATCCTTTCTTTTTTTCGGAGACATAAATTGTAGTTTTCTTCGAATATTTTTGGGTTCTTTTTTTCTGATGGAGGCATTAACATTTTTATTAAGTGTTGGGGGATGGAGTTAGGGTATATATTCTTGGGTTTGTTACCGGATATTGCAAACAGTTTTAGATGATTTTTGGAATTTTCGTATTCCTATGTCGATGATATTTTTTGTTCAGAGTGATTGGATAGTTCGTGGTAAAAAATGTTCATGAGTTTACCGGAAAAAAATCATGATTTTTTTGTTTGAAGTAAATTAATTGAATTTGGAAGTCGTTTTCCGTGCTATTTTATGGCTTATTAGAAAAGGAAGTAACTCCCTCTCTGGAGTAAAGGTAACACGTGAAGGAATCTAAAAATGAAATTCCAAAAGAGTTTATTTCAAACTTTATTTATAACTTTTAAGTTTTAACGTAAACTGTACTGACACGTTATAAATCAGGTTCAAAAATTCAGTTTTACAGAATTGCATTCTAAGGCACTGGTTCCCAAAGTGGGCGGTACCGCCCCCCTGAGGGGCGTTGAAGAATTACGAGGGGGTGGTGATGAGTTGAAAGGAAATTGGGGGGTTATTGGAGTAAAGGGGGGCGTAGACTACTTTTAACCTCTTGCTTACAGTCATTTTTATGGGGAAAAATCCTTTAAAAATCCATGTAAAAGAAGCTTAAAATTCCTTTTTAGTATGTTAAAATTCAAAAATTTTCCTGGGGACGACCCCCAGACCCCCCTTTTGTCTAAGATCTAAGGGATTGAGTTAAATGTAATTTTATGACTTTTAAGATGAATACACAGGAAATTTTCAGTAGGGATTTGTATCGTGATGAAATTTTCTCAGTACACACAATTGAATTTATAAAGTAGAGAAGTATTAATTTCATTGTGTAATATTTGTAAAGCAAAGTTGCGGCATAACTTACTTTTCAAATGCATTAAGAAGCTAAGTTTTTCAGAATGAATAATTATAGAGCAGTAGTTAAACCTATCTAAATATTTACTGCCCTCCATGAAAGTAGGAGCGCTCACTAGTGGTCGGTAGTGACCCGGTTAACAAACATTGCATTAAATTTATTTAATTTTATAACTAATTCTTAAGTTAATTAATGAACTAAAAATTACTAGGAAAATCTAATGTTTGCTGGATAAAATCACATTTTTGCAGTTTTAGAACACTTTTCCAATTAAATGTATCCAAAACACAGTTAAGTAATTTGCTACCATTCACATCAATAGAAGTATTCAAAAGTGATGACCTAACTTTAACCCTCTCGCCACCCTAGGCCTCATATGAGGCTCCTACTTTTTATGAGCTCAATTTTCGTATCATGTAAACACGCAAATTTATTTTCTTTTCATCAGTGACTTCACTGATTCATGTAGATCACATATGAGACTTCTACATGGTTTCTGAATTCGTTCCTAAATGGCAGCAAGATGATTTATACATCAATGTGTACATTTTAAGCTGTGATGCTTCTGAAGAGAAAATACTAGCTAGATACTAGCTTCTGTAGAACCTTCTAATAATTCTTCTATTCTAACCTTATAATATTATGACCATGTCTTTTAATAAGCTCTAAAATAAGAATTTTCTGTTAAAATTAAAAAAATATGGCCTCATATGGCTCATATGAGGCTCATAAAAATAACTAGGAAGGAGTGCACACAAGAAAAAAAATTTTCCAGACAAATTATAGGTTTTTTTTGGATGTATTGAGAAGAAGAAAAAAGTTTTTTTTCACTTTTTTGATGTTCTGGTGCCGAGAGGGTTAAGGTAAGTATTATTAAGTATACATTAAAATATATACTTTTAATTAATGCTAAGGAATGTCTAGAAATTTTGTACAGTTATATTGAATGCAGTTAACTTAAGAAAAAATAAATTTACATAGCGTATATAAGTTTTATACTTGTTAATATACAGTGTGTTTGCCTTTTTAGTAATAGCTACTATTTCGCAATATTATAATCTTATTTTCTACTTTGCAATACTTTGCGTGTAGGGTTATAGTAATTAGTAGTTGTGGATGATAAAATGAGTTTACTTAATTTAAAACATATTCAGAGTTTTCGAAAATTCTTTTAAAACAATATAACTATTAAGAACACATGTATTCTTTATCGAACCTTACTTAATTAAAAATTTAAAACAATTCTCAAAATCCGTTATCACACGCATTTTTTAAACTTTCAAGGGATTTCATTGCTACCTTAATCTAGGAATAAATTCTTCTTCACCTTTTTTATGTTTGTGTGGAAAATATATTTTAAAAAACACTTATTTGTAATAATATTAAAATTTCGACTTTAATGTAACAGAAAGATATGGAAAAAATGATTGACCAAATAGTACTAACTTTGTTTATGTCTTGTTTAATAAGTATATTTACCTATTCATATTCTTTTCTCTGAAACGGCATAGAAATCAATCTTTTTGATCTTAACATAAAACCTTCAATAGGAAACCACTAAGTTAAAATATACGTTGTTTAGGTAAAAGTAAAAAAATATACATAGTTAGAATTTTCGAGCTTTGAAAATCCCCTTCTTACCTCCACAGATACCCGTGGATCGGTGTTCTAGCATGGCTTTAGGGTCCGTACATGTGTTGTAATCAGCCTCCTTCCTCATTTTCATGCTTGTTTCTCAAAACCTGACCTGAAAAAGTAATTCTGTTTAACTATATACTTATAATGTGATATAGGGTAAATAAAATGCAATAGTCCTTGGATAGAGGGCATAAAGCGCATACTAAGTGGTTGAGGATACATTATTCTATGCAAGTAATAGATAATAATTGAGTTACATTAATTTTTCTACGGTAAAAAGTTATATTAACACTGAAAAAATATTTTTAGGCTAACCAATAATGATATTTTTATCTTAAGTTTTAGGGTAACGTATCGGTAATCTAAAGGGCTTGTTTTATGGCTTAAAACAATTTTTATTAAATTTATTACGTGTTCCAACATTTGAGCATGAATTAGTTAGCAAGTTGTAAGATGCTACTACTTACTTAAGTGTACTTACAAAAACACTTTGTAAGATGTTAGTTTTTAAGCGTACTTTTACGTTAGTTTCAATGAATTGGGTAATATAAATTCGATAGGAAAACATAGTATGAGTGTAGCTGTTGAGAAACAGTACTGCATATTGTGGACTAAAAAAACCCTGTGTGAAAACTGAACTTGCCTAGGCCTAAACTAATTTTAGGTCGTATATTTATCACCTAATTTGAGTTTATTTACATTAAACTAAATGTTTCTCTTGGATACAAAACATTGAGACTTAACGAAACACCCATGAATTTAAAAATGTTTCGCCGAAATTACCTGTAATTAGACTGCACGTTTCACTATCTGGGAATGAAAAAGGAAAAGATTCTCGCTAATTAGTGAAAACGTTCCTAATTAAAAATCAGCGAACCGTTCTTTTATTTTTACTGCCTCCAAACCTAGTTTTTTAGTTCGGCGGATTTTCGTTCATTGCCCTGATACCCTGATGAAAACGATTCGTAAAGTGAAAAGACTATCGATAACTCTTTCTAAGAGAATTTTAATCTAATCTGTAAACTGTGTGTTTAGAATATGTTTTCACCATCTAGC
This sequence comes from Tetragnatha versicolor, assembly GCA_024610705.1. Classification (NCBI taxonomy): domain Eukaryota; kingdom Metazoa; phylum Arthropoda; class Arachnida; order Araneae; family Tetragnathidae; genus Tetragnatha; species Tetragnatha versicolor. The sequence goes on along the minus strand of JANDEH010000002.1, from coordinate 19,556,636 downwards.
CATTGTTAGTTCGCGTAAAAGTGTCTTAAAATTAAGACACTCCGTGATTTGAATTTTTGCATTGTAATCCTGATAATATTCATTGAGATTATAAAGATTTCTTATGTACGTCTTTTCAAATAAGGTTATTATTAAATTTTGGTGAAAGTTCTACGGTTTTATTCAAGAGTAAGAAACACATATACACCGAAGTCATTTTCAGCCCCTTGAGATTATGTGACCATGAACAGCTTTCCGTAATGATCCATCTTTTTGACAACATGATAGACCCTTCATTTTTCGAGACTTAAATTGAAGATAATTTATATGATAATGAAAACCTTATTTTGGAATAATTGGTACGTATTCTAATAATATTGAAGCTAATAGATTTTCTATCATGCTTATGAAGAGTAATTATTTTAATTTGATAGAGTTTTTATAATCAATGCATTAAAGTAATATGCGAAATTTTTATACATTAATAGATGCTTAAAGCATTGTTCTAGCAACGAATGATTTGAATTTTGGAAACCCTATCAAAAACTGTGTTGGGGACTTATAGTCCAAGAAAGTTAGCTCTAAAAAGGGGTTCAAGTGGAACAAATTGTAAAAGAAAGTTTAATGGATGATTCTTATAGGAAATTTTCCGTAGAAAACGATGGTGAAAAGTCTACCAAAGTTAACCGTGTCCTTTAGCCAAAATGGAGGGTTTTCCAAAATGGCGGACAAACGTTTTTAACTTATTACTAACTAAAAATCGTTAATAAAATCATAAATTTTGAAATAAATGATTGGAATTTACTAGTAAAAACAATGGGGAACTGTTTTTTTCTCTTACGATAAGTCATTTATCCAATATGGCGGGTTTTCCGAAATCTGGACCCCCCTCCCCCCTTTGTGAGATTTAGTGAGATTTTGCTGGACCTCCCATCCCCCCACGTGAGATTTACCTACAACCTTTAAAAATAATTTCTATCCTTTTCGTTTGCATTTTTGTGATTCATAGCACCTAAAACTTTTATATTATTAATGACGTGGAGGGAAAGAACATTATGTTATCACCAGGTTTTATTTATTATAAAAATAACTCAAAACTATTTAAAATTTTACAATATCAAGCCTAAAATAATACATATTTACCATTCCATAGACATTCATTTACGCCAGAAAACTGCCATTGAAGTAAAGAAATGATCAACTGAATTTTAAATGGGTTACGACAAGGTATTCTTATCGCCACTAATATAATAAACTTAACACTTAAAATATTGACAATTAAAAGATTACGTTGGATGGAAAAGTTATGACTAGTCAGGCGACCGAGGAGGAATCGAATAGTTCAAGAAAGGCTACGAGCGTGGGAGCGTCGAAAGATGAACAGACAAACGGCCGCGCAAAACCTCATAATTTTGATTGAGAAAATTTAAGACATGTAAGAGATGGAAAAAGCCAATGGTTCGCGCTCAAACTGAGAAAGAAGGAATTCCGCCTAAAAATCACACACAGTTCTGTGTGTAGTCCTTTCTCATTCTTAAAAAAAAGAAAATTGTATAATTTATAACTTAAAAAGTTGACGTGAGATTTTAATAGACCCCTCCCCCCTTGGTGAGATTTGGTGAGATTTCTACAAACCCATCCCCCCTTTTTGACCTCACGTAATTTATGGATGTCCCCTTACGGGCAAAGTGATTAATTGGGCATTATTAATAATGCCCAGAGTGGAGGCGGGCAAAGTGATAAATTTCATTCATGAATTCCATTGAATTTATCACATTGCCCGGGCATTATTAATAATGCTCGATTTATCACATTGCCTGTAACATGTATACAAACATTAATTATAAGCTGTTAAATACTAGATATTTTATCCTATAATTTTTTAAAGTTTATTTCAGAATGAAACACCTGTGTATAAATGCATTGAGAAAATTCCAATTCTCTATCTTAGGAGGAGAGTTATACACCGGCAGCTATATTTAAAGAAACTTGTTTGAATTGCATTACTTGATGTACTTTAAAACGTGTAATCTCTAAATCAAGTTATTATCAATGCCGTTCATCATAATAAAATTAGTTACAACTAAAAATTAAATTCTTATTAGAGATATATTATCTTATGAACAATATTCTTATTATAAAATAATCTAACTTCTTAATAAATACGTAATATTATAATATATTCTTATCAAATAAAAAATTCTTAATAGAGACATATTAATAATATTTAATTTTATCATTTATTGCATTTATGAAAAACTTGCGTAGTCATCCAGTTAGAGATAAAATTAAAATAGTTTAAAGGAAACAAGCACACACTGATAAAAAAGGTTCAAGTAACTTTTTCGAGGGTTGGGAGTTCTTGTCATTAAATTAAACTCAAAGCAGACTTTCTGAGAACCTCCAAGAATTAAATCCTTCGAATTAGAAAGAGATCAAAGAAAATAGTTAGTTGGAAATCTCCCTCAAGTAAAACCCTACTTAATGATCTTATTCTCCGTCTATCGAGGTAAAGCATAAAGATCTATTTATTCCCCAGAATATATCACTCTAACGATTCAAAAAAAAGAGAGACAGTCGGGAACTTCCCAAGAAAAAGGGGGCAAAAGGGGCCGTGAAGAACTGATTTTTCTTCAAACCCACCCCTTTTGTGTTTCTTGGAGAAGAACCGATGGAGCTTCTATCTGTTTGTTTATTTTTTAGTCTGTCGCTCAAGCATCCATAATCAATAGAATTCCACCACCACGGGTCGAAAAAATAGAGGGCGTGCGAAAGGCGTAATCCTATTTCTTGATTCGGGGCGTAGGAAAGGGGTAATGAAAAAATTCCCGTCCAAAAAATTATGTTCTTTGAAACTCAGCAATAAAGGGTAAATGCAGAGAGCACAAGTTTAAAGTTTTTTTCTTTTGAATGAAAGAAGTTTTCGTTTCAAAAGGAAGGAGACGCCTTTTGGGGTATAACGAGCACGAAAGAGTATTTTTTTGTTACTGTGGATGGGTTTATTTCATTCTTGAATCTAGACATTGGGCGTTATGGTGAAAGGCCTTTCTTTTATAAATAACTTTTTAATTCTTCCGTTTCCGATGGTGCCCCTTTTTGAAGGGTGTAGTATTGTGTTCTCGTAGAGGAAGGATTCATGGGTTCAGATATGCAGGATATGGATTGCCTTTTTCTGTTTGGTGTTTCGTGTTGTTTAATGTTCACGAAAGTCAATAGTTTCCTTTCTTGAATATAGGTTTTGTGTTTATGATGTGGAGAGTTTATAAAACGCATAATATGATTATTTCTTATTCGTTATGGTTTCTTTGAGTTTACATATTTTTTGTACCTATGATAGAGAATAATAGAATCAATTTTGTTTTAACCTGAACAAGTTCAACCTGAACAAATTTTTACTTTTCTCAGTAGTCTCTGGAATACTTTCGTGTGTTTGTTCCATAACATTACGCTCAAATCAATCAGAAATGTTCAAGAGATTCGTGACGTCTTACAGCTGTATTCACCACTAACTTGACCCAAGATTAACCTGGAATCAGCTTTTTTAAATACTCCGATTGGCCTAAAACTTATCTGGCTTTTTCAACTTCCAATCAGAAGTTCTGATTTCAGGATAATCAAAGGTTAGGTTAGTGGTGAATACGGCCGTTACAGTTATAAACTCGTCTATAGTACCTTATTATTGAAAAAAACAGGGTTCAATACTTACAACGTCTAGATTTCTTTCAATGTTTCTTTCAATATTTCTTTCAACGTTTTGCTTTAATTAAGGTTTTACAATTATTTTTCATAATTAAAAAATAGGTTTAAAGGCTAATAACCTTTGAGCATTAGTTTTATTTATTCACCTATTTGATTATACAAAGAGTGGAGAAGCCACTCTTATAACCGCGGTTTCATGACCACTAGGGTAACGGCTGTATTCACCGTTAACTTGACCGGCGGTTAACCAGCTGTCTAACCTCTGATTGGCAGTTAAGAAGGTAAACTAGTTTTCCACCAATCACAGGTTTGACTACCGGTTAACTCCCGGTCAAGTTAACGGCCGTAAGGAGGGACTTTTTTTAAATGTTAAAAGTGTTTATAGGCAGACACAAATCTTAGATCTTTTTACTTAAACTGTTACACTCCATTCAAGTCACAACCAGTCCACCCCAACTCCGGGTCAAGCCCACCGCAAATGGAGCCCAAACATTTTTTTTATCTTTCTTTCCGAAACACGCTCAGAAAAAAAAAGATTCCCGGAGCGCCCATCTTTTTCCCGATCCCTGCAGATAATTGAAAGCCGCTCTCTGGGTCTTCCGTTCATTAGGGAGACCGACCGTGAAGAGAGCGGGACACGGCCGGTGACATTTACACTGGTTTGGGTTCTAGGCTGGTTTAAAAAAAGGATTTTGTTGGATGTGCCGAAGGGCGTTGTTGGTTTTGGAAGGTTTAGTGAGTTCGCTTTCTTGGGATTTGCAAGGATAGGTGTACCAATTGGTGTGTTTTGTCGGGGATTTTCACAGAGTAAGGTGAGAAGGATTTTTGTAATGTAAGTAAAGGGATGATTTCCAGAGCTGGTGTTGTCAAATTCATTCAGTACAAGTGATATTACTTCATTATATTGTATTTTTTCTTTAAAAGTTCAAATGTTTTTGTGTTTTCTCAGAATAGTTCCCAGTTTTTGTGTTTAAGATTTTAAGATTACGCGATTTTTTCAACAATAAGGAAGTTGCATGTGTCAGATTTTCAAAAACAAACAAGTGTTCCGTATGGTTTTTTGTATGGTAAAATGAAATATCTAGTCAGTTTTTCAAAAAAAATGTACAGGTAATTAAATATTTTAATTTAAAAGTCGAGAAAAAACACGTGACTGAAAACGTTTATTGTTTAAACTATAAGATGACGTCAACAATAATACCATCAACTCCATTGCTTTACAACAATGTTTAGTATAAGATGACGTCACATCCAAACTCTTGGCGTTTTCGCGCGCTTTTAAAAAGGGGATTTTTGTTAATTTTTTTGGCAATCAAAAAATTTCTCGATCGGCCTCAAATTTTGGGTAGTTGCTTATTTTTGCAAGAGGAATCTATTAAAAAATAAAAAAAATCATGCAACTTCCTCATTACAAATCATTTAATGAACTTTAAATATAATTGAACTTAAAACTTTACATTAACATGAACATTTAATGAACTTAAAACCTTAAATTGATGAAATATTAGTTTTGCAGTATTTATAACAGAGTTGGCTTTTCTCCATCCAAAACTTGTTTTTCCTATCCCATCGAAAAAAAACCGGTAAATACCGGGAAAAACTTCCAAATGAAAATATGTAAGAATATATTCTTTCATCCTAAACATGATTAGAAATAGACTTGGTATACAAACAGCCTCTAAATTAGTATTTTTATGATGCTAAAATCCAATGTGGAAGTGGAAAACGAAGAATATGAAAACGATTACGATTGGGAAATGTTTGGGAATGCGTCAATATAAATGCACTCCATTGTCCTTTTCTTGTAGATCTTCCTGTTTTTATATGTCAAGCTTTTACTTAGAATTCAAATTTGACATTTTATAAAGCTGTTTTGAATTTATATTTGTATTTACTAAACAGTTTTTCCCGTGAGGGAAAATAAACGTAGTATTTCCCAGGACGGTAGATACCGATTTTTATCATAGTATTTACCAGGGGTGGGAAAAACCTTGCAACCCTGATTTATAAACCAATGTTTGTGTTTTTAAAACAAAGTATTTCTAAAAATTTATATGAAAAACAATATATGGAATTAATTTGTAAATTTTTGCAAATCAAGTATGCAACACTTTTCTCTCTGTTTTTAAAACTTAATTTTTCTTCTCGTTCAAGATATGTTGAACTTGCGAAAATTTTTGTGAAAATTTATATGGTTTAACAAAAAGTCAAGCTAAAAATGTGCTTTTCCGTTGCAAAATATTGAAGTTTTTCAAGTGTTATATCAACCATCCAATAAAGGCTTTTACACTAAATAAAGCATAATTGCATTCATTGTGCGATTTAAACACGTGTCTATTGTTACGTTCACAGTTGCACAATAGCACTCAATGCATATACATGGAATAAAGCAATTCTCACAAAGATATATTTGGTTAAATCGGGACAAAAGTAAATTTTACAGTTGCTCATTTAGGGATTTTCTAGTGCTCCCGATTTTTCGCTCATACCCATTATAACTTAAAAACAATGTAATCCATTGAGACTCTTTTCACACAATGCTCTTTTCCACTGTTTAAATCCTTTAGAATTTCGGATTCCATTCTCGATAAGTCCTTTGACCTTAGAGTGTACTTTATTTTCAAAAAGATTATTCGAGGGTATTTATTAATGTTTTTGTAAAACTGGTGTTTAAAATTTTAATGCTTGATAAAGAGGCCAAAAAGTGAATAGTATAAGATCCGTTTTATTATTTCTTCACCATTACTACAATCTGTTCATTTAGAATAAGCGCCTGAAACAGGACCAATAATGCTCAATATTGCCTAATACCGCTCATCACCCAATTTCAGTGACCAATTTTTTACAGTATTTAACTACTTCTGTTTAGGCTGCCTTGTCATTGCAGAAGATACATTGCTTCTAATACATTACGTTTCAGGCGCTAATTCTAAATGAACAAAGTATAAATGAAGGATGGGATAAGTATATTGAAATCCTTAAGCTCTTGCTTATGAGGGTAAGTTAATTAAAAATATAACTTAGATAGGTAAAATACATATTATGCAAATAACCATCTAAATATTGCTATTATTTAAAGGGTTTTAAAACGGATCCCTTGTATTTTTATTCTCAACAGATTTAAAATCATGGTCTAATCTAATCAATCGGTGGTCTAGGATTTAAAGTGTTAATAATTTTTGTTGTATTTTTAACCTATAATTCATACAATTATTTTTATTATTTTATTTTAATGTATTAATATTTTATTTGTGTTTCAAATATCTCTTAAAAAGTAGGTTTTAATGGGTACTTTAAAATTACTGCCATCAGGTAAGTTTAACCCTTTATTTACCGACGGTACTTGTGAGTACCACTAGCTCAAGTTTAGAACTGCTGATGGGTGGCGAGTTTTGGCTATTTGGCGCCGTATTTAGAAGCCCCATGATTCACTTAGCATTAGTTGGGGTCTATAGTGATTTTTATCGCTAAAAACTTGGCGCATCACCAGTACTAAACTTGCGCCGAAAATAATTTGGTAAATAAAGGGTTAAAGATAAATTTATTACATTTCCAAAGCGGATTCGTTTTGAAGAATTTTCAAAAACTTCAATCGGGTTTGCATACTTTTCGAAGCGTTTCAATTATAGTAGTCATTTGAGATCAAGTTTCGCGAGAAGAAAAAATGATCGGAATGGGCGTAAAAGACGTCAGTGAGAGACGTCTCCAACGAGGAGGAAAGGAGCGATGAAGGAACGGATCTTGGATTCGTCCCAAGCCTCCCTCCCCCTATGCGGCTCAAGAGATGGAGGAGGTGCGAGAGAAATTATGTTTTTAGATTAGTGGAAACTCGATAAGGGGGAGACATGAATTACTGCGAGAGATTTCAGACAGTGTTTTCCTACCTGTGAGAGTTATGGGAGGACGATGTATATTAAATATGAAAGGTTGTTTCAGAAATTAAGTTGTTATTTTTAATAAAAAAGGTGGTGTAAATTGTGTTGAATTCCAAATAAAATGTAATTTGCTCCGTCTGCACGCTACCTATACTGTAAAAAAAAACTGTAGAAAAACAGAAATTTTCAAAAACAATGACTTTATGTTTACAGAGATATTCTGTCATGTAACATTCCCACCGCACTTCTACTTATTTTATGTAAAATAACAGCTTTTATCTAGTTTTTTAGCTTATCTGTACTTAAACAGAAACTTACTGCATCGAAAACGAATACAGCTATTGGCATCATTATACTGAATCTTCGTTGGTTCAGTGGTAGCGTGCGTGCTTAGCATGCGGTAGGTCGTGGGTTCTATCCCCGGATATTAATTAATTAAAATTAGAAAAAACTCTACTAAAATAAGTGCATGCGCACAAGCAGAAAATTATTGAGAGGCAACAGAAAAATCTGTAGCTCACTTGACAGAAAGTTTCTTTTTACAGCATTTACCTGTAGGTAACAGCTTTTTTCTGTTTACAGGATTTTTCGGCCTACAGAAATTTTCTGGCGACTTTTGCTGCCAGAAATTTTCTGTTTTTTTGCAGGATTATTTTTTACAGTGTACTAAATTTTCAATTTCGTTTAATGACGTGCTTTATGATTATGATGATACCTTGGATTTCATTAGTACAGACTAATTCAATCAAAGCGAAAGTCTTCAGAATTTTAACCAGCATATTAGTTCGCGACTCAACTAGCTGGATTAATTTTTATTCGGTTTCATTTTGCAGGAAACGTCTCGAACTAATCTGGGCAATGATGATTTTATTTATTAAAATTGAAACTTTCATCTTGTACTATTCGTAAGCACGTATGCTGCACATTCTGTAAATCTCATAAATCGGAAAACTTCATTCTCGACTATCCAATAAATATATAAAACCATTTCACTCACTCACAGAAGTTACTTAACTCTAACTCGAAATGGACTTCTAGAAAACGTCTGCTTTTGCAATTCCTTCTTAATAAAAAACCCCAATTTTCATTTCCAAGTTGAGACGGGGCCGCTCAGGAGTGAAATAGTTGCAGAAACTTATCTAAACTTGCACATTTTAATGCTGCCCCGGCGTCAAAGAAATTCGACGCTGTTTAATCAAATTACTGCACACTGAAGCTGCTGTAATTTCGGACCAAATTAAATTTTCCGCTCAAATGCTCAGAGGGGGGAGAGAGAGGTGTGGGAGGGGGTGACTTTTAACTCTTCTTTTAACTCCGCAAAGTCCGCATTTTCGGAAAGATGGCGTGCTCATATTTCGGTACTGTTTTTTCACCGAAACGGACATTAATGGATCGAGAATCTAGGCAGTTATTTATTTATTTTTGTTCGGTTATTTATTTATTTTCTTTCTGGGAAAGAAGAGAACGTTCGTGTTTTATTTTGGGAATTTTTCCGTTTAGAATTTAGAGGGGAAGGGTTTTTTTATCCAGCGGGGAAAGGGCGGGAAAATAATTGTGTAGGGGAAGGATTGAACCGCTGGAAGATTTGGATGTGCGAAAAAAGCTTTGAGGTATTTTTGAAGGGAGATTTGGGAAAGAATTTTTGTGTCGACTTAATTTTTTAAAACTATTCTAGAATTGCTTTTAAACTACTTTATGTTTGAATGAAAAACTAACTTTAAAATAAGCAATGAAATTTAATATCATATTCAAAAGTATCTTTAGTTTAAAATACAAAGAAACAAAGTTTTGGTTCAAATCAATTTCTTATGAAGAAAGCGTAGTTTTGTGTATAAACTTAACTCGGCATAGATACATTGAATAATTTAATTCAGTAAATACACACATCTTTTTTGTAGTGATGATGATATGAGAATTTAGTTATTAAATAATCGCTTTAACACAATGATACTTATTTCGGAAATTGGAAAAATATGTGGATTTTTTTTAAATCACACACACACTTTTCACGAAAGAATTTGTTTGCGAAAAATCTAAAAGCTGTTGAAATTTAAAATTATTATTTCTTAATTTCTAACCATTCTCCTAATTTTTTATTTTACACTACTTCTCTCTTCCTGTGAAGTAAGTTTTACGAGTTTATTAAACCTGGAGAAACTATTAAGCTGGAAATATTTGGGATCATTTTCCTATAAAAAATTATCCTACAGTATTTTTCTAAAGTTTTAAGATGAGAACAGAGTATTTTAAGTAATAGATTTCCTGGATAGATCGTACTAAAAAATATGTTCTACAGATTTCATTGAACGTGCTAAGATATTATGAAGTTAATTTGCAAAACAACTTTAAGATGGGTTCATAACGATCTTTAGATGACTATTATTCTAGGGAAGCTGTGTGTACTTTAATTAATATCATTAATTAAATGACAGTAAGCTAATATTTTTAATTAATTTGTAACTAATTTTAATTTTTAATAGAGTTTAGACATATTTCTTTTAGTAAAACTATATGCAAATAAGTTGCTGTCCAATTTATTAGATTAATTGACTTTTGTATAATAATGTTAAAAAATCATTTTGATAGGTTATGCTTTTTATTTTAAAAAAGTAAAGCTTATTTAATTTTTCTGGTAGAGATGTTTTGTATGGAATTAAATATGTATGGAAATTTCTCCAATTTTTGATTAGAATAAAATGATGCAGTGATGGTTTTGAAGAAGTTTATTTTAAGTAATCAAATAACATCATAAAAGTAAATTATTTACTCATTTTTTGTTTCAAAAATATCTACTACAACATACGAAAAGTATTTAATCAATATAATTGGAAGAATCAGTCGATACTACATTTTGCTTTGGATTCTACACTACAAAAACTGTTCACAAAAAGAAACAAATAATAAACACGTTTTAAGGAGAGAGTGGGGCACCTTGGACACTCGATTTTTCATACGCAATTTTATAGCTATGAACTCGTGCTTGTAAGGTGCTAATAAATTAGATTAAAATCTACTCCTCAACGTGTTTTGGAATATTTGGTGCTTCTAGAAAATTATTTATTTCACTTTTCTTGTTTTTCGTGGTGCAAAGTTACAATCCCTCGTAGTTTCAAAAGAATTTTTAAAATAAAATAAATATAGTTTTGTAATTATAAATGTATTCAGAGAAAATTACGTGCATCTATTAGTATTTTAGAAAAGAAAAAGAAAATTTATTTTTAAACCTAAAAGAGTAATTAAGTTTAATATCCGAACCTCAAGGTGTGGGGCACCTTGAGACATGTTAAAAGATACCCTAAACCTTTTATGAGTAACAAAATAAGTTTTTTTTAAAGAAATAAATAATTTAAAAAGAAAAAGTTTGTAATTTAGAAATTGATGTAAAAGTTTTTCTAGAAGTAAACCAAAAAGTCAGTGATTTATGCCATGACAAAAATGAGAAAATCGGTGAAAAACTTTGATTTAAAAATATTTTGGATGTCTAATTTATAATTATTAAACATAGCTTTTTCATTATTTGTGTTATTTTTGAATTTTTCAAAGTAAGAATTATAACGTTTTTACTATTATTGAAAGTGTCCCAAGGTGGGCCACCAGTGGGGCACCTTGGGACATTAAAAGAGTTTTTTTAAAATATGTTGTTATGAATTCTCTAAAAGAGATATTTGGGTGGAAATTGTTTCATTAGGTTTGTAAAGGACCATATTTAATATATTAGCTGTGTTTGAATAAATACCAACATTGTATAAAAAATTAGAAAATAGTTTAATAAAAAGTGTTCCAAGGTGCCCCCTCTCCCCTATACCGTTTTCTGTGTCCTCGAATTAACAACACTTTGTGTTTTTAAGTAGAAAACTTTTATATCTTATTGTGTTGTGTTAGTGATCTGAATATGCTTGAAAAGTGTTTCAACCAGTGTTTCAAAATATATGTAGAATCTGAAAGTTTTCTTAAATTTGGATCGAAAACACTACACTGTAAAAATATTAGTAACGTTCCGTATAAATTCAAGAAACGTTCCTGTTTTTTATGAGTTTTTGAAAAAGCAGTTTAGCACTTTCCTTAAAAATTCTGGTTTTTTTTCGGAAACGTTTCTTCTGCCGGAAGAGGATAGTTAGTGAGGTGCACCTCTCATGCCTACATCTAAACCTTTTTACAAAAATTTTTTGCTGCCTTAATTGGGCTAAAACGTCTTTCTGCATCTAATTTTCAAAATTTTCCCAAAGTATCAACCGATCGAAATTCCAGACTTGGATATTAATTTTAAGTAATATTTTATGTGGAATATATATCATTGAGTTGTGGCTGGCTCAGTGGTAAAGCGTTTGCTTCTCATGCGATAGCTCCTCGGATCGAATCCCGGTCGTGATTATTTTATTTAATGCGGAATTTTATTTTCCGCGGAACGTTTCAGTATTTTACAGTAACGTTCCAGGAACATTACTTAAAAAAGTGGGCAACTCAGCTACACAGCTTTTATAAGTAACGTTTCCGAATTTTTTTACAGCAGTGTATATTCGCACACTTAACCAAACCAAGAAAAATCTTTACCAAGACAAATTCTTTTCGACTCATCACCCAACCTTCTCTCAAGGCCAACCTACAAAAAAAACCCCAAGTCGTGTTCTAAAGGTGCTCCTCCATAACTCAATCCCTTGATCAATAATGGTTCACGCAGTCGAAGGGAAGAGAAGGGACGAATGCACGCTCTGCGCTTTGTCATCCCTTGTTCTTGGCGTCTCGAGGGCCTGTCGTGCAGATAACGACGGACTCATTTATCTGTCTCCCAGGTGCCCGAGAAATCACGGCCCTTGTCACACCTTCCCCCGAATAATTGCCTTTCGAAGCGCTTATTATTCCGGCTGTGTTGGAGATTGGGAATGTGTAATTGCCTTTACTCTTTTTCTATCTCTCCCACTCTCTCCTTGTTCTTGTTGTAGTGTTGTTGTGTAGATTGAAGTGCAGAGTCGAGATGCATGTTTTGTTGGGTTATGTATGAGGGTGGGAGAGGTGTTGGCGGAGAATGTCGTGTTTCTGGCAGTGTGTAGTTAGGAATATGTTTGGAGTTATTTCAAATATTTGCATTGGATGATTTTTTTATTTAAATTACTTTTTTTAAACCTAAGGAGGATGGGATCAATGTTTCAATCATTTTTTATTTAATAACTTTTCATGGAGTAGTGGTTTAATATAAAGAGCAATTGAACATGTTAAACCCCATAGGATTAACATTGCGTTTAACATGTTTCTGAAATAAGCGATTCAATTTAAGTGTGGTTAGATGAACATAAATTCGCTTGAAAACTTACTTAATGATGCCATTCCATTTTTTGTTGCACAATATGCCTTAAACTTAGGCTAAGCGCGTATTACAGACTTTAGTCACGGTCACTATAACACTAGGTCACTCGAGAGCAATGCATCTCTATGGCGAGATCTTGGCAATCGGCCGCCTAATGCGTGCGCTTTAGCTTCTTGCAATAGGCAGGGTGATAATTTTGTATCAGTCGCCGTGACAAAAGTATCTAGTGCGCGCTTAGCCTTACTCTTAATATGAAAAACTCTAAATACCCGTTTTTTCTATGATTATTATATAATTTAAACGAAAATAAGTTTTTCGTTCAAAGAAAGAAAAGTTTTTTTCGCCGTAGAAAGAGGAAAAACTGTGATCAAGGACGTAAAATGTGACCGGTTTAAAATTTATGCTGGTTTCAATTTAAGGTTTTAACTTAATTTTTAAGATTCTATTTCGAGTGTTCCGATTGAATAAAAGTAATGCACATATATTGTTCATGATTTTTTTATGTGGAACTAATATAGTTATAGACATACTCTTTCAGGTTCCATTCTTCTATCACTCTATACCAGTGTTTCCCAACCTTTTTCGGTCCATGCCTCACCAAAGCCTTTCTAAATTTTTCATGCCCCCCGGTCTCAGTGGCATATATAGAAATGTATTTTGAGAGGGAGCCAAAATTATTTCTTAGCCTCTCCCTCCTATATGTATATTTAATAAGTCTAATGAAGCTTTTCAGGACATTTTTAGGTAGAATTTGCATGCAAAAGAACTAAATCAAGTAATGGGTAATAAGTTCTGAGTACCAAGGGGGGTCTGGGGGTCCTCCCCCAGCAAATTTTCGGAAATTTGACTCTAGGAAGCAGGTTTTTAACTAGTTTGGTATTCCTAGTTGGGAAAGTTTGGATATAAATTTTTAGGTAAGATTTGCATTTTGGTGAACCTAATGTAAAAAAGTTTTCAAATATTATCGTTCTAAAAACAAAGAGATCTTGGGTCATCCCCCAGAAATGGTTTGGAAATTAGACTCTAAAAACAGGGTTTCAACTTGGTTCTGATACATACTGGTCCAGATTTCAGACATACATTCTCAGATAGGATAATAGGATCAGATTTTATTTATTTATTTATTTCCACCATACAGACAGAGTCCATTTACATTTTGATAAACTACTTTTATAAAAGTTTTTTTTTTAATTTTCTTCTGGATTGGCCCCATCTAGGGGACAATTTGGTTGAAAATTTTCAAATTGCCCCCCTAGAAAATGATATTGCCCCCCGGTGGGGCGTGCGCCCCACGTTGGGAAACACTGCTCTATACGATATAAAATTTTTTTTTGAAAATGATGATCATGATGCACACCAAATCAACGACAAAAAATTTACGAACAAAAGGGGACTGATTTCAGGTTTTTAAGTTGTATAGTTCTAGAGTTATTAGCTGTTTAAAAATGCAGGGAAAACAACTTTACAAAATTTGTATGAACATTAAAAAATTATATCTAACGAAACAAGAGTGATAGAAGAATGGAACCTGAAAGATTATGTCTATAACTATATTAGTTCCACATAAAAAAATCATGAACAATATTTGATAGTTTAATCTTTGATTTGGTTAAAAAAATAATCGCAAAAATGAAGTTTTTTCATATTTTGTCAAACTTAGGGGCCTATGCGGAAGATATTAACCGATTTTGAAAAAAATTTTTTCTTTCTCTTTGTCTATATAATTCGCAACTTTTCCGCGCTACTACAATTTCGAAATAAAAAAAAGTGTTTTTTCGGCCCACCCTATTGTGCATTTAACCGAAATTTCTAACAAGAAGATTAAAAAAAATTGTATTAGAGTAAAAGAAAATTCCTTCTTTAAGGTTGATGAAAAAATAAATTTCATCCATAAATAGATAGAAGACGCACAATATTAACTAACCCACACCAAACCCGTTAAATGGCCACAGAAGCCCTTGTATAACATTTCTCCGCAAAGAATTAAGATGGATGCTCCGAGAGAGTATTGACCTACTTCCAGCATGTTTGCTTCTCCCATTATTAATTGCTTCGGGCCCCACGTGGCATCGAGAAACAAGTAAAAAACACGATTATTTCTAAAAATTGTCTGCAATTCCCTGACGCCCGGCCGACATTGATGGGCGACCTTCGTATTTCGAGAAGGGGCTGACAGAGAATTCTGACAGGAGATTGCGGTCTACCGTTCGGTATGAGGGACCGACCGCACATTTCCTTTGGTGATGTATTTGGAACGGTATTACAATAATTGAGGGAGCCACACTGTGAAACATAATTTCTTCAAATATAACGGAAATTAACCGGCTGCATTGTTGCCGGTTAATTTCTGTAATTAGTTTAATTCGGTTAATTTTCTTTTTTTGTCAAATGGGAAAGAAAAAAACTTTCCGTTATTTGTGTGTGTGTGAAAAAGCTTGTGAGTTCTTTTAGATTAGCTACAGTAGGCGGCCTTTATAACAATAAATATAATTATAAAAATTTTTTCATTATCCCGAATGACATTATTTAAAAATGAACCAACTAACCGTGTGAAAAGTTAGTAAGAACTATAAGTTTTAGCCAGCCAAATAGTAAAAATAAAGATCTGGACCGTTTAACATGCAGTATAAAACATGCAGTATTCATTCAGTATATTCATGCAGTTGTGCAGTTATTCATGCAGTATAAAAACTACTGCATGAATAGCTTTAAAAACATGTATAATTTAGCTAAAAAATTTTTAAAACTTTGAAGGAGATCATAAAACTACATAAATACACATTAATATTTCGTTATATAAATTTTTGTAAGTAAATAAAAAAAATGAATCTTTTCTCAATTACATTCCTCTACAAAAATCATTACTTCCAAAAGTTTGAAATTTTGATCGACCTATAATATAGTTCTTAAAACTGCTTAGATTGTTCTTCTATTTCAGATTAAAATACTACAAATTTATTTAAGACCTTTACATTATACATTAATTTAAATGAAAACATCATAATACAACACAATGGATAGTTTTGCATAGACCAGTTGTTCTTTATATGGATCTGTGATATAAACCATATCGAGCTCACTAGAAAAATTTAAGTGTTAAAAAACACTGTCTATTTATTTAGGGACGTATTTTAATATGTTAGCATAAAATAAAATCAGTGGTGTTCTTTAGTGGCTAGGATTATTTTGTTCAGCGTCTAAATGGAATGTGTTTCTTCCACTGTTTATCTTTTAAATTTTATGCCAAACACTGAAATTACATTGTTTATACAAGCAAAGTAGAAATATTTTAAGACTGAAAAGATACATACGACTGCATCAAATTCCTTTAAAACCAATTACAAAAAGTAATCAATATTTTAAGTTTCAAAATTAAAAATTAAAATTAAAAACTACTTTTAAAACTGCAAAAAATTGGTGTCTAAAAATTTATTATTTTAGTCTATGATTTTTAAAATAATTTTTTATTCAAACAGTTAATTCTCTTTAAGTAAATTACCATTGAACCTTTCTCCAGATTAAAATGATTTATTACTAATATAAATATGATTTACAAATTTAATATTGCCATATTTATCCTACACTCTTTTTGAATCTTTTATTCAAAAGCGAGTGATTATTATCAGGAATTACAATTAGCTATCCTATCACTTAATTTTTGTGGACATAATTTGTAAAAGCTTTTATTAACAAGAAGGGAACATAAAGTCATCAACATCATGTAAGACACACAATATGATTTATTAAGGTATCTTTATCCTTTTTTTACTTTCATTACCTTCAACCACAATTAATGTGAACTCATTATCCAACGAAAGATATCTTATATATTAATTAAGATTTATTTTTGAACCTGCACTAATTACTGCTATCAATTATATTGTCCGGTATGAAAGTAAAAAAAAGTATTTGCATTTATGATCGCTTTTGAATGAGAAACAAACAAGCTTAACAAAACACGATATGATACTGCTGAGAAATGGCTTAGAAAAATGAAGGTTATGTATCGAGCTGTTTTAACATGATGGGGTGTTTAAGAAAACATGTTTCTATTATTATTACACATCTCGTAAACATTCTCTATTTTTAGAATTTCGAAATTTTTCTTACTTTTAATTTAATTTTGAGACCTTGATACTTGTTTTCTCACTATTTATTATATTTAGCATTTCATTTTGGTTTAGGAACAAATAATAAGAATTCAGTTATCGAAAAATTACTATCTTCGATTCTTAACTTTTTCAGACCTAGCCACTCTAGATTTTCCATAGGATCCAATGGTAACCTCGGCGTCTTTGGATTGAAAGGGTTAAAAGCAATTTATAAAAAAATCTAGAGGGATCTGATTCCGGTTCGCTATCGCTCGCCCACCACCGGAATATAAAGTATGGAAAGATTTTAAAGTATATTTTAAAATCGTATTACGAACTTGTTTCATTGTAAAATATAGCGTCAATTTGCTGTTTTGAATTGAGGGATAATATTTCGTTTAACAGTTGTTTGCTTTGTAACTGCTACTTATCCATAATCCAATAAAATGGAAATATTTAAAAACAGATTTTTAAAAATAGAAATTCTAAAAAAAAACGTACAGGAAATTATGAAAGGAATCTGGAATTTCGATACCAAAAATATGTTATTAGGATCAGTAATTCATACGTTTTTAACCGTCGACCAAAATTTTTTTTTAGAAATAACGCTACTTTTGCTATTCAGTTGCCTGATTAATTTTAAAGAGATTTTTGACAGTTTCATTGAAATTGTCCTATACAGCAAAGTAGTATTCAATGTTGCCTTTTCTGAATACTTTTTTAAGCAACTTTAACAATTAGTTTTTGAATAAAATGTTGGAACCTTAAATACAAAACTTACAAGTACAGGGTGGGCCAAAAGTCAGTACACTTTTGAAAATTCCATAAAAACCGGGGAAAAAATCGGAAAAATAAACGGTCTTCACTCTCAGCATCCTGAGGTCACGGGTTTTTTTAAGCCAATAAAAAATCCTAGTTCGAAAAAATGCTAATAGATGTCCCCACTAGAAGCAATTTTGTAGTTAAGTGTTCGAATCCCTCCGGATTCGAACTCTTAACTACTAGCAAGAAAGACATGATAGTCAAGTTAAGGAAGTAAAGTATAAAACTTTTGGGAAAATATACAACCATGATCATGCGCATATAAGCGACATTAGTGGAAATAAGCAAATGGGAGGTTAATAAGAACAGGTATTCCTAATCCACAGTGAAATCATTGTTGTAAATCGTTAAAATTGGATTCCTAAAAGTTTTACACTTCATTACATTAACTTGACCATCATATCTTTATTGCTAGTAGTTAAATTTTCGAATCCGGAAGGTTCTAAATACCAAATAGCTTCTAGTGGTGATTAGTTTTTTCAAACTAATTTTTTATTTACTTAAAAAAAATCCCGTGACCTCAGGATGCTGAGAGTGAACACCGTTTATTTTTCCGATTTTTTTCCCGGTTTTTATGGAATTTTCAAAAGTGTACTGACTTTTGGCCCACCCTGTATATATCCCAAATTTGTTTTTATGCTGTGAAATTAAGCTATCAATTTGTTTTGCATCTACGTCACATCTTATTTGATTTTAAAGAATAAAGAAGAAGATTGATAGATAAAAAAAGATCTCCCAATATTTCATATTGAAGTTGAAAAACTATCATAGTTTTGAAGAATTCATTGGGAGGTATGTCAGAGTATTGAATATATTTTTACAATGTTCATTCATGCTAAATCATGCTGGGAAAGAAACTAACGAGACTTTTATAAATTTATACAAAAGTGTACAAACTGTGCCTTTAAATGAGGTATTCTCACGTTTTGAGATTAAATTTTATTAAAATATTAGATAAAAAACCAAAAAGAATGACGTTTAATCAAGTATCTCGTAGCCTAGTTTCTGAGATATAAATTTTTGAAATTTCGTTTTTTGTTTGGGCGCGAAAACACTATCGAATCACAAATCCTGCGCTGTGATGTGACATCCAATAGAAGCCCGTTTCTGATAACGTGACTTTTCTGACGTTTGGGTAAAAATTAAATTGAATTTTAAATTATTTTAAACAAATTTTTGAACTTAAGGAATTTTAAACCATAATGTATCAAAAAAGTATAAAATCAAGCAAATCCCTCACTCATGCAAATACCTCATTCTTATAACATTTTACTTAAATACGAAAAAGTTTAACAAAAGTACTCTTTAGCATCTATTTTGTATTAAACGAGTGTTATAGAAATATAAGGATATGACTTCATTAATAACGTGCATTTCGGGGGAGTAAAATTCGAGGCCTAAATTGGTTTACCCCACTCATCTCTAGTTAAACTAAACCGAAGGTGAAAGGGTTCCGATGCTCACACAGTGAACTCCCTTCAACCGTGTCAGTAACTTCGCTATTTACCGTTCAAACTTTAGGCAGTTCAAATGGAAACTTTCCAGACGGGCCCCGATCATCTGAGTAAACACTGGAAGGGCGCCATCTTGGATGTTCGCCACCGAGTGTTTACCTGGTGAATGTGCCTTGTCTCCGGCATTTCTAGAATGATTGGCATAGAACATTCGTCTTTGCTACAGGTATCCACAGTGGTGCTTAACTAACTACACTTTCAAAGACCCGGTTGGGTTTAATCGTCTGGGGTAGGAAGTTGCCATTGTGAAAAGAACAATTCGATGGTTTTTTTTGTCTTTGTCGCGTAATGAGATGAAGTATGCGATGGGAATGAATAATCGCTAAAGGATGTTACATAACTGTATTCCGAAAGGGGTGTATGAGAATAGTTAAGGCATGGGAGAAGAGTTTTGAAAGAAATTTGGGATAGCGTGTGGGTGTTAATTTTCACGGAGGGGTTTTAATTTTTATGTTGTTGTGAGTAATGTTTCAGTTTCATGTACACTGAGAGAAATGACATTTTCAAATTTGAGTAAATCGATGTTCTCATTTTGGTATGAAACTTTTTGTCTCAAATATGATCACCCAATGCTTTGAATTTTGAAACACCAGACAAACTCAGTTTCAAACAATTTAATATTCACCACTCAAATTATGCTTATTTTTAGTTTATAATTGAACATTTAAATATTTGGAATACATCGGAAGTAATATTAAGTTGGTGTGATAAAGTTTAACACAACGTTGTGACGTCACACTCAGCTTACTGGTCTACTTCCCACGTCATGGTAACGTGGCTATATGGACAACATAACTGTAACACATTGCACCCTCTACATAAAAATGTCATGGACGAATTAAAAAATGAGTATATGATGTGTTATTTTTGAGTATCTGACGTTTTCAAAAATGAGTACATGCATGTATTCAAATTTGAGTAAATTTAGATTGGAGCCTGTTTGAGTGGGTGACATACTCAGATTTGAGTAATTTTTACTCATTTTTGATTCTGGAGTTGTTGTGATTGCCTATAATAAACTTTTCTTTTTGATTCGCAATTGATTTCTAATTTGATTTGAACAGATATTAGTATTATAACCTACATTGAAACATTAATATGAAATGAATGTTACTTACTTCTATGAATTGGTTGTAAATAATAAAGTTTCCAATATGATAAAACTTATTTTTATGTTATGCCATTTTCCCAAATTTTTCTATAAATTTAAAACGTTTTTAATTTTGCTTATAGAGGACTTGAGGCTAAGCTAGAAATCTTCAAGTTAATCAGTCAGTTAATGATATCTCACAAATATTGATGGAATGCATATAAAATTGTTGTAAAATTACATTTATAGAAAATTCTAGTACATATTTAATAGTATTAGATCCTGTATTTAATACTACACTGTAAAAAACGTTCCGCATAAATTATAGAAACGTTCCCGCTTTTCATGCATTTTTACAGCAATTAAACACTCTTCTGGTAAATTTTCTTTTCTGAAGCGTTTCTGAATCCTGCCAAAAGCGGATAGTTAGTGCGTGCACCTGACACGCCTTAGTATCAACCAATCAAAATGCAAGACTTGGATCTTAATTCTAAGTTATATTTTACATGGAATGTATATCATTGAGTCGCGGCTGGCTCAGTGGTAAAGTGTTTGCTTCGCATCCGATAGTTCCTCGGATCGAGAATCCCGATAGTAGTTATACGGTCTACTACTATTCGGCGCTGGCCGTTTGGGCGCGGGCCGTTTCGGCGCCAGAAATAAAAGGAAAGTAAATAGAACTCTTTCATAATACTTCTAAAAATTCGAAGAAAAAAAATTTTGTCTCGCGCCGAAACGGGCCGGCGCCCAAACGGCCACGCCAAATCGGCCGTGCCCAAACGGCCGCGCCGAATCGTCCCATTCCGGTAATTATATTACTTAAAGCGTAACTTTATTTTCTGCGGAACGTTTTAGTATTTTACAGTAACGTTCCTGGTATTTTATAGGAACAGTACTTAAAAAACTGGGCAACTCAGCTGCCCTGTTTTTTTAAGTAACGTTTCAGAATTTGTTTACAGTGTATATGCAAGTATAAAAAAAGTAAAATGTGGTTGTTTCGCAGTATCTGCAAAAATAAATGCATATTTTGATAACATAAAAGAAACATTAAAATCTTTTGATAAATGTCTCAAAGTCTCCGAGGTATATTTAAAATATCTTTCTTGTATGAGAAACTGAACAATCCAACTTTAGAATATAGAACACACTCTGTTTCATCATGCATTTTTATGAATAAGAAGCTACAGATGAAATTACTCCCAGAATATAATTTGCTTTTGCTCGCGTAAGCAAATCATAGTTGCATTCTGTGATCTTCAACGAAAACAAAAAACTCCTCCATAATTCGCTCGCTCTACTATTTCAAAAACTTTCAGCATGCTAAGTAATAAACCTCTTTCTTAGTAACCAACTCGGCGGGCGCAGCTCCACTTTATTCAAATGCAAAGCAAGGAAAATAATACCCGAATGCACATATAACATTTCCAGCAGACATGCCGGCGGATTTAATATATCGGGGTAGTAAAACCAGAAAGATAGGGCTGCGCGGGTTCATAGCCGGGGATCAATAACGATATAGCCGAGGAGACCTGTGAGCTGCGTTTGTTGTGGGTGGAATACCTTACCAAGAAATAATAAAATCAACTGTTTAGGCTCGAGTGTGGGTGGGTAGTGACTTAGGTTGTGAAAGGCGGGATTATATCGTCTGGAGAAATCGTCTGATCAAGTGGATAGTTTACTGACCTCTTCTCTATACCTTGTTGTAGTAGTTCTTGTAATGGTTAGCCACAGACTTTTTTTACGGAAAGTTTGATTGTTTTGTATGTAGTGTATCGTACTTTATCTCCGTATACTCTGCTATGAAAAATTGACTGAGGGATGTAATATTAGTGGTGAGATATTGCTAAAAAATATTATTTTGTTAATCAATTATTGGCACTTAGTTAGTGTTTTTCCTCAACATATATGAGCTGAGGTATCTCTCACCAAATCAGACCATTTGAAAATATCAGTAAAAGTGATAAGAACACAAATTAAATAAGGGGATTTGATACTTAATTTTTTAATATTTCGAATAAAGATAGATACATTTTTTAAATATCTTTTATCAAAAACATACAATTGGTAAATCAGAAATTTCTTTTTGATGAACTCGTTTAAATGGAATTATTCCTCAAACATAATGCAAATTTCAGATTATGGCATACGGCTATAATATATTAAAGTGTTTATAATATATTCATAGGAATGATTTGTCGTTCCCTTTTTCATATGCACTACTATTTACTTATATTGCACTAGCATACTATTTAAGGCAGTTCTACCTGAATTTTTTTTAACTTGCTGGAACAACAAAGGAAAACCTTTTTTACTATTATAAAAGTTAACTTAAATTAAAAATACCTCACACCTCCTTTAGAAGTATCCAATTATTCTGTGCATTGACCCTAAATAATGAACAAGTATAAGGGCATAAATGACCTCTATTGTGAAATAACCATAAATTGCTTTGGAAATAGGGATTGTTATACAGCAAAATCTGTCTAGACTGTGTCCATCTTAATTAAGTGTAGCACCTTTTTATTTTTAGAATAATGGGAACATTTATTCTCGTTTTTTAAGAGATTCTAAGTTGAACCCTGTAATTATGAAACAAATACACTGCTAACACTGCTCAAAACAATTAAAAGGATGTTGGTGGTTTTGATACATATTGGCAAGCAATAGAAAAAATTGCAGTGGTGGAAGTATTTTTCCCAAACTCAGGGTCATTTGAAGGCTAAATCCATGTAGTTACTAAAAGAAAAAAATATTTTAACTTTTTTAGATCGAAATTGAAAAATGCACATTTGTTAAGAAAAAAAAATAAAAACAAATATATCAATACTTAATTCTAAGTCCATTTTTGATTGGGATATGTTATCTCCGAACTGGTAACAAATGTTGTGGACCTGTTTTCGACTAGGTTTGTTTGGTTATTAATGAGAGGATGGGGTATTTTCTCCAACTCCCCTTTTAGAGCATTTTTCAGCACTTGAACTGCTGGGAAGGGCAGAAATTCATTTCCCTAGCATTTACCAGACGTGTTCTATTGTATTCATGTCGAAGAACGTGCTGGTCGATCCCATTTTTTGCGATTTTATGCAAATTATTCAGTAAGGTACACAACGTTTTCTGAAATTATCATCCCTTAAAATAAAGTTATCCCCGATTTCTCCTGTGCAAGGGACTACCAGAGGTGTAAGGATATTGGACCTTATAACCATGAACCGCCAGGAACGGTTACTTGGGCTGTGCGGGCCCTTATTCCATAGTTAGAGATGCTGATCTATAAAAACAATCACTCCACATCTTCAGTCTTGTTTCTCAGTTCATACTGATAAATCTGATTTTTGTCTGGAGGGAGCAAGGAACACAAAATAATCCAATTTTTGTGCATGAGGGAGTCAGATTTGAAGATGCGGAGTGATGGTATAGAGCACCATCGCTATAAATCAGTGGTTCCCAACTCAAATATGTCTGTGGACCACTTCACTTAAATTTAAACCTCCGCGGACCATCTCTATCCCTAACTTTACCTTCAAAATTTTAAATGTTTTTAGTGCATTCATTCCTCATGGAAGGTCTAAAATTGTGACTTTTTTCTGAAGTAAGGGAAGCCGAGTTTCTAAATAGAACTTAGAAAATCAAATAATCTATTAAACTTAAAAGAAAAATTAACATTATATTAATTTTATATCTAATTATTTAAAAATATACCTTTTTAAAAAGACCATTTAACCATTTTTATCAAGCCTTTTTATCTATTAACCCTAGAAGGGTTCACACCTACACAAAAGTTACAGGTTTAAAAAAACAACAGTATAAAATAGTTATTTCTCTTCTCTTTCCTAACCAACAAATAATGTAATATTATTAGTAGATTTAAATTTGAAAGAAAGTACTTAGCTTTAAATTAAACTTCAGTACGATTGAGATAACCAGGACTTGTGTTGATCATAAAAAAGCAAACTCGACATGCACTGACTGAGTTGTGGCAGAGGAAATTCTATAGGCGAGAGGCAGGTGAGGCTTACAGATGTTTTCCCGAAAAGAAACCGCGTTGAAGGTCAATAATTATTTCAAAGGAGCGATTAAAAATAGAAAATATTTTATGTGTTCAAAAACTTTCCCATTTTTGGCTATAAATTTTTCTCATATCTTCGAACAAACCTATTTCACGTGTATCTCAGAATTTTCTACTTTTCATACCACGATTTCTCGAAGACCCTCTGTCTGACCCAGCATCCCAGTTTGAAGTAACTTTCAACACTTCCACGCTTCGCTTCGTATCGAACCAAGTATAAGTCCGATCATTCGATTCTTTATTAGCCCCACCCCGACGCCTCTCAGTTTTAATTAATCTGATGAAATATTTTTCCACATCATCACATTTCGTTTCTACTCTGTAATAAACTACTGTTGAATAAAACTGTACAAAATAATAGAAATGAGCAACTGATTCATAAGAGAGAAAGAGAACATAAATTTTTTTTTATTTACGAGACGTGTGGTTTTTTACTTGTGTTATGTATCTGTAGTGTTTTTACTATTTCCTGGAATGTGTGATTAGAAAAACAATTTTTTTTAATTTTCCACACATTTTTTAGATAAGTTATTTAAAAATCTTCTCGCGGACCACTTCTGAAGGCCCCACGGACCACCAGTGGTCCGCGGACCACCTGTTGGGAACCACTGCTATAAATAAACACCCGCACAGCCCAAGTAACCATTTCGGGCGGTTCATGGTTATAAGGTCCATTATCCTTACACCTCTGGTAGTCCATTGCACAGGAGAAATCGGGTATAACTTTACTTTAAGGGATGATAATTGCAAGAAACATTGTGCTACGTGTATATAAATACCGTATAGAACTTAATCCTATTTGTTTAATATCTGATTGACCTGTTAAGCCGAGTATAATGTTATGCAAATAAAATTTCATTGTTATATACATTGATATATTGTGTTTTAGGAGTTTTCAATCTAATTTAAAGTATTAAAGACTTTTTAAACTAATAAAATTTCTAATTAATTTATTAATGCGAAACCAATCTGTTATTTTAATTATAAATAACCCCTCACAAAAAACCTATCAAGAGGGCACTACGATTTTAATCAGCATTTAAATACTCTCCAACCCCAATCACTGTCTTTGTGAAGACAAGGGTTTTAAAACGCACATAAAAGCTCCAAAAATAGTTCCCAGCGCTCGGTTCAAAAGAAGCCACTCAGCTGCCATTACACCGTCTCCAATTTCGTAAAACCCCATTGTACTCTCCCCCAAACGATATTATCAAGCGAAGAAGGCAATCAAAAACACCCGTTTGAAAATACATTCCCTTCTCTGTGTGTTCTCACTTAACAATAGGAAAATCTCATCACAGACCTCTTCTCTTCTTCCTGGCATTAACACTCGCCTCTAGCCCAGGTTTTATTGTTATTGTTATTATTATTATTTGAAGATTTCCTTTCGTCGGCTGTTATTCCCCTGCAACCCTTGTTCGTTAAATTTGCCCTGGAACAAATGAACGCGCTTATTGTTGTTGTTGTTGGTGAAGCCATCAGAGGATGTTGCAGAATCGTTAGAGTAGGTTTTCGGAGTTAACCGAGAGGAAGGTTTTTAAATTTTGACGTTGCTGTTGCGTTTGAGGTTGTGTGTACAAAGTTTTTTTTGTGGTTGCTAGTGTTTTCTTTTTTTTTATTAAAGCAGCTTTTGTGCGTTTTGTTTTGTTCTTAAGCACAAGTGATTCTTTAGAATGGGACTTCAAAAAAAAGTTATCTGGTTGGGATGGAATACTCTGCTAATGTGTGAAACACTTTTGCAACGCTGACACAATAAAGTATACTTCCAGTCAAAAGAGGTTTTGATTATGTTTCAATTGTGTTGCGATTATGTTGTGGTGAGAAAAAGAGGGTGTTGTAAAAGTGTTGCTAAGAAATAACATTTTGAAAATAGGTGTTTAAAATAGGTATAGAATCTGAAAGTGGTCTTAAATTTGAATTGAAGCACTATAAGAACACATTTTTAGTCTCTGTAATCTTTTGTGACTTTTTTACTGCGCTAACTTTTTCATACACAACACAATCGCAACATAATCCCGATACAATGGACAATTCCTGTATTTTTATTTTATTTTTTTATTTGATAGAGGTATCCAAGAGAGGAATAAATACGCGCAATTATTTTAATTACTATTAGGCTTATTTACTTTCAAAGTTTGACTCTTAAAAAGGGTCACGAAAACAGCATGTGACTATGAATAACATATATTGGTTTTAAACAATAGTTCAGGGGATTCGAAGTGGTTGTTGATTTTCACTTTAAAGTAAGGCCAAAATAGTAGTTTAAGGGAATAATTGTTCAGATTGTGAAAAGACGCACCAAAATTGGTGGAAATATAGTTTACAACATTCTGAATCCAAAATCGACCAGAAGCACTCCGGCGAAAGTGCCGTTCGGGCGAAAATGAGAAATTTAAAATTTTATGACTTTGGTAAATGACTTAAAGTGTTCTTAGATCATAAAAACAAAAATTTCCTATTTCCGCGTAATGAGAAGCGTTTTAAGACGTACAAATTAAGTAAACTCAACCTAATTGAGCGTGCGTTTTAGGGGTTTTATTCAAGGGATTTTTCTTCACGAGGTGTCTTTTCTTACTAAATCTATGCTGCTCTACAACTTTGTAACTGACTAATTAGGCAAATCAATAAGTTTAAAAAAATAAAATTGTATCTTCTAACATTGCCGCTAGGGGGCTTTGAAAGTTGTCCCATCGGATAGGGCATGATCACTTTACTATAGCTAGACACCACTTTTATGAATATATCTCTAGGTGGTTCAAAAGTTAAAGGGGTTGATTATATTGGGGGCACCCTGTATATGTTCGTTTTTATGAAAAGCTCCATACTGAATTTGATATTCTTTTGGGTAAAATTGTTTCTAAAGGTTTTAAACATTCAATTTCTAATGGGGCATGAAAAAAAAGCTTTTACACGAAAATACCATTTCTCGGGCTAACAAAACTAAATGTACAAAGGGACTTCTTTTGTATACGCGTTGAATATCCATTATCCATTACTTTTAGAAAAAATTAGGAAAGTATTTACTTCCCATTAGTGCTTGATTTTTCTCTGTGCCCCATTCTTCTAAAAAGCATTTAATGTACGGTTGTCTGGAACTAGAGTACTTATTACTTTTTAAATACTTCCACACACGTTTTCATGACACAATTCATGTTTTGCGCTTTCTCTGAAGGACCCTTTCTATACGGGGAAAGAAAATTAAAAAAGAACGGCGAAAAAGTAGGGAAGTCCTCTCTAATTAGTTATGAATTGTTTTTTTTCTTTTAGTTGCTTCTCCCGCTTTTTCAAACTATGAATAAAAAATAGTTTACCTAAAAACGTTATTGCGATTATATTAAAAAGCGAATGGCATATTCCTATGAAACGCATTGGGAAATGGATTTGAGCGTAAAGTATTGGCTGAATTCTCGTGAGAGATGATTTAATTTAACTTCAATTAAATCACGGTATCTGAAAATAAATGAAGATCGAGTTAATTAACGTTCTTTGTTTTTAGAGATTAAAAAAAAAGATGTTAATTTTTTTCCCTAAAAAAATTATGTTTTTCATTGGTTCTCACGTCAATATTTTTTTGTCTAAAAAAATATCATTCTTTATCCAGAATTAATTAAATCAAATTAGGATATCCTATTCTTTCTGTAATCTTTTGACTTGAACGTAAGCTTTGAACAGACCTCCTGTAATTCTCAATATGTATAAGCCGCGGTTTTCCTATTTACTGCTCAGGAATTTCTTCCCTGTTGTGATACCTGTTTAGTATTCATAGAGTCCCTGGCCTGTTTTTTTTTGCTCTAACATTATTTTACTTCACAGGTTTTGTATACAGGATTTCTAAGTTTTTTAACCCAAGTTTTTTTATCAGCTTATAAAATAACCCTTTTGTGATTATGTAACTTTGCAAACCCAAAACTTATCTTCAATTTGTATTTTTAATGAACAGTTTACACTTTAAAACACTATCAACTGTAACTGACACTTGAATATTAGTTTTTTATGAATATAATGTATCGTTGTATATAGAAAATATTTTAACATACCTCGATAAGATTGTTTTAATAATCGTGTTCTTTCTTATCAGCAATGAAAGTAAACTATCACCTTTATAGTTTTGTAGTATATTTTTTCATTGTTAAATGGTGATATGTTATAATGTTTCTTAAGTTTTATATCCAACTATCAGCGGAGTGTCTTTGTAAAAAACATAAACAGTTTTCCTTCAAACAACTTATTAATAAAAATAAAGACAATGAGTTTTGAATCTTTACATACATAATATATATTGTGACTTACAAATCAAATGCAACAATATCATTAATCCTTATTTAATTACAATTCATTCCTTTTTTAACCATACCGTAAAATTTTAGAACGCGAGAAATTAAATTATACTGATAACATGTTGAAATGAAAATAAACTTATTGAGAAGCTTCTTCATGAAATTACGGATTATAAGTAAACAAAGGTCTTAAAACAAAACTTAATAACTTTGGTAAACCTTTAATTAAATAGAGGCATTACTTAAGGTGATTAATTCTGTTTCCTGGTAAACAGTTAATGTTCCACTCTGCCTCTTTTTACGATCAATATTTAAAACAAAATAAACTAAAAGAGAAAGATTTTGCTTCTGATCATTAATTTTCTGAGGGTTTCTTTTTAATTACTTAATGGAGGCAGCAACGTTTAGAACATTTATGCTTGATTTGAAAACTTGTTCAAATGCAACATTAAATTGGGTTTTTCAAATTTTAAAATGCATTTTTAATTGGTTGACTTCTGTTTTTTATGTACTTAAATGCAGTGATTGTTTTTTAATATTTATATGGAAATTATCTATACACTCTTAAAACGACAGTCTCAAAAATGAGTAACAATTACTCAAATCTGAGTAAGTCACGCACTCAAACAGGCTCCGATCCAAATTTACTCAAATTTGAAAACATGCATGTACTCATTTTTGAAAATGTACAGATACTCAAAAATAAAGAGCATCATGTACTCATTTTTTAATTATTCCATGATATTCTTATTATGAGGGTGCAATGTGTTACAGTTATGATGACCATATAGCCACGTCACTGTAACGTGGGAAATTGACCAGTAAGTTGAGTTCGACGTCACAACTCACAACCTTGTGTTACATGTTATCACACCAACTTAATGTTACTTTTGATATATTCCAAATATATCAATTTTGAAATATAAACTAAAAATAAGCATAATTTTGGTGACTATTAAATTGTTTGAAACTGAGTGTGTATGGTGTTTCAAAATTGAAAGCAGCATTGGTTCGTCATATTTGAACCTAAAAGTTTCATACCAAAAGGAAAACATCGATTTACTCAAATTTGAAACTGTAATTTCTCTCAGTGTAAGCAATACACAACAAAATCTATTTTAAAAATCTGTAATGTAAATCTGTAAATCTGTATTCAATACGTAACATTTAAAAGTTTAAAGCATAGCATAACGAAAAGGCCAAAATATCAACAGCTTTTTTGATTACCAACATTAAGTTAGTAAAGATCAGGTTTAAAGGAGTTAGATGCTTATTTCGAAGCAATAAAAGTCTGTAATAATCAAAAATGCATTGGTAAATTTGTAAATATTAAATACACATTATAAAATTATGAGGATTGTAAAACATTTATTAAAAAAGTTTCTTATTAATTATAAAATTACTATTAAGAAAGCCATTTCACAATAAGAAGTTTTGCATAAAATTTATGCAGCAATTAACTAATTAGTTTAAATGTACTGAAAAACTTGTTGATAAAAAAGTGAATAAATGTAGCAAAAGTGTTCCCTTAGGTTAAATTCGCCTCTATTATTTACATTTCAGCTTATTGACATTCATAAAAGTATTTTATAATACAAAAATATGGCTGTAGAAAGATCACAAAGCTAAACACTTAAACTAAAATGAATTTTATACTCTGAAAGTACCTTCTTCAATTGTTTCTATTTTGTTTGTAAAAAAGAACAAATATATACAAAGTAAAGAATGAAGTATCAAATAATCATAATGTGCTTCCAAAAGTGAACAAAAATGGATCGTACATAAATTTAAAAAATTTTCAACTCTAAGACAGCATCAAGTAAACGATTTCCTTCGAAAATAACACTCAAATAATTTAAAACACACCCTACTCACCTCCTTTATAGTTCACTCAAATATGGACGGTTTAATAGGCACATTTCAAAAAGTAAGTGCCTCGGAAATCGCCAAATTGCCGGCCATCTCCTTGCCAACCCTTCAGTGCCACGAAAATAAAAAGTTTTCCACCCACGAGAGAAAGAAAAATTCCCCAAAACACACAACTAAAAAAATAAAGCGTCGGAAATGACAAGAGAAGACGAGAGGATCGTTCCAAAACACATTTCACTAACTTTACATTCACGGGATTTTGCGTTGGTCATAAATGGCAGCAGAGCGAGAAAAAAAAGGCGGAGCTACGGAAAAACCGGCGGATCCTATACGTGCTCCGCCCTCTTAATGAGGCGTTTTGGACCCAAGGGGCATTACGTCTGAGAGAGCCGGGGCGTGCTTTTTGGAACCAAGAATTTGCTTTCGTCTCAATTTTCGAATGCATTTGTAACTCGGATTCAAGCGTTGAGGTGAACTTGTGCTGTTAAGCTAACGTCGTCGTTGTTGTTTTTGTTCTGCGTCAACAAATAAAGACAAAGGAGTGGTTGTTTTGACCGAATTCTCTCGAGTTGGGAAAGGCAGTTGGGGATTTTGGGTTTGCGTGTGCGCAAAAATGGTGCTTCGTTTTCAGTTGTATTGTTTATCTTGCTCCCATGTTAGAAAATATTTGTTTGTCGTTTGGAAGGAAGATTTGCAATGGAATAGTAAGGTAGTACAATGTTTTTTGGACGTTTATTGTCTTAAATGACATCTTGGCATTTTTGTTACCAAACGGTATATAAAAATTGTGAATTCCAGCAAGACATCAAGGTATTAATGCATTTGCACTATTTTTAGGTTCTTAATGAAAAACTAAAAACAAAACTTGACATTGAATATATTGTAATAGCAAAGTTATTTTTCTCTTTAAGAAATACTTGCACCAGTAACAAGAAGGAACTTAGAAGGATCTTCTTAGATAAGTTACCTTCGATTATAAAAAGATAAATAATGACACAATATTTTTTCTTTTTAAGAAATACTTGCACCGGTAACAGAAAGGAGCCAGGAAGGCTTCTAGGATTCAAATAATGATAATCTCTGTATAAATAAAAGGCTAACGGGCGATGTGTGTGTGTATATATGTATGTATGTGGGTATGTCCAGGGTAATCTCTTGAAATAGGCCACGGACCGTAACCAAACTCGACGTATAGACGTATTCCGAGTCGGGGAGTAACTTGGGATAGTTTTCAAAGCTTTAAAATCGAATAATTACGAGTAATTAACAAATTTATAGCCCGAAACGCTTATTTCTCCATTTCTCTACTAGAGTAGACTGCTCGACTCACTATTGTAAACGAGATTAAAACCTCCAAAAATCAAATATTTTAACAGGAAAAACTCTATAATTGTCCATTTAAAAACTATATCAGTTGTAAAAACACCAAAATAAATTCAAATAATTAATTTTGAAACGTTAGTTTCCCCTATTTTAAGATGTTTTCCTTTAAAATTTAAATATTTATGGAAAAGTGTAAATTTTCTTCATGGAAAACGAGTTTAAAATAATACATTGTTTCAAATGAAGCGGTTCACTAGACTTTTAAATTTACTAGATCTTTTATTATTGTTTCAAATTTGTTATTTTTGTTCACTAGACTCATTAATTTACTAGGAAACATTGCCGAGAACACTGGGAAAAGGAAAATTACCGGAAACATCGGGATAGGAAAAAATACCGGGATAACCGGGACATAAAAATTACCTCGAACATCGGGATGGGAAAATTATCGGGAACATCGGGATAGGAAAAAATCACCGGGAACACCGGGGTATGAAAAATTACCGGGAACACCGGGGTATGAAAAATTACCGGGAACATCGGGATAGGAAAAAATCACCGGGAACACCGGGATAGGAAAAATCACCGGGAACACCGGGGTATGAAAAATTACCGGGAACACCGGGGTATGAAAAATTACTGGGAACATCGGGATAGGAAAAAATCACCGGGAACACCGGGATAGGAAAAATTACCGGGAACATCGGGATAGGAAAAATTACCGGGAACACCGGGATAGGAAAAAGGCGTCTGGGATACCGGGATGATTGGTAATTGCTGATTTAAAAATTATAAATATATTTTGAGAAAATTTAATTTAAAAAATTTATACACTCCACCCGTGCAAGGCCGGGCATATCAGCTAGTCTCTGTATAAATAAAAGGCTAACGGGCGATGTGTGTATGTGTGTGTGTGTGTATGTATGTCCGGGGTAATCTCTTGAAATAGGCCACGGACCGAAACCAAACTCGACGTATAGACGTATTCCGAGTCGGGGAGTAACTTAAGATAGTTTTCAAAGCTTTAAAATCGAATAATTACGAGTAATTAGCGAATTTATAGCCGAAAACGCTTATTTCTCCATTTCTCTACCAGAGCAATCTGCTCGACTCACTATTGTTAACGAGATGAAAACCTTTAAATATCAAATATTTTAATAGGAAAAACTCGATAATTGTCCATTTAAAAACTATATCAGTTGTAAAAACACCAAAATAAATTCAAATAATTAATTTTAAAACGTTATTTTCCTTTATTTAAAGATGTTTTTCTTTAAAATTTAAATATTTATGGAAAAGTGTAAATTTTCTTCATGGAAAACGACTTGAAAATAAAACATTGTTTCCAATGAAGCGGTTCACTAGACTTTTAAATTTACTAGATCTTTTATTATTGTTTCAAATTTGTTATTTTTGTTCACTAGACTCTTTAATTTACTAGGAAACATTGCCGAGAATACCGGGAAAAGAAAAATTACCGAGAACATCGGGATAGGAAAAAAGTACCGGGATTACCGGGACATAAAAATTACCTAGATCATAGGGATAGGAAAATTATCGGGAACATCGGGATAGGAAAATTACCGGGAACACCGGGATAGGAAAAAGGCGTCTGGGATACCGGGATGATTGGTAATTGCTGATTTAAAAATTATAAATATATTTTGAGAAAATTTAATTTAAAAAAATTATACACTCCACCCGTGCAAGGCCGGGCATATCCGGGCATATACCGGGAAAAGAAAAATTACCGAGAACATCGGGATAGGAAAAAAGTACCGGGATTACCGCGGGACATAAAAATTACCTCGATCATATGAATAGGAAAATTATCGGGAACATCGGGATAGGAAAATTATCGGGAACATCGGGATAGGAAAATTATCGGGAACATCGGGATAGGAAAATTATCGGGAACATCGGGATAGGAAAATTACCGGGAACACCGGGATAGGAAAACTATCGGGTGCGGGTATGAAAATTATCGGGAACACCGGGATGGGAAAATTATCGGGAACACGGGGATATGGAAATTACCGGGAACTCTGGGATAGGAAAATTACCGGGAACACCGGGATAGGAAAATTACCGGGAACACCGGGATAGGAAAATTACCGGGAACACCGGGATAGGAAAATTACCGGGAACACCGGGATAGGAAAATTACCGGGAACACCGGGATAGGAAAATAACAGGGAACACCGGTGTAGGAAAATTACCGGGAACACCGGGATATGGAAATTACCAGGAACACTGGGTATGAAAATTATTGGGAACACAGGGATATGGAAATTACCGGGAACACCAGGATATGAAAATTATCGGGAGCACGGGGGTATGAAAAAAATACTGGGGACACACCGGAGTGATTGGTGATTGCTGATTCGAAAAATCAGACACGTAACTTGATAGAACTTTTAAAAAGGAATTAATACCTTCCTCCCGTGCAAGGCCGGGCAAATTAGCTAGTCTCTGTATAAATAAAAAGCTAACGGGCGATGTGTGTGTGTGGGTATATATGTGTGTGTGTGTGTATGTGGGTATGTCCGGGGTAATCTCTTGAAATAGGCCACGGACCGAAACCAAACTCGACGTATAGACGTATTCCGAGTCGGGGAGTAACTTAAGATAGTTTTCAAATCTTTAAAATCGAATAATTACGAGTAATTAACGAATTTATAGCCCGAAACGCTTATTTCTCCATTTCTCTACTAGAGTAGACTGCTCGACTCACTATTGTTAACTAGATTAAAACCTTCAAAAATTAAATATTTTAACAGAAAAAACTCGATAATTGTCCATTTAAAAACTATATCAGTTGTAAAAACATCAAAATAAATTCAAAAAATTTATTTTGAAACGTTACTTTCCCCTATTTTAAGATATTTTCCTTTAAAATTTAAATATTTATGGAAAATTGTAAATTTTATTTTCATGGAAGAGGACTTCAAAACAAAACATTGTTTCAAATGAAGCGGTTCACTAGACTTTTCAATTTACTAGATCTTTTATTATTGTTTCAAATTTGTTATTTTTGTTCACTAGACTCATTAATTTACTAGGAAACATTGCCGAGAACATCGGGAAAAGAAAAATTACCGAGAACATCGGGATAAGAAAATTATCGGGAACATCGGGATAAGAAAATTATCGGGAACATCGGGATAAGGAAATTATCGGGAACATCGGGATAGGAAAATTATCGGGAACATTGGGATAGGAAAATTACAGGGAACATCGGGATAGGAAAATTATCGGGAACATCGGGATAGGAAAATTACCGGGAACATCGGGATAGGAAAAGTATCGGGAACATCGGGATAGGAAAAGTACCGGGAACATCGGGATAGGAAAAGTACCGGGAACATCGGGATAGGAAAATTACCGGGAACACGGATATTATTAACAATTTTATTTTCATGGAAGAGGACTTTAAAACAAAACATTGTTTCAAATGAAGCGGTTCACTAGACTTTTAAATTTACTAGATCTTTTATTATTGTTTCAAATTTATTATTTTTGTTCACTAGACTCATTAATTTACTAGGAAACATTGCCGAGAACACCGGAAAAAGGAAAATTACCGGGAACATCGGGATAGGAAAAAAAAGTACCGGGATTACCGGGACATAAAAATTACCTCGATCAGCGGGATAGGAAAATTATCGGGAACATCGGGATAGGAAAAGTACCGGGAACATCGGGATAGGAAAAGTACCGGGAACATCGGGATAGGAAAATTACCGGGAACACGGATAGGAAAAAGACGTCTGGGATACCGGGATGATTGGTAATTGCTGATTTAAAAATTATAAATATATTTTAAAAAATTTAATTTTAAAAAAATATATATACACTCCACCCGTGCAAGGCCGGGCATATCAGCTAGTCTCTGTATAAATAAAAGGCTAACGGGCGATGTATGTGTGTGGGTATGTCCGGGGTAATCTCTTGAAATAGGCCACGGACCGAAACCAAACTCGACGTATAGACGTATTCCGAGTCGGGGAGTAACTTGGGATAGTTTTCAAAGCTTTAAAATCGAATAATTACGAGTAATTAGCGAATTTATAGCCGAAAACGCTTATTTCTCCATTTCTCTACTAGAGTAGATCTGCTCGACTCACTATTGTTAACGAGATGAAAACCTCCAAAAATCAAATATTTTAACAGGAAAAACTCTATAATTGTCCATTTAAAAGCTTTATAAGTTGTAAAAACATCAAATAAATTCAAAAAATTTATTTTCAAACGTTACTTTCCTTTATTTCAAGATTTTTTTCCTTTAAAATTTAAATATTTATGGAAAAGTGAAAATTTTTTTTCATGGAAAACGACTTAAAAATAAAACATTGTTTCAAATGAAGCGGTTCACTAGACTTTTCAATTTACTAGATCTTTTATTATTGTTTCAAATTTATTATTTTTGTTCACTAGACTCATTAATTTACTAGGAAACATTGCCGAGAACACCGGGACATAAAAATTACCTCGATCATAGGGATAGGAAAATTATCGGGAACATCGGGATAGGAAAATGATCGGGAACATCGGGATAAGGAAAATGATCGGGAACATCGGGATAGGAAAATGATCGGGAACATCGGGATAAGGAAAATGATCGGGAACATCGGGATATGAAAAATTACCGGGAACACCGGGATAGGAAAAAGGCGTCTGGGATACCGGGATGATTGGTAATTGCTGATTTAAAAATTATAAATATATTTTTAAAAATTTAATTTAAAAAAAATATATATACACTCCACCCGTGCAAGGCCGGGCATATCCGCTAGTAATAAAAATAAAAATAATATTAATATTAATATTAATATTAATATTAATAATAATAATATTAATAACTGAGCATTACTTTTTGTATTAGATTAGATAATTTGGTTTGATTTATAGTGACAATTTCACGTTTCACTTGACTAACTCTTCAGCACTCAATCCTTCACCAGCGAGCGCATTTTCCGCTGGAAAAATCTTAACGGATTCCCACTATCGCCGCGTCTTTTTCTCCTCCTGACCCGTACATCGTCCGAGAAACGCCCGTTTCATAAAAAAAGCTCTAGATAAGCGCCAAGAACGATGTCTGAGAGAAACGGAGTTCACTATCGAATTCCGATCGCTCCTATTTCGATCGCGGTGCTCACGGGACATTAAATAATCTAAGGATTTGCTTACGTAAGCTTCGGGGCGGCCGTGGACTCACGTGAGGAATCGTTACTGTCCTTCCCCTGTTAATTCTGTGGGACTGTTGTATCGATGATGGTATTCGACTGTGAGGAAAAGATCGATCTTTTTTGCCAGCCATCTATCTTTTGTGGAAAGTGGGTCCAGATAGGTGTTCTTTGCGACGCTAGATTAAGCTGCCTGTTATCTGTTATCGTTTTATTTGGCAAATATGTTCTTTTTTGAGTATATTACGGGGTTGGCGTTTTTTCTTCTTTAATGGGTTTCATATTCAGTGGAATGATAAGTTGTTTGGTTTCAGAATATTTTCTTTGGCAGCGGAATTTTATTTCGATTGATTTCGGGAAATGTAATGTGCGTGTGTGGACGTTATTTATTTTACTTTTTGTAAATCGTAGATTATAAATAGAGTTCTATTGGTTTTGCAGTTCATATTCGTGAATTTTCGTATAGTCAGTTATATAAAATTAAAAATGTCATTAAAAATTATTTTAAAAACCACCCCGATGAGTTAAAAACATTATTTCTGCTTTTTTGTGCGAGAGATATTTTCTTTCTTTGTAAAAATAGTTTTAAAGGTCAGTAGTTAATCGTTAAATAATTAAAGATAAGTAATTGAAAAATTATGGCAAATAACCTTTTTATTTTTTAAAAAGTTAAGCTATATTGAGCATAATAATCTTATAAGTTTTTTGATCTGATAAAAATTCATATTTTTATTAATATCAATTGAAATAACAAGTTATGTGAACAAATAGAAAATTGCGATTTTCTAGGGGGATTGTTAATTCAAATTTCTTTTTATACAGGGTGTCCCATAAATAGTGGGCCACACTTCTAGAGGGGATAGTAGACACCTAGACGAGTCAGAATCACATAGGAATCGGGGGTCCCAGACCAAATCCCAGGGAGTTAAAAATGGAGCGACATCACAAAACAATTATTGAAAAATTCATTCTGTAGAAGAACTACTATTGGTAAAAACTTAATCATGGTCTCAAATTTTGTGGTTTAACATGATCTTTAAAATCATTGTAAAAGTTTTCATTTTAAAAATTTTTTTACTACGAAATAAAGTCAAAAACCACAAAAATATGTGAAAAATCTGCCAAAACTTTATTTTGTATTTAGAAATCCTTTCTTTTGATTTGATAATCTGAAAGATCATAGTTGAAAACCCTTAAGTCCAAAGTTTCACGTAAATACCATCAATATTAAACGCTTGAGATCTAATTAAAGTTTGATTTTTGCTTCCGAAAACAGATCCAGAAAAGAAACGTCGAGGGAAAATCTACGAATTACGGATTGATACTCGCTAAATTTCTCGCCATTATTTGCGATACGAGATTCCTCGCCAACTTTCACCAACAACAAATCGCCCAAGCTGTCTTGGCGATCTGTAGGAGCTTGGCATGTTTCGCCAAACTGGGAGAGAAAAGAAAGTTAGCGATTATCTATCCGTAACTCGTAGATTCTCCCTGAACGTTCGTTTTCTGGAGCTGTTTTCGCACTCAAAAAACAAACTTTAACAGTATCTCAAGCGTTTAATATTGATGGTATTTACGTGAAACTTTGGACTTAAGGGTTTTAAAATATGATCTTTCAGATTATCAAATCAAAAGAAAGGATTTCCAAATACAAAATAAAGTTTTGGCATATTTTTCACATTTTTATGTGGTTTTTTGACTTTTTTTTCGTAGAAAAACATTTTTAAGTGAAAACTTTCAACATAATTTTAAAAATCATATTAAACCACAAAATTTGAGACCATGATTAAATTTTTACCAATAGTAGTTCTTCTACAAATAGAATTTTTCAATAATTGTTTTAGGGTGTCGCTCCATTTTTAACTCCTTGGGATTTGGTCTGGGACCCCCAAACCCTATGTGATTCTGACTCATCTAGGTGTCTACTATCCACCCTAGAAGTGTGACCCATTATTTATGGGACACCCTGTATAGAAACATAATTAGCTGGATCGTAAAACGTAAAAAATCATTTTGGAGGGTTTGGGGGTGGGGTTTATCAGCTTTTAATATGTAAAGTATCATAACAAAAGAGACGAATAAAAAATAATCCTTCAAATCGGGACTAAAAAAATATATTTTTAAAATTTTTAGATACTTTTTATCTATAAAACCCATGATACAAAGTTCTCAAAAAGTAATATTTAGTTTCATATAAAGAATATCTCGTTATAAAAGAAAAGAAGCGAAGCACAGACAAATCATCCATGCAAAAAAGGGTAAGCGAATTTAGCCTGAACGATCAATTTATCATGTTTATCAAACCATCTAACATATTCAAATTCATCCTGATTTCACCATTTACATTATACCACCTCTCCGTATGAATGCCCTGCCTCTAACAGACCCTATGTGCGCAAAGAATGCGGTATCCATAAGTGTAGTCCATAAATTACATGTTGTTCAATTAGCTGTCAAGTCAGTGCCCTTAGATGATCGATGATGGTTATCTTTCACACCCTGTATGGATAACAAGCAATTTATTCGGTCGGCGAAAATTTAGTGTTGCGAGAACTTTATTTTGCAAAGGGGGGTCGTTACGGAAGGGATACATAACTTTCAGGAAATTAAGAAGAGCCTCTCTTGATTAAAGTTTCACGTTGTTGTGTATTAGTTTTATGTTGATATCTATCAATATTTTTTCAGACTTCTATTATGTTCAAAGTTTTTACTTATGTTATAATAAATAAATATTTAATAAGATGCATAAATATTTTTGCTTAGTTTCCTTTCTGGAACATTTAGTATAAACCATTTGAAGTAAGCCTACTTACTTATAGATTAACTTCAGAATTTTTGATTTAAAACGTTGAAATTTTAGGGGGAAAACAAGAGCATAACTAACTACCGTAATTACTAACTCCAGTTAGCGTATTATCTTTTTGATAAGAATTGCTGATTAAATTAATACACCTATTCTTTCAAGTAGTTACCTATTCCTGAATAAAATCAAAATTACAATCTTTTATGAAAGAAAAATGGTAAAATAACACTCCTTAGTTTTATTTTCAATTTTATCATGAGTACGAGTCTGCAAACAGAAAACCATATTTTCTTAACTAACAACTCGGCGGTGTTTTCTTTATAGCCAAATATTTGATCATTAAATTCTCTTCCGAACCATGCAGAGTGTTATCTCGTAAAAATTCATAATTTTGATTCAGTGCAGTCAATATCCGGAAGAATACCGTGTTAATATTAAATCCCCCCCCAAATTCCTCGTTGATCCCCCCTTTCTAAAGCCCTCGACAAGGTTCTTCGAAACAGGAAGCCCTCGCTTTCTGCTCCTAATAAGGTTATAACGCAAAAAAACCCCTCCAATGAAGGACAGTTAAGAAAAGGAGAGGAAGAGTAAAACTCTCCTTTCGCGTCTCTCCGTATCCCATGGCAACCGAGGAAAGTGGTGCCCAAAGGTCATATGTCCCATGTGATGAGCGATGAGACTCTGATCAATGTAATGAATACCTTTTTAGAGTCCCGGCTATTTTGGTCTTCTGGTCGCTTTTTAGGGGAGACTTTAGTGTGGGGGAGGAAACTTCTTTTGTGGTTGCGCTAATTTAGTGGGTGTTTGTTTTGGAGGCTTTTGCATTGTTGTGTTTGGGCTTTGATCAGCGATCTCTCTTGTTCTGGGATGAGTTGTATTGTCCTTGACTTACTGACCTCTGAAGCTTTTTTGTGCTGTGTGGGAAATGGAAGATGGCAGTTCAGGGAGTTGCGTGTTTTGGATTGAAGAGGCTGTTTTAGAGTAAATCGCATGTTTGCAAAATGGGTTAGTTAGTTTCACTAGTCACAGAGTGTGCTGTGCATAATAATGCTAGTTACCAATGTAAGAATGCACTGTGCATTCCCTATAGTTCGAATAGAAATACCATTAATTACCATTCTTAACGTCCTCTAACCAGAGGTAGTGGTAAAATAATCCCTTTTTTCATTTAATGCCTGTGAAGTTTTAGAGATGTAGGGTTTTTCGACGGCGCTAAATTTGCAACGATTTCGGTGTTCTTAGACGACATAAGGATTCAAGGATTATCTTCTGAGCAATTTAAGTTTTTTTGGAGATTACCTCTTTATTTAAAAATAAACTTTTATATACTTTATACCCAGATCTTAGGATTAATTAGGCATTTATTTATTAAGCTACTAGAAATCTTTTTTAAAGATTAAAAAGTTTTATCTTGTACTTATTAGATTGGTAAAGTACTTAGAGATTATTTCCTCGTAGTTGTGCAGAGTTCTTTTTTAAACTGTTCTCAAGTCCGTCATTCAAAATATAGTATCAGAATGTATTTTGAAAATGTTTAAATTATAATTACAAAAGAATATTTACTATTCTTCGGATATCAGATAAAATATATATGCCGCTGAATTGTTTTTGCAACATTCCTATTACATTTTTTTAGTCTTTTCGAAACTAGCTATTTTGGATATGCATTTCAAGCATCTTATGAACCTTCATTTTTATCAGATAAAATATATAAGGCGCTGTATTGGTTTGCAGACTTCCTACCTTAATAGTTGCATCAATAAACTAACAGCAATACTTATTGGAAAACAACAACAAAACATATTATTTCAAAACGAAAAAGTTTATTTTCTCCAAATTACAAAATAGAATCAGAACGAAATTTTCGCTGCAAATACCGTATTAGAAACTTTTCGTTTAAAGTGGCACTTCCAATTTCTGAATATGTATGTATCAAAATAAATTCGCATCCAAATAACTCCAAATGAATACCTAATTTGTAGATAAAGTACGCTAGTATCTCCTTATTTGAAATTCTCTCTAAACTGTTAAGTTGGAAAGAGACCGTTCTCCGGCAGGAGCGGCTAATGCTGTAAGATGAAAATCGAGTTAGGACTGTGAGAGATTTCCCGAGTTATATATTCGGAATTAGAATAAGTTCCTCTCCTTTTGAATTAAACCTTGGATTTGAATAACGAATTGGGCTGAATGGAAAATAAGGCCTTCATGGGAGAAAAGAGAAATGCTTGTTGGGAGCCTTGTGTTTTAAATCGTTTCTTTAGAAGGAGATAATTGCGTTAAAGAAATATCAGTAACTGAGCTTTACGATTAATTGATGCTTTTGTTTAAAACAAGTCATTGTTTTGATTCGTACTTTTATGTTCTCTTTTGTAAAAAAAAGTACCGATTGGTTTCTTTTACATTTCAAAAGGTCTGAAATAATATTACAATAGGCCATAAGAGTTTTTGTTTAGTGCTGACTACATTACTAGCATGAATATTTATTGTAACAATAAAGAATACAAACTGGATTATCTATTAACAATTTTTTTTAATTTAAGAAGCCAAATTAATATATTTATAATATAAGGATTATTTTGCTACTGATTTGAAAATCATGTTTCTACTGAATTTTTCAAAATCAGTTACATGATGTATAAACTGATGTCTTATATATAAATTTGAATATTGAAATGTGTTTCTCGGTTGTTTTATCGTCAACATGTTATAAATACCTATATTGAAGGAAATGTGATTAATCCGGGCATTAGTAATGATGCCCGCGTATTTTGGGCAAAGGTATAAATACTCATTGATAAATGCCTCTGAATTTATCACTTTTCCAGTAACAGTTATAAGCTCAAAATAGGCTTTTAAAAATCAGACATTATATTGAATAATTTCGCAATTCTAAAAATCTGAAATGGTATGAAAAAATTGAATCTTTTAAAAATCATTCAATAACTACTCAACTATTTGCAACTGAAATATTCATAATTTCCTTCTAAATCACAAAATCAATATCCTAACTCTCCACACGTACCAAAAAAACTCCAGTATTATACTTAACAAACCACCATTAAAAGAAAAATCCATACCCACCTCTGTTACACGGATTCCCAAGAACATCCTGAATAATTCAAAACGTGGTACT
Organism: Tetragnatha versicolor; assembly: GCA_024610705.1. Taxonomy (NCBI): domain Eukaryota; kingdom Metazoa; phylum Arthropoda; class Arachnida; order Araneae; family Tetragnathidae; genus Tetragnatha; species Tetragnatha versicolor. Next base: position 19,513,607 of record JANDEH010000002.1, on the reverse strand, counting down.
TCTCTTCGCCGGAAGCTAACTATTACTATCATATTAGCACCAAACTGCGGTTTTAAACAGTAAAAAAAAAAGAATACTCTGCCCCCCCCCCACCAAATTAACCAGCCGCACTGCACTCAATCATTCCCAACATTATTACTTAGAAAGGGAAACTAAAAGTAATGGCGTCAGAGGACATTTAGGGGTAGATATGGGATTGAGAATGATCAAATAATGGGGGCAATTTATCACTTCTAAGCTCAGCTTTTGTTTGTTGCTTCCCTTCTTCACTGTTTCGAGATCGATGGTACATTCGAATGGAAAAGTTACCGTATTTGTTTATTTTTGCGCCGCCTTCATAAGTGTATGGTTGTCTTTTGGGAACAACAGGGAGCTAAGTCCTTTTTTTCGTGGCAGATTTAGTTTGAGAGTAGCAATCGGTTTTGATATTCAGATACTCAGGTCAGATTTTACTGGAACACGTTATTCATGCACGTTTCTACATCTATGTTATGATAATAGGTTATGATGATAGGTTATAAAGTATGTGGAAATGCTAGTATTTCAAGGGATTATGGCAGATTCTTGGCATAATCCAAAAGAGTTGATGAATAGGCCAACAATTGATAATTTAGTTGTGAAAATGTCTATGGTAGAAAAAATGAATTATTATCTGTAATAAAATTTTTTTTGTGTTCAAGTTTGTTCAGTTGAAAAAAGCCTTCCAAATAAGTAAAATCAAGAAGCTATTGGAATGATTAAAGAGGTATATAATGAGTTAAAAGACCCTCTGTTGGTAGAGTTTTGAGCTAGGGCTATTCAAAACGAACCTAAATTGTCGCACTGTAAAATTAGCTTTCCCTCATTAATTTCGTATCTGTAAAACTATTTCTCCTTCGTTTCAAACGCTTCTCAGTGAAAACAACTTTTTTCAAAAACAGAGGACTACACAATTTTTTTGAAGTGTCTGAAAAAGTAAATTAATCATAATTCAAATTGTTAAAATTATATGAAATTGAGTCTAAAATTATTAATCAAGTTCTAAATTATTTAAATTGCGTGAGGTAGTAAAAAAATGTAGTATTCTTGAATTTTTATGAGAAGTTATAAAATAGCAAATATAGAATTGTAATGTAGTTATGTTTTAACACTATTTCTGTAAAAAAATATGTAAAAATATTTTATGAAAAAATGTTTTAATTAGTTTGAAAATCGTATTTTTTAAAATTAAAAATTGTGTTTTTTTACTTATTTTCAAATATTTTAAGGAACTAAAATAGAATTACACTAATAACACTCAATATAAATAATAACACAATTATAATTACAATTAATATCAATATAAATTATAAAACACTCCACTTTTAGAGGAAAGGTAGATGTGGATCCTAACGACAGCCGGCAACTAATGCTAAGCGCCCACTAGAGACTTCTGTCGCGGCGACTATAAACACTAGGTTACTCGAGAGCAATGCATTTCTATGGTAGATTTTTGGCAATCGGCCAAGAGTCTCGTCGCCTAATGTGCGCGCTCTAGCTTCTTGCAATAGCCAGGGTGATAATTTTGTCTCTGTCGCCGTGATAAAAGTATCTAGTGCGCGCTTAGCCTTACAGTTCTAGCTTTAAAATTTTAAAATCGATACTGAAGTAACAATAATGATATTTAAACGGTACAGTGTTATTTACTGCACTGTAATTTTTAAAACACGATTTTACTTTGCGTCCAAAAACAAATTCTACAGATATCCAATGTAAAACCGGACTTGGTCCCGTTTTGCTCCAAATCAAACCCATATTTCCCCTACGAAAAATTGATTTCATCCTCGGCGTCTCTCCATCCATAAAAAGTGTCTGTCCGGGAACTTGTTTTCGATTATCCCACTCCGGAAAAAGTTCCAGATGCCATATTTTTTCTGTCGAATTCGAGCGAAAGCGATAAATCTGGTCCAGAAGTGCTACTTATTAAAGGAAGTTGCTTATTAAAGCCGGAGAGTTATATGTTTACGTGATCCGCGTGTGTAATTACTGTTTACCCCTCTTGACGATGTTTGATCGCCGTTATAAGCTCTCGAGAGCAGACCTGTTTGCGAGACATTAGTAACTCTCGCTCTTCGGACTTATTCAATTTGTAGACTCGTTTTTCTGTCTGCGGTTTAAATGGCGCTCTACGAGGCACTAATAAGTTGAGATTTCACCTCAAAATAAACTGATCAGATAAGATTTAAAAGATGTATATTTCCTCTTTTTTATTTTGAAAGGAATGCTTACTCATTGCGAAGAACTTTATATTAATTAACCTACGTTTTGCTTATGAAATAAATGTTGAGGAATTACGAAATGATAGCGATGCTGGTTGTAAAGTGTATCTCATCAGGTTACCAATTAACGTCGGGAAAAGTAAGTCAAAGTTTTTCTACTGGCTAACGAGTTAACCAGTGAGACACTTTCTTTTTTTTTCCACCAGCCTATCCCGATGATATGCAATGAGATATGGCATTAAATCATCAAAAACTTTCCTCACTGATGAAATAAGGCTTTCTAAACCTGTCTTAACTCCAGAGTAGCCATGAATTAAAGAGTGAAACGATCCAACAAACAAAACCTGTCCGTGTGATTAAAAACTTTAAATGAACTAGATCCGAATGCTGAGTTACCACATTAAAAATTTCTCGTATTTTATTAAACTTTAATCGATTTTCCAAACTTAATAAAGGTCTTCGAGAAATTTTTGATGAGATTTGAAGCCTTATCTCGTTGTATATCATCTGTAAGGGTTAGCTGTAAAGAAATAAAAGTTTCTTTGTTAACTCGACAATTTTTGTTTTTTGATTTCCCGGTTAACGACTCCAATTGGTTGTCTGGGTTGTAAATTTCTACTAGTCAAAGTAATAGTTAAATATTGTCCCTTGTAAATCCAAAGACCATATATAATGTTATAACTTTAAAAAAAAAAATTTACCTAAGGTTTATATCTGGAAATATTGTTTTATTTTAAGAATATGAAAGAACTTACTTAAAAAACACGCTTTATTTCATGAGAATTAAAATTTTACTCTTGTTTTAATTTGATATTTCAATTTAATGCTGAAGGAGTTTATGAATTAGAAATTATAAGAAAAGTTTGGCATTAAAATACGTTCTTTTAGACAAAAGTAATTTCATTTAATTTAACTTTTCACTATACAAGTCGAAAGCACGAAATCAGATGTGAAAGCAAATATCAACTAGTGAAAAGACACGTGTGTCACCCTTTACCTTTAAAAAATATAATGATTGATCTACAAAATTGCTCAATCGCGGAAAACACTATTTTTGTACAACTAATCGTGTAGCATTATATTGCTTATAATTTTTGAATCCTCAATTTATCTTTCAGAATAACCATAGCATTGCTAATGATTATTATGTAACTCAAAATTGCTTTTACTGGAAAAAAGATGAGTACAGGACATACACTGCCTTTTTCTTGTGCGTGTAATGATTTTTCCAGTCATTTGTTATTGCTCCAATCACGTTTCTGGTCTAACGATTTATTTTTGGGCTAAACTAGACGCTTCTTTAAAATACATAGCTATATTAACCAATGGTTGTTGTGTGTACGTAATTTACATACATAGCTTTTGGCTTACATTGTTTCCGTTCTCACTCATCAGCATAGCATGTTACAGTTGTTTTTCTTTAGGTTCCTGCTGTTCATATTTAAAAAAGCCTAGTTTAATCGTATCCAATGCATAAAGATCAAATAGTACATATACTATTTGATCTCTATGATCCAATGTTATTTTAAAGGACAGGGGATATTTATAACAGTGCTTTTGAATTAATGAATTGTAGATCTTTACCTTGTAAATTAAATGTGTCTGTTTGAAACGCATTCTAATTTAAGCTTTATGACTTAAACATTTTTGAATTAATTCGAATCTTTTTGTTCGTTAATTTTTTGCCTTTCTTATATTAACAGAAGTATTATGATTGTTTTGTTTCTTATTGAATAAAACCTACCTGTTTTTTATCTGGTTTTAACACTATGAAAAAAACTAATTAAACAGCCTTTTTTGTTTTAAAAGTATGGTGTTAAAAATGACGACTAGTATGCTATTAAAGAACCTTATCAAATATTTATTCATTTAAAAATATTTCTTCCCTTTATATATTTATGGAGGTATGTGTCAGTTTTTATGTTTGTTAATAATCACCGTCAAGTAAAAAAACTAATACACTGCTGGCCATCCAAAATGGAACCAATTCCAAGAAGGAACAGAGATATCAAACCCAAATTTATTTCTATGATTGCACAAAGTATTAATGTGCATTGATTAAAAATTCAGTCTTCTTGGATGTTAGGGTGTCGAGAAAATAGGTGAAGAGTGTTGTCTCCATAGGTGTCCATTACCGCCGCCCCACGCCATGGTATTGAGTGAAAGGGGATCTGAATGGGCTTTGAGGGATTGGAAGACCATGTTGAGTCCACAGGTAATCAAAGTTCATGTGGTGCACCAGCGGACGTTGCATACCGGGATAGGTGATTTCTCCTCTTACATCGGACATGTTTTGTGGCGTTGGTTCTTAAGAACGGGTAGGTGAGGGTAAAAATGCAACATGGGGGGATAAGAAGAAAGCTTGGACATTGAGTTCTTCACGTGGTTGTGCATTTTTCTTTTGAGACTTGTACGCAGGCAAGGGTTGAAGGTAAGGGTAGACAACAGGTTGACAAACCTTAATGCTGCAGCTCTGGTTGGCCAATGGGCCGGTAAATCATACTGAGGAGGTGTGGGAGTGGAATGCATGTCGTTTACAGTGCAGGGGACTGCCCGTTTGGCAAGCATAGCTTCAGAAAAATTTCAATCTTCAGCACATGATTTGGCATTGGCAACAGTGCTCTAAATAATAAAATTGACATCTCAATGTGATGGCACAGAATTTATGAGAGTATCCCGATGCGGTCTGGAGCACCACTATAATTGGAGATGACTTTACGACGCCGAGAAAAGAGAACACTTTGCTGTTGATTTTGTAATCGCCAGATTTCTTCTTAATGCAGAGTAACGAGGTAGTGAAGCATTGGATTCCAGTCCCACACCTCCTCAGTATGATTTAACGGCACATTTACCAACCAGAACTGCAGCATTGAGGTTTGACAACCTGTTGTCTACCCTTACCTTCAACTCTCGCCTGCGGACAAGTCTCAAGAGAAAAATGCACAACCACGGGATAAACTCAATGTCCAAGCTTTCTTCTTATCCCACTATGTTGCATTTTTACCCTGACCTACCCGTTCTTAAGAACCAAAGCCCCAAAACATGTCCGATGAAAGAGGAGAAATAACCTAAGCCTGGTATGCAACGTCCGCTGGTGCACCACGTGAACTTTGACTACCTGTGGACTCAACATGGTCCTCCAATCCCTCACAACCCATTTAGAGCCTCCTTCACTCAATACCATAGCGTGGGGCGGTGGTAATGGACACCTATGGAGACAACCATCCTCAACGATTTTCTCGGCCCCCAAACATCCAGGAAGGGTTAATTTTTAATCAATTCACATTAATACTATGTGCAATCATAGAAATAAATTTGAGTTTGATATCTTTTTCCTTCTTGGTGTACCATTTTGGATGGCCAGCAGTGTAAATTCAAAAGTAACTATTAGCGCGATATTCAAAAATACAGGATTTTTTTTGTATATTTTCCTCTCATTGTTTTTCTTGGAGGACGTAATTTAGGATGTCATTAACTTTTTTTACTTCTGATTTTGAACCTAACAAATATTTCATTGTTTGAAACACACTTATTTGAAAATGCAAAAAGAAGTGTTAACAACGTTAGTATATTGTATTTAATTTCGACACTTAACCCTTAAATAGTATTCTTTAAATAGCTATTTAAAGTTACAAAAACGTTTCTTCCTCTCCTTTCTCAGCATTCCACTTCACGGTCAATCCCGCGGAGGATATCTTCCCTATCCACTTAGAGATCGAATGCATTCGTAGCATTTCGAATAAGTAAGCGATCGCCGCTATTTGTATCTCGGTTACAGTGACGGACGTATGGAGATAAGTGACGGGGCTCGGAAATGGATTGGAGACTCATTCAAGAGATCCGTTAAGGTCAACAATGGCGGGGAATCCTTAGGGCAACGTTGGGGCCAAGGAGACTGTGTAAAAAGCTTGTCATGGGAATATTCTACAGGGAATACAGGTTTTATGGCGGAGTATATGAGGTTTATGTGGGACCTGGTCTTCCGTTACGTCTTTTTTGAGGTGTGTCATAACCGGGAAATGAGATTTTCCTTTTATGATACGTTTCCGCGTATTTTTATGAAGAGTTATAGGGGGTGTATTTGCATCGGGAGTCATCAAAAGGAAATTTGAAATCAGTATTAGGATGTTCTTTTAAAGGTCAAGTGGCAATAGCACTAGAAGCTATTTTGAAGACTTTTTCCGTTGCTAAGTGCTTTAATATTTAAATTCCTTGGTAATGATATTTCAGGGAATCAAATTTCACTACACTGCTGCCAATGTGGTAATTCATACTGAGCCATAAAATTTCTACCAGAATATTTATGGTTTTGAGTTATTTTGTAAATGAAAAATGTCTGGGAAGAAACTTAAAATATACTTCTATTTATTTGTGTTGTGGATTGACTTGGTAAATCTCTTCCCTAACACACATGCTATTTATTGCTAGATACTTCATTAATATATTTATAAAACAAAACCTTTTTTCGATTAATAAAATTATACACCCCATCACAATATCCACAAATATGCACAAATAAAAGACTCTTACTTCTTTCAATTATTTTTACTATTTTCCTTCATCATTTTTAATTTTTTCTTTTGCTTTACATTTTTTTATTATTATGTACATCCTTCATCCAAATTATTAGTTCTTACACTAGATGGGTAGTTCTTGGTAGTTGTATTAATCTAAATTGAAAATTTGTCTACTACTTGATTTATCTGCATTTAGTTAAAATTATATAAGTGTCTTAGAGAGGATTAAACCCGATAATTTCTCCCAATATTGAAGAGACCCCCACACTCAATCTATTAAATTAGGTTCTCCTAAAGACCATTGTTTGCGAGAGAACAAATGGAAACAGGAAACATCCTATTAGCGGGGATTGACTAAATTGTCAGATAGGGTCAGATGGTAACATCTATTAGAAGAGATGGCATTTCCTTATTAGACATGCTAATGAGAAAAGTAAGAAATCTTTGGGTAGCAAAGTATACAAGTTGGCCTTGTTTTATATTGTTCCTAATTCATTTGTATCAGTTAATCAGACCTTCATAAAAAGACACTACATACTAGCTCCTTTCTCTTTGACACTATTTTATCTTCTATTACAAGTTTTAAAAGATTGAATCTTGTTCTACTCACGGAAGTAAAGCCCAACTTTTAATTCAACTTTTGTCATTTTCTTTTCCTAAATGTTATATTGTCGTTTAAAGCGAAGCTTTAATTTAATTTTTGGCCATTTAGACTCATTCATCAATTTACGAGTAGGGGAAGGTAATGTACCTCGGACCTGTTTTTACTTTTAACCCTGTTTGTTTAGTAACTCAAGGTATATAAGTGTAATCTTGGATAGGACCAAGGTGCAATGCTTTCTTTAGGTCCAAGGTATATAATACTCGATCATTTACTGAAAAAGGTCCGATTACCATGTTCAGTTTAACACCAGTCTCATCTTAAGCACATACTATTATAGATGAAACAACACAATAGAAGATATAAAATTCACAGTAAAAGGGAATCCGTATTTTTTAAACAGTGACTTTTAATCCATAATTAGAAAATTTACTTTTCATAAGTGAAATCAGTTTTTAACCTGTATTATCTCAAATTGTGCTTTTTTAATAAAAAGAAAAATTAGCTAGACTGAGAGACTAAACTATTTGTAAGGATGCTTGTAGTGTTGCTACCCTACAAAATGTTTAGCTAAAAACAATGAAGGAGCGAGGTACAGTTAGGTCCCAGGTACAATAATTTCGCCTGTATTTAAATTTGACGAATTGGATCGGACATTGGATCTTCTGAAATAATTTTTGTGAAAAGCGCCTAGAATAATTGCTATCGCTCTATTAGAGACTCATGTTAAAGTGAGTAAGTTTTTCTCCTCTCCTGAAAAGCTGGGGAAATCGAGTTATCGCTGATATCATCGGATAACCTCGTATCTTTGATTATGGGGAATATACAGTAAAAGACTGCAGGATTCGTTTCCTCGCCAAACAGATTTTCGTGAACGACCTATATAGAATTGCATTTTAATAAGCTGTTGGAGAAAACATCAGGTGTATAAAAGGCTCCTAAGAAGACCGATTTGTATTTTTTATTATTTTACTCTTATGCTATATAGAGAAATTAGAGAAGTGCTCCACACTCAGGTGTTGTCGGAATATTTCCACATAGAAATGAAGTGAACTTATTTCGATAGCATGAAAAAGTGAAAAAGAAACCCGAAAAGGGTTACTTTTTGAATGTTGTTCCCAAAGAAACCGCAAAGCTCCTCTTTTTTAGCGTCAATGGGTCGGGTTTATTACATCTCGCTACGGTATGCTAATGGTTGCAAATTTTCATTGACGCCGTTCGTTGGCGTGAACTCACACAAATACCTCATACTGTATCCAGGTAAGATCCAGGTTGTCTGATCGTTATGTTCCTTAAGCGCCGATATGTATTTCGAATTCAGGTATACTAATTGGGAATTGATCTTTCCCGAACCATAAGGAAAAACACCCTTTGTTTCTCAAGCCACATTCCTCCTTCAATCGGATTCCCAGTCGTCTGCACCCTGGAACCGGCGGCTGGGGTATGCAGCATAATAATGAAATCCGAAGACGCCGATAAATGGTAAGATTCCTCTGCGAAAATTGTAGTTTAGGCGACCGGAATTCCTCGTAAACGACTTCATTAGACCGTTATTGGGACGTCTTGGGAGGCGATCGATGACGGATGAAGGACGGTCTAGACCGGGCTGGGGACCTTTTGATGGTGGGTCCATAACCCTCGGCTGTTTACCCAAAGAGGAGGAGTCGTTTAGTTTGGGGCGGTGGGGAATTTATACGCTGTTCTCGAAAATTAAAATTAGGTGTAAACAAGCTAAATGTAGGTAAATTAACCCCTTTTTCGTGTTGTTATTCCCAGTGCCAAATAAAATGAAATCTTTCTGCTACTTATCTGTGTTATATTAACCCCTTTTTATCTGTGTTATATTAACCGCTTTTTAATTTTAACCCCTTTTACGTGTTGTTATTCCCAGTGCCAAATAAAATGAAGTCTTTCTGCTACTTATCTGTGTTATATCATGTTTAAAGTGTTGTAATCTATAAAGTATCTGAACACCATGTAAGTTTTCTTCTACAATACACCACCTTCAATTACTGGACCTATCTCGACTGTCATGGTTTTTAATAAAAAGTTATGCCTTCCTGAAACTCCGTATAGGACATATCCCTTAAAGTATCTACTTTTTAATTGTTATTTAAAATTCTACATGATTGTTATAGAATGTATGCACACTGAACGCTTTGGGCATCTGTGATACATGAAAGTGGTTATTTCTCTGGGCTACGGCGTGGTGTCTCTTATTTGTGTGCTATAATGACACCGATATAATTAAAATGTCGAAAAGCTAGCCTAATTTGCGTAAGTAACGCAGTAGTTGCTGTAAAACCTAAACCAGAAATTTATAATAGTTTAAAAATCACAGGAAATACAGATAATTTTTTTCTAATGGGCGGGTACTCGGACATTATCCTTGACCACTGAACTGCCCTAAGAAGTATACCTACTTAGCGTTACCCAGCGAGCACCTGTGGACCGGAGCCACGGAGGTGATTTACCCGACTGTTACCCGCGCCGCACACACATTCACTCGCACAACCCCTTTTTAAAGGAGGGCCACATTCATTCTTGTCTTTGTGTGATGATTTCTTTCCTTGTGTAATGACACAAGGACAGAAACTAACATCCATGCCAAACGGAGATTCGAACCCCCAGACAGATACTTTAACCATTAAGCCAGTACGTCGGCGGAAACACAGATAATGATTTAAGATTTCTCTGCTATGTATAGAAATCACCCCCTATTATTCCCAATCCACTAATGCATTTCTTAATCAATTTACTCACCTGCAGCAGGTATCTGTCAACTGCAGCAAATTTATCACAAAACCCATCGAAAACTCATCTATAAAAAGACCACTCGAAAATCGCGACAAAAACTTCTTTCAACAACAAAAAAATTTCCGTTTATTATTTCCAACAAAGAAATCGAGTAAAAGCGTTTTCCAGCTCCGCTTTTCCTCTTAATCCAAGCCCGGTATCTCCTGGGGTTTTCGCCTCATCACGTCCCTCACTTACAATTCCCAGAAGTCTGAATGAAAGCTCCATGTTGCGGCAATCACTTAAAAGAGGTTTCCCATCTTAAACGGACGATCGATCAATTCTCTTCCTCTGAAGAAAAAAAAGCGACGAATTCTAGACATTACACCACTTTTTTTTATTCCCTTTGTCCGATACCTGTCGTGTGCTTTCTTTCCCTTGTAACCGCTACTGAATTTTATTGAAATGGGCTTGTTTGCATCTGTTTGGTTGGTAATGGTCATTGGATTTTCTGTAGGAAAATAAAAGAAGTGGCGGTTTTTTGTAGATTTTTTGTGGTCTTTTTGGAGTTAAAATGGCTGTTGATAAGTGAAAGGGATTCGGATACTTTTTTTTAGAAGGAAGGAGCAGTTCTTGGTGCGATCTGAATACTTTTTCCTTGAACAATCTTAAAACTGAGTTGATAACCTTAAAAAACCCTAACCACCGGCCTTATTTACTGGTACATAAGGAAAAAGTATTCATTATTTTGATTACTACTATACATAATACTATTTATTAAAAAAATGGGAGAACAATTAAAATGAATACAAGTTAATAAACATATTATATGTTAAGGGGAAACAAAAAATCCCGTTTTGGCATAAATTGGTGGTTTTACTATGTTGTGAGATATACATTTGAAAGATATGTGTGTCATATTATTTCAGTTATTAAAAAATTTGCTTATATTTATTTTATACATTACTTTTCCTCCCATAATCTTTGCATAATAGTTTTTAACTATGTAGTTGAAAGCACATCTTTAAACGAATAAAAAGTAATTAGTAGGATTTAAGGTACTCACTCAATATACTATTGATAACGAATTTAAATCACGCATTTGAAAGATGATTTTTATTTGTTATTAATGTTAGTCGAAGTCCTAAAAATACCTAAACCATGTTAAATGAAACCAGAGTTCAGAACTACATAAATCAGTTTTCATTTTAAATCAGATATTTGAGCTTTGTACTACTAATAATTTCAGCACATTCTTTGGTACCTTACTCCTGTAATCTTTCATGTAGATTAGGGTGACAACATGAAAGCGGTTGTTAGAGTGAATTTATTAGCCTTTCATGAAAGTATGAAACAGGAATTGCCACTGCCATAAAAATAAAAAAAATTTCCCACAAGCTATGTTATCCTCCTCTCTGAATAATCTAAAAAACCCGTCGGATAATGTTTGGTATCGGTAGAGAACACGTGTGATTATATTCCATCCTTAGAGGCAAGAGTAGCTCAAAGGCTTATTTGAATATCAATGAGTCTTTGAAAAAATGACCAAATACATTATTCATTTATTCGATTTTAAATGTATTCTTTATTTACTTAATAAATCCAAGAATAGTCCGTAAATTGCGTTATAGAATTATGCCATTGTTTGTGTCAAAAAAAACTGAAGCCGGTTAAACTGAGTTATCAGGTTTTATCATAATACTGGCAGTAGATTAAATCTAACGTTTAAGTTCCTAAAAGGACATAAAATTTATCTACTTTGAGCTTTAAAGTGTATTTACTCTCTAAATCTAATTTTTAGATTCGCAAGAAACTTCCTTTTATTAAAAATTTAAATAGAAACGTTACGATTTAAAATTGTCCGTGCTGAGTTAAATTTAAAGGGGAAAAAAGCTTATTGTACACAGAAGCTTAACTCATCGATTGATCTTCTTGTTTACTGTTTACTCTCGCAAAATGTTTGATGAATAAGCGTTTCGCTCACACTAATTGCATTAATAATCACTTAGCTTTATTGGCGTCAAAACTGCGACGCTGTTACTATTTTCGTAATCAAATTCTTAGTGAATCGCTGACAGATTCGGGGAGCGCCCCTTTGATCTCTTTGACCGAAGTTTATTGTTTTGTTTTAGCAGCCTTCAATTTGGCTTAAGAATAAGAAAATGCCTGAAAACTTTAATCTTCTCTAAATGTTTTTCTTTTAGGTTACAATCATTTGGGATTTACGTCAACTTTCTAAGCCTTTTTTTTGCTAATCATTTGCATAAATATTTGAGTTTTTAATTGGTAAATCTTTAAAGAAATCCTTATACTCTTTAAAAAGTATTCTATTTTCTGAAACGAATAAGTTTAAGAACAAAATGGGACTGATATCAGGTTTTAAAGTGGTATAGTTCTAGAGTTATTAGTTGTTTAAAAATGCAGGAAAAGCAACTTTAAAAGAGTTCTTATGATTTTAAAAATTATTAATACCGAAAGAAGGCTGATTGAAGAATAAAACCTTGAACATTACATCTATAACTATATTAGCTTCTCATGAAAAATCATGAACAAGATGTGACGGTTTAATCTTTAGTGTTTTAGTTGTCTTTTAAAAATTAGCATTTTTAAAAAACTTTAAGGTTTTTGCGGCACGTGTTATTATTGTCCAAATGAGCTGAAATTTTGTATACACTAGGGAGCTACCGCCCTGCTCGCTATCGCTCACCAACCCCTGTTAACTGCTGACGCAGAACCTTTCGAATTGCTTCGCAAAATCCAAATCACTGAACTTAACTCAATTTATAAAATATTCGTGAAAACAATTTGCAGGACCACAGGACATTAACCAACTTTCCAAATATACATCACAAGACCATCTCCATGAATAAATCTCCTTAAAACGTTTGAATATTTATTATTAATAATTTAATCAAAATGTTTTTTTTTAAATATCCAGCATAATTAATTTTATCTGTTTATATTATATTAAATATTAGTACAGGAAAACGGTAGTTTTAAAAAAAAAATCATATAGAAGTTTTTTTTTCGACGATTTTGTATGTTTTTGGGGGCGCTGATTACGAATATGAAGTTTGCTCCCACGTGGGGGGTCGGCTTCATATCGAAAATCGCAAAAAATCGATAATTTTTTGCTCTTTTTTCGATTCTTCGCTTTTATTTGAAAAACTATACATTTCTCGAAGATAATTTCATTTACAAAGTTGAAGTAAACAAAATTTCCTACAAAATGCACTATTCAACTTTGATTTTCTGAAGAGTGGTTTTGCCGCTAGAGCGCGCTGAAAAACATCGATTTTTTTGCCTTTCCACAAAAATGAGGAAAACGCGCGCTTCTACGCTCTGCAAAATGAAAACTATTCACGTTATCAACAAAAATTTTATACCACGTGAAAGAGCATTTAATTTTCTATAAATAACGTGCTTTACATTAAAATTTTTTTAGAAGATGGGAGGGAGTGAAGGAAAGATCGATAACAAAACTGTTGAGCCTCGCAGTCCAAACAGACTTTTGCGGTTGTTAATCTGCAATTTTCTCTTTATTTCCGGTATATTACCAATTAGTTGGGTTGTTTTGGATTCATTGATGAATAACCATGCTCAAAAAAATAAGTTTTTAAATTTATTTATGAAATATTGGGTGTTTTAGGCGGAATTTCAATAAATTTTTTAAATTCATATATTAAATTATTGGAGTGTTTTAATGAACGAATTTTTATGTTTTTTGCATCGCTTAATCCGAATTTCAAGTTTATTTTAATTTTAAAAGTCATCTTCGCATCAAAAATTGGAAAAAATATTAAAATTTTGCTCTTTTGTTAGGTTTTTCATCGATTTTCTAAACAAATATTCATTTTAGGAAAAATAGCTCAAAACCAAATTATTGTACGTAAAATTTCCTATAAGATGCACTGGTTCATTTTTATTTTGCGTGGAGTGGTGTACGTTTTATAGCGTTTTGAAGAAAAGCAATTTTCATGTTTTTCTACAAAAAAGTGATGAATGCTCGATTTCTCCTACTACAACTCTAAATAAATTCAAGTTACCGACAAATAGTTTATGCCAAATGAAAGTACATTTAATTTCCTACAAAATGCCCTATTTAACTTTAATTTTATAATGAGAGGTATTTACGCTAGAGCGCGCTGAATTACAGCTGTTTCCTGACTTAACACAAAAACATGAAAATTGCTTTTCTTCAAAACGCTATAAAACGTACACCGCTCCCCGCAAAATAAAAATGAACCAGTGCATCTTATAGGAAATTTTACGTACATTAATTTGGTTTTGAGGTATTTTACCTAAAATGAATATTTGTTTAAAAAATCGATGAAAAACCTAACAAAAGAGTAAAATTATAACATTTTTTCCAATTTTTGATGCGAAGATGACTTTTAAAATTAAAATAAACTTGAAATTCAGATTAAGCGATGCAAAAAACATATAAATTCGTTCATTAAACTACTCCAATAATTTAATATATGAATTTAAAAAAATTATTGAAATTCCGCCTAAAACACCCAATATTTCATAAATAAATTTAAAAACTTATTTTTTTGAGCATGTTTATTCATCAATGAATCCAAAACAACCCATTTAATTGGTAATATACCGGAAATAAAGAGAAAATTGCAGATTAACAACCGCAAAAGTCTGTTTGGTCTGCGAGGCTCAACAGTTTTGTTATCGATCTTTCCTTCACTCCCTCCCCCCTTCTAAAAAAAATTTTAATGTAAAGCACGTTATTTATAGAAAATTAAATGCTTTTTCACGTGGTATAAAATTTTTGTTGATAACGTGAATAGTTTTCATTTTGCAGAGCGTAGAAGCGCGCGTTTTCCTCATTTTTGTGGAAAGGCAAAAAAATTTATGTTTTTCAGCGCGCTCTAGCGGCAAAACCACTCTTCAGAAAATCAAAGTTGAATAGTGCATTTTGTAGGAAACTTTGTTTACTTCAACTTTGTAATTGAAATTATCTTCGAGAAATTTATAGTTTTTCGAATAAAAGCGAAGAATCGAAAAAAGAGCAAAAAATTATCGATTTTTTGCGACTTTCGATATGAAGCCGACCCCCCACGTGGGAGCAAACTTCATATTCGTAATCAGCGCCCTCGAAAACATATAAAACCGTCGAAAAAAAAACTTCTATATGAAAATTTTTAAAACGTCACTTTTTAGCACCGTTTTCCTGGGTTATATTGCTAATAATAAAAATTGTTAATCGACACATTCTGAAGAAAAAAACAGTACTCCAATGAATATTTAATTGTACCTAGTACATCAGAAAACCAGTGTTTTATCATTGATATTTATTTTCAACCATAGAGGAGATATAACAGTTATGTTATAAGTTTTATATCTCCTCTTCAACCCAGACCTTGTAGACTTGTTAAACAATACTTTTTAATCAATTGAAAATAATAAGAGACAAAACCTACACGACACTGAATGTTTACAAATAATTTCGATTATCAGACTAAAAATTGTAAATTTCAGAGAAAATGTGGGTAGTTTTAGCTTGAAATATCGTAACTGTAAGCTTTTAGAATACTTTTATAGGTAATTTAATGCTATTTAATTTGGAAAGTACTCTTAAGTACATTTTTAAAAAGGTAAAAATTTTTTTACAGGTTTCATTATAAAATATGGCGTCCATTGTTCGTTGTGATTGGATGCATAAGTTGTTTGATAGTACTTGCTTTGTAACTGCAACCTAATGCGTAATCTAAAAAAATGGAAATATTTTAAAATTGAGAATTTTTTTTATAAATTCTAAGGGTTTATTGCACATCCTCAAAAGAATCCGAACAATTTGATACCAGAAATGTGTTTCCGGATCAGTAATTAAAAAGCCTTTCTCTGGAAACTGTTCGCTAAAACTTTTTTTATACGGGTGGTCCTTAATTCATGGTACAAACTTCTAGGGGTGTTAGAGTACACCTAGACGAACAAGAATTGGTATAGGAAGGGGGGTCGCAGTTACACCGTTAAAGAGCTAGGTCCTAATGTAGTGCGAGAGCGTTACAAAAGGACGTTTTGCCAAGGCCCGTTTAACGAAAAAAAAAACATAATGAAATGAAAAAATTTATTGCATGAGGTACAGCAGTATCCGTACTACTTACATCATAAATTTGATAGAAATTGAACCATTTTCTAAACCGCGGAGTTAGTTTCAAAAGTGCAATATTAATCTTTTAGTCAAAGAATCACATTCCTTAATGGTATTTAGAAAAATGATGATCGGGGAAGGAATTTTCAATGATCGTTACATGGATCATTGAAACTGTTTGATCATTGAAAATTCCTTCCCCGATCATCATTTTTCTAAATACCATTAATGGAACTCCATTGTTTGACTAAGAGCACGTTTTAAAACTCACCCCACGGTTTAAAAAGTGGTCCAAGTTCTATCAAATTTATGATGTAAGTAATACGGATACTGCTGTACCTCATGCAATAAATTTTTTCATTTCATTATGTTTTTTTTTTCGTTAAACGGGCCTTTGCAAAACGTCCTTTTGTAACGCTCTCGCACTACATTAGGACCTAGCTCTTTAACGGTGTAACTGCGACCCCCCTTCCTATACCAATTCTTGTTCGTCTAGGTGTACTCTAACACCCCTAGAAGTTTGTACCATGAATTAAGGACCACCCTGTATAGAATAGAGATATTATTATTTTCTACAGTGACACAAAACTTGGGAGCTTAATCAATTGAATTACTAAAAAAATTTACCATACAAATAAATACCACCCTAATGTTTATCAAATAACGATTTAATTTACACCCTAAGGTTTAAACTTTTTAGGAACAAAATTTCAAATGATAGTTTGGTCTTGTTCATCATTTCATGTGCCCACCCTTTGCTGTGAAAGTACTGTATCCAAATCTTCTTAGATTTAGAAAGTTTAGATTAAGAATTCTTTAGAAGCTCCTTAGATTTAGTTGCAAGCTTCATCCGGCTACTTGCATCCCGGTTGCCTTTTTGAAGAAATATTATTCTAGCGTTAATAAAACAACTCTAAGGCACCATTATAAATTTTAAAAATAACAAATAAATAATAAGATATCCTACGCTGTACTTACTGAGAGTAAATCCTTAGGTATTCGATTATTGCACCAATATAAACTTTTAAAATAACAAATAAATAATCAGATATCATACGCTCTACTTACTGAGAGTAAATCTTTAGGTATTTAAGATTGATGGCGTAATATTGGAGACGCTAAAATGGTTTAAGCTTTTCTTATAAAACTTAAAAATGATTCCCTCTGAAAAATGGGTTGATTTATATTACTTCTGCTCACTGGAAGTTGTCATGGTGCATGCTTAGAAATAGTTCTAGAAGTTTTCGCAAGATATAATTCCAAATCAATGTATAAAGCCCGAATCCCTGTTTTTTCCTCTTACCCAGTTTTGTCAGACTTTTCCCTATCTTACCGATTTTATTAGTTATAAAAAGTATGTACAGAGTAAGGCTATTGTGATAATCAAACGAAGAAATTTTTTATCCCCTATAACCCAACTTTTATATACAAATTTTAAACAAACCTTCAAAAGATCCAAATCTTGCTTTTTTAATTTGTCAGAGGTTATTTAATAGAGGAGTTTATGGGAAAAACCCTACCTAGACTGTTTGAAATTATTTCGCTTCTTTAAAGTTAAGTGGTTAAGTTTTTTTTCATACCGTAGATAAAAATATTATTCCTGATATGATGCTTTGATTCAACGAGGTCTTTTGGACCTGTTGTAAGTTTTCCTACACCAGGGGGATAAGTAACAACAACACTAATAAGAATAAAATCCTCCTTTCAAGACTGTGAAGTAAAAGTGTGTGTTTGTAAAAGGCAACGGTTTTATTTTGCACGTAAAATATTTTAAAAAAATGTACAATGTTTCGGGGATACTTTGACCCCCTTCGTCAGCAAGGGACGAAGGGGATAAAAAGGGGACGCAGGGGACGTCTTCCTTGCTGACGAAGGGGATCAAAGTATCCCCGAAACATTGTAAAATTTTTTACGTGAAAAATAAAACCGTTGCCTTTTAAAAACTTCTTAACAACACTATATTAATTTACACAGATTTTCCTTGCAATTTTTAAATCAAAATTTCAATTTAAGAAATAGTGAAAAAAATTCAGAATGAACATGTTCAACATCTACATCAAAACAAAATTCGAAAGCATCACTTTAATTAATTGAAAAAAAACCCCGCAGTAACATATCAAGATGAATGCCAAATATGGAAGGTATTGCTTTCTTAATATAAGAACCTCCGGGCCACATCCCTTGGTAAAAATGAATATTGAATACGCAAAATGGATCGTGCTAGCTATATCAATAAATAACATCGTTCGTCTGGCTAAACAAATACGTTTGGATCGATCGGAGACAGTAACACTATCTCATACACGGTCTTTTTATAGCATCCTTCTAGCGCCTTGTTCTTCGTTTTGTTTAATGGCTGGATGGTTTTAGGGAGCGAACCACCTGTGTCACCGTCTCGAGTAGTCTGTTCTGAAGTTAGTTTTTCTCGATTTTTTTCTTCGGATAAGAATGATGAAATTTATGATATTTTTTGTACGCTCTAATATTGCATTGATTTTTTTTGTCAATTGTACAAGGTGTTTCAATAGTACATTTCGCGGATTTTATTTTGAGTGAACGTGTCCTAGGGTCACGGAAGTAAGGCCTACCCCTAGGTAAGTGTCTCTGAAGAATCCATTGAGATGACTTACAGCGCCCCTTGCGGTAAAATAAAAAAGTAAGAAAAATTAATTTAAAAACGAAAGGAGACGGAGCAAAACCCAAAAACCTCAGTGACAGTACTGTTGCCAACGTTATGAAGAACTCACTGAGGTTTTTGCTCTATCTCTCTTGGGTTTTAAAATATTTTTTTTGAACTTTTTTATTTTGTCACTAGGGGCACTGTAAGTCATCTCAATAGATTCTCAGGGGTCACTTACCTAGGAGTAGACCTGACACGATGGTTCCAAATAAAAGCAGTGAAACGGACTTTTGAAACACCCTGTATATAAATTTGCTTTCTTTTTTACTTCTTGATTTCAAGTTTAGTTTCATAGATAGTACGTTATCTCATATATCAAAGAATCTTACTGTATTGTAATTCTAATTTTTTTACTAGGTTAAGCACTTTTGAGGTTATGATTTTTCTAGACTCCCTTCTAGATTTTTTTATTGAAGAGAAAAATTTAAAACCACCTTTTTATTATGAAAAATTATGATTTTGTCGCTGTCACAACTCTTTTAATCTCAGTCAATAATCCCTCTATTCTAAAAAAAAGTTTTTGGTGAACGGTTTCCAGAGAAAGGCTTTTTAATTACTGAACCAAATGACACATATATGGTATCAAAATGTCCGGATTCTTTCCGGATTTCCGAGTAAGCCCTTCGATTTTTCGAAAAAATTCTTAATTTTAAAATATTTCCATTTTTTTAGATACCGGATAAGGTCGTTGTTACAAAGCAAGTACTGTCAATCAAATTATTATGCATCCAATCACAACGACCGATTGACGCCATATTTTAAGATGAAACATGTTTTTTTTCACCTTTTAAAAAACTACTTTCTTGATGAAATATCACTCAAAGACTGATAAAAACATATTCTAAAAACTTATATGTACGCCATTTTATACTAAAATTTCACACTTTTTATCCAATATTTATAATTTTTAGTCTGATTTTTTTGGAAATTAATTGCAAACATAGAGTGATGTTTTGTCTCATATTATTTTCAATCGCTTAAACGGTATTGTTTAACAAGTCTGGGTTTAAAAAAATATGAATGATAAACACTAGGCATATTATAGTTACGAGTTACTTTAAAATAATGGTTTTTGTTTGGTCCGTATATTGATAAACAATTAGAATTAGTTATTTTTATAATAATAGATTAAACATAATTAAGATGAATATTTTAAAAAACATTTCGTTAAAATTTTTGATAAGTTGTGGTTAATTATTCAAACTTTTAAGGGATATTTAATCATTGAGGGGATTTGGTGACGTATTTTTGCAAAGTTGGTGACGTTTTTTCTGTAATTGCTTTATGTAAATTTCTTAAATTACATTGTTAATTAAATTGTTAATTAATTAAGTGTTAATTAAATTACATAAATTACTGTAAATTGTTTTATAAAGTGTATTAAGTTCAGCGAGTTGGAATTTGTGGGAATTGCGAAGCAATTCCAAAAGGTCCTGCGTCAGCAGTTTACGGGGGTTGGTGAGCGATAGCGAACAGGGGGCGGTAGCTCCCTAGTGTAATAAAAAAGTTGTGATATATACCTACTATCCTCCAATCAAAACCACATAAAAAGGATGGATCAACTCGTCACAATGTCTCCCTTTTGGTAATTTTTAATAGATGGCATAGGATATACTTTTTTAAATTCCCATTTACACACAATAGTATTTTCTTTTGAAAACTAAAAGCTTATTTTTAAGAAGAAAGATATTAATTTTGTAGATTAATGAAAACTATCCCAATCCTATTTAAATGTACTTTATAATAATATCCTACAAAACAATTGAATAATGATAGATCTCCCTATTCTATACACATTTTTACACAGAATAAAACACATACATGGTGTTATAAAAATTCAACTGCACATCAACACACCGAAATCCATTCTGCCATATATTTACATACATCGCTTTCCTCTATCGCTCCTTCGCAATCATTCTCTTCTTCCCTGACGTCTTTTACGCCGGACATATTCCCTTTCCTAATCCCATAACCCCGCGGATTAGCCATAACTTATCGCCGTTGCGCCCCACCTGAAAGGGCCGGGAAGACCCTTCTGAGGGCTTTATTTCCCCATTCGCCGGGGCCATTAGGAGAGAGCTGTAGATGTAAAGAAATCACGCACTGTCACCGTCTTTTTGTCCAGTCCCTGGTGTTATTGCTGGCAATAGTTTTTTTCAAAGGATTTATTGGGTTGTGTGTACTGGGAAGACTTGCCTGGGGATGTATCGGTCGGGTAGCTGGTTGGGAAAAGACTCCCGAAGCTAAACGATTAGCTTTGCATGCTATGCGATTGTAATTTTTGTGGATATATGTTAAGAAATAGGATGTGAAAAAATAATTTTAATATCTTTTCAGTAAATTTTTAGTTGAAAAGTTATTGAATTAAAACATCTGTATTTTTGGTTTTGCTTGTTCATACCAGAAATCCGCAAAATCCATATGCCATTATATCCATTCCGTATGCTGTCCAAATTAAATGTTTTAAATAATACCAGTCATTTAAACCTACTTATTGTCACTATTTACCTGTCATCTGCTTATATGTGTCTTTAAGAATAATAGACTTCTTGAAATTTCGTAATCCAGCAATATTTAAAAAATCTGTCTTGGAAAATTTTTACTGTCAATTACTATATAAATTATATTAATAATTTTACTCACATAAAATTTTATACTATCTATAATGTTAATGATTCAATGTAAAAGTTTCAAGAGGGTTTTAGGATTAGCCGGGGGCAAATCTCGTCAATCGGACCTAATTGGCAACATTTTACAAATTTCACATCAAAACATTACAAAAAATTAAAAGCAACTTTTCTAATTAATACTTTAACAAGTTTTTTTCAGTGTTTCAATATTTTTCGCCATTGTTTTTCAGAAAATCTGGTGCTTGCGCCTTTTAATCAATGCTAAAACAACGTTTCAAGTTCTTTTTAAAATCCCTTTCTAGTTTTTTTGTTGTAAGCTTAGTTAATTTTCTTTTTATCAGGAGATTTAATCCTAAACTTTTAAAAGTATATGTTATTTGGAGTTGTCTTTGTATGAAAATTGCAGGTTGGAACACGATAACAAAACATTCCTACAAAAATTATCAAACTTAACCCTTTTAGACCTAGCCGTCCCCGATTTCGGATTCAAAAGCTATCTCGGACGGGTTAGGATTGAAAAGGTTAATGTGTTAAAGTACACGAAACAATCAAGTCTATAGTGACTAACTTACTTCAACAAAACTAATCCATTTACACAACACAAACCTCGAAATCACAACTCGTTTCTCTAGCTCACCACAGTCTCGATCAAACCCCACCTCCGAAAACATCATCGCCATTCATCTGACCTTTTAAGCTCACTGGTCCAGCATTCATCACGAACGTCACCCACCAACCCTCCTGACCCCCCAAAAGCGATTTGAAGCAGTTGAAATTCGATTTCTAATACAGCGGGGGTTTTGGGAATGAGAACGGCGGAGTTCCTTAATTGTTCAGTCGATATCAGAGTGGAACAGAGGGATGCCTTTCTCTTTATACTGCTCTTTAAGAAACCAGGAAATTGCTTTTGGACCGCCGATTAGTGCTTCCATTCCCCCCTTCGAACGATTTTTTTTAGTTCGATGGCTTTTCGCTGCTTTTTTTTCGTTAGGGGAGGGTGGAGGTATATATTTGAGGAGCTTTTGGTGGTGGGGAACAAAATGGACGAAAGAGTTTAAGAGCTTCTAGAGAAAAAAACGTCGTTCGCATCAATCATTGGGAGTTTGAAGGGTTTGAGGTTTTTTTAAAGGTTTGTTTCGGGGCGTTGTTTTTTAATCTCGGTTTTTATGGTAAACTTGCGTAATTTAGTTTTTAGTTGGGAGGGTTTTTTGTTTTGAAATTTGTAGAATAAGTTGAAATAACGTGAAACGGAAGAGACGTGGAGCTCAAGGAGTGTGCATTACGAGAATTTGGAACCGTTAACAAAGTTTTAAGTGGAAAGCAAATAATTTAGGGGCATCAATGGTGATTTCATTAATTTGAGGTATTAAGACTATCGGCTTTTAATTAATATCCTAAGATAGATTTAATGAAATATTTCGCTTGGGTAAAGTTTTTGATCTCTATCAGTTTATTAGTAATTATTTAATAACGGCAATTTTAAAATACTCATTTAAACTATTTGATTTTTAAAACTTTTAAATCAATTAATCAATAAAATCAATTAATTTGCTATTGGTTTATTATTGTTAAGGGTAACTCCCTCGGATAGGGAAAGGTAGATGTCAGGACCTAGGCTAAACTTGATCGTAACCGTAGGTTATATACATATAACACAGTCAGTCTAGCATTGTCCGGACTTAGGGCGTTTTGTGCCACTAGACATTGCAAAAGATGATGATGAAATCAATAACGGTGAAAAAATACACAGATCGAATTCATTTCAAAAATTCCAGTTCCATTATTTTCAAACCAAACTTTTACCAAGAAGAAAAGGAAGACTTTCTCCAAACTCTTTTCCTGAACCCGAAGATTTCCCACAAGTCCTCCCTTTCAATTTATTACCAACCAAATAAATATCACTTATCCCAGCGTCCCTTCCACCGCTTCTCAGAACCTTATTCGATTAAAACCGCACCATACTCCTCTCTCCAAGATATCTTACCCCGACCTTGTAATATCGAGTTACTAAGCTACCTTCCTTCTAACCCGGGCACATTTTTAGCCACTGATAACCCTCTGAAGCTCAAGTTCCTTTCAAAAAGAGAACAGGCCTTTCTGCATCCGAGCACCTAGTAGTATTCCGTTACCAATCTGGATAAAAGTCGCTTCAACCAGGTCGATAAACGGCTTACATAGACCCCCAAAACAGGAGCGATTCTGTTTGTTGCACCGACGACGATATCTCGAAATTGAATTTGCCCTTGGCCATCCTATTCTTCTGCCGGCTTTTCTCCGGTAAACAAACCACGGAGAATTAAAAAACGAAAAAGCTTCTCTTTCTCTCTTGTTAGAGGGCTTTTTGGGGGAGAATGTGCTTGTGAATTTCTCGTAAAATGCGTGTAATGGATATCGAAGGCGGCATTGGAGAGGCTTTAATGGAATTAATGTCGTGCGTTGGTCTTGTTCGCTTTTCCGTTAGAGCGGGTATCGGTTTTTAATGGCTCGGTCGGGTGTTGAGGGGAGCTGAAATTGCTTTGGCGTTAATTTTGAGTTCCTCTATATAAAGGAGTGAGAGTGTTTTAAAAGTTTGGCATTTTCATTTATTGTTTAGTAATTTCATAATATTTCCGGACCACTAGTAGTTATTTATTTGAAATACTGCGACCCCTATCAGAGCCTATTTGGGGGTAACGAAAATGGCCAATTTGGGGCCAAGAAATAATTGAAATAAAAAAGTAGAAATGATAACCAGTAGTTGAAAATAAAACTATAAATACAGTTTCAATTTACTAACGGGGGGATTGTAGTCACCGACTCATCAGACACAGTATCATGTGAAAGTAAATTCCGAACGTAATTTGGATTATACGAAATAATCGGTAAGTGTTTCCAGCAAACCGAAAAAAAATATGAAGCTATAAGCTCTAGAAAGGTATGTTTTGATCTGAAAGTTATTAGGTACTCTTAAATTTGAATTATCTTTAAGTTGTATAATTTATAAATAAGATGATACATCACGTAATTACTTAGGCATTGGATCAGAGATTCGTTTGAATGATTTTTTTGTTCTTAGTTTTGCAGGAATCGAAAAAACTTGAAGTAAATTTTTTGCGATAAAATCTAAATTAAGTTCTTCTCTTTCCTTGGTGTACACAAGATACGAATTGAAGCAAAGTCTTTTCTCAGTTATTTTTTAAAATTACTTTTGTACTTAAGCCACTAATAATTTTACTGAAATTTCAATAACACTCAACACTGTAAAACTCAGTAATTAGTAATATGATAACGAATCCGTGTTTTCCCATGCATACAACTCTCAACACCTTCCCTTCTCAAACACAACCACCTTCGGAAAAATTCCATCCCAACCCCCATTCCTCCTTCTCCCAAACGGTTCGCATTCGATTATATCCTCACAAGGAACGCAATGTGTTGGCCAGCTGGAATCAA
Source organism: Tetragnatha versicolor (assembly GCA_024610705.1). NCBI lineage: Eukaryota > Metazoa > Arthropoda > Arachnida > Araneae > Tetragnathidae > Tetragnatha > Tetragnatha versicolor. Next base: position 19,488,662 of record JANDEH010000002.1, on the reverse strand, counting down.
AACACATTCCATCGGCCACCTGCATCACCTCCCTCCGGAAAGACCACACAAGTTCCCCGTGGAAAAGGGGGCAAAAAAAAAGCGCACCACAGCGGGAATAAAAGAGAAAGGAGAGCTGCGCGAAAACACGATGACGAATTTACGAGACAGGTAGACCGCCGGAACAAGAAGGGGGTTACAAAGGGTCTGGGAGGCACAAGGGCAAAGCTAGATGAAATAAAGGGAAATTTGGTATGCACACCTGGGGCAAGCGGCAAGCAGGGCGATGGTCACCCATAAATTCGAGGCTAACAAAGCTGGAAGAGTGCCTCGCCATAGGCCACATAGAATACACTGGGGAACACTAAGAACTCTGCCATAGGCTAGGGTCAACACAATAAGGAACGTGGAGATTGGGTGAGGAGTCCAGGACAGTCCCAGGGGGCGTAGGTGGTCCTTCACGAGTGGTCAAAGGTAGCACCACCCAAAGGTGGGCGGCGCCGTATTTAAAGTCAGGAACGACGGAAAACCTCTCATAAAATCTTTACCTTCCGGTGATTAAGAATTACAAACTCCTTACCCCTCCGGAGCTGGGCTCCCGAAGATTTTGGCCAACGGCCCGAGATAATCGGACACCCCTTAGCATCCAAGAAGATATCTTTTCCCGAGTGCGCGGTTAAGTTCGTAAGAAAATGTGCACTTTGTTTAAGTGATCATCAAGAATTACTAATCGTTCAAGAATAACTATTCTCGGGTGCGAAACCCAATTGTGAACACTATATCACTCTCGGATTGACTTAGCAGAGGACAATGAGGAGCTCTAGGCTGCTTCTCTTAGGTAGGTGCAATTTCCCCAATTCTCCTCTCAGTCCAGATTATCACAAGCATTAAATATAATGAGTATATTATTGCATAAATGTGTATTGTAAATTTTGTGTTCAATTTATGCGTCCATAAGGCGCATGGTTTATCGCATGATATTGCTCTCAGGCATTCTTTCTCGGTCTACTAATGATATTAGTAATTTGCAATGTATTACATATTAAGTGAACTAATGTAAGCATTAATTCAGCGGGTTTTATCCCAGCTTAAACTTTAGGGTAAAAGTAAAGGATAGGAATTAGTGTATTGGAGGATTGGGAAGTTACTTCGTAGGGATGAATAGGAAGAATTAGAAAGTAATGATAAGAGAATCCTCATTAAAAATGATATTGCGGACCATGAGTGGGAACAATGCCTGGGATAATAATGGTATAATGTGTTGAATATGTGCATGTTAAGTATGTGCCAAGTGCCTATGTATGTATACATATACTTATAATATTATTTAATCATTGATATGTTTTGATGTGTGATCATATTTTATTTGAATAATTTAGCCAATAAGGCTCGAATTAGAACGCTAATGCATGCGAAGGATATGTACTATTTGATATCCACTAAGAAAACTAATTATTCAATTAATGGAATGTATTATTATATATACATAATCAAGAATAAATGTGTATATTTTTAAACAAATCAACCGAATTGTTTCGTTCTATTTTGTTCCAACGCAGTCAATATACACTAACCACTATACATTATAACGGCTAGGGTGATGATAATACAGTTCCCTAAGAACTAGTAGAGCCACCCGACAAGTGGTACCGTGACCATTCACGAACCACAATTTTCAAAATTTATGTTAATACTAATTGATTGACTGTAGAGAAACGAAATGGAACAGAAAAGTATATGTATACCATACACCATAGTATAAGATAATTGAAGTATCACACTCCACACACAAAGCTTTGAGGGTATAAGTAAGAAATTTGAATTGAAAGATCCTTTTCTTTTTTTAATTTTAAATAAGTAAATCATAAATATATACCAAAATGTCTCATACCGAACAAAACGACACTGTAGAAAATTCGGGCATGAACGGGCATAGCACTGACTTACCAAGTCTAGCTATAATTCAAAATTGGATCCCCACATATGATGGTAATTCCGCGATAACCCCAGACTACTTCATAGACACTGTAAATAAATTAACAGAGGGTCTAAACATACCGGACGCGCAAAAGATCCACATAATAAAAGCAAAAATCAAAGGAGATGCGCTTACGAGTTATATTAGTAATTCGGAATTAGTCCACGAAACGGACTTAAAGGCCTTTAAGGCCAAATTCCTAGATTTTTTTGGGAAAACCCAAAGCTTGGCACTACGCCAACAAAACCTAGCCTCATGTCGGCAAAAGCCAGAGGAAGATATAAAAATCTTTGCAGCTCGACTCACGAGGGCTACTAGAGACTTTTTTGGGGCAGTGGACTTCGATTCCCCAGACATGAAGTTAATTTATGATAAATCGAGATTGGCCAGATTACTAGAAGGCGTATTGCCCCAATATAAACCCCAATTACTAACGAAGGATGTTTCCTCCTTTGATGAGGCCATCAAATTCATCCAGCTACTTCAAGCAAATCAATTAATCTTACAATCTCCGTCAATAAACGCGATAGAGTCAGGGAAGCCAGAAAACCCCCCTCAAGGTGACACCAAAATAAGGGATGACGTCACTGACCTAGCTAAAGAAATCGCGAATTTACGATTGGAGAATAACCAATTCAAACAGAAACTAGACAACATAGGCAGGGCAGGGGACAACCAATTCCCAAGAGGGAGGAAATGTAGCCAATGCCATAATTTCAACTGTCAAAGACATACGACCCCAATGGGATATCCCCAGGTCCCCCGCGCCCCGCAACAATACCGTCCGGCATTCGCCAGACCACCCCCCTCCTATCGAGAACCGCCCCAATACTCAAGCTATTACCCTAGGACTTATTACGGGGAGCAAAGGGGGGAGCGCTCCACGGAGCAAAGGTGGAGATGTAACGATAGAGGTAGAGGGGAAATTAGAAGGGGCACCTACTACCAAAACGATAGGAGACAGACATGGAATGGAGGGAGGAACGGCACATACAATAACGAGAGCCAAGGTTTCGTTCCCAGAGGGGACAGGGGAAGAGGAAGGTCAAACAGACCTTTAAACTAAAAAGGGATTTCCAACAACCCCCCCGTTTGGATGAGAAATCCCACGACAAGTCTATGGAAACTAAAAACACTACCCACACACATACGAAATATACACGCGTACACGGGGAGCACTCACAAAATATTCCGAACACACACCGTACGCAAAACCTACACACACCTAATGCGAATAAGAAATCGGTCACATTCATCAACACAACACAACAAGGCACAGAATTCGCCACAAAGAATCTACTGCCGGTAGTAACTCTCAATATCGGAAAAACACCCATTCTATCCCTACTAGACAGCGGAGCAGCATGTTCATTGCTCACTAGGGAGAAATTTGAAGAAATAAAAAATGAGGTTAGCATAAAACGGGTCCCTTCATGGGTAACTATCAAGTCAGTAAATGACGAGCCTCTTAAAATTCACGGGTGTTATGAGATAACCATAAATATTGCGGACATGATAATTAAACACCCTTTCTACATTGTAAACCAACGGTTCTCCCATTATTCTATGATACTGGGTTATGACTTCTTAAAAAAAAATAATGTTACTTTAGATTTTGGCCGTAATGTGTTAATAAACAACAAACAAAAGTTAGAAATATCGGGCAAAGATAGCGGAGATATAAACAACTTACGCATCTATACATATGCAAAATTAATAAATAAGTGTAATCTTAGCCCACATGAAACGGCCATGATTACTTTACAAATAGGACCGAATTTCGATCTTAATCAAGACGTAATTTTAAACCCCTCGCTAAACAATAAAAATATTGAAGTAACCCCGGCAGTAGTATCTATCGGTAAGAACAGAACTACACATCTATTAATCACCAATTTAACTGCTAACAACATAATCCTAAACAAAAACACAAGAATCGCGACAGTAGACACTGACACAGAAGACGCCGACATAAAGAGCATTAGGAAAATCCGTAGGGAAGAACTAAACGAATCGGACTTTAAATTGGAACACTTAGATAATCCCACGAAGTCTAAGTTGCTGAAACTACTCATGAAATACGCGGATGTTTTCAGCAAACGATTGGGAACGCTGGGGCGCACAAATTTAGTTCAGCCAGAGTTCTCGGTTAAAAGCGACGAACTTAAAACAGCAAAATATTTCCCGGTGCCGCACGCCCTTAAAGACATTCTAAGGGATCACCTGGAAGAAATGCTAGAGGCGGGAATAATTGAACCTTCCAACAGCTATGTAACTTTCCCCTTAGTAATGGTAAAGAAAAAAAATACCCCTGGAGCGCCACAGTCCTATAGAACATGCGTGGACTTCCGAGCACTCAATAAACTAGTAACCTACACTAATCACCCTTTACCCTTAATGAACGCGGAAATAGATAAATTAAGCGGTTCCAAATTATTCACCACAATTGATCTAAATCAATCCTTTTTCCAAATTGAATTAAAAAACGAGCAAAAGCAATACACAGCCTTTCAATCCCCATTTGGTGCATTTCAATTTAAAACCATGCCCATGGGTTCAAGCTTCAGCAGCGCTACCCTTCAAAAACTATCAGATAAAATACTTGCCCCCTTAAGACAGCTAAGAATTGCAAATTTTATAGACGACTTCGCAATTGGAGCCCAAACTATCGACGAAATGCTTTCAACATTAGGAAGTTTCTTCCAACAATTGAGGAAACATAACCTCACAATAAACCCAAAAAAATGTTCCTTTATCACTCAACATATAACCTTTTTAGGTCATAATATTGATCAATATGGTTCTAAACCATCAAATGAAAATCTAATAAAAATAAATAACTTTAAACCCCCAAGGAATTTAAAGCAAGTCAGAGGATTTTTGGGACTCACGGGTTATTACCGCAGATACATTAAAAACTACTCCAAAATTTCCGTTCCTCTAACGGATATCTTGAAATTAAAAGGGAAATTTAAATGGAATTCCGAGGCTCAAGAGGCCTTTGAAATATTAAAAGACGCGCTGGATAAGGCTCCCATCTTAATACACCCGGATTTTACGAAACAGTTCGTCCTATCGACCGATTCTAGCACTAAAGCTATCGGTGGTTGCCTTAGTCAACTGGACGAAAGAACGGGTGTCAAAAGACCAATAGCCTATTACTCAAAAAAATTAAATGACAATCAAATTAAATATCCAATTTACGAGCTAGAACTATATGCCTTAACCGAGAACTTGCGTGCTTTCAAGTACTATGTATACGGTAGAAAAATAATAGTCGAATGTGACAACAAAGCCCTGTCACAAATAAAAACGCTTGAGAACCCAGCAAACCGGGTAACTAGACAAATACTTAAATTGCAAGAATACGACATCGAATTCAAACTAATAAAATCTAAGGAAAACATAGTTCCGGACATTCTCAGCAGATACCCAATTAACGACATAAATACAAATAACATAAGCGCGGTAACAATAGAAATGCCATCAGTTCACCAAATTCGCACAGAACAACACAAAGACCCCGAACTTAATAAAATAATAAACAAAATAAAAAGCAACCCCCAAACACTAACACGGTCAGAACGCTTCTACGCAATCGAGGACGATTTATTGCTGCGTATAACCAGCAAACCGGGTCACGGTAAACTACAAACCAAACAAATGGTAATCCCCAAATGCTACCGACCAAACATTTTACATCTCACACACGCGAATCATGCGGGACATGTTAAAACCTACGATAATCTAACTAGATACTTTTATTGGCCTGGAATGTACAGCGATGCAGAAAATTTTGTTCAGTCATGTACAGACTGCTCACATTACAAATCTCCCAATAGATATCCTCCTGCACCTTTACAAAGTAATATCTTGGCTAAGAAGCCCCTTGAATATATAAGTATTGATATAGTAGGACCCCTAAATGAAAGTCCATGTGGACACAAATACATTCTCTGTGTAAATGACTACTTTACCCGTTACATGCAAATTTACCCTCTGAAGACACAAAAAGCAACCGAAGTTGCAGACAAATTGCTTAATTTCATATCCATTTTTGGACTTTTTGAGAATCTACTATCGGACTGTGCATCAAACTTTGTAGGAACCATCTTAACCTCTCTAGCGGAAAAATTAGGCATAAATAAACTCAAAACCACTAGTTACAGACCCTCTACAAATGGGATGAACGAGGCATCTCACAAACAATTAAAAATTTCCCTAGCTATTTTTGCTAGGGATAACCATAATTGGGTAAAAGGTATTGAGTTCTACCAATTAATGTATAATGCGCAACGACATAGCACAACAAACTACAGCCCATACTACTTAATGTTCGGTCTTGAACCAAAAGTTCCTTACACCATTAAACCAAATTTATCCGACGAGGAACATAACTCCATACCCGAATATGTAGAAAATCGACTAAAAATATACGCACAGGCGCAAAAGGCAGTTGAGGAAAATTTCAAACAGGCAGCAAAAAAACAACAGGAATACAGATTAAGCAAGGGCGCGAAACACAGATCTTTTGAAATCGGCCAAAAGGTATATTTACACACTCCAAATCTGGAAAGGAATAAAGACTCTATAAAAAAACCCCTTTTCGACGGTCCGTATATAATTGAAAAAAAACACACGGACGTAAATTACACAATTCGGAACGCTGAACGCCTGAATGCAAAACTTCAACGAGTACACGTTGAAAGATTACTGCCATTCACAGAAAGGAAAAACACACTTAAATTAGCACACGGGGCACAAGACACCACACCCAAATACATAGACCGGAATATAGAAGCTAACATAAAACCAACCCTTCCCCCCGAAGACGATTGGGACGAAGACATCCCACTTGCATACTACGCGCTCACCCGGAACAGGTATCGTTCACAAGCATCAATCCCCGCAAAACCCGTCAAAGGTACGCAATCCGACAATCCAAAGGGGGAGGGAATCCCTAAGGCACACGCCTTACCCCACTCCCCAAATACTAGCCCAGGAGCACAACCGACGGGGAACGAAACATCGGAAAACGATAGGTCAGGCGCACAACAAAGAACGGACATAACCGAACAGCGGGACGCGGAAGAAAATACTCAAACGGCAACAGAACCGACTGAAACTGATACAGATAATGACTCGGAGCAAACGGGAGAGAAAAGAAAAAAATACTCGCGGAAAAATTGGGCGGACCAGCCACGTCGGGACTTCTCGCTCAGGTCACGACCCAATACATCGGTCTCACAGGTTACCACGGACAATTTAGGAACCCGCCTATGGAACTGGGCAGAGCAAATTACTCGTCCATCGGAGGACGAAGATCAGGGACCGCAGTCTCAACTTTTAACCCTTCTAGACACATTGACGGAGAGATTGAAAGATGATTAGGTACCGCTAGTTAGCAAGCAATGTAAATTACAAAGGGAAACAAAACCGGGCATAGCAGGGAAACAAATAAAAAAGGCATAGGATAAATCACGGAAACACAAATACAACACAACACACGGTGGGATATTAAGATAGGGAACTCGAAATGGATGGAAATGACATGAACTAAATATAAAATAAACAAATTTTGACGATGCATACAGGGTCAGATATTGATATGATATTTTTTCGGAATACTGGTAGGTGTTTTAACATATGAGCAAACTAATACAATCAGCCAAATAAAATCAATCTTAGATATAGAGCAAATAAAGCAAAATATCCAAACGGATCAAAATTAATGATTTATATGGCGTAATTCAGTAATTAAGAAAACTTATACTCCCTGATAGATCAAAACTTAACTCCAAACATAAAATAATATCAACGGTAAGGGGAAATATTTCAAGAGCAAATAATTTTAAAACCCGTCTAAAATATAGGAAAACCAAAACCCTCTTTAAACAAAAAAAAAAAAAAAACTACATAGAGGCATAAATTTTCGGGCAAAAACCATAAAGTGATATAATAACTATAAACATAAATGTTGCAAAACAATAAAACAAAGGTGAATTAAAATAAAATATTTCAAACTATCTCTAGCCTCATATGTTGCTTTGAGATACTTGGGGAGGATTTTAATTGTCTTCCGCGGAGACAATTTTAAGTGGGAAATTAAGCGCTGGCGTTTATCTCTACCACCACCCAACCCAAAGTATTAATGTAAGCAATATGAATAAAATGCAGAATGTACGGTGAAAAGAAAAAATTAATAAATAAATCATGAAATATGTAAAAATATGTAACATAAGTAATACAATAGATAATGTAATGTGGGAAAAAAGAAAAAAAACCAAGGAAAACATAGTGTAAAACATGGTACATAGGGTGTAAAATGTAACACTGCAACATAGAATACAATAAATAAATATCAGCTACTTACAAATTGTGTAGAATCCTTAGATGACCGCGTTAAAGTTGCGCGGGGCAAAATATATTTCAAAATGTAATTCCATAACTTGAAAAAATATCTTCCCAAAACTTGAAACTTAGTAAGACCGTATGATAATATACTCTAAAAAATGGAAACAAATATAAGAACACAACAGGCTCAAATAAATACAAACACGCGGTTACGAATCCAGAGGAAAAAGTAAATCGAAAACAAAATTCAAAATTAGAAGATCATTGCATGGCATAGATAAATTACATGAACAAAAATCAGATTGCAGAATTAGATTCATTCTAAACGCTAAAAACAAAATTCATGGGGAAAAAAGTGACATGAAAAAAACCTGATGGTAGGTTACTACTTGACTGGAATTCACTGTGGACCGTGCGGACTGGGGGACGCGGACAACGTGCCGGGTTAAACAAGTAAGAAATAAAATAAGTAAAACACACATAACAAAAGAAAATTAAGGGAAACACCAAAACACGAATGCACAACAGTAAAAGAGACAAACAAGAAAGGAGAGAAATACAAAGGACAACACAACATTCAAACGTCATTCATTCATCCAATTACTCATTCACACACCCAATCAACCAAAATTAAATACATGTGCACACTAGCAAGTGCACATGCGGGATTCTGCACTTAGCCAGGCACACACATACAAGCGCATGCTCGCGAGGGATCGCGCAGGGCTCCCCGGGTACCCTGAACGCACCCGGGCCGCCCAAACAACGGGGACGGCTAAATGGTTGCCGAATGGGCCCCGTTGACCGGGGAAAGTCCCGTCGCCCGCGTCCAGCCGCCCGCAATTCCCAGAGCATCAACGTCTCGTACATATCGACTAAACTGCAAAGGGTAGACTAAAGCACAGATACGAAAGCATCAATCGGGAAAAATCGAAATAAAATACATTGTCCAAACAACAAGGGAAATAAAACCATCAACCAATCCTACCAGAGGGGGAAAATGACCGCGAAAACGCAGATACGGTAAGACCGAGAGGGCCCACACAAAGTAAGAAAAGGCCAGGGCACAAACTGTCCATAAATAAGCCTGGGTCAATAAGCCCCGAGGGACATAATTTGGCCGGTGAGAAAGCGAGGGACACAAAACAAACTCGGGGAAGCAAAGAGAGCGGCAATCTGCTCACAAAGGACGAGGCCGGGGAGGCGAAGTAACAAACGAAAATGGACAATCACTGCAATACCAATTACCTAATCCAACACCTGACGATTCACTCGCATAGAACGAATAGGGAAATTTAGGAACGGTGAGAACTGTGGAGAGCTCGAGGGTAGCATATGGGCACACCCTACGGCGTCGAATTTTATACAAATTCGCGCCACATAAAGGAGCTAAAAGAGAGGTGAATACTCCACACAAAATAAGGAATGGAAAAAAAAAGACATCTACGAAAACGCGAAACTGCATCCAGGATTAGACGGGGAATATGGCAAATGGGGAAAGAAAAGGGCAGCACCCGAAACTGACCACCCTACACGAAACAAAAACCTAATTAGAAGTCCAAGACCCCAGAAAAGCATAGAGCTCTCGGGAGTGATACTTTCCCAAGTATCACAACAGAGGGATCAATAGCGATTGAAGGAAGAGGAATTGCAAGGAGATAATAAAAATAATTAGAGAATAGGAAAAGAGTGCCTGCCCGCACATATCCCATCGGTGGGAATAACCCGTGGTCAAATAGACACGTAATTCCAACTGGTGTCATTAAGACATTAGTAAGAGCACCGATAACGGTACTCAGGATAAGTCACACTGATATTACACATGTACATATTACACATGTAAATAGTAGAAAAAAAAATTACCAAATTTTGCGATTTGACAAATTGCAAGAATTTGCATGCATGTAATTGGGAAATGCTTATTCAAAAGGACGTTCAATAAGCGCTCAAGGGACAAGTCCCGAGCAAAAGGCTGAAATATATCTTCCTTTTGAACAGCGGAGTGCCATCTCTGAAATGGCATTAATGATGTATATATTTATTTATTTTTCTTTTCTTATAATGAATCATTAAAATGTATATAAATATTAGGATTAGAATCTAAACTTTAAGCATGTACTTTAGAATTAAGTAACACTATTCTGGACTGGGCAGTGAATTGGTGATATTGCATTGCAGGCTACCTATGGACTGCAGTAGCGGTGATAATGGGCACTCCCCATATCACCATATGCAAAATGGAGGGTGAGGGATGTGAGAAAGAAGCACTCCCACGCCACTTGCTGCAGCGAATTGACCTACCTTCCCACGCGTGTGCCTTGCAAAAGTGTATCAACTGCGTCACTGGCTATGAATCATATATACTAACGCCTAATTTTGAACTGATTGCACCAACAACTTTCATTCTCAAAAACGAACATCCGGTCGTCGAACACTTGAACTTCAACACGACCTTTTATACCTGCCGGGCACCGCAGGGAGCCTCCTGCAACTGCAACACGGCCACTTGCAAAGGCCCCAACGATTTTTGTCAGTTATACAACTGCTCGCAATCTGCTCAGTGTGAGTGCCACCTTACCCATGACAAAGCGCTAATAACGCACGTAGGAGAGGACCGATCTATAGACAATCCGACGATAATTACTATACAAACATGTATCTTCCGGAAGAAGAAGTCCTATAGCAGGAAGTTACTGGAAGCAGAACGGGCCACATTCAAACAGAACAATTTAACCCTCACGTTCACTGATCCTGTTCTCACCCTGCCAGACACCAATGGCCGACTCATTTTGCGAACCGACGACTACGAGACACTCTTAACGGTGAAGGATACCAGACACATCACCGTCCCGTTCGAGCTACTGGCACACAAGACAACGCTCACCGCCATATTCATAGCGGAAAATGGTCTCTCCGTCGATGCGGAGATACACATCGAAGGCAAAAAGCTCTGTCGCCTAACGGGGTGCATCTTTTGTAAAGAAAATTTCCAAACCTACCGATGCTGGCAGCCATTCTTCCAGAATCTCCTGTGGGGTGCTCTCATCTGTCTAACCATGGTAAGCCTCATCATGGTTAAGATAATCATCAAAACTATCACGTGGACCATCATGCTCCTCTTCTACCAAATCATGCTACTATGTCGACTTATCCGGATGGCGGCACGGTTCTGTCTTCTCTTGGGAGCGGCGACGGGACATGCCATCAGGCACTTCGGTGCGGGAATCTACGAGGCATTAGAACACAGAGACCGAAGATACGGAACAGGACTAAAGGCGGTCTCACTTGCAGTCCTGGCACTCTGCTTAATCGTCGATGGTGCCACCGCAAGTTGCTCCGATTATAACATAGTTCAATCGGAACTAAAACTATGTGAACACCATGACGCATGGGAAGAAACCTGCAAACTCACCACTTCTGCGGAAGTAACCATCAAAAACATTCGCCACGCATCATGTCTATGGTTTCACTCCAAAGATAGTAAGCCTCTATTCTCACTAAAAATCACCCTGGAGTCGGTGGAGTGTCATTTCTCGACACAAAGACTGTATTACACCTTCCCAGTACAGACCCGTTCCCAATCACAGATCACCTGCAGCCAAAACAAATACTGCGCTTGGGGCGAACATTGCGCTATTCACTCATACGACGGACTGAACTTCGAGGCAGAGACGATGGAGGCCAGATCGTACAGCGGATACTCAACGTGTGAGCCGAGCAACCGCGGAAACGGCTGCATAATAAGCCACACACCGGCCTGCGCGTTCAAGCGCGTGTACTTCGTGCCACAGCTGGAAAAGTCTTATGAGGTCTCCAAAATAACTGGTTACAAATGCGGCTACAAAGTGGCATTAGAGCATTCCAGAAATGGAACAACCTCCCGGGCCACCCTAAGAGACAAAACAATAGCGATCGACGGAATAAAAGTGAAGCTTCTGGGGGCGTATGACCAATCTACAATGCTCATCCCAGAGAAATTGGTCACCAGCGTCGACAACCCCTCCGAAGGCTACCTGGTGATGGGGAGTGAAAAGAACGATCCAGTGGCGAACCTCATCGGAGCGGTGCAGGCCAATACGTCTTACACAAAGACCTTCCTCTTCGCCAAGGACCTCGCCGACTGTGCCTTCTTCGAGGACCAGCTACGATGCATAGAGAACACTCAGGCAGTAAACACCATGGTGGAAACGCAGGAAGGCCGCCTTCCAATCACCAGGGAACTTCACAGCCTGCACCTGCACCAGGGACGGTTGCGATCAAAACTTCTCGCATCGTCGGCCATCAAGCTTCAGCTGCACTTCTCCAATTATGAAATATCCGTCCAGCGGGACGCAGTCTGCCCCGTTATTGAGGGCTCAAATTACGAGGTATCCGGATGCTACAAGTGCGGGATTTTGGCCGAGCTCACTCTCACGGCTAAATCATCATGCAAGGCGGGACTAGTTTCCGTCACCTTCGAGAGCATCCAGGTACATACTAAGGCAGTCGAGCTCTCAGTCGCGCCCTCCACCATCACAGTGAAGCTCCTGGCTGAAACAAAGTGCTTCGAGGACAAGATTTGCTTACAATCGTCCTCGAACATTCAGTGTCGCCAAATATCATTTTGCCTGGACGAGCCTTCCATTGAACTGTTAAAAATGCAGGGCAAAACGATGGAACAAACAGCCACCAGCACCCAAGGCTCATTGTTCGAGTGGGTCCACTTTCCCAGCCTTAACTCGGCATTCTTTATTCTAAAATTCGCCGGAGCAGCACTTTTAGCCATTGGACTTACCATCACGATCGTCTCTACCCTCATCACCTGCTGCTGCAAACAGAGATAAGCTGTCACTTATGGACTCACTTTTATTTAGTGAACTCTCACTTATGGACTCACTTTTATTTAGTGAACTCTCACTTATGGACTCACTTTTATTTAGTGAACTCTCAATTATGAACTCACTTTTATTTAGTGAATTTTACTAATTAACTTCTTTTATCTAGTTTTTTTTTCTCTTATATGCATATTCTACATATTTCTCTTTACTTTCCTGCATGCTAATTCGGGCTAATATATAACCATGCAAGATGCATTATTTTCCAGGAGGTGGGGTGCCCGAGCACTTGACTCTGGGGTGCACATACATTTCGGAGCAATCCAATGCTTCCTTATTCCTGATGGAATAACATCATTTCCATGGATGGGGACGCATCGCCAAGGACGCTTGACGTATGCGTGGCCATCATATGGGGCATACACATTTAAATGATAAGTTGCTCCCGGTTGTTACCGCACTAACTTCACTTCCTGGCAATTAGCATCGCAGCAAGGAGTAATTAAACGTAAGGATCATTTATATGTCTTTCCTATGTTATTATACTATCTTTATGTTATCCCTATGTTATATTTTTCTTTCTGGTTGGTTTCCAGTAAGCTTTTATTTACTCTATTCACTACCCGTTCAATTATTTAGCATTTTCTGGATGTTATGTGCAAACCACTGGACTGAGCAGGAGGGGGTGAACCTCAGGCACTTGTAACCCTCTCTAAAATTCATTTCCTTCTCGTAAGAAAAAAAAAGGTTTCTGCCTTTGCATAACCCTTTTTTTTGGCGGGAGTAGGGTAGATTCTGTTGGCCAGCTGGAATCAAAACACATTCCATCGGCCACCTGCATCACCTCCCTCCGGAAAGACCACACAAGTTCCCCGTGGAAAAGGGGGCAAAAAAAAAGCGCACCACAGCGGGAATAAAAGAGAAAGGAGAGCTGCGCGAAAACACGATGACGAATTTACGAGACAGGTAGACCGCCGGAACAAGAAGGGGGTTACAAAGGGTCTGGGAGGCACAAGGGCAAAGCTAGATGAAATAAAGGGAAATTTGGTATGCACACCTGGGGCAAGCGGCAAGCAGGGCGATGGTCACCCATAAATTCGAGGCTAACAAAGCTGGAAGAGTGCCTCGCCATAGGCCACATAGAATACACTGGGGAACACTAAGAACTCTGCCATAGGCTAGGGTCAACACAATAAGGAACGTGGAGATTGGGTGAGGAGTCCAGGACAGTCCCAGGGGGCGTAGGTGGTCCCTCACGAGTGGTCAAAGGTAGCACCACCCAAAGGTGGGCGGCGCCGTATTTAAAGTCAGGAACGACGGAAAACCTCTCATAAAATCTTTACCTTCCGGTGATTAAGAATTACAAACTCCTTACCCCTCCGGAGCTGGGCTCCCGAAGATTTTGGCCAACGGCCCGAGATAATCGGACACCCCTTAGCATCCAAGAAGATATCTTTTCCCGAGTGCGCGATTAAGTTCGTAAGAAAATGTGCACTTTGTTTAAGTGATCATCAAGAATTACTAATCGTTCAAGAATAACTATTCTCGGGTGCGAAACCCAATTGTGAACACTATATCACTCTCGGATTGACTTAGCAGAGGACAATGAGGAGCTCTAGGCTGCTTCTCTTAGGTAGGTGCAATTTCCCCAATTCTCCTCTCAGTCCAGATTATCACAAGCATTAAATATAATGAGTATATTATTGCATAAATGTGTATTGTAAATTTTGTGTTCAATTTATGCGTCCATAAGGCGCATGGTTTATCGCATGATATTGCTCTCAGGCATTCTTTCTCGGTCTACTAATGATATTAGTAATTTGCAATGTATTACATATTAAGTGAACTAATGTAAGCATTAATTCAGCGGGTTTTATCCCAGCTTAAACTTTAGGGTAAAAGTAAAGGATAGGAATTAGTGTATTGGAGGATTGGGAAGTTACTTCGTAGGGATGAATAGGAAGAATTAGAAAGTAATGATAAGAGAATCCTCATTAAAAATGATATTGCGGACCATGAGTGGGAACAATGCCTGGGATAATAATGGTATAATGTGTTGAATATGTGCATGTTAAGTATGTGCCAAGTGCCTACACTGTTAGAAAAAAAGTTCAACCTTTCACCTGAAAAGCGGTTCAAAAAAGTTGCAACCGGAATGTTAGAGAAAATTTGAACCATGTTTTCGGTGCCCTACCTAGCACGGCGGGAATGGTAGAAGTTTGAACCGAAATCAGCGATAGGGAAGAACCGGGTCTGCGGTGTCAGATTGAACCGAAATCAGCGATAAAGGTTGAACCGAGATCGAAAATTTGACAGGAACCGGAACCAGGGTGAGATATTGAACCGAGATTAGCGATATGAGAGCACCGGCTCTGCGGTAAATGCTAGCACTAAATTAAGGTTTTTTAAACGCCCTGAATTACATCGTTGTCTCTAATTTTTTTAAATACAATTTCTTTTACATTCTTTTTACTCGAATTTTCTACACAACATTTTAAATTCCAATAATAATATTAAACCATACTGAAAAAGCAATATTTTTGAATTTTCAAATGTTAAACAAGTAACTCACTTTAATAGTAATCCCCAGAAAATATTTAAAATGTCTATACCAAATTTCTAAGTATCAAGTTATGAAAAAACGGTTTCTTTTTTTATTTATATAAACTAATGGTAGCAAAATATAAGTAATAAAAAATACCATTTTACAATAAGAGAAAATTTATTTAGAAATTCACACAATATCTCAATCTTCAAGAAAGAAAGTATTTTAACAGAGAGGAGAGAGAGAGAAAAGAGGTACACATGTCAACTTAAAATTGGCTTGCAATTGAGATCATTACTGCAATAGTGAGTATATTTTAATCAGAAAACTAAGTTTTTGAGAAAAGTTTTTTTTATTTAAGAAACAGAAAATTCATACAAAAACAAATATGAACACAGTAATATGATAAATTACATCACAAAAATTTCAACCCATAAGACAGTGCTCTGCTTTTAAAGTACAAGTGCAAAAATACTACAGTACACTCAAGTGACCTTCAAAAAGTGCCATTCAAATTTAAAAGCCTTCGTTTATGAAATGGGACAATTTATAACAAAATCAAGCATTCAAAAAATTTGTATCAAAAGGACAATTTACATACAATACAAAAGCAACATTACTTAAAATAAAAAGCAATATATTTTATATTTGGCATTATTGCCCCCACAGAACAGCCAGAGAAAATAATACACCCATTCAACTGCTAAGTAGTTTCACCATGTTGGTTCACAACTGATTTTAATATATTAAGCGTAAAAAGTTGCATTTACTTATAATTACAGATAGTTTTCAAATTTTATGGTTCCTTAAAATAGTCAAAAATTACACAAGACATGAATTATCTTAGTTTGAAAGTGAAACTGTATATATGTCACGGGCAATGTGAAAAATCGGGCATTATTAATAATGCCTAAAGTGGAGGAATAAATTCATTGGCATTAATCAATGAAATTTATCAATTTGCCCTCCTCCACTCTGGGCATTATTAATTATGCCCAATTAATCAATTTGCCCATAACAATATATATGTTACCGCTAAAGTTGATAATTAGTTAATCTGAAGAATACCTAGGTAAACTTAAGATTAACTGATTTCTGTCGTTAATGTGCGGATTTTTGAGTTTTTCGCATTTTACCTAGGGAATCTACACTATAACGGCCTCTTGATAGTTAAAGTTCAAAATAGTTTGTTTCGTTCAATACTTTCTGTTAAAATGTTGAGGTGCTTACTGCGCCATGCGCTTACCCCTGCGCAGTTGGGTTTCAATACGTAGTTTGTTGTCATATTTGGTGTTTTGATTTCAAATTTAGAGCGTAGCACTGGTAGTTGTCATGTTGAATGTTAAAACAAAATAATACAAGCAAGTAAGTACTGTAAATTTACATGATTAAGTACAGTATATTACTACTAAAACGGTATTTTGAAACAATTGTGTTGAAGCTCCGACTTTAGAGTGACAGAGATTTCTTTTAACGAAAGCAAATGTCCCAGCTGTTGAAATATCTTTTCAACAAACGTTAATTCAACAATCGCTGGAACCTGGGCAAGGGTTTAACATATGTAATCGATCGCGAATCCTAGCAATAGTTCAGTGCAGGCTGCCAGCCGATTACACCGCGCTTTCATTAAGATTTGCTAGTTTAAGTGCTCATTGAAATACGCTGTCAAATCGAGATCGAAAACCACAATTGATACAAATCTCAGTTGGTACTTTAATATTCTATTATTATTGTTTTTATATTCTAGTTTTTAAATTGCTATTTCATTACTATTTTTGTGGGATTTGCGTGTTTTGTGTAATATGAAAAAAGTACTGATCCCCCTTTTTTGATTCGTCGTTGTTACTGTTTACCCCCAAAACGAGTTTGGTTATAGTTAGGGCAGGGGGGTTTGGGGGGGCGGCAGCCCCCCAACCTCCTTAAACTTTTTATAAAATAAAATAAAATTTTGTACTTTAACGGATCACCCTCGTTAATATGTAAAATAACTGATTACAGGTAGTATGCAGATTAACGAGTGTCTAGTCGGTAGGGTGCAGAATACCTAGGTAATTTCAAGATTACCTAGGTAATCTTAGAAATTGAAAAAAAATTCGCTCTTTAACGGATCACCCTCGTTAATCTGCAAATTACCTAGGTTATCTGTAAATTAACTGATTTCCGGACTTTAACTGTAACATATACACTAACAGGGTGGCCACAGAAATCTTATTTCGAAATTCCCTGATAATTCCAGGTTTTCCCTGACATTTTACACATCTAGAAAACCAGAGATTGACTGTAAAAATCGCAGAAAGCAGGAGAAATAATATAAACAAGATTTAGATAAGAATATAAAATAAGATTATTTTAAGACTTTTCACATGGAACCTTAGGAAGCCTTTTTTGAACATTTGCAATTACATTAATTTATAGGGGAGACCGGGGAGGGATGGAACATTTTTTACATGAATATTTTTAAAATTCAGTTTTCCTTGTATAAATTTGAAACTTTCAAAATAACATCTTAAAACATTTTAACATGTTTAAAAAATATAACCAATGTGATAGCAAATAAAACTTAAGATTTAAAAACAAATTAAGTAAGTAAAAATATCCCGTCCCACCTCAGTCCGGGGTGGGATGGGACTAATACCTTAATAACTTTAGTTTCAAACAACTTGTATCCTTATATGGGAACACTGTGAGAGTTAAATGTACGACACACAAACATAGCTGCTTCTCTTTACACAATCAGCAATTTTAGAAAAAACAGGCTTATCCTTTTCAAATTTTTCTAGCACGTACAAGCCAAATTAGTATTTTATACCATTATTAACCTCTGCACTTGACACAACATAAAAATCAGAAAACTTATTTTAGATCTAATTTGAGCTATGGCGGCTGGTCCACTCTTATCGAAGCTGTGCCTAAATTTTCCTAACAGCATAAAAAACAACAAAACACTTTCTCTCCTTTTCCCCAACATCATACGTTTCAAGACTCAAGAAGAAAAAAAACCATTCAAGAAACTGAAAAGTAGTAACATCAAAACCCAAAAAGAAAAACAATAAAATCTCGAGAAATTAAATGTAAACCCCCCTTGTTAAAGCTTGGCCAAACAACATTAAAACATCAAAACAAAAGTAATACACAAACTATTAAAAAAATTCAAAGCATTCCATTTTAGGAAACATATTTTCATCACCAAAACCAAAAATGCGATCACCCCATACAACATTTAACTTTCAAATGAGAATCATTAACCAAACCCAAAAGTGTAATCAAAATTACAATATATTCAACTGGTAAAGAATAATTAAAACATTCTAATTAATTCTCAAAACAAAACTGAAAATTATAATTTAAGGTTACGTCTTTTCCAGAAATATTTATAATACTTATTTAAAAAATCAATTAAAGTTTTAACTTAAAACAATATCCAAACTCAAATTATAATTTCACTAATACTTAAATCATTCTTAGATGAACATACTTGAAGATCTTTAAATTTTTTTTGTAGTGGAGGAGAAATGGGAATGTTCTTTCACGTTGAGCAGACGAAAATGAGCCGGACAGGCATGTCCGCTCCGATCGGTGAACGCATCACCGAAAAAACCTACAGTGGGCAGCTGCAGGAGGACCACAGTGGTCCAGGGTAAACGAGAACAGGATGTTCTCAAAGGCACACTTGGCCTCACGGTCCGTGTGACTGTACACACAGACAGGGTGTCCATCGACAAAACAAAAGATTTTTTCCCTCCTGAGCGGCAATCACAGCAGTCGGTCACAGCAGGCACGCTAGGCCTACTCTTCACACAACACCGGGAAACACATCGGTCAACAAAGGGGCACTGGGTAAATTTCTGCCACAACTGACGGTAGAGCTACATGAGGAACTGCTGTTGCCTGGAAAAAAACAATTCTTTAATGCACAATGCAACTCATTTTTCAAACTTTCAGTCCCACAATTAATAAAAAGTTTTAATTTATGATAGCACAGTAAAACAGCAATAAAAACAAGAAAAGTAATGTAGAAATGAAAATGAAAAATATGGTGCATTACACATGGCATTCATTGATATTACAAGATGCCCAAGAAACAGAAACCACCATATGTTGACATTCTGTTACGAAAGCTTTAAAACATAAAAATACAAAATATGTATTAGCCAACGTATGTTTTAGGAGAAAATGAGTTATAGGTTAATTAATGAAGAATTCAAACAGTGGCTGAAAAATATTGTCCAAGCCGAACTGCTGTTGATATCCATAACAAATGCAGAAAACTAATTGAGAATATTTCATGACACAATTAACATTTTCATTTATAGAGATATGCACATACCCAGGATCTTTTCAGGGGAGCACTTTTATTCCAAGCCACTTGTCAAGCAATAGGAGGATAGAGCAGAGGTCCAAACGAGGGCCCGAGAGGGCCCTAAATAACTTCACCCATCCGGCTCCATAACTTCATCCATCAGAGATAACATTTATACGGCCCGCAGATAACTTTCTTCCTACAAAAAAATTATCCCATTAAATAAAAGTTTAATAATCCTTCCTAAAAAAATGAAAGGGTACAAAATGAGCCAAAACCATGTTTTCTTAGGGTCGAATTTCCAAAAGTTTTCTGGGGGAAAAGCCCCTGCCCCAGACCCCCCATTTTTTGTACTATTAACTCATGTAATAACATTTTAGCTTCTTGAAGAGTAGTGGCTGAAAATATCGTTGTTCCCGTTTATTCGGTGGTTCAGGTAAATCGAAGAAATTCGAACGAAAATGACTAGACAACTTAAAATTTAGAAGTTGAATTAAATGAGATAGAAAGACGCGTTCGGTACTTCTAAAAGCTAAAATCAAAATTTGCGTGGGAGCAAGAAGAAAAGAAAAGTTTATAAGCATACTCGTTGATTAATTTACGATGGTTGCGGTACCGATCGGCCAGCCGCTATCGTCTAAGCCTAAACTGCTTACCGATAACCTTTCAATATAAATGTTTCATGGTAAATTTAAGCTAACAAAAACATGAAATTCATGCTACACTTCATTAGTATTTTCAAATACTTACTATTTAATAGAATCCACAGACCACAGCAACACAGGACTTCCTTCATTTTCAGCTACACCCACAACAACAACATGAACCGGCGATAAACAAGATGGAGGAAGGAAGAAGTGGTTGAACCGGAATCTTCGTTCAGTGAGGCTGAACCGGCAACCCTGAGATGTAGAACCGGGATCTCCGTTCAACCAGTTTTTCATTAATGGCAACGATTTTACATTGAACCGAAATTTTAGTTCAAACCTGAAAAACTCAAGCATTTCACCACTATTCTGGTGAAATATTGAACTGTTTTTTTTAACAGTGTATGTATGTATACATATACTTATAATATTATTTAATCATTGATATGTTTTGATGTGTGATCATATTTTATTTGAATAATTTAGCCAATAAGGCTCGAATTAGAACGCTAATGCATGCGAAGGATATGTACTATTTGATATCCACTAAGAAAACTAATTATTCAATTAATGGAATGTATTATTATATATACATAATCAAGAATAAATGTGTATATTTTTAAACAAATCAACCGAATTGTTTCGTTCTATTTTGTTCCAACGCAGTCAATATACACTAACCACTATACATTATAACGGCTAGGGTGATGATAATACAGTTCCCTAAGAACTAGTAGAGCCACCCGACAAATGTCACCTCATTTCCTTCCCCGCGGAGAATGCGACCGCGTGCGATGCTAATTACAGTTTTTAATTAAACAAGGGGAGGGAATCTTTAATTAGTCGGACCGGAATCATCGGAGTTAGTGTTTACAAGGCCCGATCGAGGCCGCGCTTGTCCAGGCTCCTCGCGCCCATTATGCAAATGCAGTTTCCGCTTTTTGCATTCGTGGGATTAGGGTCTGGGGTCCAGGCTTTAACGACTGGAGTTTTGGGTAGTTTGGGACTTTTGGGGAAGTCCGAGAACTTTCTTGGATGGTTTCTGGTTGAGTTGGTTCGGTAGTTTGGTTTCACCGTGTTTTATGGGGGAAAAGTTAAAGGATAGGTGCTATTAGTATTGACCCGGTTTGTGTTGCTGTTTAACTTCAAGTTCTCGCTTGTATGGCGGTCACCACGAAAAATTTAGTAACTACTAACCCGATGGGGTTCCGAAGTTTATACTTTTTTTAGTGTTTTCTAAATTGGAAGTGTGGAACGCAGCCATAAACGCATTAGTCCACATTACATTCTAATTCTACAGTATTCTGTAACTCCTTGGATTGTAGTTTTTCTCTTCAGCAACCCTTCGTAAGTGGTGTTTATTTTGAAAACATCATCAACAACATCAGTTACAAACAAAGTATATAAGTACAGGGTTTCCATAAAAAAACTTACCCGATTCAAAGGTTTCTAGCAACCAAACCGTTCGTCGGAGTTAAATGAAATTTTGGTGTAAGACGTTAGGAGGCATGCGGACGTGAATGATATGGGATGTAGCAGTTAAACATTATCAGTTACGGTCAAGTTTAATTTTTTTTGAAAATTCCCAATCTAGACCCCTTTTTTTTACTCTCGCAATGTGATCTCTAATGTGAAAAAACACAAATGGCGTTGGAACGGTACCTCTAAGTTGTAAACCCGCCCCTAGAGAGACAAAAGAAAAAACTATGCATTCGTTGGATTTGTAGGGGCTGGACTAGTGAATGGTTGACTAGTGAATCAGGAAATAACACTGAAACTTGTGAACGTACTAAAATGTTAGATTTCATTGGTTTAATTTCCTATTTTCCTGCTTCACTAGTTATATTTTCTGAACCATTCACTAGTCCAGCCCCTACAAATCCAACGATTGCATAGCTTTTTTCTTTTGTCTCTCTAGGGGCGGGTTTGCAACTTAGAGCTATCGCTCCAACGCCATTTGTGTTTTTCCACAACAGAGATCACATTGCGAGAGTTAAAAATGGGTCTAGATTTGGAATTAAAAAAATAACTTTGACCGTAACTGGTAAAGTTAAACTGCTCCACCACATCTCGTCCGCATCCCTCAAAACGTCTTCCACCAAAATTTCATTCGATTCCGACGAACTGTTAAGTTGCTAGAGGCGCTTGAACCGGGTAAGTGATTTTATGGACACCCTGTATTTAAGAGTTATACAGAGTTATACAACACAAAGTTTTGTAATGAAGTTCCCACAAGATGCTTATATTTCCTGTGGATAGAAACTCGTGTAAAAGAATGTTTCAGCATGATTTTAAAAGGTTTAGTTTTTAATATTTTTATCTAAAGAAATTTAGGGGATCATAACATTTATTTGGAAATAATGGATTTTATATCTAATGATCATTTCTTTACAATGATGGTATTTCGGATAATCAGGTTAATTGGCAAAATTTTATCAATCAAAATTAATAAAGGATAATATTTTTCTTTCCAGATATTTGAGAGATTTATTAATAGTTAAGTACATATTTTATTAATATTAAGTAGAGAGGAAATATTTTATAGTAGTATACGTATTTTCCTTGAATAGTCTTTAAATGGTGCAACCGCATGGGTGTAAACAAAGTTTGGAAATGGATTTAATTTTACAATATAGTTTCATTTAATATGATTTATCTCTTCTGCCGTTAATTTAATTTGAGATTCCTCTCCAAATGCATTTCTGAGAAGGTAAAGGATAAAAGGTTTAAGAATATTCTTGAATTGAGTTTAATTTGTGAGTTTGATACATCCTCTTACCTTAAGCTTTAGATTTATAGTTACTTTTACAGAACTAATTTAGATATCTTTCAAGAGAACGCTTTAAATAAGAAATTTCTGGTCTTTTAAGTGTTGTGTGATATACCCTTTAGTGAAAAACTTCTTGTCAGTAACCAAAAGGGATTTTCCTG
Source organism: Tetragnatha versicolor (assembly GCA_024610705.1). Classification (NCBI taxonomy): domain Eukaryota; kingdom Metazoa; phylum Arthropoda; class Arachnida; order Araneae; family Tetragnathidae; genus Tetragnatha; species Tetragnatha versicolor. The sequence continues at coordinate 19,465,114 of JANDEH010000002.1, read as the reverse complement.
TTTAATAGATTGAAAATAAGTTCTATATCTTTTCTAAAAACGTAACTTTATTATCATATTCTCTCCTAAAGGTTTATTTAAGAAACATCTTTATCTTAAAATTATAACTTAAAATTGAGGTATGTGTTGATGATTAAAGGAAAATTTTTATCTTCGAACTTACTTGTAGTTTTCTGTTTATATTCCATAAGAAAACAGGCGTTAAAATAGATAAAAACGTAATATCTATTTTAAATTAATGATCAATTAATGATTACATGATAAATTAATGTAATTTTATGCTTGAATTATTATCTGATATTTATTTAAAAAATGAAATTCCTACAAGTAAAGTGATTATTCTAAAAATAAAGTTAATAGCTTTAACATGTTACATTTGTTGCAATTTATTATTAACTTTAATGAGAATAGCTCTGCTAATCCCTAATTAGAACATTAGTAATATAGCAGAATATACCTTTTAAGTTTGATAATTTATTTATATTTGGGTAAGATTTGCAAATGAAAGGGAGATGTATCATTATAAAAAGTTCAATGAGTTTTTGAAATCAAACATGTTATGAATGACATTCAGTGTTATCCAGTTTTTACAGTTCTTAGCTTAGCTAAAAATATCATAAGTACTCTTTATTCGAGTATCATAAGGAGATGAGGCTATTTAACTCAAGTAGTGGTCGTTATGATGTTAATTATTCTGTAACTTCCGGTGGTTCATTTGTAATTTAAATAACGCAGATCTTTTCGGGAGAAAGATCTTTTGATAGTTACTAACTTGAGGGTCTGAGAGATCAGTAAAAGAACTGTCTCGTTTTGTAACTTTAATATCTCGTTAAGATGGGTTTCGTTAGTGAATTTCAAATGAAAAGGAAATGGAAATTTTATGTGTATATAAGGCAAGAATTTCTTAGAGAAAGTTTAACTGAAGAGAGAAAGGGGTATGATAGTTATGCTGAAGAGTTTAAAAATTTCCATTGATTTATTCATTTTAAGTTTCACTCATCTTAAATTTTGTTTTTATTTTTAAGCTTGAGTAAAAAATAATACCTCTTACAGAATAGTATCTATATTTTAACCTGTTTAATCGATTTTTATGAAACCTATTATACTGATTTCAGTAAAAACTTTATTGTAATTTAGCCCATTAATCTGGTTATAATGATTAGGTCCCAGTTAGGTTTGATAAGTTGGGTTAGGGTTACTTAATCATTACTTTATAAAATTTTGACTCTAACGTAGTTTTTATGTATCTATAACCTGTAATAAGAACCTGTAATGGTGGACATTAGTAAAGTTTTAAAACATCAAGGATCAAATATTGATTTGTGATTAAACTATAATTTAAAATAATAGTTTATAATAACAGAGTATTGTTTATTGCATTTACTACTATTAGAATACAGGGTGATTCCTAATCCACTGTAAAGCTTTAAGGGATTTTAGACTACCTTAAGATGGGAAGAATATTTCTAAGCTGAAACATGACCCAATAAACTTTCCAAGAGTACCTAATGAAAGATGAGTAGTTCTGAGCAAACGACTGTGAGTAGAAATATTAAAATTGCAGTACCAATCTCACATTATACTTTAAACATATGATGCGGCGGCCATAAAAACTTTGTTAATGTCGAATATTTCATACTCTGAGATATCTACATAAAAATCTCGCAAAACGATACTTAATTTCAATTTAGCCTCTCTAAGGTAAAACAGATGAGAAACGTAAGCAAATCACAAGATTTCTCAACAAACAATAATCGAATTTCTATGAAACATCGAAAACCAATATGCTAGATATGATCAATACTACCAAACGGTTTGGTTGTTATTCCACTTCTCAAGCGTGGGGTTTGTTGAATTCAAGCAAAAGTATCGGAAAACGTATTGAACGGGTGCTTCCCCGGATTTTGTTACACCCTTACAACAACACCGTTATTGACTGCGCTCCGCCGATATACCCCAATGGCGATGGCCTCGGCTTCTTCCCACACACGGCATGATTGTATGGGGGCGAATATTCGGTGAAACGGCGTCCGAGAAGTCGTATCGCCCCCGTTTAATGGGGTAGAGAGGAGCCGGAATCGGAGACATTTTCTGTGGATGTCGTGTCTCTTCATGGCAGAAGTCTCAATTTTGGGTGCACTGTGTGTGATTTTACGCGAGGTGTTTACTGCTGCCGTTCTTTGTTTTCTTCGTGGATATTGATGGGGTATTTTTTAGAATTCCTACCCACTGAGAGGGTTTAACTATTTGGAGGACTAAGATTGCAGGCCGTTTTCCATGGATCGATTTATGGAGGGTATAGGAGGCAATGCCCCCAACCTTTTCGAGAAATTTCCTTTTTATAAGTTTTCAGATCCCGACGATGTTTTCCCCTCGAAGGTTTCTATTATCCCCCCTCAAGACAGCCGCGGATCCAGCACTTTTCCAGAAAAGATCCCCTTGTCTTATGGGGGTATGAGACTACTCCCCCAGAAAAATTTTAAATTTGAAGCGTTAAAGTAGGGTTTTAACTCATTTTGAGAACCGTTTTGGCCCCAAGGGGGGGCACTTTTCCAGACAATCACCTTTACTTTTTGACTCAAAATGTCAAAATATTGGGGATTTCCTACAAAGTATCATTCAAGATCCCCTTGTGTTACTAAGGGGGGGTATGGAGGTCCTACCCCAGAAAAAATTTTGAAATTTGTCCTGTAATATAGGGGTTTTACTTATTTTAGGAAGCCCATTTGGAGCCCAAGGGGGGGCACTGTCCGGAGTGCAACCCCCTGGATCCGCGCCTGCCTCAAGATGCCTTACCCGAATCCGCCCAGGATTTTGTATCACCTCTTTTCGTGACGTAACAAATGGCCACTAGGGTGGCCCTTATTATAATGGAGAAAATTGTTTTTCAATATTTTGTTTCGCGCCGGGCTGATTTTTTTTCCTTTTACTATAGAATGAAAGTGTGCAAAAGGATTTTCCAATATTTTAATATTAACACGTGCTCATCGCCGGTGAAGTTTTCCCATAGCGCGCCATAGCAAATAGTATGGCTTACGACGGGAATAGCGTCTCCGCTAAGAATTAAGAAACATAAGACTTCGTAAGACATAAGAATATTATTAGTATGTATTAAATTAGTTAAAAAGTCAAGAATTAAACAAAGGTGTGTAACAGATGAAAATACTGCTTTACAACTAAACCCTTTGTCTCGTAATATTTTACTCACTCGCTCGTGAACTTTTAAAATGATTGAAATGAAAATGAAATAGCTTGGTATTAGTTTTGTTGATGATTTGGCTTCTGTAAACAATGCTCAAAATTTTGAATTAAATTATTATCTTTTAATGTTTATTAAACTGGCGCCCAACGTGGGGCCGAAACACGATCCCATCATCATGATGAAGTTGATGAGAAAGTAATCCGATGTGGAAATTTTCGATGTCAGATGTGGAAGTCTGATGCTAAGAGTAATATTTTCGATACAATCGTGGCTGGAACATGAGCCCATAATCTGGATGAAGTTGTTGCTGTGCCGATGGAATCCGATGTGGAAGTTTCCTAAGTCCGATGTGTAAGTCTGTGTAACAGATGAAAATGAGCTACTTAGCTAAAGGAAAAAAACCAGATAAGGGATGAAAAGTTCTCCCGACGATTAAGAATGAATGTTGAATATCAATTGCTCATCTTTCGTCATCTCATCTCTCGACAATGAATATGAATTATACCTGTTCAAGAGACGATGAAGGGAAACACTTCAATAAAACCCAAAGACCTGGATCAAATTCCTTATTAGAAGATTTCTCCGGTATGTTCCGTTAAGGGGAATAATCAAACCCCAAGATTAAACATTTCATTAATATTGAAGATAATCTACCAGTTCCAGTACCTCCTTCTAAGAAGATACCATTCTTGTTCCAATGCTTTACCATCTCCTGTGACAATGAGTAAAGATTCTACTTACAATATTGGTTCTCTCAAGCCATTAGTCACTATAAAGTGATCTGAGTCTTAAGCAGTCATGTGACCTAAGTCTTAAGCATTCATGTGACCTAAGTCTTAAGCAGTCATGTGACCTAAGTCTTAAGCAGTCACTATCAAGTGATTCTAGTCACTCAAGTGATCCAAGTCTTAAGCATTCATGGGATCTAAGTCTTAGGCAGTCACTAGTGATATTTCGTCACTATCAAGTGAGCTTCGTCACAGAAGGTTGTAAATCAAGAAGTCTTAATCTTGTCCTAAAGGGAGCAAAAATCTGTATAAAATGTCTCGTCTCATGTGAATAACTGATCTCTTCGTTTTATCCAGTCTCCAAGACGTCCAACCTGCTTTCCGAGGACGTTTGGACCGCAGGTTGAGGGGAAGTGTGTAACAGATGAAAATACTGCTTTACAACTAAACCCTTTGTCTCGTAATATTTTACTCACTCGCTCGTGAACTTTTAAAATGATTGAAATGAAAATGAAATAGCTTGGTATTAGTTTTGTTGATGATTTGGCTTCTGTAAACAATGCTCAAAATTTTGAATTAAATTATTATCTTTTAATGTTTATTAAAGGTATTTATTGAAAAAAACTTAAAAAGCATACATATTGCATATAATTCAGAACTGCTTAACGTAAAACAACAATTACACAACTCGACAAAAAAATAGGGTCAAAATGCTTCTGACACAATTCAAGCAGATTCTTATGTAAAATGACCCCCTGAACCCCTGAATCCGAATCCGACCCCCGTTTTTCTCCATCACGTACAGATTTTCGGAGAACAGCCCCTCCCCCTTTTTTCGTTTTTCGATGACTTAATGACTTTGAATTCGATTTCCAGGGGCAAAAACTATTACTTTAGCCTTTAAATTACACCCGAGGGAACAAGAAAGGTTAAATCTTCTAAAATATACAAATTTGTAGCAAATGGGTAAGTTTAAGGGGTTATTACCCCTCTAAAAATGCAAAAAAATCGTTAAAAATTATAGAGATTGTTTTTGGCTATTTTTTCCTCTACTTTTTCACGCAATTTATCATTAAAGGGTCCTATCCCTTCCCCAAGAACCCGAATTTAATGAATATATGCAGCAGGGATTTTTGTTAGTAACGGTTGAGGTGTTAGCGCCCCCGAAGCAATCGCGGAAGATACTTTCTGAATCGCGCCGCCGCTAGTGAACTCAGGAATTAATATTCATATTTTGAAAAGCTCAAAAATATACATTGTTCTTATATTTCAGGTCTATCCTGAGGGAAATTGTTCAGTTCGTTAAAAACTGGCCATATTTTTGGAAATGGGGGTTCCATGTTTCAAGCTGTTGATGCGTGGGCTGTGGATAACAATTGGGGGTTGTCCCATTAAAAATTGGGGGTGATGGGGGAAAACGGGTGTCATATTTGCGTTCAAGAGGTCATTTTACACAAGAATCGACTGAAATTCAGTCTGTAACAGTTGGAATTTTTGTATAGCAGTTTAACCCTTAAGTATGGCATAGAACCCTTCCGAGGGTGCTTTGGGGGCGCTAACACCTCAACCGCTTTTTATAAAAATCATTGCTGCATATATTCATTAAATTTGGGTCCTTGGGGAAGGGTTAGGACCCTTTAATGATAAATTGCGAATAAAATTAGAGGAAAAAATAGCCAAAACAATCTCTATAATTTTTAACGATTTTTTTGCATTTTTAGGGGGGTAATTACCCCTTATACTTACCCATTTGCTACAAATTTGTATATTTTAGAAGCTTTAACCTTTCTTGTTCCCTTGGGTGTAATTTAAAGGCTAAAGTAATAGTTTTTGCCCCTGAAAATCGAATTCAAAGTCATTAAGTGATCGAAAAAAGCAAAAAAGGGAGGGGCTGTTCCCCGAAAATCTGTACGTGATGGAGAAAAACGGGGGTCGGATTCGGATTCAGGGTATAAGGGGGTCATTTTACATAAGAATCTGCTTGAATTGTGTCAGAAGCATTTTGACCCTATTTTTTTGTCGAGTAGTGTAATTGTTGTTTTACGTTAAGCAGTTCTGAATTATATGCAATATGTATGCTTTTTAATTTTCTTTCAATAAATACTTTTGTTTAATTCTTGACTTTTTAACTAATTTAATGCATACTAATAATATTCTTATGTCTTACGAAGTCTTATGTTTCTTAATTCTTAGCGGAGACGCTATTCCCGTCGTAAGCCATACTATTTGCTATGGCGCGCTATAGGAAAACTTCACCCCCGATGAGGCACGTGTTAATATTAAAATATTGGAAAATCCTTTTGCACACTTTCATTCTATAGTAAAAGGAAAAAAAAATCAGCCCGGCGCGAAACAAAAATCCAACTTTGAAAAATAAGGGCCACCCTAATGGCCACACATGAAATAGGATGGAAAGCCATGAGAAGCTCTGAATAGGACTTTAAAAATGTAAGATTGCGGGATGGCGTGATTGTAAAAGCTTTCTTTAAACAAAAGAATATTTAAGAATATCGAAAATTTTGTAAGTAGTTGCTAAAAGTGACAATGTAACGCTATTAATTTCAGATTTTAATTAATACCTTTCAATTCTTACTAACATCGTCAAATCTGACCTGCAATCTGACCATTTTCACCGACTTCAAAAAGTAGGAGGTTTTTACCCTTTTAATAGCAAAAATACCTAATATAGGAATTACTCAGTATACAAACAGTTGATGTCTTTCTAGAAACTATCATAGAAAACCCTTCATACCGACGTGTTTTTCCACACGAAACGAGAATGTTGTGGTGTGAAATTAAAAAACCTGATCCAGGTGCGAGGTTTTTCTCATAATAGTAGGATATCACGAAATAAAACTTCAGTGCCAAAAAGACACATAACAAATTCCGCAAATGATTTCTAAACAGATGCGGAGGTGTTCTCATGTATCATCAAGAAGTGAAAAAAATATCTCTTCTAAGCCATAAACATGCTTATAACAACTCTTTTACGTGAGTTCTGGTAGTTCCAAACTAAAAAAGGATACAATAGAGTGAACCCCATTCCTTGACAGCATTATAGCGGTATTTTTATACAATCGAGAGTATAAACTTTTATGGCAGTCAATATCACATAGAAAAAAGGAATTTCTTCCTATCATGCCCCTTCTATTGCTGTGCCTTCAACCCGATTTATTTTATATATGCTCTATTCATGCAGACCCACGATCACTATCTTGTGTATTGTTTTACGATACTGTAAAAATCTGTAAATGCTAGCTACGGAGGTTGACTTGAAACTGGAATACGTCAAGTTTGGAAATATGATAGGATGTGATGTATTGCTCAGACGGATTGCAATGAATAGCCCTTTCTCTACATCGATGTGATGGTACTTTTTATGTCCAGACAAAAATACCTTTTTGGATGGCATAAGCGTATGGTATTACTACTTGAGATATAGCGGAAAAGCTTGTTTCTTATAGAATATGCTCAGTCGTGGCCATCCAGATATGAAGTTTATTTTCTTGAAATGTTTTGAGGGTATTCTCCTAAAATCTTCTCTGCATTTGTTTCTTCTCTGCTTCTTGAGAATTGTTTGTTTAAATATGGAAATATATAGCATAATGTTTTACTGAAATTAACTGACAAAATATTTAGATTGTCGTGTAAAAAACTTCACTGGACTTTTTTTTTGCACTTTACCATTTACTTAAGTTCAATAGATATTAAAACTTAGTAAAATTTTTTTCTCATCAATATTGCGTCAAAAATGATGAAATGAAAAGTTTGCGTAAACAGTATGTTCAGTTAATAAGACAGAAATTTAATTTATTCTAACTCAAGTAAATCTTATTTCATTTAATGTCCTTAAAATTTACAAAGAAATATTTTAGCACTATAAAATCAAAAAGATATCAAAACAATTACAACATATTCTTTTCAGTGTGGGTACCGATTTTGTATGAACATATAAACTGAACGCAAACATTCAAAATACATAAAATCTGCGGTATTTTGACTGCTATCCTTAACCCTTATGCATTCATGTGATGTTTTGTAAATGAACAAGTGAGAAATTCAAGTTAACTTTATAAAGTCGCTCCTACCGGTAAAATTAAGTTGGCCCCTTCTCTATAATCAACCAGAACCATTTTTAATCATCGGAAGAAATCAGGTTCGAAATAGAGGGAAATATTCGAAACTCTTAAACTATGTTAAAAAGTGCAAAAGCTTGCTTCCCCTTTCCATTTAAAAGGCCATTACCAGAACGATTCATTTCCATTAGCTTCGAAACGTGTAATGGTTCTGCCCTCTTAGAGAGGTGTAATTGCTCTACATTGTGGGGAAAGGCGCATTTTTATTGTACAGTTTAACTTCTTAATTGTTTTAGAAGCAAAACTAAAATATTAGAGTTGGTTTGGAATATACGAGATGGAGAGTATTAAGATATGATGCTCATTCCAGCAAAATGATAAGTTAATTTTGCGTTTTAACTTATGAGACTAACGCAATGCCGGCCGGTTTGTGCATCTAAGTAACTTAATTGTTAAGAAGGAGCATCGAATTACTGCGATAATGATAATTGTTTAGTTACTATCTTTTTACTTTTAAATGCATGATTAAGTTTTATTTATGCTTCTTATAAGTACGTATTTCAATGAGCTTTAATAAAGTGAAAAATAAATCTTCGTTATAATCAAATAGAGGAAATAGGAGGAAATTTCTGTGTAAAAATTTATAGGAATTCCTAATTGAAACCGTTTAATTTTCATTGAAATTTATTTATTCAAAACTATTTTTGGTCAATTTATGTATCCCACTTTTAATATTTTGAGTGATTCATCAAATTTTTAATTCAATTTTACGAGTTAATAATGTTAATAATTATATGGATGATTATAACCATTCTAAAAATATGGTGGAAGAAATAAATATCAAATAATGTTACAAACTCTTCATTATATTATTAATTAACATTTTAAAGCACTAAGTGCGTTAAAATGGTTTAAACTGGTTAAAAAAAGCAGTGCATTTTTAAATACCTATTAAACTCAAATAAGCAGAGGATTTCAATAAAATTGTACTTTTCTAACTAATTACTATATACAAAGCATTTTCATAAATATTACTTTCACCTTAAATTCAATATTCTATACCTTTTTAAAGACTTAAAGAAAACTTAACTGAGGCTTTAGTTCAGTAAAATTTTCCCCCTCGTAAATAAATGATTTTCCACCTCGTAAATCTTTTTATGAATGACAACATAAGCTAGGAATCGTTAAGTAAATGGATTAGCCTTAAAAAGTCGACGCCTTAGGTACCCCTTCTAAATGAAACCCTTACTTTAAGAAACAAATACTAAAGTAAACCCTTCCTACAAAGATAACGGTAAACAATACCCTCCATTTCATTGCAAGAATTTTATTCTTGGTTGGTCCAAGGGCTGACAACGCCTTGATTGGACGCCGCTTTTGCATGCCTCATAATGGTTTGGGGGTGTTTTAATAAAGCTTTGTTGTGTTATTGTCCCCTGTAAACCATTTTATTTTGCGACAAAAGCCTGTAATGTGGATTCTTAGCCGCTTTTCGGGTTGCATTTTTGTCTTCATAAGCGGACTAATTAGTTTTCTCAAATACTATTTATTGCGAAGGGATTTAGAAAGGAGCGCAAACTTGATTAAGGTTGTAATGGCCTCGCATATTTAAAGTTGCTTACATATTTGAATCCTATCTTCGTTTAGATGGAGGATTTTTTTGTTTTTAAAACATTTGTTTTGAATCTGTTAATGAAAGAGAATTAATTGCATTTAGATATTTTTTAACTGTACTTCTCCTACTTAACCTGATTTAGGAACTCTCATTAAAGTAAAGGTCTTGAAATGGATGCTTAAAAGCATTTTTTAATAATTAAAAGTACTTACCATCTACCATCGAAGACTAATATTGTTATTTTAAATAATTGTAGATTCCAATAACATAACCTTAATTTCAGTTTAAAGTCTTTATTTTAAATGCTTTTTTTAATTACGTCGAGGAATGGGTCGCATTGACCATTTCCATTCGTGCAGCCCAATAAAACTGGCCTTTGAAGTGTAGTTGTCAAGAGGTAAAAATTATTTATTTTTATAGGTATTTTAAATACCTATCTAAATAAATCTTTAATAAATATTTCTATCGATAAGATTAAAAACACACCTAGAACATCATCGATTCTTTTGACTCTTTTAAATTTTTATAAGACTTGCTTTGCTTTTGTTACTCTAAGAATTATTATTTATAAATTAGCCTGTTATTTATTTTATTTTACAGTTCTTTTTGGAAATACTTATAGTTTAATTTAGTTACGACGTTTTTCTCCTTTTTAAAAAGTAATTTTAAAATGTTTTGAAAGTATGTAGGGTAGGGGTACCAGTAACTGGCAGTTTAAGAGCAATAAAATTAATTAATTAGCTATTGCTATTTTATAAAACTATCCTGGAAAAAACTTTCTGTCTTGAAAAATTAAATGAAGTTTCAATATTTATTTAGAGTACAATTAGTTTGAATAAGTAAACATTTTCTATTTTTAAAATAATTTTTAAGTTGGTATGGTAGCTGCACCAGTAACTGACATACCGGGAAAATTTTGAGCACCATTAACTGACATATCCTGTACCAGTAACTGGCACATTGAAATACCTTTATTAAATAAGCTTTTAGTTACTAATTAGCCTACATGTAATGAAAAACAGCTGATTATACAAAGAAAACAAAATGTTAAACTTAAAAATCCAATAATGAGAACTTTTCAGAACATTCTTTTTGATAAACTCTATTCCGCTGTTTTGCTATGTCAAACTTTAATATCCATTCCATTGTATCGAAACATTTTAGATTAGTTTTATACAAAAAGATTCAGTTGAAAAATGTAAGTATACAAAAATATAGAAGTATACATAAAAATATAGAATAGAACCAACCAAACGAATATAGAATTCTAAAAACTAAGATCTGATTAATTTAGTTAAATCACAGAGGAAAATCCTAACAAACAAAACGATATATTAAAAAGTTGGATGGATATGAGGGCGCCACGAGGAACTATAAATGATTGACAGAGAGATCGGCAGTACATTTTGGTGACCAAACCTGTGATTGGCTGTCACTCAATCTTCTATTTTCGAAGGAGAAGGAAAAAGTTTTTCTCAACCAATCAGACTTTTTCCTCCGCCTCTTGTGACGTAAATGCGATCGCAGCGCCCCCATATCCATCCAACTTTTCGATTTCCATTAGCGCCTATGGCGACAGACTCTCTGTTCTAGTACTCTGTGAGTTAAATAATAGATTTATTCAAACGTTTTTGTTTACCTTCAATAATAATTAATCCAACTGCAGTCCATTTAGCTTGTTTTGTTTTGATTCGGAAATATTATTTTCTTAAAATCGTCTGTCATTTAATTAATTATCTTTGTTTGTAGTTTGTGCATTTTTTTAAAGATTGGGTGATTATATTTTTATGTATTATTATTATTATTATTATTTCAGCAGTAATGACACCTATGTCAGTTACTGGTGCAATTCATTTTTTGTGACCCAGTAACTGACACCCCATTTTAAATAAATAAAAAAAATGTTTTTCAAAAATAACTGCTCAGCATGATTTCATGTACTGTTATCAATTTTATGCTAGTGTTCAAATAGGTTTCAAAAGAAAATTTTGCTTAAATTAGACAGAAAAAAATGTATTTCCTTAATTTCAGCATTAAGCCGATCTCTGAAATCGGAAGTTTTTTGACACTTACGGCCGTATTCACCGGTAACCTGACCGGCGGTCAGGTCAGGAAACCATGGTTACAGCCTCTGATTGGTGGAAGGAAAATATTGAATTATTTTTCCACCAATCAGAGGATGTAACCATGGTTTCCTGACCTGACCTGACCGCCGGTCAGGTTACCGGTGAATACTGCCGTAAATGCGAATTCTCAAAATTTATTACACTTAAAACCCTTTAGTGGAAAATAAATACTGCATAAAGTTAAAGATAAATGCATAAAATATTAAAAGAGACCACCATTTATTTCAAGTTCACAATAATAATCTTATTATTATGAATTAAATTCCAAAGTGACAGTTACTGGTGCACTGTCAGTTACTGGTACCACTACCCTAAATCCTAATTAATTTAATTTTATTTCCGATAAAAAAACACTTCAACTTTATGTTATAAATTTTTCAAAGAAAGGAACGTGCTTGATTTATGTATAAAATCCGAATAAATATTTACTGAAGATGGAGAAATAAAAGCAGGTAAATATTTTAGACCTAAATGTCTTGACGAAGCAAAGCTTCACATAAATAAGATTTATGCTTCGAAACTTTCCGTAAACGTTTCCAAAGTCAACAAAATGAAAATTATGGAATGTGATAAGAGAATATATGCCGGAATAACCAGAAAAAGTTCGAACAGATAATTTTCGAACGCGTCTGGAAGTCTTTTAAAGCTCTGGGGATGTTCTCAGGCGTGGTATATATTTTTGTTTTAAATTTACTGTCCCTTTTTTGCCAAAATTATTTTGAATCATGATTTTTTGAGAGTGTAAAAAATTTTCTTATAGAATGCAAATAAGAAAGATTGAAAATTATGTATGATGTAATATTATAAATATTATTTTCTATAAAATTTGGTAAATAGAGGAGCGGAGGGTAATATGGAATATTCGGGTAATATGGAATACCAAAGTTTCAGCCATCTCTCGGGCTGCCATCACGTGGGAATATCATGAAAGACTTAAGAAAGACTCCCATAATGCAGTTCATACAGGTTAACTTCTTGTTATTGTCGTTACAGTCGCTGAAAACCAAATGAGTTTTGGGAATTTCGAAAGTTTTTGCCAGTAAAGGTTTTAACCTACCAGTTATTATGAGATTTTAATTTTGTTGTTATGCAAAATGTGCACTAAAAGAATAATAGTTTCTTATGCTGTAGTCGTTTTTTAGCCATAGTATATTTTTTATAAGTCAGTAAAATTGTTCATAATCCAAGATGGTGTGTCGGGTATTATGGAATAATATGTTCATTCTGATATATAACCTAAAATTAACTTCATGCTGTCAACTAAAGAACCAAAAAACAAAGATGTTGAATGTATCTCTTGTAACGTAAAATCCTCCGAAGATCAACGAGAAGAAATTTGTATTCAATGCACTAGAGCACTGTAATAGAGCATAGAAAGAAAATTATGTTTGTGACATTTATAAAACATTATTTTTTAAATATTGTTTTTATATTTAAAATCAACAAGTTTATCTTAAGTCTAATCAGTTTTTAAATAGTTGTAAACAACTATTCCATACCCTACATTTTTAACTTTTTTAAAAGTATACCTTTGTCATAACAGCAAAATAAATAATCTTTTATTCCACCATTGACACTTCATTACCATTAGTATTCATTACCATTAGTATGTACTTAAAATGATTTTGCGGATTTTTATTTTAAACCAATAGGGCAATAGGGTTATTCTTAAAGATATAAATGGTATTCCATATAACCATCTTCTCCTCTACATATGCGGGGCTGGCAGGTAAGTTGTACATAAATACAACGAGCACTGGTGAGAAAGAGTTAAATTGGGAAAATAAGTTAAGCTGAAGAATTATAATTATATTTCTTTCTATAAAAAACATGTAAAGCTAATAATGTAGTATATGTCCCCCTATTGTGTCGTTTGAAATGTGTTCTTAAATTAAAATGTGTTTAGAATCTGAAAGTATTCTTAAATTTGGAATCGAAATACTATTAGAAAACATTAACACGTAATTAACATTTTATGATTGTATTTATCCTTTCAGGGCATTCACTAAAATTATAAGTAGGTGCTGAATACAAGCAAAACAAAATTAACAACAGTATCACATTGACACTAAAACATTTGAATTGCATGTATTTTACATATTCGAATACGTTTTTGGTTCAATTCCGTTAGAGTTCCCGCTAAATATCGCCTATCTCTTTTGGACACAAAAAAAGTATAAATATTGCTAAATAATTTTAAATTCATGGATTAATATGTTTAATCAGATGTATAACTGTTCAGTTTATCATTAAAAATTTTAAAAGAATTGATTATGTTTGAAAATTAAGCGTTCAAAAGAGATAGGTGATATTTAGCGGGAACTCTAACGGAATTGAACCACTTTTTGTGTTATCACATACAAATTCCATGCTGAATACTAGATAGTTGCAAATTTTGTACAAACATAATAAATTTAACTACATTAGTACAACATTGCTTATACACGTGGTTAATCCCTCTACAGGGTTCGTACGGGGCCTTGAAAACCTTGAAAGTCCTGGAATTTCAAATTTAATTTTCAAGGCCTGGAATGTCCTGGAAAAAGCAAATTTTTGTACTGAAGTCCTGGAAAATCCTTGAATTTTAATTTCTAAAAGGCTGAGAAAAGATTTCAGGGTATTAACTTATGGTTAAAGTCCAAAAATCCTATGACGGTCCAGTATTTCAATGAAAAACCTCGAATTTTCATACGTTTCCAGACGTTTGCCTGTAAAGTTGGCATTTTGACGGCGGGGACTAGGGCAGGAAAAACAACTTGACGATCGGTTCGCGATCGCGTTTTTCTTACTTTGCGTCAAAATCCTTGGATTTAAATGCTTGTTTTTGGATAAAGTGTTCATTTGTTATAGTAATTTTATATGTTACCAATATTTAGATGGAAATTAAGAGGTTTATGATAGGAATTTCTTGTTTTTGAAAGAAGGCAAATAGAAATTTATAAATTGAACTTTTGAGTTATAATATCAAAGAATTACAAGGTGTGTAGATAATAGGGTATATGAAAATAGAACGGAAAATTATATTATTTTAGCATTATTAAAATTTTTTTTAGAAAAAAGTCATCTTAACAAAATCTTGCACAAAAATAATTTTTGGGGGGTTGAAATTAAACTTCTTGGATTAAAAATTTTTTCCGCAGATGTTTTAATTTTTCATTATCTGCAATTCACACATTTTTTTTCAATGCATTAGAATGGCTATTGATAATTATTCAAAGTTTTATTGAACATATATGGTAGTTTTTTATTTTTGAGATTAAATCTGTCATTATAAGTTCATGTATTTAAAAATTACTTAAAACATTTTTATAACATTATATATCTTTCAAACCCTTTTAAATTTTTATTCAAACCCTTTTTTGTAACTGGGAACTTGTATAAAATTCGCTATTATTTAACTCTTGAAAAGATAAAATTGTACAAAATGAAAGAGAAGTACTACTTAAAAAATGGTTGCTAACCATATGTCGGTCAGCCTTGAATTTTTCATCTGGTAGCCTGGAAAAGTCCTTGAAAATCCTTGAATTTTTTTCCTCAAAGTGTGTACGAACCCTGTCCCTCTATCCTAATCCCATCTCCTTATACAGTATAAAAACCCCTCTACCCCTTTGACCTCCATTTTCTACCTGAAGGGAGTGTTCAGCGTTCCGCTCCGGCGGCCATGTTATCCCGGCGAAAAATCTCCGCCATCGTCCGGAAAGGTTGAATGGGATTTACGAGGGCTTCTTTCCCTCTTCCCGTAGATTTGTCGCCCCCCACGGGGAGGGACTTCTTCCGAGTGGGGCTTCCTTCGTTAATCATTGGTGGCTTTTAGAGCCCTTGTTTGGCATTTCGAGTGGTTTTCGGTGGGAGGTGGGTTTATTTTTCTTGCTTTGGTAGGGAAAGTAATGGTGTTTGAATTTTAGGGGAAGATGAATATGGAAAATGTTTTGTTTAACGTTCAACCCAAATACATAATATTTTTTTCGCATTTTGTAATATTTAATCATAATCAGAAAAGAATCAGAATTCAATCAGAAAAGAATACAGTACAACCCCGATTACCCGCGGTGCGGATTATTCGCGAGGGCCAAGATAAAAAAAATTTATGATGAGAGCAAATTTTAGATGAGATTAGAGACATTTTAGATGTAGAGCAAAGGTTTCTGCTGTACTGTACATATTTTAAAAGTTTTACACACCATGTTTTTTGTACAATAGAACGTAGTTTTTATGCTGAAATATTTTTTTCATGTTTTCACCTCATTTTTAGTCTTTTTTCGGGTTATCCGCGATTTTCACTATCCGCGGTACCCTTGCCACCCAATTCCGCGGATAATCGGGGCTCTACTGTATTATAATTGCCATTTATAGTTGAATAGGAAGCAATGTCGTGTTTATTAGGGTTATTTTTTTTTTCAGATTTAAAAGCTTGTGGTGGTAAATGATGAGTATTGGTCCATAACTCTCGAAAAAAACTTTTATTTTTGAAAACTCTGAAAAAAGCTTGCGCACTTAATAACATTTTATGTAAGGATGAAGCACTGTATGGCAGTTAATAAACATTTATTTGAAGCTGAATATAACAAAATTATTGAACCATAAAAAGGGTTCAAACTTGTAAATTATAATTTACTTACTTTCTGTTTAGAAATTTGTCGCTTTTGCAAATCTGCTCATATGAGAAAGTGAAATGATGTTGGGTGCGCAAGGTTTTTTCATAATACAAAGAAATTAATGCCATAAAACTAACAAATAGGCAAAAGCAAGTAATCAAATACAACATCAGGCATTTGAATATTTAAAAAAAAGTCTCAGAATCATAACCTTAGTGTTTCTTTATCTAGGAATTTCTTAGTTTTACAGAAATTCATTATTATTTTTCCCCACGTTGCTTATACTGGAGGACATTTTTCTAACGTGCTGTACTTTTAAAAAGAGACATAATATAACAACGAAAGTTTAACTAGCTAAAGTTCCAACGCAGCACACACACCATCCTCGGTAAAAATTTATTTTTGTAGCTTGCGTCACTTTATCGGGAGTTTTTTTTTAATATTTATTGTGTTTACCCTAGAGTACAGTTTTAGTTCTTCATAAATGCCTAAAATAAACGTTACTTTCTTTAAAATGAACAATTTAACATTGAATCCTATACTAAAAGATATTCCTTCTTCTCAGGTTATTCATTTTTAAACTATGCATTTTTAAAATAACAGTGATTGATCGTCGAGGTAAGAAACAATTAAACTGTGTATGCAATAGTTTTTTTATTATGAGAATATTTTAGCTACTTTGAATATTACTCGAAAACTCATTAAAATAATGGAATACTAAATGAGTTTTGCAATATATTGAATTTAACTTGGTACTGTTAATTGAATGATTATACGACTGTCCTCGTCTCGGTTTAACGATGACACGTTTTAGCAATGAATGGTGAACGTTGATTTTAAGATTTCTCTGCGCGTCAACGAAATCACTTTAACCATCGAATTGGTTAGACGTGTTTCTATTCGTAAAATTAACTGTTATTGAGTGTTAGAATGGCACGTATTTTTAACGGAACATTTTGCGTAACAATGACAATAGCTTTATAAATATTGTATTATAGGAGTTTTTGGGGCGTACAGGTTTATTTTATGAACTAATTATCTTACCAGATCCAGACGAATAACATTTTATCTTTAACAAGTACCATTTACTTGGAATTTAAATATGAACAAATTATCTAAATTTTACTTTGAAGAAATCAATTAATAATTTACAAAAGCTTCTGGAATGGAAGGAGTCCGGAAAATTGAAAATATTCATAATCCGAATAATAAGCAAAACAAATGATTTCTTATAAATGTTCGATTTTCGAACTTGGAAAACTTAGTGATAAAACTTAATAGTGATCGCCCTCGCCTCGAGATGCGTCTATATACCGAGTTTTGTCTACCCCCGCTGCTTAGTTTAGGAGGAGATGCGAGTTGTAGTCGTTTTGACATACCGAGTGACATCACGAATCTGAGATCCTTGTTTTTCCCGCCTTTTCCAGAGCACAAAATTTAAGCCGCAATAAAAAAATAAATAATGATCAGAATTAAAAAAATATTTCGATTTTAGGGTTTCTCGTAAGGTTAGATCGATTTGAAAAATAAGAAAATATGAAACTTCCCCATTAAATTAAAATAAATTTTTACAAATCAGATCAGAATCAATTTTAGCCAAATAACCGAGATTTTTCTTGTTAATTTCATTACTTGATTAAACTAATGTATAAAAGCAATATTCTCGAATTCTCGTGGTTAAAGTATTTTCTAAAACTTCAAAAAACTTATTTTTTAAACTCGTCATTAGGATTTTTGTTAGAATATTCATTTTCTTCCTCACAATGGAAGGGTCATTAAGTTAATTCGTATATTGAATCAGCTGGAGATATCCCGATGAGGCGATAGAAAAGGGTTCTCTTTCGGTAATGTTCTTTTAATGTTCCCCAACCCCCTTCTTATTTTTGAAAACCTTCTTAATCGCCAACTGTCTTAACTATTTTCGCCTTCTTGTGGCTGAATAATGGAAATGCTCTCCTCGCTCTCTACTTATTCTTCTGTGTCTGTAATGGTATCGAATGGAATTAGTGGTAAAAAATCGTGCATGGTAGCAAATGATATCAGATTTTCGTTCTCATTAATGGGATCTACTCTTGTATTGAGATTCAAGCCAATTTCATCTCTTGATTTGAATTTAGTTTTAAGTTATTATATTTTACGATTAACTGATTTGGGTGATGAAGATTTCATTACGTGTAATTGTATACGATTTAATTCTTTCTCCCAAATACGAATTTAAATATGTTTTCTTACTTTCATTAGATAGTTCATTTTTAGCGTTTATCATTTTTTTAAATATTAGACTAAGGGGAAATAAAACGTGTTGTATAAACAGAGATGTTTCAATTTAAAATGTTAATAGATATTAAGATTCGAGGTAAAAAAAATTTGTATTTTGTTTTCTTTCTATCGAATATTTTTTCTGTTTCATAAACTTGTTTTTAGCATTCCCTTCTATATTGCAAAAACTGAGATTTTTAGTTTCTTAAGAAAATATGAGTTTTTCTGTGTAGTATCTGTCAATTTAAAAAGGTATTATTAGAATGCAAGAAATACTTTTTAACCTGGGTTGGCAAATGAAACCAGTATAACCTGAAAATTTCAATTCTTTACTTTAAGATATGATGATATTGCTTTGTTAAATGAAATTATATTTTTATTTATTTTAACTCATGGAAACATGATTATAGATTATATGAAAAAATTATAGTTAGATACCATCCCTCTGCTAAAATTATACTGAAAACTGATATAAAATTTTGGACTTGTGCCAAATTCTTCCTCTAATAACCTCATAGGTGGTATTAAAATACTTATTTCGATGGGACATATAGCATTTGCTATTTACATAACCTTGCTCTGTGCGCTACGGAATTGGTAACAGTATTACACCAATACCTCTTTAGGGACACCCTCTGCAGCTCATTATACAAAGTGGTTCCCGGGAAATGTTCGTGGCACTCTCCCAACTAGTCGTGTGATCATACACATCAGTGTTGATATTTGCTCGCAGCGAGTGATTGACTTGACTACCATTCCGCTGCAGTGACACTCATTCGAAAATGGTTCCGCGACCCTTAACATTTGCGTTCCGGAACTCGTCAACGCTTTCTGGTTTCCCGTCAAGATCCAATCAAACTTCATCAAGTGAACGTCGTGATTGCAAAATCATGGGCATTGATTCAACAAACTCAATCTCCCCGATACACTTTTGACATTTTGCGCCTGCTTTATATTCGTAAACAATAATCACGTTTTCCAACTTCGGCTTTTCGCTTTCTTTTCATTTATTGTGTTTATTTGTTTAACATTTGTATACTCTACGTTGTCGGTTATTGGAACAGTTGAAATTCTGTTGAAACTATAACAAGAGTAATGTTTTACAGCCTACGGTTATATAAGCAACTCTTTGGCGTTTAGCATTCTACTCATATTTACGATACGTCACTAATGCAACCCAATGTTCTTTTTAATCAATAGCAGAACATAGGTAAGAAGTATACTTTGAAATGATATACGTATTTTATGTAGCCTGTTTGAGGGTTATTTCAGTTACGTGCATTTCAAAACTAAAATCTATCCGTGTGATAAAACTTTCACGGAACTCAATTTTTTTTCGGTTAAAGCTTAGTATTTGCTTTCAAAGAATAAGTGAAAAGTTCTAAATGTATTTATTGGAAAAAGCTTAGATACACGTTTAGGAAGCACTTTCACGTCATGCTCGGCTGAATGTATTTCGAATGTTGTTTCGTGACCTTAAACAAGAAGCATGTAAAGTTATTTCTACTGTGAATTTGCTAAGCGCAATGCACGATACTTTTATAAGTAAATGTTTTCGCAACTTGTTGCTATGAGAAACATACATACAATTAACAAATGAGCGTTCGTTAAACCCTTGCGTTTCCTTTTACATCCTTCCATTGCTTGGATACAAAAATAAAGAAAATAAGGTACATTTTGGAAGTTATTTATTTGAAGGGCCTTATCTTTTAAATGGATTTTCTTCATACCATATATTCCTTAACAAATTTAAAAGGTTCCTTTAGGGGATAAAATGAAATAGGAAAAAGAAAGCAAACTGATATAATTAATGTATCATCATTTTCTAAAAGAAATTCTAAAGTTCATTTTATATTTTCCCCTAATGGCGAGAACATAGCAAGTCACGATAAAACTCTTTATAAAGTTTTTATAGCTCTTCAAGATAGAAATCGTAATTTGACGTTTTAAAATTTCCATGTTGAATATGAAATTGTTTCATCTCCACTTCTGTAGTTCTTAAAATTATAAAATCAATCTACATGTAAGTTCCCGGAAACACATTTAAAATTAAATTGACTTATTTGATTATAATATGACTTAAAACTAATTTTAATGAAAATATTACTATTTACTTCGAATACTAACAATCAAAATGTATATATACTTAGTTATTTTTTTATAACTTTAAGCGAAGTAAAAACGTATACAAATAAATTAAAACACTTAGTTAAAACAGCCATTACCTTTGTTTTAAAAATAAAAATTTCACGACTTTATTAAGATTTTACTATCTAACTAAGGGTGAAATAGTTGTTTAAATGCTTTATAAACGTTCAATCACTACATCACTTAAAAAATCTAAATAGATTCGTACTACAAATAATAATAAATTTAAACATCAGTTACTTATCCCCACAATAAACTTGAAAAAGACATTTATATTCCTGGGACAAAACGCCTACAATTTTTCAGCATTTTCACACTTCTCAATTCCATTCATTCAGTACAAAATCACTCCGCTTTTATCTGAAAGCATCGGGAAATTCCTCCAACTTAATAACACGGCGTAATATTTGCTTACACACCCAGCCTAATCCTTTTAAAAATCCATTTAAAAGCACTGTACGCTCCTCGCACTGAATGGGAACAAATATTTATATATTCCCATTTGAAAGATATTTATGAGTTCGCGAATTTTTCCTCCCGAATGAATGTGCATAAAGAGACATGATCTGAGAGATATACTGTGTAGTTAGTATACAATAGCAACAACATCCAGTCACTCGTAAAGTAGCAAAGAAACAAAACGGGTTTGCCCCTCGGTTTTATTGTAATCAGTGAACGACGAAGGGGGAGCATTGCAGGAATATATCTATTTCTTCGCCCTATTGGAAACAGGCTTCTATTGTTGGTTGCTTCGACTGGTGTCAAGTGTAATTATGTAGAAGTTTCATTTGTGGGGTTTGTTCTGAGGTTTCGCAGATGGATGAACTCGTTGAAAGAATAATGGCATCGCTTTAAAAATTCTTTTGTGGCATTTAAACTTTTACTCTTTTATCATGATTAGTTTAACTGCTTGTTTCTAACACCTTCAGTTATCCTTTTGGCGGCATTTCTATTGTCATTGTTTACTTAAACTTCTATTTTAGCAGCTCATTTGAAATTTTTGCGCCATCGCCTTTAGTTTTGTGTTGTATTTATTTTATAGATAGTTTCAAACGATATTACTTAAATTAAATTTTAAAGCCATAGATTTTGCAATTTTCATTAGGTCCATGACATGCATTTCTTAAAAAAATGTGTCTTTTAATGAATATTCTAAGCTTTTGAATAGATGATTTCAACCGGATAAACATTTTGTTTTAACTGGAAGTTGAGCACTACCTATTGTAACATTGAAGATGAATCGTATTTCCTGTTCTAAATACATAAGTGGAAGTCTTCTGTCCCTTTGTGACGTCCCACTGTTGAACTTTTTGAGCACACTCGAACTACACGGTTTTATTATGTTCCGCGAGAACTGCACGTTCAATGGCATTTCCTTATACGCGAAACTCCAGTTGATCTAAGGTTTTGTGATATATGATTATACAGTAGTAGGGAGATAGTGGGGGTTCTGGGCCAGTGAGGAGCGAGGAGCAGGGGGCGTGGCCTATGACGTTATCAAAAGGGGGTGTGGCCTCGTGACGTCAGAGGGCGTGGCTTGTGACGTCACCTATTGTCTCAATTACTCAATTACTTAATTACCCATAATTACCCCTAATTATATTATTAATGACTTAATTAGATAATTACCCAATTAATTAATTGAACTTTATTAAAATTGATTTATTACCCTAATTTACCTTAACCCTTTGAATACTAAATTGGGGATTTGTGCTTATTCGAGCTTTTTCTTAACCCTTTGAGTACTGCAGCGAAGTGAAGTTGTAAGCTGATTTAGTAGATATGCAATCTTTATCTATTCAAAATGATGATTATAAGTATTTACTTACCTGTATAGATTTTTTATCTTTACCTTACCCTTTGAACACTAAATTGGGGACTTGTGCTTATTCGAGCTTTTTCTGAGTTAATCACACTAATTAACCCTAATGACTTAATGACATAATTATAATTAATTTACCCTAATTAGTTAATTACACTTAAATAAAATTGATTTATTACCCTAATTTACCTTAACCCTTTGAACACTAAATTCAGGATTTGTAATTTTTCGAGGTTTTACCTTAACCCTTTGAGTACTGGAGCGAAGTGAAGTTATTTTACTCAATGATTAATCACTAGATAATTTTAAAATTTAATTAAAGTATCGAATGAATTTTAATTAACGAAGATTTGAGTAAACATCAGGTGTTCAGACTTGTGACGTAAGTATTGACCTCGGAAGGTATGCAAAAACATGTTTTGAAGTAAACATGTTGTTGACCTCATATTTTTTATATCAGACTCGCGGAGGGATACACCACCTTTAACAATGGATGATTTCAACCTCATGGAAAGTTTCTATGTAAGGTTGGAACTACTTTAAGCTTCCACAATTTTTTTTCGCAGAAAATAGTGTCGCCATCTAGTGGACAAATATTTAAACAATCATTCATTAGTATTTTAGACTTGAAAAACGTTATAACAAGAAATAAAATAAAACTAAAACTTTTCTAAAATAAAGATAAACACAGAAAAATATCTGGAAACTTTGCTAAAAAATAAAGACGATTAACGAAGTAAGATGTTTGAAAAAATTAAGGTGGAAACATAAAATATTACAAGAACTTAGATACAGAAAAATAACTAAAAAACTTTGTTTTAAATTAAGTAGAAAACGAAAAATTTTATAAGAAATGAAAACTTATACATTATAAAACCAAAAACTATTGAAAAAATTTAGACGAACACAGAAAAATAACTGAAACCTTTATAAAATAAAGACGAAAACCTAGAATATACTTCATAGTGAAGGACTTTGAAAATCGATGTCCCAAACATTAGTGTCTTTTTTTTCAATTGTTGAATAAAAACATAATACAATTTCCCAATGAAATTTATTTTAACTTATGAAAAAACAATCTTTGACGAAATCACCCTGCGACAAAGAGGACAAACATTTAAATTTTCCACACATTTGTTACATGCAACAAGGTGACCACAAGGTTGAAATACAATATTCATTTCTAAATTCATACATATTTTACATAAAAATGAATTTCTAACTGTAATTTTACATTCATTACCATCAAGGTGTGTATTTTTAGAGATTTCGATTCCAACACAATCTTTCCCTTTTTCTAACGAAACAGTAGTCTTTGAAACACTTATCTTTTCCACTATATGCTTCGACACTCGATGGCAATTTTCCTTTCTTCTCACTATAAATTGAATATATTTACAATCAGAGAAAAATTTCCTATGTTCAACCAATGGATCATCATCATTTTCCCAATTTCCCAATAATCCACCACAAGTAAAACAAACAACTATATCATCAAAGCCGGAATAATATAATCCAGACTCTGCCATGTCCTTAACATCGGGTTTATCTTCAGGCCAATCTTTAAAAGTCTCAAGACGTTTTTCTAAGTCCAACATATTAGGATGTTTTGGGGCAATATCTTTTAATTTTTCAGGTGTTTTAGCTGGTTTAGACTTATCTTCTAGATGCACGATTGGTATGTTTTGAGAGCCAGATATTAGAAATGAGCATTTCGGGGATTTTCTCATATGCTCTCTTATCGGCTTTTGTCCTCTAACCCAGTCACGGATAATAACTCGACAAAACGCACACTGTACTTCATCTTTGAATTTCAAGTAAAAAAATCCAGCTGCTGCTAGGTCAGCTGATTTGATAAACGATAGAGGCCAAACTTTAGAAAATGAAATCATTCTATTAGCTTCATATCTCATTACTTCACAGATTTTTTCAACAGTTTCAGAATTGTGTAGTACATATTCTTTTCTATGAATGTCTGACAGTTCATTTTTGAAATTATTCATTTTAATAAAGTTTCTATTCTCTTCGTTTTACGTATACTAAACACTATTTATACCCTTTGGAATTAATAACGAAGTGTACAATCAATTTTACATATTTTATATGTTCATATAAAAGAAAAACTTTATTAAAGAAAAGACTAAAACCTTACAATTTTACATTAAAAAAATTAGTCACATAATGAAACTGAAAAAATTTGCTTGAAATGAACTAGAAAATTAAATATTTTTTACAAGAAATAAAATTCTAAAACTAAAACTTTGTCAGATTAAAGATAAACCCAGAAAAATATCTGAATATTTTACTAAAAAATAATGGTCAATACAGAAAAATAACCAAGAACTTTTCTAGAGTAAAGATAAACACAGAAAAATATCTGAAAACTTTGCTAAAAATAAAGACCATTACAGAAAAATAACTAAGTAAGAACTTTGAAAACATTAAGATGAAAACATAAAAATATTAAAAGGATAAAAAGAGGAAGGGTCAAAATCGTTCATGTACTTGAACTTGGTTTTTGTGTAGACTTATTCGCTTTTTAATATATTAATCCCAAACGTATCAGCGGAATAATTTAACCACGCTCTC
Source organism: Tetragnatha versicolor (assembly GCA_024610705.1). Classification (NCBI taxonomy): domain Eukaryota; kingdom Metazoa; phylum Arthropoda; class Arachnida; order Araneae; family Tetragnathidae; genus Tetragnatha; species Tetragnatha versicolor. The sequence goes on along the minus strand of JANDEH010000002.1, from coordinate 19,439,954 downwards.
TTCAAAGAGGGGAGGTACTCAATGCTCTCTCTGTTAACATAATATCTCAATGGATTCTTCTATATAAAACTAAAAATTTGATTAGAAATGGAGAGGGAAAATGCAAAAAATATCACGAGAAATCAAAACTTAGACACTAACTTGAAAATTTTAATCTTACACTTATGAAAACTTAGACAAAAGTTAAATGTATCACAAGAAATAAACAACTTTAAAAAAAAGGAGAAACGCACCCCTCAAAATATTTCATGAACTTCAAACTTTACACTTTTTAAGATCTATAAAAAGTGATACAAGTAACTCAAACTTTGATAAAAATACGGATGAAAACACAAAAACATTACAAAAGTTTAGACACTTTATGAAACTAAAAATTTTATTAGAAATGGAGAGGGAAAATGTAGAAATATTACGAGAGATGAAAACTTAGACACTTACTTGAAAATTTTACGACTTGAAATCCCACACTTACAAAACTTAGACACATAAATTTATAAAAACTTACGAAGGGAAAACTTAAATGTATTACAAGAAATAAACCTAGATTAAAAACTTTGTAAAAAAAGGAGAAAAACACTACAAAAATATCTCAACTACAAACTTAGAAACTGTTGAAATAAAACTTTGATAAAAATACAGATGTAAACATAAAAATTCAGAAACTTAAAATTTTGTTGGAAACGGAGAGGAAAATTTAGTCACTTGAAAATGTAACCACTTGGAAACTTAGACATGTAATAAATACTTAAAAAAAAATTATGAAGAGAAAACTTAAATATATTACAAGAAATAAACACTTAGACTAAAAAACTTTGTTAAAAATGGGAGAAAACCACCCCAAAAATATTTCCAGAACTAAAACTTAGAAACTGTTAAAATAAAACAATGATTCAAAAATACAGATGGAAACACAAAAATATTACGCGAAGTAAAATTTAGTTACTATACGAATCTAAAAATTTTGATAGATATTACAAGAAATGAAAATTTAGGCACTTTTTTTTGAAAACTTACACTTATGAAAACTTAGACATGAAACAATAAAACTTAAGAAGTGAAATCTTAAATATATCACAAGAAATAAACACCTAGACTAAAAACTTTGTTAAAAAAGGAAGAAAACCTTAAAGATTTTTAGATTTATTAAACTTAAAACTTTGTTAAAATACAGATGAAAACTTAATATTATGACAAGACACAAAATTCTTGAACATTATAAAGAAATTGAAAACTTTGTTAGAAATAAAACACGCTGAAAAATAATTAGGAACTTATAAAAATGCAATTCAAAAACACAAAACTAATACAAGAAATATAAACTTACATTAAAAACTAAAATATTGTAAAGATATAAATACAAAATCCTAAAAATAGTTCAAAAAATATAAACTACGAAACTATAAAACTAAAAACTTTATGAAAAATAAAGGAGAAAGTACAAAAACATTACAAGAAAATAAAAATTTAGACACTATATGAAACCAAAAAAACTTAAAAGGAATTAAAAAATTTTAAAATATTACAAGAAATAAACACCTCTACTCTATAAACTTAAATATTTGCCAATAAATAAAAACAATCTAAAATGATTTCAAGAAATTTAAGAGTAGGTTCTATATAAAACAAAAAACTTTGTCAGAAATGAAATGGAAACTTAAAAAAATATAACAAGAAAGACTGTATAAAGCTTAAAACTTTGATAAAATTTAAGAAAGCACACAAATATATTACAAGAAATAAAAAACTTGCGGCATTATAAGAAAAAAAAACACTGTTAGAAATGGAAAGAAAGAACATGAACGTATTACTTGGCTTAAAATCTGTAAATCTAAAAACTTGACAAATAATAAAAACCTAAAAATATATTAGGAAATATGAAACTGCTATCTGTTTTAAAAGATTTAAAAAGACTAAAAATATTGTTAAAAAAATAATTTCCTTAACCCTATAAAACTAAAAACTTCATTAAAAGATTTAAAAAGACTAAAAATATTTTTAAAAAAATAATTTCCTTAACCCTATAAAACTAAAAACTTCATTAAAAAGATGAAAACCTAAACTAATTTCATCAAATATAAACTGAGACATTATATAATGCGAGAAAGGAAATGAGAAACGAAAAAAATATTACAAGAAAGGCATTAACATCACAAGAAGTGCTTAAACATTATAATTTAAAAACTTTGTTAGAAATGAAAAGGAAAACGTAAAATATTACGAGAATTAAAAACTTAAACGTCATTAAGCATGAAATTTTGTAAAAGAAGAAAACCTTAAAATATTACAATAAAATGTAACTACAAGCTTTGTTAAAAAATGAGATCCTAAAAATATTTCAAGACTTATAAACTTTTACACAATATAAAACAACAAAAATTGTTGAAAGTTAAATGGAAAGAGTTAAAATATTAGAAATAATGGAAAACGTTATAACAAGAAATAAAATTCTAAAACCAAAACTTTGCTAAAATAAAGGTCAATACAGAAAAATAACTAAGAACTTTGCTAGAATAAAGATAAACACAGAAAAATATCTGAAAACTTTGCTAAAAATAAATATCATTACAGAAAAATACCTAATTAAAATCTTTGATAAAATTAAGGCGGAAACATAAAAATATTGCAAGAACTTATATACAGAAAAATAACTAAAAAACTTTGTTTTAAATTAAGTAGAAAACGAAAAACTTTATAAGAAATGAAAACTTATGCATTATTAAACAAAAACTGCTGAAAAAATTTAGACAAACACAGAAAAATAACTGAAAACTTTATAAAATAAAGACGAAAACCTAAAAATATTACAATAAAAAAACTTAGACACAGTATGAAACTAAAAACTTTGATAAAAATAAAATCTTTGAAACTGTAAAACTAAAAATTGTTGAAAAAAAATAAAGATGAACACAGAAAAGTATCTGAAAACTTTATAAAAATAGACTAAAACCTAAAAACATTACAATAAAAAAAACTTAGACACAGTATGACACTATAAACTATGTTTTAAATGAACTAGAAAATGAAAAATATTTACAAGAAATAAAAATATTCATTGCAAAACTAAAAACTTTGATAAAAATAAAATCTTAGAAACTATAAAACTGAAATATTTGTTAAAAAATAAAGACAAATATATACACAGGAAAATAATCAAAAACTCTGTTAACAATAAAAAGAATACAGAAAAGTATTACTAGAAATTAAAAGTTAAAAGACACCATAAAACTAAAAAGTTTTGAAAAAAATAAAGATGAACACAAAATCAACTGAAAACTTCTTAAAAACATTACAATAAAAAATTTAGGCACAGTAAAATGAAACTTGAAACTTTAGTAGAAATGAAAAAAATTATAAGCAATTATTTAAGCACTATAAAACTAAAATTTCCTTAAAGGTAAAGGTGAACACATAAAATAAAACCATACTTTTTATCAGAAGACTTCGGTAAGTTCAAAACCTCCTCCCATGGGAGCGTTATGAAAATGGGTGGGCTGTTGAAACAATTTAAAAGAAGCCCACCTAATTTTCATAATTTAAAAAAAATGATCCCATGGGAGGAGGTTGTGAACTAACCGAAGTCTTCTGATAAAAAGTATGGTTTTATTTTATGTGTTCACCTTTACCTTTAAGGAAATTTTAGTTTTATAGTGCTTAAATAATTGCTTATAATTTTTTTCATTTCTACTAAAGTTTCAAGTTTCATTTTACTGTGCCTAAATTTTTTATTGTAATGTTTTTAAGAAGTTTTCAGTTGATTTTGTGTTCATCTTTATTTTTTTCAAAACTTTTTAGTTTTATGGTGTCTTTTAACTTTTAATTTCTAGTAATACTTTTCTGTATTCTTTTTATTGTTAACAGAGTTTTTGATTATTTTCCTGTGTATATATTTGTCTTTATTTTTTAACAAATATTTCAGTTTTATAGTTTCTAAGATTTTATTTTTATCAAAGTTTTTAGTTTTGCAATGAATATTTTTATTTCTTGTAAATATTTTTCATTTTCTAGTTCATTTAAAACATAGTTTATAGTGTCATACTGTGTCTAAGTTTTTTTTATTGTAATGTTTTTAGGTTTTAGTCTATTTTTATAAAGTTTTCAGATACTTTTCTGTGTTCATCTTTATTTTTTTTCAACAATTTTTAGTTTTACAGTTTCAAAGATTTTATTTTTATCAAAGTTTTTAGTTTCATACTGTGTCTAAGTTTTTTTATTGTAATATTTTTAGGTTTTCGTCTTTATTTTATAAAGTTTTCAGTTATTTTTCTGTGTTTGTCTAAATTTTTTCAGCAGTTTTTGTTTAATAATGCATAAGTTTTCATTTCTTATAAAGTTTTTCGTTTTCTACTTAATTTAAAACAAAGTTTTTTAGTTATTTTTCTGTATATAAGTTCTTGCAATATTTTTATGTTTCCGCCTTAATTTTATCAAAGATTTTAATTAGGTATTTTTCTGTAATGATATTTATTTTTAGCAAAGTTTTCAGATATTTTTCTGTGTTTATCTTTATTCTAGCAAAGTTCTTAGTTATTTTTCTGTATTGACCTTTATTTTAGCAAAGTTTTGGTTTTAGAATTTTATTTCTTGTTATAACGTTTTCCATTATTTCTAATATTTTAACTCTTTCCATTTAACTTTCAACAATTTTTGTTGTTTTATATTGTGTAAAAGTTTATAAGTCTTGAAATATTTTTAGGATCTCATTTTTTAACAAAGCTTGTAGTTACATTTTATTGTAATATTTTAAGGTTTTCTTCTTTTACAAAATTTCATGCTTAATGACGTTTAAGTTTTTAATTCTCGTAATATTTTACGTTTTCCTTTTCATTTCTAACAAAGTTTTTAAATTATAATGTTTAAGCACTTCTTGTGATGTTAATGCCTTTCTTGTAATATTTTTTTCGTTTCTCATTTCCTTTCTCGCATTATATAATGTCTCAGTTTATATTTGATGAAATTAGTTTAGGTTTTCATCTTTTTAATGAAGTTTTTAGTTTTATAGGGTTAAGGAAATTATTTTTTTAAAAATATTTTTAGTCTTTTTAAATCTTTTAATGAAGTTTTTAGTTTTATAGGGTTAAGGAAATTATTTTTTTAACAATATTTTTAGTCTTTTTAAATCTTTTAAAACAGATAGCAGTTTCATATTTCCTAATATATTTTTAGGTTTTTATTATTTGTCAAGTTTTTAGATTTACAGATTTTAAGCCAAGTAATACGTTCATGTTCTTTCTTTCCATTTCTAACAGTGTTTTTTTTTCTTATAATGCCGCAAGTTTTTTATTTCTTGTAATATATTTGTGTGCTTTCTTAAATTTTATCAAAGTTTTAAGCTTTATACAGTCTTTCTTGTTATATTTTTTTAAGTTTCCATTTCATTTCTGACAAAGTTTTTTGTTTTATATAGAACCTACTCTTAAATTTCTTGAAATCATTTTAGATTGTTTTTATTTATTGGCAAATATTTAAGTTTATAGAGTAGAGGTGTTTATTTCTTGTAATATTTTAAAATTTTTTAATTCCTTTTAAGTTTTTTTGGTTTCATATAGTGTCTAAATTTTTATTTTCTTGTAATGTTTTTGTACTTTCTCCTTTATTTTTCATAAAGTTTTTAGTTTTATAGTTTCGTAGTTTATATTTTTTGAACTATTTTTAGGATTTTGTATTTATATCTTTACAATATTTTAGTTTTTAATGTAAGTTTATATTTCTTGTATTAGTTTTGTGTTTTTGAATTGCATTTTTATAAGTTCCTAATTATTTTTCAGCGTGTTTTATTTCTAACAAAGTTTTCAATTTCTTTATAATGTTCAAGAATTTTGTGTCTTGTCATAATATTAAGTTTTCATCTGTATTTTAACAAAGTTTTAAGTTTAATAAATCTAAAAATCTTTAAGGTTTTCTTCCTTTTTTAACAAAGTTTTTAGTCTAGGTGTTTATTTCTTGTGATATATTTAAGATTTCACTTCTTAAGTTTTATTGTTTCATGTCTAAGTTTTCATAAGTGTAAGTTTTCAAAAAAAAGTGCCTAAATTTTCATTTCTTGTAATATCTATCAAAATTTTTAGATTCGTATAGTAACTAAATTTTACTTCGCGTAATATTTTTGTGTTTCCATCTGTATTTTTGAATCATTGTTTTATTTTAACAGTTTCTAAGTTTTAGTTCTGGAAATATTTTTGGGGTGGTTTTCTCCCATTTTTAACAAAGTTTTTTAGTCTAAGTGTTTATTTCTTGTAATATATTTAAGTTTTCTCTTCATAATTTTTTTTTAAGTATTTATTACATGTCTAAGTTTCCAAGTGGTTACATTTTCAAGTGACTAAATTTTCCTCTCCGTTTCCAACAAAATTTTAAGTTTCTGAATTTTTATGTTTACATCTGTATTTTTATCAAAGTTTTATTTCAACAGTTTCTAAGTTTGTAGTTGAGATATTTTTGTAGTGTTTTTCTCCTTTTTTTACAAAGTTTTTAATCTAGGTTTATTTCTTGTAATACATTTAAGTTTTCCCTTCGTAAGTTTTTATAAATTTATGTGTCTAAGTTTTGTAAGTGTGGGATTTCAAGTCGTAAAATTTTCAAGTAAGTGTCTAAGTTTTCATCTCTCGTAATATTTCTACATTTTCCCTCTCCATTTCTAATAAAATTTTTAGTTTCATAAAGTGTCTAAACTTTTGTAATGTTTTTGTGTTTTCATCCGTATTTTTATCAAAGTTTGAGTTACTTGTATCACTTTTTATAGATCTTAAAAAGTGTAAAGTTTGAAGTTCATGAAATATTTTGAGGGGTGCGTTTCTCCTTTTTTTTAAAGTTGTTTATTTCTTGTGATACATTTAACTTTTGTCTAAGTTTTCATAAGTGTAAGATTAAAATTTTCAAGTTAGTGTCTAAGTTTTGATTTCTCGTGATATTTTTTGCATTTTCCCTCTCCATTTCTAATCAAATTTTTAGTTTTATATAGAAGAATCCATTGAGATATTATGTTAACAGAGAGAGCATTGAGTACCTCCCCTCTTTGAAGAGAGCGTGGTTAAATTATTCCGCTGATACGTTTGGGATTAATATATTAAAAAGCGAATAAGTCTACACAAAAACCAAGTTCAAGTACATGAACGATTTTGACCCTTCCTCTTTTTATCCTTTTAATATTTTTATGTTTTCATCTTAATGTTTTCAAAGTTCTTACTTAGTTATTTTTCTGTAATGGTCTTTATTTTTAGCAAAGTTTTCAGATATTTTTCTGTGTTTATCTTTACTCTAGAAAAGTTCTTGGTTATTTTTCTGTATTGACCATTATTTTTTAGTAAAATATTCAGATATTTTTCTGGGTTTATCTTTAATCTGACAAAGTTTTAGTTTTAGAATTTTATTTCTTGTAAAAAATATTTAATTTTCTAGTTCATTTCAAGCAAATTTTTTCAGTTTCATTATGTGACTAATTTTTTTAATGTAAAATTGTAAGGTTTTAGTCTTTTCTTTAATAAAGTTTTTCTTTTATATGAACATATAAAATATGTAAAATTGATTGTACACTTCGTTATTAATTCCAAAGGGTATAAATAGTGTTTAGTATACGTAAAACGAAGAGAATAGAAACTTTATTAAAATGAATAATTTCAAAAATGAACTGTCAGACATTCATAGAAAAGAATATGTACTACACAATTCTGAAACTGTTGAAAAAATCTGTGAAGTAATGAGATATGAAGCTAATAGAATGATTTCATTTTCTAAAGTTTGGCCTCTATCGTTTATCAAATCAGCTGACCTAGCAGCAGCTGGATTTTTTTACTTGAAATTCAAAGATGAAGTACAGTGTGCGTTTTGTCGAGTTATTATCCGTGACTGGGTTAGAGGACAAAAGCCGATAAGAGAGCATATGAGAAAATCCCCGAAATGCTCATTTCTAATATCTGGCTCTCAAAACATACCAATCGTGCATCTAGAAGATAAGTCTAAACCAGCTAAAACACCTGAAAAATTAAAAGATATTGCCCCAAAACATCCTAATATGTTGGACTTAGAAAAACGTCTTGAGACTTTTAAAGATTGGCCTGAAGATAAACCCGATGTTAAGGACATGGCAGAGTCTGGATTATATTATTCCGGCTTTGATGATATAGTTGTTTGTTTTACTTGTGGTGGATTATTGGGAAATTGGGAAAATGATGATGATCCATTGGTTGAACATAGGAAATTTTTCTCTGATTGTAAATATATTCAATTTATAGTGAGAAGAAAGGAAAATTGCCATCGAGTGTCGAAGCATATAGTGGAAAAGATAAGTGTTTCAAAGACTACTGTTTCGTTAGAAAAAGGGAAAGATTGTGTTGGAATCGAAATCTCTAAAAATACACACCTTGATGGTAATGAATGTAAAATTACAGTTAGAAATTCATTTTTATGTAAAATATGTATGAATTTAGAAATGAATATTGTATTTCAACCTTGTGGTCACCTTGTTGCATGTAACAAATGTGTGGAAAATTTAAATGTTTGTCCTCTTTGTCGCAGGGTGATTTCGTCAAAGATTGTTTTTTCATAAGTTAAAATAAATTTCATTGGGAAATTGTATTATGTTTTTATTCAACAATTGAAAAAAAAGACACTAATGTTTGGGACATCGATTTTCAAAGTCCTTCACTATGAAGTATATTCTAGGTTTTCGTCTTTATTTTATAAAGGTTTCAGTTATTTTTCTGTGTTCGTCTAAATTTTTTCAATAGTTTTTGGTTTTATAATGTATAAGTTTTCATTTCTTATAAAATTTTTCGTTTTCTACTTAATTTAAAACAAAGTTTTTTAGTTATTTTTCTGTATCTAAGTTCTTGTAATATTTTATGTTTCCACCTTAATTTTTTCAAACATCTTACTTCGTTAATCGTCTTTATTTTTTAGCAAAGTTTCCAGATATTTTTCTGTGTTTATCTTTATTTTAGAAAAGTTTTAGTTTTATTTTATTTCTTGTTATAACGTTTTTCAAGTCTAAAATACTAATGAATGATTGTTTAAATATTTGTCCACTAGATGGCGACACTATTTTCTGCGAAAAAAAATTGTGGAAGCTTAAAGTAGTTCCAACCTTACATAGAAACTTTCCATGAGGTTGAAATCATCCATTGTTAAAGGTGGTGTATCCCTCCGCGAGTCTGATATAAAAAATATGAGGTCAACAACATGTTTACTTCAAAACATGTTTTTGCATACCTTCCGAGGTCAATACTTACGTCACAAGTCTGAACACCTGATGTTTACTCAAATCTTCGTTAATTAAAATTCATTCGATACTTTAATTAAATTTTAAAATTATCTAGTGATTAATCATTGAGTAAAATAACTTCACTTCGCTCCAGTACTCAAAGGGTTAAGGTAAAACCTCGAAAAATTACAAATCCTGAATTTAGTGTTCAAAGGGTTAAGGTAAATTAGGGTAATAAATCAATTTTATTTAAGTGTAATTAACTAATTAGGGTAAATTAATTATAATTATGTCATTAAGTCATTAGGGTTAATTAGTGTGATTAACTCAGAAAAAGCTCGAATAAGCACAAGTCCCCAATTTAGTGTTCAAAGGGTAAGGTAAAGATAAAAAATCTATACAGGTAAGTAAATACTTATAATCATCATTTTGAATAGATAAAGATTGCATATCTACTAAATCAGCTTACAACTTCACTTCGCTGCAGTACTCAAAGGGTTAAGAAAAAGCTCGAATAAGCACAAATCCCCAATTTAGTATTCAAAGGGTTAAGGTAAATTAGGGTAATAAATCAATTTTAATAAAGTTCAATTAATTAATTGGGTAATTATCTAATTAAGTCATTAATAATATAATTAGGGGTAATTATGGGTAATTAAGTAATTGAGTAATTGAGACAATAGGTGACGTCACAAGCCACGCCCTCTGACGTCACGAGGCCACACCCCCTTTTGATAACGTCATAGGCCACGCCCCCTGCTCCTCGCTCCTCACTGGCCCAGAACCCCCACTATCTCCCTACTTACAGTTATAAAGATATTTGTAAAAATGAAAATTAGTAGGAATGAGAGCTAAAATGTTAAGAATTTTTACACTCAGTTGTTTACTGTTTTAAAAAAATGAAAGTTCCGTATTTAAATCACCGTTCAATATTTCCATATTTAAATCTCAAATAATTCTACTAATAAACAGAAAAATGCAATGAATTCTTATTAAATTGGAAGATATTTCCTTTTTGAACTATTCTGAATGGGTCAAGGTTACTGTAAAGATGAAAAGTCTTAACTGTATTGATCTATTTTAGAAATAAAATTTAATTTATTTATTGCCATATTGAAATCCTTAACACACTAGAAAGCATCATAATTTTCCATCTAGATCGCCAGAATTTATTCCTCCTAAATTATCCTGTTTACTTCCGACCGTAAGTCAGAGATACTTTATGCCAATCCTTTCCCAACCGAACCCAGATACTTTCTTAAGTATTTAATTTAAGGAGAGATAATCTTTTCAGAAGGGAGAGGAAATAATTTGGCGTGAAATCTTCCTCGACTGAGCCATTTATCACATTAGCCTTTAGCATTGTGTGACTGGAATGAAGTGCGAGAGACCCTGTGTACAAGCTAAAGCTTGAACGAAAGAGACTAGTTCCTGGGAACCATTTATTAATTATGGGAAAAAGATAGATGTTTTAAAGAATTTATTATACTCGAGTTCAGTCGTTTTTAAAAATTTTAAGCTGGTGAAAGATAAATTGTGTTTTATAATCTGAAGCTTGGTTGGGGATTACGGGTTTTGGTTAGATAGAGTCATAGGATATGGCCTATTATATTCTTCTATATTATATTCTTCCTTTATTTTCTTCGTACGCGTTATCGTCCCTTAAAAGTAAAAGATTTCAGTATAATTATAGTTTGAAAAACTAACACTATGGTGAGCTGTGTGGATCTTCAGATAGTTTTTGATAAAACTGTTTCTTAGAACGAATGATTTTATATAAATTATTTAAATGAATCTATTCTTGAATGTTAATACAGACTTTGATTAAGGAGTAAATAAATTTGTCATGAAAGGTTACACAAATTTTTGTATTCCTTTCATAATATATTTAAAGCTTAGCTACGAATTCATTTGTTCTATTCCGAAAAACATAGTAAAACGAGAAGAAATAATAAGACAAGTATATTGCATTTATAATTTTTAAAATAACTCATTTTTCGAAAGTTTTATTAATGAAAATAACCTATTGTGTTAAAACGGTTACTATAGTAATTGTATTATAAACCATTGCATTTAAATTGATGGTGACTGATTTTAACTTGAAAGTTAGGGATAGGAAATCTTACATAGTGTTTCCTTAACAAAAATATTCACTACTCATTAGGTTTATGTATTACCTACCGTTAATGTGCATAATTTGGTAATATGCTGAGTACCTAGGTAAAGTATGAATTATTTCGTACTTTACCTTTCGCATTTTACCTTAGTTAGTCTGCATGTTACCGAATTGTGTACATTAACGCTAATATTATAATTTTACACCTCACAATATTCGTTAATTTATTAAAGCCATGGAAACTCTTGTTAAACTTACACTATTTATCCATTAACTTATTTTCTAAAAGTTTAAAAATTGTTTATTTTTTAATTTTACTTCTGACAGAAGGATGCATATTCTAATAGTAAGGCTATAAAATAAATAACTCGAAAATCAAGGTTTCGTAGGTATTTAATTTTTTTTCTGTTTATTAAAGGAAAATTTATTATGTGCCCAAATAGCGTACTTTAGTAGCTCATAAACCTTCCGAAGGAATCTTTCTTTAAATGAATCTACCCTTTTGTTTTACATATTTGCCTTTTCATTTTCCTATTAAATTTGATTCATGATTCATTTATTTTTGTTTCACACTAGGGACAAAATTGACCATGTTTCACGCATAAGTTTTTAAGGATATGACAGCTTAAATACCAAAAAGCATGCCCTATTTATAAAAACGGCGAATAAGGGGTTTTTTCGGACATTTTTAAAATGGTTCCATTTTTTATTACCATTTGTATCATGTTCTCGTTCATACTTTAATTATCCTTAACAAAAGAAGTAATTACGGAACTCAGAAATAAACAAATATAGGTCAAGTATCCACTTAGAAATACAATGGGAAAGAAGTGAAAAGAAGCATAAAAAGAAGTGAAACTTTGAAAGTTACTGTAAATCAAATATTTACCCTGCTGTTATCATTCCCTCTTACTAAAAATTTCAGTTTTTCAGTTCAAAACATTCGGGATTTAAAATCAATACATGTTATTAAAATAACTAATTGTTTTACTTCCAAGTTAAAAAAAATACAGAGCTTGTTTTTTAAGAGCACAGTGTACTATATTTTTATTAGTTAATAAAACATTACAATTATATATATATTGGGTTGTCCCATAAGTTCTGTTACTTTTTACGAAGTTTTGTCTTTGAAAATTTTTCATGAAAAACTGGTAATAGGTGGAGATTTCAAACAAAAAGGATTTTAATAAATGTATATTTATGAACATAATGTGTGATTTTGTTAGTTCTCGGGATATTATTTCTTTTCAAAATGGCGGTTTGAAAAAAAGACAAAAAACGACGATTTTCGCGTATTTTTTTCATTTGTTTAAAAAACTGGGAAGAACGCATAATTCAGGGCTAAAAAAAGTTTTACTGTATATTCGAAATGTTAAGATTAAGATGTCATAGTTTCAAGTTGATTCGATATAGTTAAGATTGGAATTTTTGGCTTTAAAACTTCATATTTTGGTAATTTCACGTGTTTTTTAAAGCACGCCTATTGTTTTTCTAAGCAGCTGGTATGAAGTAATTAAAGGCAGGTGTTTTTTGAACCATAATGCATGTTAATGCATTGAATTGATGCCATTAATGCATTGAAAGTATCTTTTCATAATATCATTCAATTGATTTATTTCTAATTGCCAAGGAGTTGTTTTTATTGTAATGTTATCGTATGAAGCAAAGAAAATTGCTTTGTTCGATGAGTGTAAGTTCAGCGAGTGTAATTGTGATAGGCTAAAACGTTGCGCGCTTGCATTGTGCGCACTATTTTCTGAACTTAAGTTCAGATATAATTTAATATACTGCATATTTTGAATACTTGGGTCTTTCCTAAGCTTTTTTATTGATTTTGATGCTTTTTTTCGTTAAAATTTCTTTGAAATGACTAACATTACTGAGGTAAGTTTTTGCAATAGATGTTATGTTTGGGACCGAAATTTCCTAAGTTAAACATATCGAATTATCTTGAAACTATGACATCTTAAACTTAACATTTCAAATATATAGTAAAACTTTTTTAGCCGTGAATTATGCGTTCTTCCTAGTTTTTTAAACAAAAGAAAAAAATTACGCGAAAATCGTCGTTTGTGGTCTTTTTTTCAAACCACCATTTTGAAAAGAAATAATATCACGAGAACTACCAAAATCACACATTTTGTTCATAAATATACATATATCAAAATCCCTTTTGTTTGAAATCTCCACCTATTACCAGTTTTTCATAAAAAATTTTCAAACACGAAACTTCGTATAAAGTAACAGAACTTATGGGGCAACCCAATATATTTTTTGTGATTTTTATTAGAATTGGGGATATTATGTATTTTGTTAGAAATGCTTGTTTATCATGCTAAAAGTCAAAGTATAACTTTGAAGCTCATTTAGAAATTTACTAATGGGGAATTTAATGAGTATCTTAATTCTATATTTTGTTTAATTTTAGACTATTATCAAACAACCATATCATTTAATTATCTGTAAATATTTGCAAAGAATTACATTATTGAGATATAAAAGTTTATTTTTGAATAAAACTAAAATGTATGGTGTCTTTAAAAAAAACTAAAAATATTCTATTTTAATTCACAATTAAGTTGCTCAGAATAAAATTGTGTTCTTTTAAAAACCATTCAAATTAAGATAAAGATTTGTGTTTCTTTTTAAAAGCTTTGTTATTGCTGCTATAAGAAAGTTGGGTTAAAAAGTCTGAATATTTCTAAAGTGTGTTGGGTTTTGCTGAAAGTATTGGGTTGTCCCATAAGTTCTGTTACTTTTTACGAAATTTCGTGTTTGAAATTTTTTTATGAAAAACTGGTAATAGGTGGAGATTTCAAACAAAAGGGATTTTGATCTACGTATATTTATAAACATAACGTGTGACTTTGGTAGTTCTCGTGATATTATTTCTTTTCAAAATGGCGGTTTGAAAAAAAGACCGCAAACGACGATTTTTGCGTAATTTTTTTCTTTTGTTTAAAAAACTAGGAAGAACGCATAATTTATGGCTAAAAAAAGTTTTACTGTATATTTGAAATGTTTCGATTAAGGTGTCATAATTTCAAGATGATTCGATAAGTTTAAGGTAGGAAATTTTGGCTTTAAAACTTCATATATTGCTAATTTCACGTGTTTTTTAAAGCACGCCCATTGTTTTTCTAAGCAGCTGGTATGAAGCAAATAAAAGGCAGATGTTTTTTGAACCATAATGCTTTTTTACACTGTTTAAACATTGAAAGCATCTTTTCATATTATAGTTGAATAGATTTATTTCTAAATTCCAACGGGTTGTTTTTATTGTAGTGTTTTCGTATGAAACAAATAATTGCTTTGTTCGCATAGCGTATAAGTTCAGCGAGTGTAATTCGGATAAGCTAAAATGTTGCGCGCTTGAATAGTGCGCACTACTTTCTTAACTTAATTACAGAGATAATTTAATATACTGCATATTTTGAATACTGGGGTCTATCTGTAAGCTTTTTTATTGTTTTTGATGATTTTTTATGAGAATTTCTTTGAAAAGACTAACATTACTGATGAAAGTTTTTTGCAATTGATGTTATGTTTGAGACCGAAATTTCCTAAGTTAAACTTATCAAATTATCTTGAAACTATGACATCTTAATATAAACATTTCAAACATACAGTAAAAATTTTTTAGCCATGAATTTTGCGTTCTTCCTAGTTTTTTAAACAAAAGAAAAAAATTACGCGAAAATCGTCGTTTGCGGTCTTTTTTTCAAACCTCCATTTTGAAAAGAAATAATATCACAAGAACGACCAAAATCACTCATAATGTTTATAAATATACATAGATTAAAATCCCCTTTGTTTGAAATCTCCACCTATTACCAGTTTTTCATAAAAAATTTTCAAACACGAAACTTCGTAAAAAGTAACAGAACTTATGGGACAACCCAATATAATAATAATTCTTGTTAAGAATTTTCTGTTTGTTAAAGATTATTTTTATATAAGTGTGCTTTTGCAATTAATCTTACTTTCATTGAGGGATTCAGTAAAAAATTAGAAGTTTTCCAGTTTTAATAGCTTTCTTTCAATTTTTTTAGATTAATACTGATTTCTATAATACTTTTTATATCATTTAAACCTTAAATGGGTATTTAGATTTAATATAAGATAAAAGAGCGATTAAAATTGATTATTATGCTGCTTATTGTATAAGTAGCATTTCTTCTAGTTTTACACAAATCATAATTTAATGATGCTATAAGAAAGTCTTTAGATGCTATATAATTTTTTATTACTTACATTGAAAGTTTTGCAAAAATATGGAAAAAATGTTTTCCTTTAATTTTTAGAAATACAAAGTTTATAATAGAGCTCTTTACTTACTCCACCCATTACTTCCCCATCTTAATCCATAATTCTATACAAAATTAAAATGTTTTTATATTTTTAAAGCCTTTGAACCCATTTATTTCTTCTTCAAAGTAACATAAGTGTTTAAAAATAAATTTCACGATCGTTTTTTATTAAATTTGAATGAGGGCTTATTATTTTTGTCATTAATCTAATATAATAAAAGTCAATGTGTGTGTGTGTGTATGTGGTTGCGTATATTTGTCTTCTATACAAATCCACAGTTTTTTTCCGATCTGCACCAAACTTGGTATATATACGTAAAAGAATCCCAGAAAAAACATAGGCTATGTTTCAAAGTTCTAGAATGACCCCTTGACCCTCTTTCGACCCTTTTTATGGTCATTTTGCTGAAATAGCTTTATTTCTCCTCCAGAAGAGATCTGTTCACCCCATTGTTACAAAAAAAACATAATGCAAAATAGCAAGTTTTTAAAAGAAAAATTAGATATAAGTCTAATTAAAAATTATAACTATAATCTAAAAACATAATTAAATGAAATTTAAAATTTTAAAACATGATATTAAGTATGCTACAAAATATTATTATTTGAGAGTAATTTTTAAATGAAAAATTTCATGGAATAGCATTGTTGTTAAAATAATCTCCATGGAAACGAGGATGAAAAATCAAATGATGATCATATTGTAGCTTTTAAGAAAGTTGGTTAACAGACCAAAAACTAGAGTTTTTTTAAAAACCAGAGGAAATATTGTATTTTTGCAGGAATATGTTTTATTTATTAAATTTTATACCAAAGATATAATAAAATCATGAAAATTAATTAATTAAGAGCACTGATTGAGCATTTTAAGTGATTTTGGAAAGGTTTTTTTATTTTGATTGGTTTTTTATGGCACATGATCCACGTCAGGATATGATTTTGGGAAGAATATTTTTCTAATATTTTATTGTTTTTTATGGGAATCATGTGGTAAATGCAGAAATCGTTCAGAATTTAAAATGCTTGATTCGACAATTTTCACTCATCAAAATATAGGCACAGATCCAGCACGCCTCCATGTGGGGGCCACTTTTCCAGACAAGATTCCCATTGGGGTATAGGGGTCCTCCCCCAGAAAAATTTAGAAATTCGACGTGTAAAAGTAGGGTTTAAACTCGCGTTTTTAGAAACGTTTTGAGTCTAAGGTGGGCACTTTTCAACAGTATTATCTTTACTTTTTCACCCAAAATGTAAAAATATTGAGGATTTCCTAAAAATTATCACTGAAGATCCTCTGGTGGTACTAATGGGAGGTATGGGGGTCCTCCACCAGAAAAAAAAATTGGAAAATTAGACCAGTAAAAGTAGGGTTTTACTCATTTTGACAACCTTTTTGGCTCCCAAGGGGGGTGCTGTCCAGAGTGCTACCCCCTGGAAGGTAGAAATGAATAATTGATTTAAAAATTTTAAAGAAAAAATCTCCATCTTCACCCGTGCAAGGCCGGGCATGTCAGCTAGTATGAGAATATAAGTGTATTTTTAAATGAATATTAGTTTTGTGTTTCAAAGCTACTAGAATTAAAGAAAGTGTATCTTAAAAATAACATAAAGTTTTATAACTTTTTAAAGAACATAAATTATTTTAAAATGAACGGTTTCATTCCAATTTTAATTTTTTATTACTTTTATTAAAAAATTTAATTTTTAATAAATTTTACCGTTTATCAGCGATTTTTACGGTTTAAATAACAGTGTGTTTTTTGCACTTTCTTGAATCTATTAGACTATACTTGAAAACGGTTTTACGCTTCCGATATTTTATTTGAAAAAATATTTCATGGATATAAAATTGAAATTTACTTATTAATAATTAAGCTTTTTATGCCCCTGAATTAACATAAAAATTAAATTATTGGTTTAATATTAAAAATTAAATTTTTTTGGATTTGATTAAAACTTTTTCTTATAGTGTCTTTGGTAAAATTGTGCCAAACCTTTTGACTTCATATTAAAGTTTTCTATGAGTCATTTACTCAAACTAGATAAATCTTAAAATAATCTACTGAAATCAACTACTTTTTATCTATTTAATTATAGGTACCATTTTCAGAATTCTTAATGAAAATTTTAACATCCCCCTCAAAAAATTTTCTTCAAATCTCTTAAATAAATCACAAGATTATTTAAAAGATATTTGAAATCTTCAAAAGTATGATTGATACCTAAATGTTTTCCATAAAGGACAGAAAAATTTAAAAAATTTATTTTGACATTTTTAGCCCAGATTTTAAATTTCACATACTATTAAATAACATAAAATAAATAAATCTCCTTCCTATACAAGCTACTTAATTTTGTAAGCAAATTTTACAAGAAATTATGATTTAAACATTTTCTTTTTATCTATATATATAAAAATCAATGTCTGTCTGTATGTATGTATGTCTGTCTGTATGTATGTATGTATGTCCTTTATAGTTTTAAAGTTTTCGAACCTACATTAACTATTAAACTATACCACGTTGATCTACTCGCTCCAAGGAAGGTTTCTGAATAAAAAAAAATTAAAATCGATGCATCCTAATAACTTTTTTGGTCAATTTTATGCTCAAAAACCCCTATTTCATGCCTTACTTCATGGAAAACCCCCATTGTTGAAAATATCATAAGAGAAGATGTAACTTTAATTGTTGTAGGCATATTCTCGATTGTTGCAGTTTAAAATCCATTGTTGTAACATAAACATAAAAGTGGCTCCTTTATTTAACTATTTCCACATTTGGACTGGCGAAGCCCATCTCTAACACACCAGAAGAATTTTTTTAAATGGACTGGCGAAGCCCATCTGTAACACACCAGAATAATCTTCTTTAAAAATGGACTGGTGAAGCCCATCTGTAACGCACCAGATGATATTTATAAAAAATAAAATAAAACCCGGGCGAAGCCCGGGTCTAGCGCGTCAGCGCTACTGCGCCCGGGCAAAGCCGGGTCTAGCGCTTTAGCGCTAGTCTATATATATAAAAATCAATGTCTGTCTGTCTGTCTGTATGTATGTATGTATGTCCTTTATAGTTTTAAACTTTTCGAACCTACATTAACTATTAAACTATACCACGTTGATCTACTTGCTCCAAGGAAGGTTTCTGAATAAAAATAATTTAAAATCGAAGCGTCTTAATAACTTATTTGGTCGATTTTATGCTCAAAAACCCAAATTTCATGCCTAACTTCAGGGCAAAACCACATTGTTGTAAAGAAGATGTAACTTTCATTGTTGTAGGTATATTCTCGATTGTTGCAGATTGAAATCGATTGTTGTAACATAAACATAAAAGTGGCTCCTTTATTTAACTATTTCCACATTTGGACTGGCGAAGCCCATCTCTAACACACCAGAAGAATTTTTTTAAATGGACTGGCGAAGCCCATCTGTAACACACCAGAATAATCTTCTTTAAAAAGGGACTGGCGAAGCCCATCTGTAACAAACCAGATGGTATTTATAAAAAAAATAAAACCCGGGCGAAGCCCGGGTCTAGCGCGTCAGCGCTACTGCACCCGGGCAAAGCCGGGTCTAGCGCTTTAGCGCTAGTAACCTATAAAAATGTATACTTTTAATCACCATACATATTATAATCCATCCAGTTGTAATAGCCAAGTTTTAGCATTACCATTAGTATTCATATTAAATGCGCATTTAAATGAAGAAATATAGAAAAAAACCTATTATATACCCAATCGTATGAACTAGGTATAGTATGTGCATTAGGGTTATGATTTTTTCAGATTCAATAGCCTGTGGTGGTAAATGATGAGTATTGGTAACCCTCGAAATTAACTTTTATTTTGAAAACTTTGAAAAAACTTGCGCATCCAATAAGATTTTGTATAAGGATGAAGCACTGCAAGGCATTGATTAAAAATTTATTTGAAGCGGAATATAACACAAATTAAGTAATAAAAGGGTTCAAATTTGTAAATTATAATTTACTAACTTGCTGTTTATTAATTTGCCGCTTACAAATGTTTTGAAGTTCTTCCATCAGTTTAGCAGGCTGCGCGGCCACCATACTGGATCGGGACACATCAAGATTTGATGGTTGCTGTATCTAGTTTTTTCAAAGGCATTTTAAGGGCTGAGGGCACTTGAGTTTGGTGATGTAGGGTTGAGCTGGTGGTGGGAATTTGCTTTATGAGAAAGTGAAAGGATGTTGGGTGCGCAAGGTTTTTTTTCACAACACCAAGAATTAAAGCCATGATATTAACATGTAGACAAAATTTCATCAAATGCAACATCAGGCTTTTGAATATTTCAAAAAAATCATCAAAACTATAACCCTAGTGTGTGTATAATGCAAAATATTTTCCTTTGTCGAAAAACAATTTACTTTGTAACCTTTTTGGGTTGATACCTCCTAGTATGAAATAATCCGAAATATATGTATGTTCTTTTACCGAAAGTAAGAAAAACAACACGCTATCTCCCAAATATATCATGTGTTCAATTCGCGTAATGAAAATACTATATCAGCGAAAAAATAATGTTAGTAAAAAGGGCAACGTTTAGTCTTTACCTTGTGTGGAATCTTCGTTTCTGTTTATGATATGGAAAGAGAAAAATTGTTAGGGCTTAAGCAAATAGAAGTACCTTTAAATAGTTGTTGCGTGTTCGATAAAATAGATTTTTCTGTTACCCGTTTCTCAGAAGGAATAGGCATTTTCGTTTAGCTGGTGTCTAACGGGTGGAAATGTCTTTCCTAATTGTATCTTTCGATTTTTTTCGCAGGAAAGTGTTTGAAATTTATCCTTTACGTATTTGGTATTATCCTTAGGAAATATTTCGATACATTGCTTTCTTAATAGGTATTTTCAATAATTTATTTAGAATTGTTAGTTTGTATCGTAATAAATAGAAAAAAATGCAATGTTTGACTTGCAACGTAACAACAGTAGCATTCGTTTCAAAGGTCGAGGGAAAAATGGTAGTTGATTTATTAAAGCTCTACAAAATAATCCATACTATTTTGATTTTAACATTAGCACTGATATATTGTACAATTTAGTCAAGTAACTTCAAATATACCATATATACTTTTTCAAAATTTTATATTTTATACTCCTTTTAGAGGTACTAAATTCATAATACTTAGCAACTATCAATAATTTGTACTATTAGCATCCTAAAACTAATTATTACAAAAAAATCAATAAGAAATGTGAAATTATGAAATATCTTAAACGATAACCTAAAAGTTTTCTCTTCTAATTAATCAAATTATTATTTACCAGGTAATGATCTCTTTCATCATTTTAAAACAGTTTATTACATTGAATGACTAGTTGGTAAGTTACATTTATTATTAAAAATTATAAAAGTATTTGATCATGTAAAGGCAATGTATGAAGTATTTAATAATAAGTTTTTCCATTATCTTTTCGATAAGGGAAAGATAACCCATACTTAGTTAAAAATTTTGGAAATTCTGAAAACTTACATTTGTTTGAATTTATAACAAGCTTTAAGAGCTAAAAATTTCAACAAGAAAAACACATCCTGCTATAGGTTATTCGAAATACCTACGAAAACCTCAAAGAAAAAACCTTTTCCTATATACTGCTTAAAAAGAACTTAAGAAAATTATGTTTATTATCATAGCTCTTTATTTCATGTTGTTAACCATTATTTGGAGAATTCTTCGTTACCAAAAGCATAAAAATATTACTAGTTTACTTAACTAGTTAAATGGTGTGCGATTCGGTCTTATCTTCTATGATGGATGAGCTAAGCCGTTAGGGGGCTCATCAATCAATTAGGAGTTTTCTGTATTAAGTAGTGGAAGTTTAAGTTTCTAATTGCAAAAGAATAAGGATAACTCTTGCTTAGTTCATGTACTCATCCTAGTTATATGAAGTTAAGGTAAAGCATTTTATTTAAAAAAACCGTAGAGCTTCTTTGGAGTTTTCTTATTTGAAAGAAAACACGCCGTTACTGATTTTGAAACCAAATGGAACCCTTTTTTTGTATGGATATTTACTGACAAAATCATTGTCTATCTAATATTATACACTAATAAAAATTAAAATATTATTGTACTTATTTGCTTTTATTTTTTTTATTTCAAATGGGATTTATAACCTTTCAAGTGTCTCTTGAATTTTTTTTAAACTATTAAATTGCAAAAAAATAATACTATCAATAATTTATTTTTAAATCACAAAAGAGCTACTTGTACATTTCTAATAAATTAGCTGTTTTCACTGTATAAGTTCTATTTTTTTTTCCGGGATTGTTGCTAGGGGTAAAATAAGTAGAACTAGCCTATAAACCAATGTGTTAATGCGTTTTTAGCCAGGTTAGTCAGATTTCATTAAACGTTAGTGCTTGAAAATGCAATTCACAATGCAATTTTTTTCTACTTTATTAGGACATTTGATCATTTATAATAGGCAATCAAAATTAGTTATACATATTTATTTGTATAA
This sequence comes from Tetragnatha versicolor, assembly GCA_024610705.1. Taxonomy (NCBI): domain Eukaryota; kingdom Metazoa; phylum Arthropoda; class Arachnida; order Araneae; family Tetragnathidae; genus Tetragnatha; species Tetragnatha versicolor. The sequence continues at coordinate 19,417,846 of JANDEH010000002.1, read as the reverse complement.
ACTATAGTAATGTGTTTGAATTACGTTTAGTCGAACTGTTTATGTATATTCTTTTTCGAGTCCCTATTACTAACCCTTCTAACCTGAATCGTATCCCTGGGGGTGTAGGGTCTGTGTGTAAATGGTTTAGTTTGTGAAGACATGTGATTGGTATTTTTTAATTGTGGTGAATTTTACATACATGTGATTCTTCCGCCAATTGACGGAAATCCGCCAATTTGCTTAGAAAAGTTAAAATTCGATTTGCAAAGCTGAATTTCCACTTTCTTATTTTCCAATCGTTTTTTACTGATAACTCTGACCGCCAGTGTTGCCTAGTAATAAGTTTTAAGTAAAATCGAAAAAATATTTAAAAATATTGAATAAATATGAAAACTATATGCAAGAAAATATGCCTCTAGCATATTGAATCATAGATCGCGGGAAGTAGGAGCCGATGGTCCCCCTCTACTGAAAATAAAGGAAAATTTAAGTGCGATCGAATATTTTTTTTAAATATATTCCGCCAATTTATGGTCGGAGAAATCACATGTATGATTTTACTCAACTTTAAATAAAGGTTTGATGTGTTTTAAAATGGGGTTGCAATTCCAGTGTAGAATTAGGATAGTGCAGATAATAATAGTGACCTTGTGTGTTAATTTTTTTGCAATGCATATAAAAAATTTTATACAGACGTTTAAAATTAAAAATAAAACTTATTTGTCTATTTTTATTTACACGTTAAAAGTAAATTATCACAAAAATATAAGAATATTACAAAATGTTTTACACGTTTTTTAACTACTTTTTCTTATTATACCATTGTACCAGTCACATTAAGGCATATTGAGGATTATTTTCTGTTTTAGCCAAACATTTTGTAATATTCTTATATTTTTGTGATAATTTACTTTTAACGTGTTTGCATTAGAAAATTAACTTCTGAACTACCTCGCATTCTCCTGATAAAGTTATAAGTTTGCACGACCATTTCGACAATTATTTGTAATGTTTAAGTTTACGCATATTTATACATTTTGAAAATGAGGAATTTCATTCATATTCTGTTATTTTAACTAAGCTAAAGTATGTTTATAATTGAAATTTATGACTGATGAAACTTTTCTGTAAGTAGAGGTACTATATAAAGTACTAAAAATTAGTACAAAAACTTTAAAGCAGTATACATTTGCATCTTTTCATTATTTTAGTTTAATGTATTGTAAATTAAGAAATAAATACATTATATACGAATCTTATGAACACCAAAAAGAGAATTGATGAACTCAAAAAAGTTATTGAATTAAAGCGAATAGTTTTGGGATTTGTTTAAGAGAAACATGTTTGGTTAAATCCAATATAGTTTTGATGTTTATTAATGTGCAGAAAACGTTGAATCATCTTTATTTCTTTAAAAACTTAAAAAATGAAGATTCTAATTCTGTTTTAATCCTGACGACGAAAATATGTATGTATCCTTTATAGTATGATATGATATATTATCTATTCAATGTTTCAACTGCTTCGGCGCCTCAAAATACTTTGTAAAGCATCTTTTTTTTTATTAAAATTTGTGATTAAATTTAGCTGATCACTTGTATACATCCATCCTCAAGCATATTATCTCAACCGTAGGATGCTTTATTAAAACGCAGATAGTATTTGTTGCAATAAGAATATTTCGTTTTTTTCTCAAAATTGTTTAGTGCCGTATAACGTTTCTAGCGCATAAGAGAATAAATCACGAAAAGCACAAAAAAGGACGCAATTTCTTTGACATAACTGATATTATTGTTGAGGCTCTCATGGTACATTTTGCACACAATAGGGTTTTTTTTCGCTTTACAGAGAAAAAAATAGACTGCGTAGTTTGTTTCAGTTTTTTTTGCACTCTATCAATTTGTTGCTCGCTAAATGATTACACTAATTCCTTGCACATATAGGGTCTCTATCCCATTGCTACATAACATTGAACTTTTTTCCAACAAAAGCAGTACATTATGTTTATCACTTGTGGCATCCCTCTCTCCTCTCTGCGCCGAATGTCATTCGTCATCAAGTGCAAAGGATCGATTCGGAACTGTCACCTCTACTTTCCGGCTCAAGGGGTTCTCTCCCTTTCACCGTCCCGTGTTTACAGCATCATTCTCCCCCTCTGCCAAAGTCAACATTCCTAATGGCCCGGCTGGGACATCTGCCTCCGCAAACAAACCTCTCTCCCCCTGCAGACGACAACGACGACATTCGCGCCGAGAAAAAAAAAAGAGAAAAAAAAAGAAGGACGCAGAACACAAACGAGGTCTTGAACACTTACCCCCTGACCGAGAAACCTTGAATTTATTCCAGTGCGGTCCCCCAACGAGATCGTTGTCATCGTCTTCACCTGAGTACAATTCACTCTCATCTCCGCCTCATCATCGCCGGGCGATCCGCTGCTGCTCCCTAACGACGCCAACTTGGCGGCTTCGCACCTCGCCAACCCTTTCACCACTCCAATGCGTCATATGGAGAGAGAGAGAGTGCAGCGTGAGATTTATATATCAGAAAGCGATTTATAATAATACTGCCTGCACTTCCAAGAAACGATCTTTCTCGACGGCTCATTGTTTTTCGTATTTTTTTTTTCGTGGGGCACCTTAAATCACTCATATTTTCTCATTGCCCGTCCGATTTGTAAGGGAATTTGGACTCGTTATTTCGTAGGGTTAATTGTCAGTCGGTTAATGAAGATGTAGAGAGCGGTAAATTGTGTTGTGCGGGTTTATTAGGGAGCAGTTCGCCATTGGCAGCGAGAAAGAAGGTGACCCTAGCAACCTTCGTTTGCTTGCTTTCTATATGCTGCGCATGCCTCGTCATGTCTAAAAGCAGGATTACTTCTGAATTATAATTCTGAACCCGTGTCAGGGTGGGTGACCTGGCTTAAATTTGTTTACCATATTCTATTGTACCCTATTCAGAAATTTAAATGTGTTTTTTGTTACCAGCTAAAGCTTTGTTACATACAAGCAGCTCTTAGCTAATGTTTAAAAATTCAAAACTTAATGGATTCAAGAGTCAGGGTATTATGGATAATTGACGATATACAACTATGTATATTATGAATTACATAGTCGTTTGAAAGCCTTTGAGAAAACTCTGCTCTCAAATACTGGATTTTAATCATTTCTTGACCTTTTTTTACTGTAATTGGCATTCTGCAATGCATAGAAGGCAATACTTTTTGACATGATGCTTATCAGTTAGCCATCATCGAATTTTATTGCGCCTAGCTGCTTTTTTCATTATACGGAAATGCATGATCACACACACATGATCATTCCCAATTCCAAATAGATCGAAACCTCCAACGACTTTTATTCTGGAAAAAGAAGGCTGCATTGTAAAGCAATGTGAGTTTTTTAACGCCCCTTTTTTAATTTAAATAAAAATAGTAAATATAAACGCGCAATGGATGAACATATCCAAATAACCATGTTCATCTTTTTTTGCGTTACCGGATGGGACGTCATAATTTTCTGTCTTAATTTTCTTGAAAACTATTGGTTGTGGAAATATTGTTATCTCCGGCAATTTTTTATAAACGTCATATAAGTATTCTAACTGTGTAGAGTTTGGACTGACTTGCTAAAACGCCTTGTATAATGAACTTTATGAAGAGGAATTCACCCCAATTCCATCTATTTTCTTGTCTCTTCATTATTCATTAACCCAAAGTACAGAAGTAAATCGTAATAAAGAATTCAATAACAAAAAACAAGAGGCACACACATTACAACTTGCTTCCGTTAACAAAGTACACTATTTTCAACCAATGGGTTGAACCTAGTACCTGCTTGTTCTCATGAATACTGAATACTCCGCCCTTGATACCACTTGGTAGTTTGTGTGTTCTGCCTCACAATCCTGTCAACTGCATAAAATATTTATAAATTCGCTACAGAGTTTGATGCATTTCATTGCATCACACATTTGCACTAAAATGCATAAATGATGCCTATGCCGCTGACCAAGGACATGGATTTATTACGCTAAAAGCTTCGATTATAGTTGCAAAACGGTAACTGATCTATCCATTTATGTTAATAAGCTTATGAGTTGCTCAGTAAATCTAAACTAGAAAACTAACAATTTAATCATTTGAATAGCCAAAAATAGAATAGTTTGAAAAAGGGAATAATAAGTAAAAAAATTAAGTTTTGAGAAAATCAGAAAAAAACCCCGGTTTATGCAGTGAAATTTTCATCGTATTTTCAGCACCAAAATTTTCACTGGAAATTCATTGTGCTCTTTAGAATACAGAAAAATCATTAAAAAATATACGTATGCTTATTCACAAATAATGTAAAGTTGAAAAAGTTGGTATAAAGTTGTCTGTTTGAAATAAAGAAATAAGTCCACAAAATTGCAGGTTGACTTAGACCTGTTTTTCAAACATATGAAATTTCAGCTAAAAAAAACATAAAACCACTTTTTTAAATTATATTTATGATTAGTTCACATCAAAAATTGGGGGGGAAAAGAAAATTGTAGGTATAAATATCAATGGGGGGCAAACATTTACTGGATACAAAAATAATTCTAAATTAAGAACAAATTTTATGTTAGCTTAGCTTCCAGCTAAATGAATAAGAAAAGGAAGACAAATTAACTTAAAGTTTAAATTAAATAAAATAAATAAATAAAATTATATTCAATTAATGAATGGCGATATATTTTATTAACTAAAGGTGGTATATCTGCCTATAGGGTTAAATTATGTTTTTCCTCTTACCACTATGGTGTAGAGGGATTTTTTTAGCACAAAAAGTAAGTTTGCAATTTTGTGGACTTATTCCCTTTGTTAAAATTGACGATTCAATTATCTTTAATGTAGTGTGAACTTTTTTGTATATAAAACTTAAAATAAAGCTCTGTTTAAACATAAAAACTGTTAAGTTTTATGAAAGATTTAAATGCAATTACTATTTATTAACAATTCAAATGAATGGACCTCAGCATGTAGTTATCTTCCACGATAGGTATTTTTTGTGAAAAATCACATGGAAAAAGAGAACTCTTAACTCTCCTATGAAACTTAAAAAGAAATTGTTTTAATGAAGGAAAATATTGAAATATTGCATGAAAGTAGGAGAGAGCGTGGACGAATGTAACAAAACTTACTGTTTGATCTCAAACTAAGCTATTTTTTATGTTGTTAGAGGTATGAAAATAGGTTGATACATCCCAATTACAATTTTTTTATGAAAACTGCCCGGTGGGCATGCATTAAAATTATAGTAAATGAAACATCGAAAATCGTTACAATCGACTCCACCTCAAGGGTAAATTTTAACAAAACACAAATTCAGAAAAATCGATTGAAGATCATACAAATACAGGGTGATTCAGAAATAATCATCAATAATTGGGGGGAAGGTAGAGGGGCCCTAGACAAGCATATTTCGAATAGGGATGGTGGGGCGCAGTCTTACCGTTAAAGAGCTAGGACCTAATGTAGGCGAGCGCGTTTCAAAAGGCCGTTTTTAGAACACCCGTGTGACGAAACAAAACATAATAAAATTAAAAACATTATTGCGTGAGGTACAGGATTATCCGTACTACTTAAATCCTCAATGTGATAGAAATTGGACCACTTGCTTAACCGTGGGGTGAGTTTTAAAACGTGAAATATCAATCTCTTAGTCAAACAATGGAGTTCCCTTAATGGTATTTAGAAAAATGATGATCGGGGAAGGAATTTTCAATGATCAAACAGTTTCAATGATCAATGTTACGATCATTAAAAATTCCTTCCCCGATCATCATTTTTCTAAATACCATTAAGGAAACTCCATTCTTTGACTAAAAGATTAATATTGCACTTTTGAAACTCACTCCACGGTTTAGAAAGTGGTTCAAATTCTATCGAATTCATGGTGTAAGTAGTAGGGATACTTCCTTACCTGATGCAATAGATTTTTTCTTTTTATTATGTTTTGTTTCGTCGCACGGGTCTTCTAAAAACGGCCTTTTGAAACGCCCTCGCACTACATTAGGTCCTAGCTCTTTAATGGTAAGGCTGCGCCCCACCATCCCTATTCGAAATATGCTTGTCTAGGGCCCCTCTACCTCCCCCCAAAATATTGATGATTTTTTCTGAATCAATGTATATTGGTAATATAACCTTACTTCCGTGACCCTAGGAGGCGTTGGTTCCGAATAAAAGCAGTGCAACGCAATTTTGAAACACCCTGTATATTCTTTTTAAATAATAATTAAATTTATAGACTAGAATGGCAATAATGAACTTTCCACTTAAATAATGAGTTTTAGGGTATTTATTTATATCTAAATTCCTCTTTAGTACAACAAACGCGGGACAATTTTTGGAACTAAAATGGTCCTGTTGCATGTTACAATCGTCCCCAGCTGAGGTGTTACAATAGACCCCATGTCGCCATTTTTTAATTCAACCCTCGTTTTCCACGAAACTAACAACACTATCATCTTGAAACTAAGCATAATAAAACTAGGATGTACATTAGGGTGGTTACAAAAACACCGACTTCCGAATTTCTTCGGGGGGACCCCCATAAAATGTGACAATGGGCTAGAAAATAAGATTGGCAAAGTTTAAGCTCAATCGGATAATATTAAGACCCGCCTCATTGAGGTAAAAGTTCAGAAAAAAAGCCAAAACACCTAGTTTTTTGCCCATAAAATCGGAACTATGCGTACATACAATACATAAAATTAATGATGTGCTTCATACCTTCAGTGCAGGAGAAAGAAAGTTACACAAAAGTAGAAATCAACTTCGATGCTTGAAAAACACTTTTCTCACGTTACATGGCCACAAATCAAATGTCAGACTTGATGATGTCTGATCTTCTTTCATTCACCTGCCTTGTACGTACTGCCATCTTCTTTTCGCCCTGGCTGCCTCTCATTTTGAGGAAATTAAAGTGTTACAATTGCCCCGAGTTGCTTTTGAACCCACTCTCCCCTATCTCACTTATAATTTTAACGTATAATTTGGAATCACATTTATTGGAGTTTCAGTTACTTTTATGTCATTTTCCAATTACTAATTTCAGCTTATTTGCCCGGCCTTGCACGAGTTGAGGTAATTAGTTTTTGTAAGTTCCATCATGGTACATGATTATGGTGTTTGAGTAAAACTTAGGTTGCTAAAATATTCTTATAGTCTTCAAAATAAGGCATGATGCTATCATGGAATGAAATTATGTAGTTTTTTTATCCATCAAGAAATATACGCGATATACATTCTGCCAAGATGCAGTTCATACGCTCTTAATTGTCGAATGAAATCTAATTTGTATACGGTGAAATCTTGTCCACCAAGTTGACTGAAATTGGGCCATATGTTGATCCTTTATAATCTTGAATAATGTTTCGCTAATCATGAACTTCAGTATTAGACTGGTTGTAGATCTGGATCCAGCCCGCCTCCAAAGGGGGGCACTTTTCCAGACAAGATCCCCTTGTGGTACCATTGGGGGTGTATGGGGGTCCTCCCCCAGAAAAAAATTGAAATTTGACGGGTAAAAGTAGGGTTTTAACTCATTTTTAGAAATGTTTTGAGTCTAAGGGGGTATTTTTCAACACTATTACTTTTACTTTTTGACCCAAAATGTCAAAGTTTTGGGGATTTGGATCCTCCACTGTTGTAGACCCTTATTCTTATAACTATACACATCGGCCTTAATTAGTTTTTTATTTCAAATTGCTTTAAATATTAGATTAATATTAGAAAATTTAGATTCATCTTCAGGGTTCTATAGTAGTTTTTCCTTTAAGGATTTCACGTAATTTGGTGTATAAAGTTGAAATAATTTGGAATGTTAGTAAAAAATATTAGTATTCTTTAAGACTATTTTTTATATGGATAATTGTTTTTTAACATTAATTTTTTAATAAATGATAATGGATTAAATACCTTCAAGAAAAGATCTTCAAATTGAAAAAAAAAGTTATAATCCTTCCAATAAATTAATGTTTTATCCGTGTGGTTGTGTGACTTCATGTACTTAAAAATCAAAGTATGTACACAGATGTAAATATTTAAACTTCGGCTTTGCAGCTAAATATTACCTTTTTATTTAATATCCTTAAAATGACCCATACAATGAATAGATATTCAATCAATAGGATTTTTTACATATTGTTTATTTTGTTTTATTTTTTAGTTTATTAGAGAAAAAACATGTACCATATAAAGAATGTAATTAAAAAAATAATTTCATAACTTACCAAAGAGTTTTTTATCTCAAAATCGAATAAAATTTTCCATGTTTTTCTACTCGTCTCACCCGGTGGAAATTGCAATCTGTATTTCTTCGTAGAAGACCTCTTTCAAAAACAATGGGTTGCAGGAAACAGTAGAAAATATAAGTACCAAAACTGAAAGAGAACGGAAAATATAAAATTACCTCAAAGGTCCCATGATGTGGAAAAATCGTAAAACCGTTTCTTTAAGGTATTCCCCTACCCCTAAAATGACGATTTTCGACTTTTTCGTCGAAAATTTGTTTTTTACATTTTCAAGTAGCTTAGATTTTTATCTTTCCAAAACTGTTTTTATTTTACTTCTAAGTGAATTAGAAAAGAAATTGCAGCATTTTTTAAACAGATAGTCAACACATCACTACACACAAATATATACTTTGAAGCTAATTTTCTCAGAACTAAATTTTGCATAAAAACCATCCACTATTTACATGATTACTCAAAAACCATCCAAGATATTCACTCCAAATTTAACAGTATATTAATCATACTGTCATTAACCAGATGGACTACAGATTTATATGTAAGTTTATATTTTTTATTTTTATTGATGTTTTTTGTTAAATGTTTGTAGAAATTTTGAAATTTTATCTTACCTTTACATTTTATGCTGTAAAGCAATTACATTTTAAAATATGTCGTAGAAAATAGTCCATTCTGAAGTGCTAGTAAGTAACCGTATAAGTGTTATACGGTACTTGTGTCCAAAGGAAATTTATATAGGGGTAATAGTTTTTGGGCAAGAGTGAGAGGGGTTTTATAAAAATTCACTTAAATTTTACACTAATTACACCATAGTTTAGAAGGAAATATAATTAATTTTGTTTTTTTAGCATTAATCAATGTTTTGATGTACATTTAAACTAAAAATTGCTTAAATGAAAACACCGTACGATGACGCCAACAGTCATATCCATCATCTCCGTTGCTTTCCAACAATGGTCACCGTACGATGACGTCACATCCCAAACTCTTAGCGTTTTCGCAAGCTTTGAAAAAGGGGATTTTTGTTAATTTGAATGAAGAATCGATTAATTAAAAAATTAAAGAACTTCCTCATTGTAATAACATGTAAATAATTTTTTCTTTAACTACTTTTTTCTATTAACTTTAATCTTTGTCCCAGTAATTTGTAAGTAATACCTAAATTGTAAACAATCAAATGTGGTTTGTAGGGATAAAATTTCTAGACGTGAAAGTATTAACATAAGTAAGAACTAAATATTTCAAAGTTCTTAAAATGGCAGAGTTTAAAAGTCAAAATAGTTCTTTGAAATGGGATAAAAATGACAATTTTGAAGGCTCATTATTTTTACAGCATATAATTAGATTTTAGATCCCTAGGATAAGTTATTTAACCAAAACCCATTTAATATCAATGTAAGATTATTTATTTTTGAAAATTGCGAATTCTTGGACAATGAGGAAGTTGTGTGATTTTTTTTAATTTTTTAAATCGATTCTTCATGCAAAAATAAGCAACTACCCAAAATTTGAGGCCGATCGAGAAATTTTTTGATAGCAAAAAAAATTAACAAAAATCCCCTTTTTCAAAGCGCGCGAAAACGCTAAGAGCTTGTGATGTGACGTCATCGTATGGTGACTATTTTGGAAACCAGCGAAGTTGATGGTATGATTGTTGACGTCATCGTACGGTGTTTTCACTAAGCGTTTTCAGTCACGTATTTTTTTCTCGACTTTTAAATTAAAATATTTAATTACCTGTACATTTTTTTTGAAAATTGACTAGGTATTTCATTTTACCATACGAAATACTTGAATGTTTATGAAAATGTAACGAGGTGAAAAGTGCGAGTGTTCTTAATAATAAAAAATCCAGAATAAAAATAAAACTAACAGTTTATTAAGATACAACAACATTAGTAAAAATAAAAAGCATTAACAAATAACCTCGTTATCAAAGCTCATCAGGAGCTAATAGGGAAACTGGTGCCGCTAGTAAACAATAATAATACAGGTGAATAAAAAGGTTAGTAGAAAAAGGTCTCTTGAGAAAAATCAGCAATCCTTAAATAACCTTGCCGGCGAACTAGTGTTGCCAATAGCAAAAAAAGGAAAACAGCAAAATGTCCTCAATCCAGTTATGAAGCGGCACCACAGTACTCCCCCACCAGTCTTTTAAGACGACAAAAACACATGAAAATACGATCAAAACCTAAATCTAACCTTACGACCGGACCGGGTGACATAAGCCTTAGGGACATCAGAAACATTGTAATCCAAAAAGAATGCAGGTTTTAACCTGTCTATGCTTACATTTACTTTTTTATTATTTATTAACAATGTAAAAAATTTAGCAGTACGCTTAAGCACTTCGAAAGGTCCCGTGTAAGGCTGGGACAGGGGTTTACGAACACAGTCCTGACGAACAAAGACGTGAGACGACGTCGGCAAGTCCTTGTGGACGAAAACCGTGTGCTGGCCGTGCCGGGACATCGGAGTGGGCTTGAGTTCGGCCATCTTCACTCGTAATCTGCGAAGAAACTCTTCTTCCAGGATGGCGGGTTTCTCGTCGCGAAAAAACTGTCCGGGGAGACGCAAGGCGGTGCCGTAAACCATCTCGGCAGGTGAGGTAGATATGTCTTCTTTGACAGCTGCTCTGATACCAAGTAGGATGGTTGGAAGGATTTCGGTCCATCTCTCCGAGGCATGGGCTCGAATGGCCGCTTTTAGCTGCCGGTGGAACCTTTCCACCGCCCCATTAGCTTGCGGGTGGTAGGCTGTTGTACGGGTTCTGTGTGACCCTAGGAACTGGGTAAATACTTTGAAGAGATTACCATCAAAGTTTCGCCCCTGGTCTGTAGTAACATACTCTGGTGTTCCGTACCGGGAGATCCAGCCATTGTAGAATGTCCGGGCAACTGTCTCTGCCTTCTGGTCGGGCATCGGGAAAGCCTCCGGCCAACGCGAGAATCTGTCGATGACTGTAAGCAGATACTGGCACCCATTGGAAGGTGGAAGAGGGCCCACTACGTCGCAATTGACATGCGCGAACCTTGCGTTGGGGAGAGGGAATGCTCCGAGACTGCTCCTCGTGTGCTTATGCACCTTGGATCTTTGACAGTCGTGGCATGCTCGAACCCAAGCAGTGACGTCACGTCTTAGATCTTTCCAAACGAAGCGTTGACGGACAAGGTTCACACTAGCCTTAATTCCTGGATGACTAAGTTGGTGCAAATTCCTGAATATAGGCTCGCGAAAAACCTTTGGTACATAAGGACGAAGAGTTCCTGTGGAAACATCACAAAATAATTTAGGACCTTTAGGATCAAGTTGCATTAATCTAAATTCAAAATTACCTTTTGACTTTAAATCACCCAATTCATCATCATCGGTCTGTGCAAGTGCCATGCTATGGTAATCGATAGTACTGGGGACCTCAATAGTATTTATCCTAGACAACGCGTCAGCCACAGAATTACTCCCCCCGCTCACATAACGAATGTCAGTAGTGAACTGGGAGATAAATTCGAGGTGACGTCGCTGTCTAGGGGAACTATTATCACTAACTTTATTGAACGCGAAAATTAGTGGTTTGTGGTCAGTATAGACAGAAAACTGTCTCCCTTCCACGAACCAACGAAAATGCTTGATAGAGCTGTACATTGCCAGCAGCTCTCTATCGTAGGTAGAGTACCGTTTTTCGGTTTCAGTCAACTTTCTCGAAAAGAAAGATAAAGGTTCAGTTACAGTGCCTGACGTTTGCTGCAAAACTGAACCGATTGCGAAATCAGATGCGTCCACAATTATTGAAATCTCAGCATCCAACTTTGGATGGGCCAAAACTGTTGCCTGAACAATAGCTTGTTTGCATCTTTCGAAAGCGGCAGCAGCTTCGTCTGACCAAGTTATCAACGATTTATCATTTTTACGCTTACTCTTACACAGATCGTGAAGGGGAGCCTGATGATTAGCAGTGTTTCTTAAGAACCTATGGTAGAAATTTAGGATGGCCAAGAATCTACGAAGCTCACTAACAGTTGTAGGCCTTGGGTAATTAGAGAGAGTTTCGACTTTTTCGGGTAGGGGGAAATACCCTTGTTCGAAACTAAGTGCCCCAAAAACTCAATTTGACTTAGCCCAAAAACACACTTTTCGGGATTGAGAATAATGCCGAAACTGTTTAAACGTTCAAAGACTTCTTTAAGGTCCTTTAAATGCTGATCCTCAGACTCTGAGGCCACCAACACATCGTCCAAATAAGCATAACAATTTAGTCCCCTTAAAACATTATCAATAAAGCGCTGAAAACTTTGGGCTGCATTTGACAACCCGAAACACATACGGAGGTATTCAAAAGATTCAAAAGGGGTAACTATTGCGGTTTTCTTGATGGAATCTTCATCGAGAGGCAACTGATGGTAAGCCTTCACCAAATCTAATTTAGACATTATGGTTTTCCCCTCTAAACCAAATGAAAAATCATGCAGATGAGGCAATGGGTACCGATCAGGGATGGTGATAGCGTTTAAACGCCGATAGTCACCGCACAAACGGTATTCCCCGTTCTTCTTCAAAACCATATGGATCGGAGAGGACCAAGGGCTACTTGAAGGACGGATTATACCCTTATCCAGTAAGGATTGGATCTCCTTTTTAGCTGCCAGCAGTTTTTCCGGAGAAAGGCGACGAGCCTTTGCAAAAACGGGGGGACCTTTAGTAAGGATACAATGCTTAACATCGTGTTTCACTTGATTGATTCCAAGGAAAGCCGGGTTTGTCAAGTTTGGGAATTGGCTCAGTAACTTGTGGTAAGGGGTAGATCCATTCAGCGTTTTAATTCCCAAAGACAGTCCCTGAGCATTTGTGCCCTTGATTGATAGAGATGTTAGTCTGTCTATCACCCGCTGGTTTTTTAGGTCGATGAGCAGACCAAAATGCTGCAGAAAGTCTGCGCCGAGAATAGGCCTCTGGACATCGGCGATAAAAAAGGTCCAGGGGAATACGCGACGCAACCCAAAATCCAGACCTAGCTCCTTAGTACCAAAAGTGGGTATACGCGTTTCGTTAGCTGCATATAGAGTAAAATTGGTATCGGCAACTTTGTGGATGGATTTATTGCAAGGAAAAACGCTAACGCAAGCTCCGGTATCTACAAGAAACTTAACGCCGGTCCTGCGATCGTTAATGAACAGGCGAGCAAACTTTTGTACTTCCCCTGTCGCCGCCATAACCGGGGAATCTTCTAGTTTTCCTGAAAGGAGCAGGGTGGGACGCATTTCAAGGCATTGATGCCAAACCGCGCATGGTACCAGCATATTTTTCTCGACTGAGAATTTGATCGCGCCCTATTCCTATTCCATGAACTGGCGCGGGAATTTCTTCTGGTTCTACGATCATCCTGTCTCAGGGTCATTTGCTGGATAGTTTCCTGTAGAGCAGAAATCTGGCTCTGCAAAGAGTCCAAAGTAACAGATGACCCCGTACATTCCTGTACCCCCAAGGGGGATTCTGAAACCTCAGCGATTTTATCGGCAGTTTCGGCCAACGACTCAAGCGGCTCACGGCTGACTGTCAGTATTTGTTGCGTACGAACAGGCAGTCGTTGAATCCACAAGGATTTCAGAACGTCACCGTTTACTCGAGTCCCCGCCAGAACTTGCATCTCCTGTAAGAGTTGAGATGGGCGTTTGTCCCCTAACGCAATGTCTTGCAAAAGAGCCTTAAGGATTGCACTTTCGGACATGGCGTACCTTGCCAGTATTCTGTCCTTCAATTTTGCATAGGAGTTCTCATCAACTGGTGAGCGTATGATGTCCGCTACACAGGACAACACTTCGGCATCTAAAGCAGTGACCACGCAATGAAATTTGGTCTTTCGATTCGATATGCCAGAAACTTGGAATCCCGATTCAATCTGCAAAAACCACAGATCCACATCGGATTTCCAGAGAGGAGGTGCTCTAAAGGCAATCCGCGAAATCTCATCTGGGGATCCAACTTCGGGGAGGTTCCTACCCCTATTTTCTCCCGTCATAATTAACCCACAATACAGGAGAACGCACTTTGAACTTAACTTGCACCAACAGACCCAAACCGATGATGAAGAATAACAAAGTAAAATACTTACAAGGTCCGGTCGCAGATCCAAGACACCAGGATCCCTAACATCAAGAGAGCAAAAGCTTTAGATTCTAAAGGAAAAATTTTGAATTTTGATTGAAACCTATGCTCACGATTTAAGTGAGAAACCGGGTCACCAATGTAACGAGGTGAAAAGTGCGAGTGTTCTTAATAATAAAAAATCCAGAATAAAAATAAAACTAACAGTTTATTAAGATACAACAACATTAGTAAAAATAAAAAGCATTAACAAATAACCTCGTTATCAAAGCTCATCAGGAGCTAATAGGGAAACTGGTGCCGCTAGTAAACAATAATAATACAGGTGAATAAAAAGGTTAGTAGAAAAAGGTCTCTTGAGAAAAATCAGCAATCCTTAAATAACCTTGCCGGCGAACTAGTGTTGCCAATAGCAAAAAAAGGAAAACAGCAAAATGTCCTCAATCCAGTTATGAAGCGGCACCACAAAAATATGACACATGCAACTTCCTTATTTACAAAATTCCCTCTTAAGAAAACTTCTTAAGCGTCTTCTTCATTCAGTTTGGATTACATATTCTATGAATAAATTCTGAGAAAAGATAAATTCATCTGCACTTTTCTCAGTTTTAATCTGAACACGAAACATCTAGTATTCGAAATCAAATGAAATCAACTCTTTATCTTGCGCAATTCTACGGGATATAAAATTTCTTTCTGAAATATTCAAAGCACAGGATCCATATTTTAATTGCAACGCTCAAAAGAACTGTATACTTTACACTGATTGATTCCTAGTTGAGAATTTAAAGCTCTTTCATATCCAAGCCGACCTATTTTAACTCCATGAAAAGAATGGTTATTTAGAATTTCGATTAAAATTGTCTCGTGTCTCCTAATGGAAAAGGAATTAAAAAACTATATTACTTCCTTTGCTGCACTGGATTCAATGATAAGTTTTGCACAAACATATGTTAATCTATCTTTTTTTACTCAGGAAATAAATTTAACATAAAGCAGAATAATTTAACAAGCGAGATCATATCGTCGCTGTGAAATCAAACCGGCATATCTGCAAAATGCACATTTTTCACTAGAGTGCTTTAAAGTTTTCGCATGTGATACTTAAAATAATAATAAAAATGTAATGTTGTGAGATAGTTCAGTTTTACTTAGATGATGGACATCTTTCCACCTTGAAGGTTTTGAAGCAACTGGTGCAAAAGATCTGTCTTCTGATAAACAAAATGGCTATTCCCGATACCGGTCCAACGCGATCTGACGGAGTTTTATTCAACTTAGCGATATACCGGTTTGACATAAAAATAGACGGGGGAAAAAGGAATTTTTTGACACTAATAACTCAAAAACTAAATTTTTGCAGATATGACGGTTTGATTTCACAGCGACGATATGTTAATAACTCACGACTTTACTTACGTTTAAGATCCAAGCACTCAGGAGACATCTAACAAGAGTATCCCAAGTTTTTCTTAGAATGCCCCGTATCACTTTTCTACTGTGCTTCTCCTTTTTTTTTATATATCTCACTTTTCTTTCTCCAAGTCCGAGTCTGTCAAGCTACTGATGGATGTTCTGTCAAGGGAAGCCCTATCGCGCATCCCTTTACCCCATTCACTCTTTTGCCCCCTTCCGATAGAATAACTTTCCTTTTCAGCGTGAAATTTTCGGTAATGCTATGCTCCTGGCCTTTATGTGGTCACCTTTAACCGCTAAAATATTGATGCGAAGAAAATCGTTTAGGTTTCATCTGAGAGGGGGAGATCTTATTTCTTACTGTCCTTCCCAGAATACTCAATGTCGGAGATTGAACCTTTTTCATAGGACTATTGAATCGTAAATCTTTAAGAACAAAGGATGAATTCAGTATATCTCTCGGAGATTCATAGTGGTATGGGATTTTAAGTTATTTATGGCGCAAATTTAAGGCATTTTATAACCAGCGCAACTTGATTTTGTAACTTTTTTGGAGTTAAATGTCCAGACGGGACCAGACGGTGCAAAAGAGCAATTTTGGAATCCTTGTTATGCCCTTTTACGTAACTACTTGAGTGAAAGTGGAGAATTTTAAGAGCTAAATGTTTCTCACATTCCCTTCTTCTGCTATGTTCTTTCGTGAACTCATTTTCGAGGCTTTTAATTCTGTTGAAGTGAAAGTTTAATTTTTGTTTGGTGGAGCTTACAGTCATGAATTTCTTTCGTCTTGAATGTTCCCACTCTATTAAAAATTAAAGAGTTATAAAGAGAGAAAAGAAAGTAAATAAATATTCAAATTTCAACGTTTTAAACTAGTTTCGAACTAATTATTATATCGTACAAGTTTAAAGAACTTATTTAGTAATTTATTCTCAAAATAAGTTTTTTAGAATATGCACCAAACTATAAAGTAAATGAATAATTCCAGTTGAAAGAAAATCCATTTATTTTCTATACAAGTAATAAATTGAATGAGTTCTTCATTGAACAAGTTGTAAAGAAGCTTAAAGCAATCGAGTATGTATATCTTAACTTTATAATTATTTAAAAAATAAAACACATAGAATAAGTTTAAATATATGTAGAAAATAAAATGAAATAAAGTTGATTATACAAAAGTGCTTTAGTTTATTTCTTAATTTATTATGATTCACCTATGAAAAAATAAGAATGTTAAGAGTTGTATATCGCATAAGGTTTGAGCAAGAGTTCTTTGATACTTAACTTTAAGGAAAAAATTAAATCATTTTCTGAGTTGTAATCTCACAACTATCAAGCGTCACCTCCAACCAACCGAGGACCGGTTTCGTCCTTGTTAGGACTCATCAGCACGGTATAGGATGGTAATACAAGAGAGCGGAGAGCAAGTACTAGTCTAGCCGACTTTAACTGAAAAAGTGGTGACCATTGATGAAAGGTCACCATTGATGATCCACTCATCTGCTGGAATGACAATGGCATTCTTAGGAACAGATTTAATTACAGAAAGGCAAGGTAAATGAAAGGAGAATTTCACCATTTATTGCTGGTTAAGCGGACAATAAGTGGATTCTCACAACTTGGAGGTGACGCTTGAGAGTTGTGAGATTACACTTATTGTCTTCTTCCTATAGAGTTTTAAGAACAAAAAGGTATCTGGGGGGTCATCCTCAGAAAAGTTTTAGACAAATTTGTCCCTAAAAACACACAGGATTTTAGCTTGGTTTTTATACACTTCGTCCAGACTATATTCTTAGGTAGGATTTCAATTTTGATGAACTTATTTTTAGAAAGTTTTTAATAATAAAGTACCAAGTACTAAATGGAGTTCGGGGGTCCTTCCCCAGAAAATTTCCGGAGATTTGATGACAAAAACAGGGTTTTAACTTGTTTTGATACACCAATTCCGAATTTCAGGAGGGGGACAGGGCCCCTTCACCCACCCTTATATACGCCCCTTAATTACACCAAGTCTCTGAAGTGAGAGTCTGGAAATTTCAAGGAAAAAATTATGCATTGAAGTCAAAATTTTGAGGGGGCTGGGGGTTCTCCCCCAGAAATTTTTTGAAATTTTCCCCTTAAAACTAGTGTTTCATCTAATTTTGAAACTCTTTGGTGAATTCTAAATTTCCAAGGTAGCTCTCGGACCCCCTGGGAAGGCGCAGCGGACCCCTAGGGGTCCGCGGACCACAGTTTAAGAACAGCTGATCTATAGAATTACTTTCCTGTCAAAAGGGAACACAAATAAACCTTTTAATAGTTAAAATAATTTAAAACAATTTTTTAATTAAAATAAGCTTTTAATTTCCAAAATATACCAATTCTACTACAATTTTCATAAAAATTCCAAATAAATTATATTTAATAGTCACGAAAAACTTTATTTTAACATGTTCTAACAATTTATAATACGTTTCGAAACATTTCAAATAGAGTATTACCATGAGCCCCCCCATAAGGCGCCTCTGAAAAACCTACAATCTTCCACCAATAACATTTACTTTTTTGTATAGCTTATCGATTCACTAGCATGAAAGCAAGGGAAAATTTCACCTCAGTGTGTTCTCATTATCTTTAACACAAAGGAAGCCGGGGGTTATTATTTCACTTAACAAGGGAATGTCGTTAACTGCTAGTTCAAAACTGAAGGGAGTTTTTTTTAACATTCTCTCCAACCTTTCTTAAAGCTGGGCAATTACACGCGATAATAAAGCTCCATTGTGAGTTCCCAAAATTTTCTTAAGTGTCTGGTTTTAGGCTTATGAGATTGGCTGTTCCCTATTTCTACAAAAAAAACTGTATTGGCAGACGCGATGTGCATTTAACTACAATGTATTGTGTCTGCTGACTTTGAAAATCGCTACAAAGCAATACTTATAACATAACAATATGTAGGTTTAACCAAATATAGAAATCTAGAAATTAAAAATAGTTTCTTAAAACTGCAACAAACACTTTTCTATGATGAGCAATTTGTAAAACACTGCACATGCACATTCTCTAATATTATTTGGTTGCACAAAAGACAAACCTCGTATGACACTTCGAAACTTATTTTGCATCATTAATATTACCCTTTAAATAAGATTTCAACGCTTCTCAACTCTAGCTTGCGGTTTCTCGAGTTTCTCAAAAGGGTTTAAGCTTACACCCGATAATTCTCTGCAAACCAGGTAATATAGATTTTCTATTTCAATAGAAGATTGATAACGGGTGGTAGCAGGTGGCCTTAGCAGGTATGATGCTTCGACAAAAGGAAAGATGGAGACGGACAAACCCACCCCCAGACAAAGAAATATGTTTCATTCTCTCATCCAATTTTAGCGCGTCGAGAATGCACAGTTTTGTAGGAATGAATGCGTGTGTGTTCTAGTTAGCGTAACTATTCTTACGTTGTTTAGTTATCTTAACTAATTTTAGCGTTCTTAAAGATATTGCTTGTTAATTGAATCGTCAGTTTGAAGAAGGGAATAAGTCCAAAAAATGACAAATTGACTTTTTGTGCTCAAAACAATCTCCAAGCTTTGCCCTACACATGGGTGAAAAGAGGGGGAAAATAACTAACCCCTATAGGGAGATATCGCCCCTTGAAGTTGTGAAATCGATATCCATACAATGAAAATTCCATTTCTTTTTTTCGATTTTCTCAAAACTTGATTTTTGGACTTATTCCCTTCTTCAAACTGACGATTCAATTTTGAAACTTACTGGTTGTAAAAGGCAGGTAATTCTCTAATTAGGAGAACAAGGGTGAAAATAGATTAGGAATAAATGAAGTTTGGGGTTTTTTCAGCGTCACGAAAAAGTTGCAAACAGTCGTAAAACTTCTTATAATATATAAATTATAAGTATTTCTTTTCAAATAAACCCTCATAATTTGAAAAATACTTATTTGTTGACATTTTGTTATACTAGATCGTTTTGTCATTCATTTATTTTAGCCATGTTAATGGAGCATAATTAAAGATGACACACAATTCCTAAATATTTTCCTCTGACAGGTATTTTTTCTTTTTGCTTAAATCTTGGTACCACACTGTAAAAAATAATAGTAACGTTCCGCATAAATTCCAGAAACGTTTCTGCTTTTATGAGTTTTTACGGCAAGTAAACACTTTTCTGGAAAATTCTGCTTTTCATTTCTGAAATGTTTCTAAATCCCACTGAATCCTGCCTTAAGGCAGCCATTGTTGGTTTTGTTTGCGCTCACACCACTAAAAATAGTCAAATTATTCAGATGAGGTGTAAGAACAGACTGAATCTAATTAAACTTGGAAGTAAACTTAATAATCTGATCAGGATTCGTAGGACCCTCGAATCAATACCTCCCGTTGATCATAATTTGCCACATTGGTACGTTTTTGTAGATTTGCTTCAGTATGCAGATTTGGAATGAATTAATGCAAAAAAAGTATTTAATACTATAAATCGTTCCAGCCCTATTATAAAACACAGGAACATTTCGAAATTTTAAAGAAAGCTTTCTGGTTTTTCTAAGGAACGTTTCATTATTTTACAGTAAAGTTCCTGATATTTTCCAGGAATATTACTTTAAAAAAGGGGCAATTTAGCTGGCCAGTTTTTTAAGTAACGTTCCAGAATTTGTTTTATCGAGCAATCTGAAATTTGCCTCTTATAAATTAGTTTTCAATTTTGTTATTCTTTTTCTCTTTGTTTTTAGAAATTTAAATAGTTCCATTTTCGCTAGTTTTCTTTTCAAAAATCAATTACATATCACTTTGAATATCACATTTGTCTCTCGGTTTAACTAGAAAATATTCTTCTCACACTGGTTATGGCCACTGAATTTATCACGAGTATCTTGTTCTTTATGGATGCATTCTAGTTAGCTTTTATGGCTAATAAAATACGGATAATTCAGTATCTTGTTGCAGTATAGATCTAAAGTAGTTGGATATTATTTGTATTGTGGTCGGAAAAAATACACTGCGAGTAATAAGGACGAAGGCTGTTGTGTGGATATGTTTCTAATGGAATTGAACGCACATAATTCGTATAAATTTTATAAAAAGGTAATTTTTATAAACCCTTTCAATCCTAAGCCCCCCGAAATCACCATTGAACTCTATGGAAAATTTGGGGAGGCAAAAACCGATACGTTCATGATTACGATTTAATTATACTTATTCCTAATTGGTTTAGCTATTCTTATCAATGATAGTTTATAGCCAAAATATGGTAAAAAAGTATTGATTAAGATTAAAATAACCTGCTCTAAAGTAATATGAAGTGACGACCAGCTAATTTGATATAAACTTGCTCTGTGGGAAATTCACCAGAAGATATCTTCTTTTAAAGGGCAAACTAGTGAATTATTTCATTATTTTTGAAAAAGGGGGAAAATATTTAAGCTACTATGTGAAAACATTGATGCATTTAATGAATACTTAATAGCTTTTAAATTTTCCCAATTTGGATACTACTCACATTCGTAATCACCATTCTAACTGACATATCCCTCGAGGATACGTATAAAGTATTGTGATAAATTCGTATGGGAAGTTTATAACTATTTAATATTCTCTGCTCCACTGAACTTACTTACATTAAGTCCTTCAATGAACACTCCCATCGTCTTTATCAAAAGTGCTTTTAAGGACGATAATGGTTAACGATACATGAGGGTGTCTTGTCTACTATTTAACTGCTGATGGCATGGAGAATGCGTCCCGCGTTTTATGACGCCCCTCTGGGGCTAACTTCAGCTTCAGGGGTTTCTGTCGTTTTGGCAGAGAGCCATGTAATATTCCACCGACCCGAGGTTTTGTAGGCCTCCGAGAGTAAAAGTCGTGATCGTTTTGTACATAATTTAATGCCCTTGAATGAAGTATTCGTGCTTGAGGTTATCTTTGAAGCTTCTTAATTCTTGTGTTCTTCATTTAGTTGGAATGATGTGTTTAGTACTTACTCCAGTGTTACTAAAAAGAGGAGTATTTCACCAGTACCTTTGGTTAGAGGAATAGGCGTGTGCGTTATAGTCGGCTAGACTAAAATCTCTCCCTCCGCTCTCTTGCGTTGCCTTCCTAATGCCGTGCTGATTAGTCCTGACAAGGACGAAACCGGTCCATGGTTGGAGGCGACGCTTGAGAGCTGGAGTTTTCTCCAGTGTTACTGTTTTGGGGATATTTGAAATACTTACATTTTTAATTTTGAGTGACTGTTCTTAATTTTAACTTTAAGATTATCTAAAATAGGTGTTTGTGCTCTGATTAAACCAAGGGGTATAGATAAAGGGCCGGATGCAACTCCGTTTTGTTACGTTCTAAGGAACCGTATTTCACCGTACTACAATAACGTCAGATCAGGAGCAGGCGTCGGCCGTTTCATCCTCTGACGTTTTCCTCTGATTGGTTGAAATGCCCCATGACGTAGCTCGATTTATCTTCCGTTCGCCAAAGTGGGCCCGTATAGTTCTTGAAAACCAATCAGCGGCACGCGGGCAAATGACGTAAAGAAAACGATAGTTGAGTTGTTTGGAGGTAGAATTCGACCGTACACCAAATCGTCGTAAAACGGAGTTGCATCCGGCCCAAACTTAGGTTTACTTTAGTGTGCGTGGTTATATAGATTTTAAGTAAAGTACATGAGGATACAAATCAAAACCGTATATGTTCAACCACAATATTCAGTTATTTTATTTTTTATCTCATCATTAAAAACGATACATGTCATTTTGTGTTTTGATAAAAAAGCCAGTTAAGCTTCACAGATTTAAGTTCTCCTAACTGTTTACCCATGTAAAAAATGCTATACTTTTTAATATTTTGTGCATCTGTATGAAATCCATTTAGATTTTCTTGGTTGACCCATAATATAGTAATTTATAGTGTCATGCAAGTATCAAACGTTTTATTATTGTTTTTTTCGTACATTAGTTCTTTATTCTTTCCTTTAGTACCGTAAATAGCCTAGATTTATAGCCACACGACTTAAGGGGTATACGTTGTACACTGATTGTATCTTCTTTGAGATAAATCTTCATTATCCTTCAGTTTATGCTTCGATGTAAACACTGAATTTATCCACGATTTTTCAACTTGTGTAACAATTGGTGGTTAGAAGTTGAAACAACGCAGATCCGAAAATGAATTCCATATATACCAGTTTTCATACTCGTTATGTAATCCATTTATCCTATCCGTATTTGCGTATTTAATTTAATATATTCATAATGACGTCAATCGTCAATTCAGGAACTGCCACTCTAATCTGATTGGTTCGGCGCTTACCCCCATGTGTGTTTAAATATTAACACGGATAAAATATTAATTGTCTATACGTGAGCTATTTGGTTTAACTTTATCCCATTAAAGAACAAATGATTTCTTCTTGACAGTTAAATCTGGTAAGCCAGGAACAATCGTGTTCATTACAAATCGAATTTATACTATCTCCAATGTATGAACCACATCTCAACCCTTATCTCTGTACAGCACAACATAAATCCCTTGAAAACTTCCGATTACACCTACCCTGTTTATAAATACGATCACCTCCCCCCGGAGTGCTCCTCCGGTTTCTCCACGCTTTTAGGGACGATTGTAGTAGTAACCCTCCCCCTTGCAGCAAACTCGAGATTCTCTACGTGACTGGGGCTCGAAACCGTCTCCCACTATTTCAAAATCCCCACTCATTTCTATGTCTGATCAGAGAAGCGATAAAGTTTGGAAGACCATCCATTGTAATGGGCTTTCTTTATTTCTCTCTGCCACTCGATTTTCAAAGGACGGTTTTCACTTTCGATCCTCACTGGGGTATGGGTGGGGGAATCAATTTGGGTGGTGGGAGAATTAGTGCTTTCCCCTGTCTCCTGTGGGGATCTGGTGACGCTTTTTTTAGTTTGTTTCTCCCCCCCCCAGTTTATTGGGTTTTTGACTATTGTTATTTAATGTAGAAGAGGAGAGAAGGTGGGTTTATTTATCTTGGTTGAAACGGGTGTTTTGAAAGTTTGTTTGGAATGGATGATGAAAAAGTATATCTTTTCGAGAAAGGATTCAAGGATTTTTTTTATTTTCGCAGTAATATTTTTGTTTGTTATCTTCAATGCTTTCACTGGAAGTTGTCAATAGCCAACAGATATGATATGCTTAATTTTAACAAAGGGACTTGATATTTTTGGTATTTTTTGTGTTTGAATGAACTGGTTTCCGATACATTAATTAAAAATAGAAAAATTATTTATATTAGCATTATTTGATTAGAAGTAAATATTTTTATTTCATATGCATTTGCATGTAAAATAAAAATTATAATAATATAATGCAAGAAAAGTTAAATATTAGTTTAATGGTATGAAATACTAATAAGAAATGGCGTAAAACATTTCCCATTTTTCCACTTTCTTTCATATTTCTAATTACAAAAATTCTTATGATTAATCTTACAAAGATAGATTGTTTTACTTAAACTTTCTTTTCCTTTATTAATTCTTTTACTTTCCCTATTCCTTTTTAAAAAGCATTATTATTAGCGATTAGCAACTTTCTTCAATTCAGAAATTTTAAAAAAAAATTTTAGCATCCAAAACTATATTTTCTTCTTCAAAAGTAAATAAATGTTTGAATTTGTGTTCATTGCTAAATATATAAAATATAGATGGTCTAAATATATACAAACTGCCTTGCAACGTGTAGTATTTAAGAGAACTCTGCAATGCCCTAGTTATAAACTATACAATAATCGAACCTCACCTGTGCAATGGACTATATTCGATCACGCCCATATTAATCACGTGATGGGGAAAAACAAACTATCAAATCATATCTCACTACAAACTATCTCTGTGGTAGCCAATCGCAAGCTCAGTACGTTACATGATGGGTAAAATGTGACATCAAGACGGATATAGTCCATTAATTCCATATACTGTTGTCAATCTATTTTATCGAAAATTTAGCATTCCTTTACAGTCGTGTCAAATACTTATTTAGACCGTCTCCCCCACAAAATATCTCCCCTCAGATTTTTATTGATCAGACAAAGCAAATTTCCCCCCAATCACTTAACAACCTCCTCGGTATAGAACCCCCAAATAATTACCCATCGGATAGTCAACCGTTAGACCCTGTCTTTCAATGCCCCATTGATTTCTGTTACGCATCACCGTGTACTTGGAAATTCATTATAAGTTCAAGTACTCGGCTCGCCCCAAGCGATCAACATCCTAAGTGAGTCCCATTTAGAACGACGTCCCGTTTCATTTGGAACAGTCGATCACTTCCCCAAACTCGAATTTATCGGGTAGGGCCGTTTCGATCGATCATTATATTGTTCGCAATTCCATTTGAAGAATTTCATTACTTGGTTTCGAGACAAAGGGAGCCCATTAGTTTTGGGGAGCCAAGGACCCTGAACTGTGTCCAATATATGCTAATTGTTGGAACAGGCCGTTCGGGGATTGGATTGATTGTTTTTGGAGGGTGAGGGGGTTGTACTGTTTGGGGTGATGTTAATTATGGGGTGTGTTTTGTTATTGATTTTTGATTGGTTACTTTTTTTTATTGGAGTCCTTTTATGTAACAGTTTCGTTTATTGTTTTTTCGATCTTTGTTAAGTGCTTGAAAGTGCGAGAATTGCGTGCTGGATAGAATGAGGATTTAATTGAGGGTTAAATTGTTTGCCTTCTTTTAATATTGTCTTCTAGGTTTTTTTTCAAATGTTTCTTTTATGCTGATTTTTTAAGTTTAGAAACTAGTTGATACTAAAGCCCTGGATGCATTTTCGCCGATCCCAGAATCAGGCACTGAGCTATAAAACAAACTGGAGTGAAAACCTCCGATACTATTACAAGCGACCGAACGTACCGGCGCGGAAGGTTAAATTGCCTCGGATTGCTTGAGCAATCGAGCCAAGTTGGAAGCTAAGTTGAAAGAGCATTTCCCCGCATATCCCTCTTTTAATCCACTCATGCCTGTTTTTTAAAATATTATGAGCAAAATTTAGAATGGTCGTTTCATTCTGTGCATACAACTGTGCTAACAGATGGGGAAAATTAAAAGAAGATGGAAATTCTTTCCTTTGTTTATTCCTGGGAGGAAAATATTTTCTAACAGTGTTATTTACATTGTTACGATCATTAAAACATTTTCAGAGAAAAAAATAAGGAATTTAATGAAAACTCATCTAATAATTATAAGGAATTCATTATAATTATTTTATATTTTCCCTTATCTCTTCTTTTTTAAATTGCTCATTTTTTTCTATAATGTCTTACAAATTATTAGAAAAGTGAACATCGTTCATTTTTTCTCAATTTAACATGGATTCTTAATATAATATTACATTTGCTGTGTAAATTTATTAACACTTAAGAAAAACATTATTTTAGAATCAAAGGTTTCCAATTTGGTTGAGCTTTGTATTTTCTTTCATATATTTTAATTTTTTTGATCAACCACTTTTTTATAAACAATATTGAACTGCTACAATTGAATTAAGAATTTTAAGTTATTTCTCCATAAGACTTTTTTTGGTTAAACTTTTGTTAATCATATGTTAATTCATGTGAGTTCAAGGATCAATTTGTAAATATGTAGGATATCCCAGTTTATCTACGATTTGGTGGTTTCAAAACGTTTTTAAAATCACATAGTATCACATTTATACCACATCCTACTACACAAATCTAAAAGCCATCAAAATCCCACGCTTCATAAAATTCTTTATTTGATATTTTATGTTCAGAAAGTAAATACTTGGGTCTTTAAAAAAACGCAGAGAATATCATCAAAAAAAGTGTGATGGGTTTCCTATACTTCACACAAACACGATAAAGCATTTTGTGACATGAATTATTCAATGTGTTAAACGAAACTTGCCGTGACTGTGTGGCACTATTAATCTGCTCTTAGCAATATCATGTTTGCAAAGTATTCGTGAAATGGATGATGGGCAAACGTGTTAGGAAATGGAATTTCAACACGGAAACCTCACAGTCCACAGCGACGACGAGCATGAACCACTTCAGATACTTCCGCTAATCATTTAACTGACCAGCCTTAGACGATTTACCTAATCTAAATGGTGCAGTGAAACCAAAGTGTTCCTAAATTTTATACAATGTATAAATAGTGCCCGTATTTATTACATTGCCTGTAGAATATATGTTACGACGGGCAATGTGATAAATCGGGCATTATTAATAATGCCTGAAGTGGAGGAATGGCAATGAAGTGGGGCAATGTGATAAATTCAATGGAATTTATCAATGAAATTTATCACTTTGCCTGCCTCCAATTTGGGCATTATTAATAATGCCCAATTAATCACTTTGCCTGTAACATATATATTTCAATTATGTTTGAAAATTTTTTACGAGAAATAATCCTTTCATGTACTATAAAATCTATAATATTCTTTGATTAACTCCCACGCAAGATGTGAGGAAGGGAACAAGAAGAATAATTCTGCAATGTCTTTATTATAAACATAACATTGATTTTTCATCATAATAAAAAAATCTTCGAGATGCCTAAACTTAAAAAATAAATTAGTTCTTATACGAGTATAGTGATTAAAGCGTTTCCAAAAAAATATAACAATAAATATTAAAATGAAGCAACTTATGCAGATACTATAAATTATTAATAAAACTATAGGGAGAGTCAAAACCACAATTTTTAACAACTTGATTAATCTGCGTAAGTTTTTCGAGTAGTTTTAATAATGTTTCGACATGTTCGTCGTATGTTAAAAGCTGTACATTTCGCGCTTTACGTCCCTCCTCGTTATAAAAATAGCCATGTTTATTGGCTAATTTTATTTGCAGGAAAATGCATCGCGTTTCTTCATGTGTCGTAATTTATCTCAAACTTTTCCCATGAAAATAAAAGTTGCTAAGTAAGAGTCGCTAAAGCAAGAATCCGATTGCCATTTTTATTGCCTTTTCGTGAGAAGATATGCACCGTGGCGCGGGCGTATGATTCTTACATTTTTATTGCATTATTTATTACCTTGAATTATTTCCATCCGACAATAGTTCCCCATATAGGAAATGGCCGTCATCCTTTTTCCCGCTTCAAACATTCCGAAACGGTACTACGTCAGAACAACTTCGATTGAAACTGTTTTTTTTCTCGACAAAGGTCAGTTTGCCCTTGCCGGCCATGTTTCCCTTTTCTTATGGACCTAGAACAATGAACAATATGATCGGAGCTTGTCAAATCCGTAATCGATCTTATTTATTAGCCTCCCTGTCTCAAGGACATTTTCGGTATTACATTTAAAAATGTCAATTTTTCATTTTGTTGCTGGTTTTTGATTGGAGGCTGAATATCGATGTTGGTAGGTTAATTGGCACACGTGGGGAGGTATTCATCGGCTTTATAAGGCTCGCGTTTTTGGAAGAGTTGAAACATTTATTGATTATCTTTCTTCGTTAATGAAATAATACCCTGGAACCATGCTTGCAGTTTTAAAGACTGTACTTATCAATCAATACAGAGTATGTAGGTAGGCTTCCTGTATTTGGATTGCTTATTTTTCGGAGTATTAGTGATTACATGGTTGTTTCCTGACATAGAAATTAAAATTCATTTTCCAAAAGGAAAATATAATTTACCATCGATTGAGTAAAGAAAGATCTATAGTAGGTATTCCTTTATTTAAAAAGGATTTGAATATTTTGCTCATAAAGAAAAATATTGTAGCTCACTTTTTAAACCATTTATTTAGAAAAAAATCCGTAAAAAGTCAAATACGTGTAAGAAATTATTCTTTAAAATTGAAATCGAATTTTTGTATGAATAAAACCTGTCTTCCTTATAAGAACTGTGATTTAATTCCGTTTAGTCATTTCAGTTTGTAGGTATTTTTTAAATTAGTTTGACATTAGTTATTTAAGTTATACATTCTTTTTTAGCAAGAATATAAATTACAAAAGAAATACTTCAAAAAGAATTATGAAATACTTGTTTTTATTTTGGTCATCTATAAAAAAACCGGAATGGGACGATTTGGCGCAGCCGTTTCGGCACGAAACAAATTTTTCTTCTAATTTTTAGAAGAATTATGAAAGAGTTCTATTTACTTTCATTTTATTTCTCGCGCCGAAACGGTCGTTCCGAATAGTATTAGACCGCTAAAAACACAGCTATACTATTATTATTATGCTTTGTTGAGGTATTTCAATTTTCTTGGTTCTCCCTAATCCCACAATATAAATCAGTTTCCAACTCTTCATATTTTTATAAATAAATTTCTGAAAACACATAATTTTGAATAACTATTAATTTTCTTCAAATCTTTAACAAACAATGCATAAAGAATCGAATTCCAACGTAAATCATCCTTTTTTTATTTTCACAACGGTTAAATATTTCAAATCCAACAATTCCTCATCAATGCAAAACTGCTGGGTTCAAACTAAAACCACTCACCGCATTATCTCCACAAACATTTTTTTTTCAAACTCTACCTGATCTCTACCTTTCGAGTCCCCGACCTACATGATTACAAATCAAAGTTCACCCTCCGATTCTTTCTCCAACCACCCGAAAAAAGGATGAACAAAGCCCCCAGAACCTTCGGAACAATCTCCTCCCCAGGAACAAAAAATAATCAAACAGTTGATTGAGTCCTTTGTTCCCTCCGGATGACAAAAAAAAAGAGTCAACTTGTCTCTCGTCGCATTATCGACCTGTGTCGAGTTATGGATAGTCAGAGTAGATAAAGATAGCATCTCGTTTCAATTTTTCATCCTGCCCTTTCGGCGGGGGTACATAAAAGTGAAATATACATCCAGAACCATTTCCATCTTTCTACGTCGGTCGCAGGGTATTATTCCCGATGTCTCTTTCATGTGTTAAAATTCTGGGCCCCAGGTTCTAATGGGTCGGGAGTGGTTTTTTTTGTCTTCCAAAGTTGCGATTGATGGAGGTTTTGGAGCTGAGTGATGGGATTGTCGTGGGTTTCTGATGTATTGTTTGAGCTGACGTGAGTATTTTGGGTTGTTGAAAGTTTGTATGTGTGTGTAGTATAAGTCAAAGCGTTCGGTTGTGTTGGATATTGGTTGTCAGTTTTAATTCGTGTCCGTTTGAGATTGTTTTATTTTCTCTTTATTTTCGCACTCTGCCTGTCGATGTAGCGATTCGTTTAAAGTCTGAAGATTCGATAGAACTAAAATATTGTTCTGAGATAATTTGTAATGAAGTTTTTTTTAGCGTCGATAAAAAGTATTATCTGAAGTTGCCAATTTTAATTCATGTCTGTTTGAGATTAGTTTTTCTCTATTTTTGGACTATGACTGTCAATATACAGTGGTTCGTCTGAAGCTAAAGTCTGTTTCTGCATATTTTTCGGAGATAATTTATATTTAAAGTTTTTTCATGAATGGAAAAGTATTAAAGTTATTCTTTTATGTATTTCAGTCGTAGGGTTTATTATACCATAAATACCATTGGTGTGCAATTATAAGGATTTTTAGCTAAGTTTCATCGTAATAACAGAAACTTCAAAAATTTGCTTCATTTCGTATCGTTTATTCTTTCAGTTTTTAAGCTGCCTTGTCTTTTAACTTTATTTTGAAAACTTTTTGCCCTCAACAATTTTACAGTTCCTTCAACTTTGAGGCGAGATTAATATACGCATTTTAAAAGAGCAATATTTGTCTAACCATACCCGGTTTACAATATTTAAAACCCCTTTTTACAGCTCGTCAAAGTATTTCCTAAATTTTTCTTGTCGTTGTGTTCCTCCCTTTCTCCCTAACTACACCACCGCTTCAAACTAATGGAACATCCTCACCGCCAGCCGACCCCACCAGAAAAAACGCGATGCGAAACTACACCCAGAACCTCCAAACACACAAGTAAACAAATATTTTCCGTCGGGAATCCGAAAGGCGAACTATTTCGCACAAAATAAGCAAGCAAATGGGAAACAAGCGAAGACCGAGGGGGGAGGGAACTACCCCACACACCCGTTTGTTTCTCAGTCTGGGGGCAGAGAGGGGTTCCCTCGTGTCCCCGAAAGGCTTTTCTGGCCGAGTGCCAGATCCAGACTTGGAATTCAAAGAACGAATGACACATCTTCGAAGGTCTGAAAGGTTCCAAACCGAATCAATACATTTTGGTTTCTTTGGAATTTCATAAGAGAAGGAATTCTTCGAACTCGAACAACTGATCGAAAGGATCGGAAGTGCGGCATTTGCGTTTAGGGGGGCGAGATTCTTGCATTCCTTTTTTTTCGATTTAAGAGAATGCGTTTTAGAGATGTAAAATGTAGGATTGCATTGTGCAGTTCATACTACAAACTAGTGCTAAAATTGGAAATAAAAGTAATCATGGGGGTTAGAGAAAGAATAGATCTTCAAAATTATTTAAAAAGTTATTGGTTTTAACTTTTTGCAATGAAATCAACGAAATCAAGTAATGGAGTTTTATGTCAAAACATTTTCGTTTCTTTCAGTGTTTTATATCTGATTGGTTTTTATACCTTTTAAGGGAGAATGCATTTTTTTGCATTTATGTCTATTATTTCAAATTACTGCATACTAATTTTTAAAATTTAGCAAACCGAGATTCAAATAACTCCTTTAAATGTTTTAAAGGTTACGTTAAACTTATTTTATCGCGAGTGGGTTGCCTAAGAAATAATTTTGGTATGAACCCCCCGAAATATAAGTCTAGTTAACATATTCGATGATTAAAATGTCTTGAATTTATCAAAATCAATAAAACATGATTCCTTTTTTTGGTATATCGCGGATTTATGATATCATTTTTTCCCCTTATTTTAACGAAGTTGGACATTCCTTACAGCAAGACTAAAAATAGCCAACAAAATGCATTCTGTAATTTAAATACGTACTCTACCTTCAATGTGTGCTAAAAGTTATTACCCTTAAAAAAGTTTCCAACACCACCTTTTCACCTCTCTATATTTTTTCTATAAATAAAAAAACCCATCCACCCTATCTTTTAATCAATCTGAAACGTCCTTTTTATGGCCATTCCGTCGATTTATGGATTCTAAGTGTACCTCAAATAGCCACCCATTTATTCCTCCAGCTGTCCCCTACTGGGGCACTAATTTACGTTTAAAGACCCAGCGGCAAAGCATGAATATTCTTAGACTCCTAACCCCTTGTCCATTATGAGGTGATTAAAATAGAGGCCGAGTGACCTTTCTAGAAGTCGTTAGTGACAAGTCACGCAACCGGTATTGATCCTTATGTGAGAAATCCCCTCTTGTCGCATTATAATCGGATGCTATCCCCTAAGTAGACTCCGCCGGGTTTCTATAATTAGGCTGGTTTGGATTTGGAAATTTTGAATTGGATTGAGTAGGTGAATGTGCGTTGATGGTTTTGCCTTAGAAATTTTGAAGTGCTCTTTTATAGGTTTCATATGATGTATGGGGGATCTTTTCTGGTTATTGCTTCTATTTTGTTATTGTAATTTTATTTTCTTATATTGGGGACTGACAGCCGTATTAACCAACGCGAGCCGATCCACAGATTATTCACTAATCGTACAAACCATGGTCGAAGTTTTTCCGATGACGAGATTTGGACCTTATCAACCAACATCCAACAATCATGGTTTCTTCAAACCACAGTTTTGTATGTAACGCCACTTCTGATTGGACCGCGATGACGCCAGGCATCGAGCCCGGCTGTCCGCGCTGTTGGCTGAAAGTTCATAGTTCAGTGTAAATTATTTCCTGTAAAATTATCTACCTGCTTTAAAACATTTCTATCGCAACTAATAATAACTATACAACCAATTACAGAAAATGACTTGAACTGGTGTTCTATATTTCCTGCTTTACATTCGAAATTGTTTTCACAATCCTCGTAATCTTATGGCTACACTGAATGGGTTTATTTCAATATTATTTTTAAAATACTCACACGTATCTAAATATATTGATTCACCTCTCTAAAAATAGACTATTTTTGAAAGAATTTAAAGGAATTAATAGTTAAAAGGGGAAAATTTTGAAACTTAAGTAAGAGCCGTGCTAAATATTTAATACCTCAAGTATTTTAAGAGCGCCATCTATCAAAACGAGAGCGAACTCTAAACCTTCTGGTTCATGACTTTTTAAACCCGTTTCATAAGAAGCTTTTCTTTATTATTACACTTTAAGCAACCATTATTTTGATGATTAAAGCACATATACTCAAATATAAATATAATTTGTGATCAAATTCTTCTTAAATGTCCATTTTCGCAAAAATAAACCACGGATAACCCACCAAAGTTGGGTGGTCAGATTTTGGGTGAAAAAACCGATGGTTATTCGTTAGTTGGGGCTGGTGGATAATGTTTTACTTAGGATCAGCGGATAATCCTTCAATCCATGGTTGAACCACGATGGTTAATACGGCCGTGAGAGATCTAAGCACTGGAGGTGCGCTGTGCTTACCCGATTTCAGAAACCATCTTGCGGCTGAAATAATTGTCATAATCAAATACTCAAGTGTAAGTAAGGACAAGGTTTCTAAATTTCATTTTTAGCTAAATAGCATAGCACACACGCACATTATCATAAAATATAAGAATTCAGTGATGCCTCCTCTAATTCCTAGAAACATCTGATCATGTGCATTTTCAAACTGTCAGCTTTTGTTTAAATGTCCTGTATAACTTACTGTATCTCTCATTTTATGCTTTTAAAGTACTACAATATAAGGTACGTTTTATAACATATGGTTTTGAATCAAAGATATAAAGATACTGTTATAAGGATAATTCCCTTTTTAAAATGGTTTATTCAAGATAAAGAGTCTTTGCAATTTTGAACCAGAATGAACATACTCCTTTTACTGTCTTTCTAATCAAAGACTATATAAGGGGCCATTTTCTTGAGAGCATTGTCCTGAAAATCCATATGAGTACCAGGGAAGAGTGCGTGGAGATGGTAGCATATTCTTTTACTATCTCTATGAGAAACACCCAAATTGGCATTGTATTCTTTTTAAGATGCTCTGCTCTTTCATACATCTTATTCTTAATTAGAGAGAGTTACTCTAATTAACTGCATTTCTACACCTCTGTAAGTGTACATTTTGTTTTTACATTTATTTTACGGTTCAATCCGAAATGCTCTGTTAATCATGTTTTTACTCTTGAAGGTAAAAAATCTGTTATAATTAGTGATTCTAAATGTGTAAAATTACTTCCACATGGTCTAATTTAAATTATTTCAGTCCTATCCAGGAATAAAGTGAGTACTAGCTCAGAATTTGTTTTCTGTATCATCAAAATTTATTACCAATGCCAAAGGATCTCTTTTGACGTTCCAAATTTGACATGACTAAAATTTTTTAGATTCCTTCATACCAAAATCTTACGAATACAAACATTTTATATAAATACTAAATTCAGTCCAGTATTTACGATACTAAACCTTTTTTTCTGTACTATTTCATGAATAATCTCTAATTTGGTCTTATCGAAGTCACGCAACGCTATTGATTGCCCGTCTTCTTTTAATGGGGTCCTCTTGTCACATAATGACCATCATCTCCGATGCAAACAACCGGTGTAGATTTCTATAATTAGAGTCGGATGGGATGTATTTTGAAGTAAAAGGAGATGTGAAGGAAATAGTATTGTATTCCGTTCTTCAATCAACCGGTGGGTGTTCTCGAGAACTTATCAAGTTTGTTTACTAATAGGAGTATATTTTTTTCTGCGGTTAGATTATATGTTTTCGTATTTTCACTAAATGGGATAATTTGTTTACTGAGAACTAAAAGAAATTGACAGTTTTATTGATTACTGACTATGCCAATTACAGTATACAAGTGCCAAACAGGAATTTAATAAGTTATTTCTTAGTAGCATACCTACCTAGCACGTGTATCAAAAGTGTACGTCATAAGGTCCTTTTTCTAAATTGTGGTTCTCATCTTTCATGTACTAGAAAGAAACCTAGATTTTGTGTATTCAAAAATGTTGTTCTTCTTTTCTTCCCAGGAAGTTCGTTAAAGACAGCTTTTCTCCTTACTTAAAATGTTATCCTTCTTCTGGCGAGCACTTATCTTGCAGGCATTTATATTAAAAGTGAATATCTTAAAATAGCTTTCTAAATTGAAATTATAGTTTTTCATCAATATTAGAAAATGTTATAGTTAACGTAAGTTTTTATTATTTTTTTTAAGTATGATAAAGTTCATTTAGTTTTCCCCCTTTTGCACAGATATTGCATTGGAAGTTATGACATTGTTTAAACTGTAATATAACTATCTGGTGATGTAAAAGTGTAAATCCAATGTCTTAAAGCGCTCCATTCCATAATCCAAAAATAACTATCGCATCATGAAAATCAAACTTACGTTGAAAGATATCTTAAGTTTTATGTGCTTTAAAAGCAAAATATTTCTTCAACAGATAAACAAAAAAGTTAAAAATTTCTTAGTAAAAAGTATTAGATTTGAAATATGTTTTACTTTTTGACATCTTAACTTTTGGGCATTCAAACTAAAAGTTGAGTGTTTCTGAGTGACGCTTTTGACACCCCATCCATCTTAAACTAAAGTTTATGTCCAAAAACAGATCTATAAAGAGTTTTCTGTATAAATCTGAAAAACAATTCGAACAAGGAGCTATATGCAATGTATGCAATTCAATTATGATGAAATGTACAGAATTACATGCAATTTTTAAAACATTTATATCGCTATGTTTAAAATTTATGAATATGGAATGTGAAGAGTTTTTTTTATTTTTCCATACGACTTCTGTCGCGGCGACTATAAACACTAGGTCACTCGAAGGCAATGCATTTCTATGGAGATGACTGGATTGATTTGGATGCATGAGTTGTTTGATAGTACTTG
Organism: Tetragnatha versicolor; assembly: GCA_024610705.1. Taxonomy (NCBI): domain Eukaryota; kingdom Metazoa; phylum Arthropoda; class Arachnida; order Araneae; family Tetragnathidae; genus Tetragnatha; species Tetragnatha versicolor. Next base: position 19,382,226 of record JANDEH010000002.1, on the reverse strand, counting down.
CATTGTAACTGCGACCTTATCTTTAATCTAAAAAAATGGAAATATTTTAAAATTGAGAATTTTTTTGAAATTCTGAGGGCTTATTGCACATCCTCAAAAGAATCCGAACAGTTTGATACCAGAAATGTGTTATACGGAACAGTAATTAAAAAGCCTTTCTCTGGAAACCATTCACCAAATACTTTTTTTTAGAATAGAAGGATTTTAATTGTCTGTATAAACATAAACGTTTATAGTATAACAATTTAAAACATGGCTATGGCCATTTAGTGAACAATATTGTATTCCTTACATTTTTTGTTCATTAGTTTCAAAGAACATTATTATATTCTACCTATCTGTAAAAAAATTTATTTTTAATATAATGTTAAAAGTGGCGAAGTAAGGATAAACGCATCGAAAATTCAGCTTAAATAACACTATTTACTTTAAAAATCCGGAAGTCAAACGGATTTTTCCTTAAATAAAAAATATTTCTCTTCTCATCAAATCTAATCCAAGAAACCATTTAAGACCCTTACAGTTTAAAAAGTACCATCTCAGCTCCTTAATTTCATATCCCTTATCCCATCAAAAGTCCAAAAATAATCGAAAAACTATTTTCTTGCTTACTCGAATTGAAAACCATTAGAGCTTCTCTTTTAAGTGGAGCACACAAATACAACAAACAATAAAGTTTTATTAGGAAGATCCTCTTTGCAGAGAGAAGACGAGGCCTGCTAAAAGTTAAAAACTTTTTACTCAAAACTGAGTCCTGTCCGTCAAAGCAGTGTTTTCTTTCCTTTGTTTTCGTGAAAGCTTGCAGAACTTCTGGATTGTTTTATTTTTCATTGGGATTACCCCCCCCCCGTCTTATTTGTTTTCAAAAGTAATATCGTTTCGAAATCTGCTGAAGAAGATTCGTGCTTTCAGTCGTACAACTGCAAACTCTGTTTGTTTGTGATCCGCTTCTTTCGCCTTTCAGTTGGTCTGAAACAGGCTTTTTATGATTTGCCATATTTCAAGATCCGCTCGCGAACCTTCATTGACCTGTAAGTAGCTTTAAATGTGTTCTAAGTGTTTAGATAAAGTATGAGATAGAGGGTAACATGCTATGGTGTTTATTCAAACAATAGGGGAGAGTGTTGTACCTACGGACGGTTGTACCTTCAGCCACCTCCTTTTAAAATTCGGGAAAAAATGTAAATTTGAATTTGTGGTCAATTTTAAATGTAAACAGATGCTATCTAGTTGCTAACGTGAAATCAGCTCTTTAAAATATTATTTAAATTTTCTATAATAAAAATTCTGTTTTCGGGTGCTCAAAGTTTTTTTTAGTGCATCACTACATTAATTATTTTCTTCCTCTATGATTATGATAGGATAAAATGGGATATATGGGGGATTCCAAGAGATTTTGACTTTTTAGTTTTGATATTAGAAATCGTCAGATCTCAATTCTTTTTTCTTTTATAGAACTTTGAATGCAAAAACACCTGATGCTGTACCTTCGGACACCATAAGTGTTGTACCTACGGACACGTTCTTGTGGGTGTCTGTAGCTAATCAGCGTTTTAGAATCATGTTTCACTTAACTGAATTCATTTTAATAAATATTAAATTAATTCTAAATGGTAATCTATTTGTCAGCAATTATTTTCAAGTGAATTTTAGATGAAAAATCAAATATTTTGTGATCTAAACTACTTTTTTAAATTTATGATTCTACTTGGAATTTAATGTAAAATATAGTGTAAAACCCTAAGCACCCTATCGCATTTAAGTATGATGATTAAAAAAACTTAAAACTTTCCACTGAAGAAGATTTACCACCAAATTATTACTGTTATTACCACCAAATGCTTGCACAACTAAGTGTCGATCGAATTGGGTTTTTTTGGATCAGTGAAGTTGTCAGATCAATCAGCATGATTGATGAAACTATTACCTTAAATTCTGATCTGAAAATACCATGTGATTTTTGTGTTTTTGGTAAAAAATCAAGACTTTTATCATTCAACTTCGTTTTAATGATCATTTACGATCTAAAACTACATTACTTTAAAAAATCTATTTTCAATTTTAAAAAGGCTTGAAATAGGTTATTAAAAGGTAATTCATCAAAAAAAATCTTCATTCTTAGCTTTTTTCAACTAAAACTTCCCTTTTTAAGGGTGTCTACAGGTACAACTGGGTCTGTCCATAGGTACAACAGGTTGTTGTACCTTTGGACACTAATTTTTCCAAGTTATTATACATGATTAAAAATCCAATTTTCAAGATTTTGGCTAATAAAAAATATCTCTCAACTCACAAAGGTTAGGACTATAAGTTGGACACTTTAAATGGTCAAAATGTGATTTTACCTGTCTTAGAAAAATCCAAACGTGATTTTTGTCCATAGGTACAACACTCTCCCCTATAATTTCGTTTTAAAATTAGTTCCTAAATAAGTAAGGATGATATAATTGGTAAAGTTCATAAGTTATCTGTTGATTTGATTCTGTTGAGAGGTGCTTTGTTTTACCGATTAAAAAATCAGACTAAGATAAAGTACTTGAAATTTTTAATTAGTAAATTTTTAAATTACTGCTCATTAATAAGAAAAGTTAGTAATTTTCTTGAGACGTTAAATCTACTCGTTCCCGGGAAGGTTTCTGAATGAAAATAATTTAAAATCGAAGAATCCTAACAAATTTTTTGGTCCATTTTATGCTTGAAAATCAACATTCCATACCTAAGGCTAAGCGCGCACTAGAGACTTCTGTCACGGTGATTATAAACAGGTTCTATGATGAGATTTTTGGCAATCGGCCAAGAGTCTCGTCGCCTGTGCGCGCGCTCTAGCTTCTTGCAATAGCCAGGGAGATAATTTTGTCTCTGTCGCCGTGACAAAAGTCTCTAGTGCGCGCTTAGCCTAACATCATCTACAGCAATCTGTTGTTGTAAATATAACTAGAGAAGTTGTAACATTAATTGTTGTATGATATCGATTGTTGTAGTTTAAAATCAATTGTAGCAGCATAAACATAAAAATCAATCCTTTTATTTAATTATTCCTCACTCTGCCGGGCATATTGTCCGGGTAACGCCTGGTCTAGCACACACTGTTACACATTTGGACTGGCGAAGCCGTCTATAACACATACCAGATGATATTTATTAAAAAAAACTGAAACCCGGGCGAAGCCCGGGTCTAGCGCTTTAGCGCTAGTAACAAATATAAATTAATCCTCGCCAGTAATACGTATAGAAATAAAATTCAACATCTAAATTGAATTAATTTTAAAAAATTGTAGCCACGCAATACTTTTTAAAGGCATCTATTACATACTGACAAATATTATTTTACTGTTCAATCACATCTTTAACCCTCTCGCCACCTTGGGCCTCATATGAGGCTCCTACTTAAGAGCTCCCAAACATAATGTGAGTGTGACTTAAAATTCATAAAAGATGCTATATTTGTTGTAAATTGGCTATTTTTGATACATTTTTATAGAGAAATGAATGAAGGTGGTAATACCTGGTAAATCTAGAGACCTATTCCAAGAATCACTTCAGTAAGAAAGAGGTAAAGTTACCAAAGCACCAGAAGAGGTTACAGATGAGAGTGAAGAAGACATTGATAATGATACCAGCTCAACTCCTATTGCTGTTGATCACACAGTTTCAAACCAACGTCTAAAATCTTTTTGGTTTGCAGAAAAAGATAATGATTTGAAAGAGAAGGTTCCTGATTTTACTGGCCATCATTAATCAAATATCTCCGGAGAGATGTCAATAGGTTATTTTTCCAAAATGCTTCCAGATGACTTTTTAGAAGGAATGGAGGTTTTAGGAAAGATGAAAGAAACCACTATCCGACCAAAGCAGAAAAAATATGCGGCTAAATACCATTTACATGGTTGTTTGAAAAAAAACTCGATATATTTGTGATAAATGCAAAGAGCCTTTTGTGCCCTGAATGTTTCGAGTCATTTCATTCTCGATGAAAAAAAAATTTTCCAATTTTTTTTCTATTTCTTTCTTTCTTTACTTGTATAATTCCATAAAACGATAAAAACATTTTAAGAAATGATAAATATGGACTTAAATTTGAAGATGTAATAAGAACACATCAACGTACACATGCAACCCTTAAGTACTACAAGCCTCATATGAGGCTCATAAAAATAACTAGGAAGGATTGCACACAAGAAAAAAAATTTTACAGACAAATTATATAGGCATTTTGGATGTATTGAGAAGAAGAAAAAAAGAGTTTTTTTTCACTTTTTTGATTTGTTGGTGCCGAGAGGGTTAAAAGAGAAAAACAGTATTAAATTTATTTTTAAGTGATACGGTTGCAGTTTCAAATATGATGGAATTGGTACCATGTAGCTTCAAAACTAATTTTATTAGAAATCATTTGACCTTACTTATAGCAATTAAAAACTACTTTTTCTTCGAAAGGAAAGACACTAAGGGATTAATTTCATTTCCTAAAGCATTGTAATCATACCCGGCACATTTTAAAGTTGTAATTTTATCTCTTTTCTCCTTAACGAGGAACTTATTCCGAAGTTTTAATGGAATTCTTTCATTTTCCAATTCATTCCAAATATAACAGCCTTTCCTATCTTTTCAAAGCAATCTTAAATAAAGTTTCAGTGATGTTCTAAACAGCATTAGAGGAATGCACTTTTTATGATCGAAATGGCAGGAACTCTCGCTCTAGGTTTTAATTCCTGCTGATGGAACTGCATTTTAATTCTCATTTTATTTTCTTAAAAGATCACGTTTCTCTTTTCTGAAAGAAACCCTTTAATTGTGATCTTTGCCGGGCCCGTACTCAGCTTACTTTCTTGAGCTATTATTTTCTGACTTTGGATTATCTTGAGTCAAGGTTTTCAATTAATGTTGACTTTAAACGTATTCTATGAAATGCACGCTTTTGATGATTTTTAAGAAGAATCTGTTGCTTTTTATAATGGTTTTACATATCTTTTGATCTAGTTTCAATATTTTGAGGACCGTTTTTTAAACTGTTAACACAAATATGATAAGTATAAACTATGAGTATTTTACCATAAGTGAATTTATAATATGCAACACCATATTAACTAATTATTTTTATGTCTGAGTTGGGGTTTTGTATCTTTCTTATATCAAGGACTTAGAACTAAGTGAAACTTCGTTTTAAGAACACGAATGGATAAAAATAAGGATTTTGGGTACTATTCCAGAATCCCGGCGCAAGCGATTAAGTCGCCAATTAAGATGCAACCGCTGGTAACCCTTGTTTCTTTTTCGGAAGGTCATGTGTGAGCTGTGGCCAAAAAATCTGCTTGGCGAGATTTGCGCCGGTATTCTAGAAGAGTACCGGATTTTGTTATGGAACCTGGTGTACTGTACAGAAGTTATCCCCCATTGTCACTTAAACCCCGTGAATTCTGATCCGCTCATACTGTAAAAGTTTAGGTATGAGATAAAATAATAACTTTATAACATAATGTACGAATAACAAATATCGAAATAATGAAAATATATCACCAATATAGCACTTATGATTCCCTACTGCTTAATCTTTATCATAGTTTTAAACACCATTATCGGCTAATAGCACTTCTATTCAGCGAGATGAAACTATAACAGCCCAGAATCTTAATCTATGCATGATCTACCGCTCGTTTCTCTCATAATTAACGCTATAGCTGTCGATGATAGGAATTTCCGTATTCCCCCTTCATCCATTAATTGTGAGGTATAATCTGTTCAGTGAAGAATCCAATTCATGCGCTTCGTATAACTTGTATGCAAATTGTGGCAGAAAGGCTAATATATTATACCTCCCCAGCAAGAATTTGACCTTTATTACCTCATTAAATTCCGTCGTTAAGCCGCATTACCGATCGGATGTTGCTTCTATTACCTAATTATGGGTATGGAGCGCTGCTTGTTAGCCCCAAATCGTTAAATTCGTGTTTTATTATATGTTTTGTAATGCCACTTGATTGCTTTTGTATGTTTGCTTTGGGAGCCGTGATAATCACCTGTAGCTTTTTTTTATTTCGAAATGGTGATTTATATTGAACAAATATATGATGAAGTTGGTGAACTTAGTTTTGGAAAAACGTGCCAATAATATTGAGAGAATGTGTTCTCCCACATCTATCGAGTATTGTAGAAAAAAGTTTTTGTCTTCTCTCTATTGTTCCATAAGTTTTCTATTTTCTTATCATTTGTAAACGTTTGAATAAAATTTTTGTTTTAGATTTTTTTAAGGGGGGGCTCAGTACCAAAACTTTGTCAAAGTATCGAATTTGAGATTTTGCAATAAAAATAAAGATAATACCCTTAGAATTATTCCTACCAAGTTTCATAATGATACGGGGATTCTAAGTGTGAAAATTTTTAGATTTATGAAGCCTAGATAGTGTTAAGAAGCTTAGTTTTCTATCTTGAAACGGCTTTTTCTCAAAACAAGGTTTTTAATGTTTAAAATCACAAGGATTTTTCTAATCATCCAAACCACTTCAAACTTTGTAGTCATTATTAGTAACACCTGTTTAACATCTTCAGGCATGGATTTTATAATATATTTATTAAAATTTTTTTACAGAGCAGTAAAGTGGAAACTTAGGATATTTTTCGAAAAAAAAATGCCTAATTTCAAAGTTTTTTTTAATTTTTCAGAAACTTTTATAGATAATCAAATTTCCATGCCTACAAATGACTATATATGTTTGATCTATGTTAAGACAAAAAATCAAATCAAAAAAACATATATTCAGGGAGGAGTATCAATTTAAATTTTGGGTAATTTGGGCATTGTTATGAGGTTTTTTGTAATTTTTTTTAAAAATAAATTTTTGAACTCGCTTTTTGGGATAAATATGAATTAGTATGAAGTAAATACATAATTTAACACCTTAAAAGATAATAAAATCCTGTTATTAGAGGAAAAAATATTTTTGGTACTAAGCCTAAGCCCCCTTAAATTACTATTACCTACTTTTCTATTCAAAAACCGCAATTCGTATATTTTTCAGATTTTCCATGCTGAATGATTATGATTTCGACTTTTTTTTCTAGACTCTAAACATTTTTAAATTCCTTTCTGACTAGAATAATATGATTTGAGGTATAAAAAATAAACTATCAAGCATCGTTGGATATCGATACAATGGATAGATCCCTGAACTTAAACTATTGAGTATAAGTATACCTAATAAAATTTAATTGTTTTCTATAAGGACTTGCCTTAAAAAGTTTTTTTGTTTCGTAGTAAAACCCCTTACGAGACTAAGGGCCGATCTCACCAACCTTCTGTTAAGATAATCAAGGGTTAAATCGTATTTAACTGTAGGTTAAATACGATTTAACCGTTGATTATCTTAACGAAAGGTTGGTGAGATCGGCCCTAACAGCCATATTCCTAGCCATCAGCGTTGGTGTTAAATCCTTGGTCAAAGAAGGACTCCACCAATCAGAGTAAGCGAAACGTTATTTTTTCGGCGCAAGTTTAGAACTGCTGATGCGCCAAGTTTTTAGCGATAAAAATCAATATATAGTAACCCCAACTAATGTTAAATGAATTATGTGGCTTCTAAATATGGCGCCAAATAGCCAAAACTCGCCAACCATCAGCAGTTCTAAACTTGCGCCATTTTTTCTTTCTTAAGCTGCTACTTAACACCGACGCTGATGGCTGCGAATATGGTCGTTAATATGTCCTAAAGTTGCACATGTTGCCACTAAACAAGAACAGAGGATAATCCCCACATTAACCGGTTAATCCTAAACTGACCAAAATTGTCATTGAAATTTATGGAGAATTTGTAGAGGCTAGACCCTCCATTTTTACCATTGTTATCATTTTAAAAATTCTAAACTATAAACACCATTTTTCTGTTAAAATTTCTTAAAATTGGAGCAAAGTAATAAGGAAGTTGCATGTGTCAGATTTTCAAAAACAAACAAGTGTTCCGTATGGTTTTTTGTATGGTAAAATGAAATATCTAGTCAGTTTTTCAAAAAAAATGTACAGGTAATTAAATATTTTAATTTAAAAGTCGAGAAAAAACACGTGACTGAAAACGTTTATTCTTTAATCTGTAGGATGACGTCAACAATAATACGATCAACTCCATTGCTTTTCAACAATGCCTATTGTAAGAGGACGTCACATCCAAACTCTTGGCGTTTTCGCGCGCTTTTAAGGGGATTTTTGTTAATTTTTTTTGCAATCAAAAAATTTCTCGATCGGCCTCAAATTTTGGGTAGTTGCTTATTTTTGCAAGAAGAATCGATTAAAAAATATAAAAAAATCATGCAACTTCCTCATTTCCTTGGTGAATTCCAACCACCATATTTTTTTATTCTTATGGAAAAAAATTAAACTTCCTTCAAAATAAGCTTTTGTTGCTAAATATTGTTTTAAAAAAGATATGCTTGATCAGATTTTTTATACGGTTAATCCCAATTCCAGTTTTTTGAAAATTTTCCTGTTATATCTTTTAATTCTTAAAAAGTACTTAAAATCATTATAATTAGTACTTTTATCAACTGTTTTCGTAGGATTTCTTTTTACCTACTATTTTTTTCCAAATTATAGAAACGCTACTTGAGAACGAATGTGCAATGGACTTCTTACATTTTTTGTGATTGTAATATCATCAACAACGCCCTTAACTACGTTTTAAATTTACTTTAAACATAAAAGCTTTTCTAGTAGAACACACACTTCCAACAAACCAATCAAACACAGAACATTCTACTTCACAACAGCAATACGAGTATCTACGATGCACATATGCCTAAATAATCAATCCTTCGGCTATTTTGAATGCCAGCCACCAGAATATTTCATCTATTCGCTATTACCCCTCCGCCTCCTCAAAAACCTCCCGCAGTGGCGATTTCTTGCAACATCGTATTCCGGCCGCAATATGAGGGCGATAAATTGGAAACCTTCGCCCTACCTTCCGACACAAGGCTCGTTCCCGGTATTAGCCCGTAAATCGAACCCACGGCAAAAGTTATACGCCGCGTATTTCGCCCCAATTTATCGGCCTCGTCAAAACCGTATTGTTGGCGGAGAGTTAAATATTTAAGCCTTGCCTCGTCCGGTTGGTATCCGTCTGGGTCCGACCTACGGCTTCGTATGAATATTTAGGCTGGGCGTTGACGACCGTTTTTACCCTGGGACAATATTCTAGAGAATGTGTGGTTCATTTATTCATGGGACGGTTGTGAAACCCCTTAAAAGTTGTTAGTTGTAAAATGAAAATAGTTTAGAAATATTTTAGTTAAGTTCCAAAAACTTATTTTGGGGTTACTATATTCCCCTTTAAATTATGACTTTCTGCAACTATCCTTAAACAACTTGTTTAAAACTATGGATTTAACCGAAATGTTATGGGTATTGTATTGAACAGAGTTTAACAAATTGTTCTTAATACACTTCTTCTACTATAATTCTATATTATTATTAATATTTTTTTAAATCAACCTAATTCTTGAACAAGTGGTTAAACTTATTTTTTAAATGGCAAAAATATCAAAACTATCTGCGGCTTTTAAAAATATTTTTTTACATAGGACGATAAATTGTATGCATTAAATTTGGCCTGCTGACAAAATTTTGACTTGACAAAACTTCTTTAGTTGAAAAAACTACCGAATCAACTGTTCAAAATCCTTTTAAAATTTGTTGGATATTCGAACTCAATAATACTTTTGAACCTTAAGATATAAAAGCTGATAAATTATTTTTGCATTTAATGGCCTAAGACCCTTTTGCATTTCACGAAACTCTTCTTTGTTTTGGAGGATCTTCCAGTTAATTTCTTTCTAAGTCTGGCAAGAATTAGAGAACAAACACACACAAGCAAACACTTGAATCCTATAACAGCCAGTGTCCATTTTATAAAATACCCTACGAAGAAAACCTTTATTAGCTCTTTCTACTTCATCTTCCTTCTTTTAAAAAAAATACCCCTCGTAGTTAATTTACTTTACTTTCAAACTCGACTGGTTAAACTACAGACCCTCTCGACAGATTATTTATAACCACATCAACCTACCCATAAAAAAAGCTCTAAAAAATAGAACGTAAAACTAAATGACATAAATTTTGAATGCTTCACATGAGTGTTTGAATTTTTTATGTCCCCTCGTACTTTTTACAGTTTATTTACTTTCAGAAGTTTTTATCGTAACCCAATCCTTCAGGAATAGTTGTCGTTTTTTATTTAATGTACCCCTATGAAAAGGATGTTCACTTTTTTTTGAGTAAAAAAGTTTTTACCGTGTGTCCATTTTTCTACCTCTCCGTAGCATAATTAAATCAATTATTTATTTTCTTTAAGGATTTGTGCCCTCATCTCTTTTTTTTACAATTTAAATTGACTTTTTCAAACAGTGTCCTTATTCAAAGTTACTGAATTTTTTTTCCTGCTGTTCTTATAAGGCCATCCATGTGTAATTGCCTTATGTCAATTTAAAATTCTTTTTTAAAGTTTTCTACTGCTGCTAGTTTTGCAAGTCTGTCACTTTATCTTTAAAAAAAACTATGCCCTTGGAGTTAAGGTTATTTCTGTTGAAGTTAATGGACAGTAATCCTTTCTTTGCAAAAATTTTAAATCCACTCATTTCTTCTTGTTTGTGTCAGGGAGTGCAAGGTAGGTTTTTGTACTTACTTAACTTTTAGAGAATTGTAGCTACCAAACATAGAACTTGGGGCTTTCTTTTTCCTGTAAAAATGCAACTTTTTGTTTCAGAATTCTTTACTTTTTTATTACGAATATGTTGAGATGGCTCTTTTCTTGGCAACTCTTAGCCCCGACGTCTCGTTGTTCAAATGCAAATATGTTGTTTCAAATTTAATAACATTTATTTTCTTGTCTCTTTTTCCTGTAGCAAAATCTTTGTGTTGCTTTTTCTTTATCGCTGTTTCTTTAGAGTTTTCCAAAAGACTCGAAACCCTGCTCCTTCTTTTGAATTCTTTTTTAAAAACCTTTTTTAATGTATAAAGGTTTTTGCAAAATATTTCCTGAATCAAAATATTGATCCATTCTTGTAGTTTTTTTTATTTAAGAGAGAGGTTTAACCACTTTGATATGTTTGAATGAATACCAACAAAAGACTCTTATGAATTACACACACTGACACTAGAATTTACTTTTGGCCTTCCTCCATGCTATCCGGATCTTCACAGCAGCGTCCCAAAAGTCTACCAACACTTTCTCAAAGGCTAAAATCCATCCGTTATCTCCTAAAAGTGCGATAACCCGAAATAGCTGCCTCCGTTACATCCCCTCTGTCATCCTCGGCACTAAAAGCTCTCACTGGCCTTTATCTCACACCCACAATCCACCGACCCCCTAGTCCGCCACTGTGTCAATTCCACCCTCAATCACACAGAAAGGGTCATACATCTTCTTCCCCCTTTTTTCCCATATATCTATATTATTTCTTTGCTGTGTTGGTGGCCGTATTATTATGTCTTATATCCCGGGGATGGGCTAAACTTTTTTTACGCCTGAAGACGGCCCACCTGGTTTCCTTTGTTGAGACAAATGTCAGGGAGGGTATTTGTCCACAACTCACGCTCTGGAGAAGTGTGAATGGAAGGGGCTTTAGCTATGGGGGGATTCTTTTGTTTAGTTGTGAGTGCTTGTTGGTTCTTTCATTTCTCTTATATGCTTCTGTCTGGTGTTAATGGACCGGTTGCATTGGGGATATATATTTGTCTTGATATCATTTTCGAGATTGCTGTTTGCTTTTTGTTATTTTTAGAGGTCTCGTGGGGATTGGAACTAATGTGCGTTTTATTTTCCTAGTGTTTATGTTATTTTTCAATTTTTGTGCCAAGATGTCAGGAGGAGAATCTCGTTTTTATTTATTCCTGTTAAAGATGAGTTCAACTACTTAATTTACTTTTTTTTAAATTCATTTTAAAACTTTTTTTGAAAGGTTGTTTTAACAATTGGTGTAACTTCCAATCTTTTATTCTAAAAAAATCAAAAAGCTGTTTATTGTGACACAGTTTACTGTATTCTTTTTATAACCCCTGAACAATACTTGTTTTTATAAATATTGTGGAACTAGCTGTTACGACCCGGCAAAGCCGGGTCTTACAGCTAGGCTAGCCTTTTATGCGAGCTTCCCTCGTTACTACTTCAAGTTCCTATTAATTATACATTAAATAAGAAGTTTAACTTCTTTATCTTACCGCTGAAATATCACTAATTTATCATATTCAAATAAGTCACTCAATTTCGGCTGACCACCACCGAGCTGATTTGGGCAAATTTATTCTTAAATCAAATCTTACTACCCTTATATAAACTCATTTTAAATGGCATTCTCCCCAAACATTCCATTATTAAATTATTATTTGATTTTAATTTGCCTCATTATTTGAAGATAGTTTGTTATGGGGCGCCTACGGCGCCCACGTATTTAGGTCTAGCACGCCATCTTTGCTTTCTTTCTTTAGCTAAGCGACGTTTTTTTGAGGTAGGATCTTCATCATCACCCATGACAATGACTATGAGAAAGAAAAAAATGAATAGTAAAAATTGAGATGATTACTATTGAAAGCTGATTCTAAAAGTGAATAAGTTATATAAATCAGTTGAAAAATAAATAAAATTCAATTATTTACTTACTTAAGAAATAATTAATTTTTCGTTTCCGAAAGTAAATAAAGATTATTGCCAAAAAAAAAATCAAAAAGCGCTTTTTATACGATTATTTATTAGATTTATTATTGTTGAATTAGAAACCAACTTCCCTAAAAGTAACTTTTTAACCTTTATTAAGTAAACCAACTTTCTTGAAAGATATTTAAAAGCTATTATATTATTTTAATTTTAATTACTTTTATTTATTTATTTTTCTGATTATTGCGAGATGGCATCATAGTGTGCGAGCGTTCCAGAATCAGTGAGTCAGTGAGTCAGTGAGTGACGTGGGCTTTTATATGAGAGATATAGTTTGTTTATAAATTACAAACTCCCTATAGTTTGACGATGTTAAAATCTGGTTCCAAGAAATGTAGTTAAAAGTAACGTTCTATTGAAGAAATCCTGATTTTTTTATACTTAATCTTTTACCCCCAATTAGTATCAATTTATGTTTATAAATATGCTGCTATGCGTGGGAATGCTATAATTTTGTAGCTATTCAAATGTGTTTTTTTACATATTACTAAAAATATTTTATTAAACATTTTTCAAAATAGTTAGACACAAATCCAATCGAGAAATGATAATTTATTGGCCATAATAATACCATTTTCATCCTACTACTATTATAATTGTGAATGTTTGTCCGGATGTTTGTTACTCTTTCACGCAAAAACTACTGAATGGATTTTAATGAAATTTTACCATAATGTAGCTTATACATCAGAATAACACATAGGCTATAATTTATAAAGAGAAAATCGGTCCTTCATTCTTTTTTTCCCGTTTTTCCTGCTTTTTTTCACTTATTTTTCCGTGTTTGAAAACCTGTTTTACCAGTCATACAACGAGTTAAAACTAAAACATTGTTTCAAATGAGACACAGATCACTAGACTTTTTCATTTACTAGATCTTTTATTTTAGTTTTTAACACTGGTTTTAAATTTCTTGATTTGTTCACTAGACTTTTTACTACGGTTTCAAATTTGTTATTTTATAAAGGCACCAACATTATTATTAAACATTATCAGAAACATTGGAATTGTAAAAAGTGACAAGAACACCGGGATTGGAAAATTAGCGAGAACATCGGGAAGGAAAAATTACCGAGAACACTGGGATAGGAAATTTACCATAAAGACACCCAGAATACCGGAATATAAAAATTACCGTAAACACTGAGATAGGAAAATTACCGGGAATTCAGCCGGGATTAGAAAAATTACCATGATCACCGGGCACCGGGATAAGATTACCGGGAACACTGGGATAGGAAAGAGGCGCCTGGGATACCGGGATGATTTGTAATATTGCTAATTTACAAAATTATAAATGTATTTTAAGAAATATTTTAAAAAATAAATTTATACACCCCACCCGTGCAAGGCCGGGTATAACAGCTAGTATTTTTATAATTCCATATAGCATTTTTCTCATAGTCCTTGAAAGCACGTGGAAATTATCATTGTTAAAACTGTTTGTAAAGCTAAAAAGACAGTTTCAAATTTAAGAACCTTCAAGTCAAAGAGCATATGTGATTAAACTCATTAAAAGCACACTTTCTTGATCAAAAAGATAAATATTTCTAATCATTCAAATTAATATAGATTTCTATAACCACCCCCATCAAATAAACATTACGCCACAAAAACCATCCAAGTTATTCAAACCCAAAAATAAATTAATCACATCCAAAAGTTCAAAAAAGCAACATTGTGTAACTCAAACTTCCTCAGCATTGTTTCGATCCCTCTCATCCAAAGCTGCTTTGCATAATTATTGTCCATTTATTATTCCTAAGTATCGAAACTTTATACATATCAGCAAAGTCTCCCCCTTCCCCTTTCTTGGATCAGCATTTACTGAAAACAGTCGCCCTTATTATTGCTCCTTTTTATTGTTTCTTCAAAACGCCTTCCGGGGCTTTCCACTCAAAACAGCGAAATGCCATCTGTTCCCACCCCGCAGTGGAACGCCAGAATGCAAATTGTTCGAAAGAATGAATAATGGAATTCGTGGCCCCCAACTCGTCAATTCTCCATTCCTTTTGGGCAGATTCGTTTCCGCCCGTCTTTGGATCCTTGTTAATTAATGTGTTTTGTGCATGCCTGTCTTATGCTGTGAAACTTGATCTTTTGGATCTGTTTGAGTTTTGAGCTTAGTGTGAGTGCGAAAGTTAAGTGGATTTGACTGTCTTTACGAACAAAGATATAGGTAGCTAAATATCTGCTATAAGATATTTGTTTCTTTTTTCATCAATCGGTTCAGTTTGAATTGTTTGAAGGTTGTGTCTGTTTAGGGTTTCAGTTTACGTGTCAAAGCATATTTGTGTTAACCTAAATACAATTATCATTAAAACAAAAGAATTCTATGCAATGTCAATATGCTTAATCAATAAAGTGCCATGAAAAATGATATCTATATGAGACGGAGGTAGTTGAGAGGTAAGGACAGAACATCCATTATAAAATTGTAAAAAAACAAATAACACAAGGCTAGATATTTTTTACCTAAGTTTTAAGTTTCTTAATTTTTATGTGACCATTATTAGCATAAATGGGATGCTTGGTGTAAAAGTTAGTTATTAGCTTAATTTAAGTATTTATCACACTTTATTTTCGACATCGATTTTCCTTAACAGCATTAGGTTATTATAACGAGATATATAGTATAAAACTTATTCCTGGAAAAGTGTTTTGGGTGTCAGAATGGGTGTTGGGTGTTATTAAGTAAGTTAGTGTTTATTTAGGAAACAATAAGTTTTTGTATAAGTGGTGATTTCTTTAATGTTACATCAGCAATAAAAACTTTTTACTGGGTTGCATTCATATTCCCTTTCGTAAATTACGTTTCAAACCTTCAAGGAAAGAACCTCTTTTATGAAGTAACCATCTTAGATTACATAAGTTCGATCCATTTCGACTGGGCTGTAACTCTTTCTTTCTCTAATATCAAAATAAAACAAAAGCTTTGAGTGGTCAAAACCTAAACCTCGGACCATTTTTCCCGTTTCTCAAACAACCAAGCAATCTCCCATCAACTCTTAAACTTATAAAACAGACGGGGAAAAGAACCAGAAGAAAAACAAAGACCCAATAATCTCGACAAGTAGTTTTTTAAAAGAAACCCCCAAAAAACAAAAACTTCCATCACCGAAATTGAAAATTGTTCGATCTTCACCTTGATTCACTCGGAATTGCTCCAAAAGAGACACTTCTATTTCTTTGTTCCAAATCCTTATTGCCACCTTTAAAAAAAACTTTTGATTGATGTGTAAGTGCTCTCTAAGATCAGAAACTGTTATTATTAGACCCTCTAAGTAAGCACTATGCTGTGTAAATTGATTTCTACCCTCTGATGTCGGTGTCATTTACACAGAAAACCGTGAGAGACGTGCGTGAATTGAAAAAGAAATGTTTTGCTGCTCTTACACTAACTTCTATGTGTTTGGAATAAAAATATCCTCTCCCCCGATCGAATGCGATTGATCCGGACATGTGCTATCCGGGGTAAAAATAGCAGTCAGCCTTTTGATGTTCCTGTCCTCAGTCACTCGTTTTGTTTAAGTAAAAGACACTTTTCACGTAGACTTTTTTGTTTTTCCTCTTTTATGGATGAAAGTAATGCGTAAGCTCAGAAAATGTTTTAGATATTCGTGTCTCTGAGAATTGATCGTTTTGAATGGCTAAAAAAAATCGTGGACTTATTTTTTTTTCATTTCTTTTATGAATTAAGCTTTAAATATTATCTTTCTTTTTTATGTAAATTTTAACTTCACTTTTTCTTTCACTCTTTGGGCTAACCTCGGCATCAAGTATTTTTTTAAATTCATGTTAAATTTAATACAAGTTAAAGTAATTTCATTGCGGTCAATTTCATCCAACTTTTTCCTTCAAAGGAAACGGCTACAAAAAATTTTTCGGGTTAGTAAATTAATTTTCATTGCTGTACTTTTTTAATCCATTTGGTTCAAATCACTTTATCTTCCTTTATATACTTGGGAGAAATTAGTTTTTCCATTCACCTGTTCGCAATTTTAATTGAAAAGGTAACTTTTCCAAAAGTTCTTCTTGAAATAAAATATTAATATTTAAAGAGAAATGTCCATAGAAAACTTGATTTAACTTCTCTTACAAAAATTATAGTTTATAAGTAAAATATTTTTCTTCTTGATAACGTTAACTATTACAAAACGTATAACAAGTTTTATTGAAACACTATTCTTATAATTTAGAGTAAAGAATTTTTACTATCTCATAAAAAACTATAATATTTTACTGTGAAAAACACAAAAGTTTTATTTTATTTTTGAATTTATAACTATTTAACACATAAAAGGGAATTCAATCGCTACAAAATATTTTTCATACATTTTTTGATTGCTCTTTATTTATCAATTATTTTATTCTACACATACTATAGCTATTTACTGATTATATTTCATTATTCATTTTTTGCATTTATAACTATATCTATAAAACTGTTAATGAAGATGATAACTTTAATTACTCTTTGTCTATGATTTTTAATGAGCTAAATAAGTTTGTAATGTACGGATTTGAAAAAAATTAATGATTAAGATAAAGTCATAAAAAACTTTTTACGCTTCAATTAAACTTACAAATTGTGCATCTAGGACCTAGGATATTAAGTTTTAGTTTCAAGAAATTTTTTTAGTTGTGCGGGGTAGAAACTTTGTGAAAACTAAGAATGTCACCAGAATAATATTGATAAATTGCTGTTGCTAGGGCAGAAAGATCTATCTCTGAGTAACTCGGCGAGGTTAGTGATATTTTTCCCAAGGCTAACTAAAAGGTTGGAGGCAGGAAGGAAAAGCTAAAGGCTGTTTTTCGTGTACCAAAAATCGCATTACTTCTAGTCAGGAAGGTTTGAAGAGGTAATATGACGGGAAATAATTGACTTCAAGTTCCCATCAGACATCAAAAAGAAATATTGCTCATTTAGAGAAGATGGATGGGATTCTGATGATGGTTTCATCCAGGAGGAATCAAACAAATACAATACATCCTAGGAGGTCATTTTTATTTTTAACTTCTAGTATTTTTATGTATAGATAATTAAATATAATCCATTTCATAAGTAGAATTGCTCTGGTTTTTTTTTCATTCCAGAAATAATTCTGTAAACAAGTTTTATAAGGACTGTGATGGAGATCCTTCACATATCCTTTCTCGATCTCCAATTTCTTTTTGCAATTGAGCTCAGTCCTCCTTAAACCCACAAAAATTCCTTTTCCTCTCAAAAACATCATGTGCACATTATTTGAAAGTGCAAAACAACCATTTCCCCTTATTTCACACGACACAACTGCCTCGTAATTTTTAGCACCAACTCCAACGGTTTCTTACTTTGACGTCTTAATTGGTGAAAAGTTCACCCGGTCAATCTTTTCCACCCCAAAATTCGAAGAGTAGACGAAAAACCACGAAATCTGTATCTTCCCTTCTAAATCCCGCCCTTTGAGAAGATCCTACCGACACCCACAGTTCTGAATGCAGCTGGTGAGAAAGTTGTGCCCCTCTCTAACCACCCACAGAGGGATGAACAACAAATTAAACTTCTTACTTTCTATATCCTAAAATTGATAATAATAACAATAACTTAGCAAAACTTACACTCGTTTTGTTCAGCGTCAAACGCTGACGCTAAAAATGTAAGAACTGATTTTGGAGATCAAACCCTTCATTTTGCTTTTGAGCTTTGAAGTTTTGAGACACAGTTAACCCTTTATTTACCGCATTATGATTCGCTGCAATTTTTTTCGTGCAAATACTTTTTTGAGTCGCTAAATTGAAAATTAAGAGATATACATAAATAAAATAATCATGTTTGGAAAATTGAATCCGCTAGATCCAATTACTTAAATTGATACTTTTGGGTACTGTCAGTACTCGGAGTGCTTAAATATTCTCACAATACAAGAAAAACATAGCTTTTTTATCGCAGTAATAAGTCTTAAAAAATAATACACTTAACTTTTGACTTTAACTACTTTTTTGCGGGAACAAAAATGACAATCATGTGAATCCGATCGAAATTGCAGCTCTTACAACTTCAGTTAAATCTATTCGCATTTCCCGCTAAAATACTCATCATAGAACCTTCGCTGCTTTTTATCCTGGTAGAGGATAACTGAAAGAGTGTTCCTGCAAATTATCGTCAATATATTCGCAAGGATGGTTATTCTATGTAATTTTAAAGTTTGCGGTACATGTAAGTACCGTCGGTAAATAAAGGGTTTTAATCTCTCCAGGAACCTTTGACCCCAGGAATCTCCCCCGCGCTTTGATCTTTTGGCGATCCCCTTGACTGGCGCTTTGTCACTCCTAATGAGGAACTTTAAGCCAAATTCCAAGATTTTGGCCGTCTTAGGTTTTTGGCGACCCTAGTATAAAACCGGCTTCCCCTTTGTTTTCTCCATGAACCCCTCTTCTCTCATCTTGCTTGGAACCTTGTGCTGTGGTGTTCCCGCCCGACCTGCGCGGGATACCCGGCCCCATCAGCATAGTCAGATATGGCAGATAAAAGGGTCATCATAACCAAAAACAATAATACATTTTTATATTGTGCTCCGTTTGTGATATTTTCAAACCGCTCACGTTTTTTGATAAACTTCAATATGGTGTTGGTGTTCTCTACTGTCCCGAAACCCCCGAGAAAGTGTGCTGCCGATTTTTGTGTTTGAGTTCCATCCGTTGCAGGTGTGTTTCAGTGCGATCCATCTGTTTGCTTCCGGGTCACTGAAATGTTTAAAAGTCCATGAGTAACCTGTCCTGTTATGTTACATCAATTGAAACAAATGCTTTACAATCCGTTTTATACTTACATTTTATACCAACTTGCCGCATATTTAATTCTGTCATTGAGTTATATATTATTTTATACTCCCTAAGTGTAAAAGTTTTTTAATTCTATTTGTAAAGCTGTTTCACTTGGATCTGAAAATAGTGATACCTTAAAATTGTTTAGATACTGGTTTTTTAACTCTATCTCAGTGTACCCTAAATCAGCAAAAAAGGAGTCGATATTGTATCAATCAAAAGACTATATATTTCTCTTGGTGTTTTATTCTTAATATTTACTTCTATTACCTTTTAAAACTAATATATTCTTCAAGATATTCAAATTTCAAGGAAATATTAGACCTGTTAAACTTTTGTTAACGTTTATGTTTAAGGGTTTAACTTAAACATAGTTAGAGAATGAACCACTTCGATTGCATACCGTGATTCTGAAATTAACATACATACTCCTAATTACTTAGCATAGTAATCTTAAATGTGACTCGCATTATATTTGAAATTTATCCATGTAATATTATCATGAGTTCATAAATTGTAAAATCTAATAGGTTCCCCTATACCATATAAATTAACTTTAGAGTACCAGTTGATTGTCTTGGTCCAAACATTGGCTTAAATTAAAGTGCATAAGATTTTCATACCGCAAAATTGGTTCCAAGTGATAACCCTGAACCCAAATTGCCTCAAGATAAGTTTAAATTGGAACAATCAATATTTCCTGGCCGAAGTTAATGTGGACTTAGAATGCGAATTTAACCACCGCCAAAGCTGCCTTGTTGGAAGTTTAATGCTCTAAGTTATGAGGTTCGCGTTGATGTATTTTCAGTCTCTTTGAATAAATGAATACATAATGTTTTAGATTATTATCGATGGTTATTTTGAGAACACTCTTGACCATGGTAGTAAATATTGAAAATTCTGTATTCTCCGCCCGGGGGGATTTACTTATAGTTTCCACTTGTTAAATTCTAATGAAGTGCAGTAACTCAAACCGTTTGTATGAAGATGGATACGAATTTAGAAATGGGAAAACTTAATTGCAGTAAAGCGCCTCCACTGCAGTGTTATATGCAAATGTGTACAATTACTGTGTATGCAAATTCCTGCTGTTCTGTTGAATATTGATAGTATAAATTAATGTGAATTACTTGAACTGCTTTTAAGAATTTTATATTTATGTTCAGTTTTGTGGCAATTTGTTTTCCTTATTTTTATAATATGTTTAATATGTCGCTCACTCCTTTCAACAACGTCATATCTCAAAAATCAACGATTTTTAGTTATGAATGTTTTTAGAAAGCCCTGAAAAAGTAGTAAAGCTCTGCAAAATTGCTGGTAAATTTAGGCTGAAAAGTAAAAAATTTAATAGGTTGTTTAATATTTATTTTTAATTCATTTCAATCTAATTTTAAACTTTTAAATCACTCTCCTGAAAAATAGGTTTTTTTGAGATACGACGTTTTTAAAGAGAGGATATTTAAATGCGTGATTCTAGTTCATGGAACAATTGGAGATAAAACTGATAATAAAATTGGAAGATGGAACATAACATTAAATTTTTGGAAATGTATTTAGACCATAATATTTAAGTTGTATCGAACTAATAATTTTTACTCGCCTAATATATAATTTTAATTTATAAAACAATGGAGAATTGCAGCATATCTTAAAATCGTGATTATTCAATTTTAAATTATTAAAAATACTCTCTTGATTCCAAAAATATGCTTGTCTTTTCCCACAATTTTTTTCAGTTAATTATATGAGATATTTTACTACAGAAAGCTCCTTACAATGTGACGTCCCATGTGCCTCTTGGAAATGTGAGAAATACCGTTTTCATCGAAACACAAGGCTATAAAAAAACTAGAGCTCAATAATTCAAAGCGGAAGGATAGATAGAAAACAAGGCACATTTGACGTCAGAAACTGTTTCAGCTCAGAAAGAAAAGAAATTATTTTTAATTGCAAATAACTTAAAATTGATGGCTTTGAAAGGTAAATTAAAATGCTTTTTGAGGTTTTAAGCCATTTTGAATACATTAAAATTAAAAAAAAAATTGACTCCAATTATCCATTAGCAAGCTTTTTTATGTTTTTTTTTCGAAATTTTGAAGCTTAACTGTTGAGTTTTATGTATTTAAAAGTGTTAAATCTTTTTAACTTTTGACAACAAATAATTTTATTTATAAAACTAGGAAGCTACCGCCCCTGCTCGCTATCGCTCACCAACCCCTGTTAACTGCTGACGCAGAACCTTTGAATTGCCTCGCAAAACCCTAATCACTGAACTTAACTCAATTTATAAAACATTTGTAAAAACAACAATTTGCAGAATAAACAACAGCCAACTTTCCAAATATACATCACAAGACTATCTCCATGAATAAATCTCCCTAAAAAGTGTGAATATTCATTATCTCCTTATTATTAATAATTTAATCAATATGTTATATAAATATCCAGCATAATTAATTTTATCTGTTTTGTGATATTCATTAACTATTGCTAATAATAAAAATTTTTAATCAAAATTCTAAAAAAAACAGTACTCCAATGAATATTTAATTGTACCTAGTACATCAGAACACCATAGTGTTTTATGATTGATATTTATGTTTCAACACAGACCTTGTAGGCTTGTTAAACAATACTTTTTAATCCATTGAAAATAATAAGAGACAAACCTACACGCAGTGGCGGCTCGAAGGTAAAATTATAAGGGGTGCTGCTCCGACGGTACCAAATTGGCAACTTATTTTAAGCGTTATAACGCCAATAAATCCCTAAAAAACTTAGAAATGGTTAAAAGATGCCTTAATCAGATTTATAAGTACAAAGTAGTATTAGTAAACCTGATTCAAAGTCTTCACTGACAGTAACATGAGGTAATGCCATGCTTCACTTTTTCTATCAAACTAAAACGTGGAAAAAATCAAATAGAAAAGATGGGAACAATATAAAATTTCGATTACGCACTTACTAAAGCATTCAAAAACTGTCACTTACCTATATTTAGCTGATTATTACGAATATGAAGAATCAAAGATGAAGTCTGTTTCATTTAGTATCTCAAAAGCAAATGAAACGAAAATCAACATTTCGAATTCAATTTGTTCATTATAAAAAGAAATAAAAACTTGGCTGCAAAAAGTAAACATGAATCTTTATTGACTAGCCGAAACATCAGAAAAAATTTTGTTCTCCCTCTGTTTAAAAGAAAAAAAAGCTATAAATAAAAAAATTAAAACAGCATTGGAGTGAGATAAGCTAAAAAGCCAAAGTGATTTATTAGTAGTAGAAATCGTTTATTTTTTCAAGAGATAAAGCTGTCATTCTTTTGGTCGGGGCTGCTGAAAAGCAACCCCTTTTCTCCTAACAGATTCGCATGCTAAATTCTTGATATTTTCATTTGATATGATAGAGCTATTGTTTTATACCACGATTGGTATATCTGCGGGGGCTGATCGACCCGGAAAGAAATCTGTTGGCAAGACGGCATAGCAGAGAATTATTAATTGAAAAAGGATTATAAAGGACAAAGATTAAAGGGGAAATAGATAATTTTTTAAATATTGTAAGCAAATAAAAATTAGAATTTCGGGAAATTTTGGTTGGGGGTGCTGCAGCCCCGCAGCCCCTATGGACGAGCCGCCACTGCCTACACGACACTCAATGTTTACAATTAATTTCGATTATCAGACTAAAAATTATAAATTTCAGAGAAAATGTGTGTAATTTTAGCTTGAAATATCGTAACTCTAAGTTTTTAGAATTCTTTTATCGGTAATTTAATGCTATTTAATTTGGAAAGTACTCTAAAGCAGTGGTCTCCAACCCCCGGTCCGATGACCGGTGCCGGTCCGTGGATCAATTGGTACCAGGCCACGGGTCGACCATTCCATTGAAAATGAATTTAAATTCCTAGTTTTATACTCCAAATTAATGAATGAAATTGACTATAAATCACTTTATATTTATTTTTTGGTGTAACTATTTTGTTTTGAAAGCATGATTAAATACAATTAAATTTAATTTAATGAATCAAAATAAACTAGAATGTAAACTATCAACGCCCCCCCCTCAGCGGGGCGCATTAAAATTATCAAACGTTGACCGGTCCGTGGTGTTAAAAAGGTTGGGGACCACTCTAAAGTACATTTTTAAAAAGGTAAAAAAAATTTTCAGGTTTCATTATAAAATATGGCGTCCATTGTTCGTTGTGATTGGATGCATAAGTTGTTTGATAGTACTTGCTTTGTAACTGCGACCTTATCCGTAATCTAAAAAAATTGAAATATTTCAAAATTGAGAATTTTTTTAGAAATTCTAAGAGGCTTATTTCACATCCTCAAAAGAATCCGAACAGTTTTATACCAGAAATGTGTTATACGGATCAGTAATTAAAAAGTATTTTTCTGGAAACCGTTTACCAAAAACTTTTTTTTAGAATAGAGAGATATTCATAAATAAAAAATAACTTTAGATTTTACTCGTTTTATTTATAATTCTATAATCTATCATTATTTCGAATAACATTATATAGTACTTAAGGAATAGCCCAAGCCGGGGTTTATCCGCTAATTTAAGTTGTCGGATGTTAAGTTAGGATTAGCCGCGAAGTTTAATTATAAAGTGGCAAAAAAACCCATTAAAATAAAAAAAAACTAGTAAAAGGAATCAACTAGCAGTATTACATTTAAGTTTTGTCACATTTTTGTGTGTATTTTGAAAAACGTTGCCATAAAAAGATTGATTGACGAGATTACGCCTAGATAATCTAAAATTATTTAAATTTTTCATAGTGTTTTTGCATTTAATCCTTAATTATAATAAATGAATAAAATTCCAACTTACCAACAATAATTATTATTTTACTTCTTAACCTATCATTTGTTAAAAACTTTTTGTGGTGGGTTTTTTTTCCAATTACCATATTTTTTCATTTACACGTGTACTGTAGTACATTTCGTAACTTTCATAAAATCCATTCTTTTTTCATACAAAACAAAAATAACAGCAAAAACTCATTAAAAAGAATCTCAAATTGATATGCACATATTAACTAAAACATCCTGTTACAGCTCCCCAACCAATTCCCATTCCTTATATAAAATCAAAGAATTCCCTTCTCGAACTAAACCTCCTCAACTCTGGGAAATCAAGTACACGAAACACCCAAAAAGGCAACCATTTCACTTCCCCCCCCCTCCAAACACACAAACGAGTGGAAAACATATTCTCGAACATACGAGGATTTTAATAAATAGGGCGAGTTTATTATTTCTCCATGACGTTAATTGCTTAATCCTCGTAGAGCGTTAATGCAGAAAGTCACGTAATATCAGCTCCCGCCTTAATATTAGCATCGATCCCTGGTCTCTCCTTTCGAGCTCGCAAATTAGAAGCTGGAATTGAAACGGCACATCGCCATTGTTCTCTCAAGTTTAACTTCTGGGAATTCATTTTGGCCCGTCTCAATGTCCTTTTCTCAGACTCTGGACTTAAGTATGGCCGCTTCGAGGTAACGAACGAAGTTATCTCGGATTTCAAGTTGGGAGAAGTTGGTAGTTACGTGAGCACTTGTTTTTCCAAAGATGGTTTATTTTTCTTCTGTTATGTTAGGTTTAAATTACTAAAGTTAAAGTAAACATTCTGTATTTTTATGGAGGAGTTCTTATGTTCTGGGTAAATTTCATTTGTGAAAGTATTAAAATTCATTTTATATGGAACTTTAGTTTTCTGTAATTGTACTTAAATTTTTTTTCAAGACTACAAGGGTACAGCATTTTTTCCGATCCCACTTTGTAAAATGGGAACGAGTGCTCTGATTGGTGCGTGGAAGATGATTTTAATGTTACGAGATTACCAGTTGCTCTGCAACCCCTATCATAGGGGCCCAATGATTGGTACTTCAAGGAGGGATGGAAATCTTACATGTGCTAACATGCAGGAAATGAAAGCAAATGAATAATTCGACGATTTTTAAGTTTGTTTAATACGATAAAATTATTACTGTATAAAAATTATAATCATGCTCTATCTTCAGATTTAAATAAAAGATAGTATATACACTACTATATTGCATATACTATTTACTATATTTTACATTGCACGCAAAACCTTTATCTTTATTCTTTGATGTAAGATTCATTGTCTCTGAACGCTGGATTTGTTAAAAGGGGTGCTAACTTAAGTTTTATGGACTGTCCACTCCATTTTTTATACTTTTAGTTTAGATTTTATCTGGAATACATCATACAGCTATACACACAAATGAAGATATTTCGGTAGAATCGCTTCTTATAAAGAACATTTCCAACTGGAGTCATGCTGTTTACATAACTAAATCCCGATATTACAAATCAAAATCTCTAAAAGTAAGATGGGAACTATCGTCTTTAAAAGCTGCGACAGGCAAAATAAACTGATTACTTTTCCATTCTTCGAAAATCAATAGCACAAGAACCTTTTCCATTCTTAACAAAAGAATTTTAAATCGAAATGAGGAACGTATTTCCGTTACTAAAGAAAAAAGAACAGCGGTAGCGGAGATTCGACCTTTCTTCGCCATTTGATTGCAAGGAAATCTTTTGGAAGTAAATTCAAACCAGAAATAAAATGGCTTCTTTAAATGTACTAGTACTTCAATTTCAACTACAAACATGATTCGTGATAAAGTTCTTCGCGATTGTGCTTTATTCTCTCTTCTCTGGCGTCGCAGATGAAATTTCAGGAATTTTTTTCTAATTTACTGCACTGGAGGTCCCTTATTTCCCTTCTTTTCATTTCCAACTTATCTTCTTTGGGATTTCCTCTTTCTGCGTGTCATTTGGATGTATTTAAATTTTACTTAAAATATTCATCAACAACAGACAACTAAGCGGAATAATTTGTAAGTCTGCGTGGGCTGCGGCTGCTTTAAACGCGTCAAATTTCAGATTCATTTAAGGCATGGATTGGGATCAGACATTTTGAAAAATCGGAGGGAGATTATAAAAACTGGTAAGAAAATCTTATTTGCAGTTATCCGAAATCTATGTACACTTAATAACGCACGATATACGAATATACTTGTTTTATACTTAATAACACAGTTACATTTAAAAATTGAATACATAAATATTTTTTGGAAAAAAATTATGCTACAATATGCTATGATGCAAGTAGAGTAATCATTTAATTTAATTTATCTTTCTTACTAAATTCAATTAAGGATTTTTCAATATACGCTATAATGCAATTAGAGTAAATATTAAATTTATATACGCTTCGCATACTAAATTGAATATGCCAAAAATAATTTTTCACAAATATACTGTTAGATATTGTTCGAAATGTGTTTATTTTAAAAAATAAACACCTCAAAAAATTATAAATATTCTTTAATTTGCTTTTTATATGGCTGTGCTACATTTTGCTACAGAAAAAGAAATAACGTTTCTAAAATAGTTTTTTGAATTATTTAATTGGTTTTTGACATTACTTTTTAAAAGGTCTGAACAAACAACAATGCTATGTTAGTCATCAGCTAATATCCAAAACCGGATATATAATTCTATTCTTCCATTCCTCGTATTTCCAATAAGCTTTCGTCTGTTGAGTTTATTTGCTTTCCTCATCATTAAAACTTACTTATGCCTAGGGTGAACGCATCGAAGTTAGTTTGGATAATACACGAGTAATCTGATTAGCATTAATGTTTAATTTACTCTAGAGTAATCTACTAGTTCGTGAAAATGAAACTTTTAGAACCACCAAATAATGATTTCGATTGTTTTTATTTTTATGAACTTTGGAAGAAAATTCATTGATGTGAGAAGCATTTAATGAAGAGCTTGATTTGGAAAAATTAATTTATGAAATAATAATTTTTTTTCAATTACCTGAATTACCTCCTACAATACCAGTTGTGTAGTTTGGACCTATTTACATCATTTTTTCCATTTTTAGTAATTATGAACTAAAATAATTCCATATGAATACCAAATTAATACCCGTTGTGTATGAAAAGCTTAAGTATCTCTCTACTAAAAATTTTCTTAATACTTTATTTTCAGTAACTAGGAAGCTACCGCCCCCTGCTCGCTATCGCTCACCAACCCCTGTTAACTGCTGAAGCAGAACCTTTCGGATAGCTTCGCAAAACCCAAATCACTGAACTTAACTCGCTTTATAAAAATTTCGTAAAAACAATTTGCAGAATAAACAACAACCAACTTTCCAAAAATACATCATAAGACCATCTTTATGAATAAATATCCCTAAAAAGTTTGAATATTTATTATATCCTTATTATAAATAATTTAATCAATGTTTTTTAAATATCCAGCATAATTAATTTTATCTATTATTATTAACTATTGCTAATAATAAAAATTGTTAATCAACAATCTGAAAAAAAACAGTACTCCAGTGAATATTTAATTGTACCTAGTACATCAGAACACCAGTGTTTTATCATTTATATTTAGGTTTCAACCCAGACCTTGTAGACTTGTTAAACAATACCTTTTAATCCATTGAAAATAATAAGAGACAAAACTACACGACACTCAATGTGTACAATTAATTTCGATTATCAGACTAAAAATTATAAATTTCAAAGAAAATGTGTGTAATTTTATCTTGAGTTATCGTAACTGTAAGTTTTTAGAATACTTTTATTGGTAATTTAATGCTATTTAATTAGGAAAGTACTCTAAAGCACGTTTTTAAAAAGTTAAAAAATTTGTTTCAGGTTTCATTATAAAATATGGTGTCCATTGTTCGTTGTGATTGGATGCATAAGTTGTTTGATAGTAGTACTTTCCCTGTAACTGCGACCGTATCCGTAATCTAAAAAAATGGAAGTATTTTAAAATTGGGAATTTTTTTAGAAATTCTAAGGGCTTATTGCACATCCTCAAAAGAATCCGAACAGTTTGATACCAGAAATGTGTTATAACTTATAAGGATCAGTAATTAAAAAGCCTTTCTCTGGAAACCGTTCATCAAAAACATTTTTTTAGAATAGAGATATTATAAACTTAAGGTTTTAAGTAAAATTAGGTTCAAGGTTTTATCTTCTTTTGTAATATTTTTTATTATCTTCACTTACTGTTCAGATGACGTAGCCCACACCATTTAATATTTAACGTTAAAAAACTAATTCTTTAAGTTAATTCTCTCAATATCGCCCTCTCCCTTAAATGGCTCAAAAGTTTGACCTAAGTTTTATTTCTTCGAAAATTCTCCTAAGTAATTGAATTTTTACCAGAGAAAGCAAAGATATTTTTCATTCCTCTCTTTTTTTCATAACAGAAATGTCAGTCTTCCTTGCAAAACTTTATCACTTGTAAAGGGCTTTTACCGCTTGAGCTGTTTCGGAAAATTTTCCATTTCGAAGTTTAGTTCCTCTTCACTTCTCTTAACACCTTAAGTTTCAAAGGCTTCCTCCACTTCTAGCGCTCTTTATGATTACTTCAATCTAACAACTTTTGTTGTAAAACCCATTTTGAGAATCAGTCGGAAATTTTTTCCGTTGAAAGTCATAACAAGCGTTTTATCAAATTTAATTATTTGCCTTCTTCAGGGATTTTTCGGGGTGTATTACTAGGGTTGGGGATGTTTCGTTGTTTGTTAAAAGGAGAAAGTCTCAATAAGAGACGAAATCTTTCAAAACCATTTTTAGTTTCACTTGGTCTTTTTTTCTGCAATGCCTCATAAATTTTATTTTGATTTTCAGTTTTGAGCTTTATGTTTCAAGTAGTTTTCTCCAACTCAATAGTTAATTATCAATAACTATACGTGAATTAAACTGCCGGTGTGAAAACTCAAATTTTAATTCTTTATAAATTTTAAATTAAATTAATTTATAAATTTATGGGTAATTTTAATTTAATCAATAATCATATAATATATGGATAAACCTTTAAGCTACAATTGTTTGCATAAAAATAAAATATCATTGTATGTATAAAAATTGTTGAATTATTTACTTTCTAACATCTTCTATCTCGTATATAAAAATATCCGGTTATTTTAGGGTCATTCCAAAGTGACTAACGTAACATTCAGACAAGATTTCATTTACCTTTTTTGCTTAAAACACAAAAAATTAAGATAACAATTTGTACTAAATGGCCTTTTTAAGTGCAAGTATGATTCTTAAGTAAAATTCTAAATTTATTATTTTTTAAATTAATGTTAATATTTATTTATTTTAATAAAACATCATCGTGACTTGGGTCACTTTTAAAAAAGAAGAAAAATATTTGTAAAGAAAAAAAATTGGTCTGAAGGTTGACATTAAACTAAAATGACCCTTTATACTTATCTAAAGTTTTAATCTTGTGTTTAATAATATTGCTTTAATTTTTATAGGGAAAGATAAAATTTGGCTTTTTTCATTTATATCAAACATACCAGCATTACCTAAATTTTTATCGATACAAAATTTAAAACTTTTGAACTCAATAGTGCTACTTAGTAAAATAGCATAACTGCATTAAATTAGAGTTTATTTTTCGTTACCTTAATCAATAAAAACTAAATAATATATCTGAAAAATTGAATGAGTCATTCATTCTTAATAATATTTACAGTATTAAAGAAAAATACTTTGTCTAGCTAAATAAAATGAGGATATTTAAAATTAACACTGTTGCATTTACCTAACATACCCAAATCCAAAGAAGATTAATTCATTAAAAATGCTTAAATTACCGTGGTTCGTTAGAAAAAGCTTTTAAAATTTAATTACTTTTTGCTCGTTTAGCTTGTTTTCTTTGAGTACCGAATTTTTTACATGGCACTCATAACTTGATGATCTTGGGATCGAGCATTGTTTTAAGCAAAAGAAAACCGACCTTTTTAATTATCCAAGGCATGAAGCTGGAAACTGAGACCCTGATAAAGATAATGAACCTTAAGGGCGTAGTTTAAAAAAAACTTCCAGCCTAATGACTTCCATGGAGTTATTTTCTTTAAGCAATTTGTAATGACTAAAAATCCAGAGTTATTTCGAAAAAAATTTTTGTCTATCTTTTTAAAGCCTGGATTGTATTTTAAATGTTTTAAACAAATAAATGAGTTTTTATTTTTCCTGTCAAACCTGAGATGACATAACTGAATGACTACTCTATTTTAATAGTATGTTTTATCTGCAGTAATAACCTTCTAAATAGAATATAGTCAATAAATTTTAAACATATACGTACTGTTAATACTAATATGCTTTTTATCTTTTGATATTACCAGTAATAATTTTCGTATTTCACGCATTGAAAATCGGAAATACGCTTTAAAAAACTTGCCAGGAGTATTTTCACGCTTTGAATTTTCAACCAAGGTTTAACTTAAAAAATGCATGGAGCCCTACCAAAAATAACTTTGTCTACTCAAAACATCAACTTTTATATTTTCTACTATACTCAAACGCAATGTTTCTTGTCCATGGAGAAATATGCTGGGAGCAAAGAGAGGAAGTAGTTCCCAGCGCGGTGCCTGAATTTCGAGTTTAAAACGCATTTTTATTAAAGAAATACTACAGGTTACTTTGATCCATTCATTTATAGCGATTATTTGTCGTAACTTTCGAATAACGTTGTTCATTTTAAATTTTACGAATGCATAGCGCGGAGTATTCTTCCGCGTCTCGTGACGTAGTATGGACAAGAAAGACTACTGTGAAGTATAACTGTTTGTTTGGATTGTTTTGTTTTTTATTTGTTTTAATTTTTTCTAATTTGTTTAACATTTTCTACAAATACTTAACATATTCTTTAATTGTTAAAAACTAAATAGCATACTCAAATTTTTTTTCTATTTCATTTTTTGTCCATAAAAAAGTAAATATTTTTATAGAAATTTTGTATCTGTATTTGTAGTTTATGTTATTTCCGTATTTCACTCTTCTAAAAAAAGACAAGAATTATTTTTACTCCTCCAAAAAAATCCTAGGAATAACACTGGATATTACTTTGTTTGATCTGTATTATAGAAGCTTGTCGTGTTTCCGTTAATTTAAGTTGAGGCATTGATACTAATTTCATCAGCAGATAGGGACAAAATTTCGAATTGTAAATAAGTATAAACTTTATTAGATAAGTATCGTTCTTGATATTCCTTAAGAAATTCTAATCATGTTTTGATAAATGTGTATAAGTTTCAGTTTGTGCAAGCAAAAGGATTATTTTAAATCTTGTGGTACCTTATAAAATATACCATAGAAAACATTTGGAAACAAGAGTCCCTTATTACAATTAGGAACATTTAAAAAAGACTTAAGGGTATATTGGGCTATCAAATGAAGGAACTGGACCCTGGAAAGCGTGGTTTTCGGGCATCTATTACATGGATAAGCAATTATGGTCGATAACCTAATCGCACGAGTGATAAACACGTTCATCGAACAATTTCCCGCACCTGTCACCCATGTCCAATTGCATTGTTCTGGTATGCTTATGCCTTGTTCAAATTCTGATGCTAGCAATGTTGATACATCAATCAATAAGCAGCCATTTCACAGGAATCTGTGCTATTACAGGAATTGCAAGAACGTTCATCAGTACCGAGTTGAATGTCCCTGATAACAACATGTTTTACTGTTATTACTACGAGTAAAGAGTCCAGAAAAGAAAAAGCTTCTGTCTCTAGCTTCTTAGAATACTCCACGTTTTAAAAATGGCTTCGAGTCTGGCTGTCTGGCTTCGAGTCAATAATCAAAACATTAATTTCAAACTGCATTTATTTGGATCAAATAAAAAACATCCCTCTAAAAAAATTCTAAAAACACAAACTTACACAAAATTATACAGAATAATTAATTTCATTTTAGAACAGCTTGTTCACAAAATTAATACATAATACACTCAATTTACTCAACTGTTCCGTAACACTGCGTCATCTATATATATAAAAATCAATGTTTGTATGTATGTATGTCCTTTATAGTTTTAAACTTTTCGAACCTACATTAACTATTAAACTATACCACGGTGATCTACTCGCTGCAAGTTTCTGAATAAAAATAATTTAAAATCGAAGCATCCTAACAACTTTTTTGGTCCATTTTATGCTTGAAAACTCATATTTCATACC
The DNA here is from genome assembly GCA_024610705.1 of Tetragnatha versicolor. Lineage (NCBI taxonomy): Eukaryota > Metazoa > Arthropoda > Arachnida > Araneae > Tetragnathidae > Tetragnatha > Tetragnatha versicolor. The sequence goes on along the minus strand of JANDEH010000002.1, from coordinate 19,349,662 downwards.
TAACTTCAGGGCAAAACCACATTGTTGTAAATATAACAACAGAAGTTGTAACTTTAATTGTTGTAGGCATATTATCCATTGTTGCAGAATGAATTCGATTGTTGTAATTTAAAATCCATTGTTGTAGCATAAACATAAAATTGGCTCCTTTATTTAACTACTTCCACATTTGGACTGGCGAAGCCCATCTGTATCTCACCAGAATAATTTTCTTTAAAAATGGACTGGCGAAGCCCATCTATAACCCACCAGGTGATATTTATTAAAAAACTGAAACCCGGGCGAAGCCCGGGTCTAGCGCGTCAGCGCTAGTCTATATACAGGGTGATTCAGAAATAATCATCAATAATTGGAGGGGAGGTAGAGGGGCCCTAGACAAGCATATTTCGAATAGGGATGGTCTGGCGCAGCCTTTCCGTTAAAGAGCTAGGACCTAATGTAGTGCGAGAGCCTTTCAAAAGGCCGTTTTTAGAAGGCCCGCGTGACGAAACAAAACATAATAAAATGAAAAAATCTATTGCGTGAGGTAAGGAAGTATCCCTACTACTTACATTATGAATTCGATAGAATTTGAACCATTTTCTAAACCGTGGAGTGAGTTTCAAAAGTGCAATATTAATCTTTTAGTCAAATAATGGAGTTCCCTTAATGGCATTTAGAAAAATGATAATCAGGGAAGGAATTTTCAATGATCGTAACATTCATCATTGAAACTGTTTAATCATTGAAAATTCCTTCCCCGATCATCATTTTTCTAAATACCATTAAGGGAACTCCATTGTTTGACTAAGAGATAAATATTGCACGTTTTAAAACTCCCCCCACGGTTTAGGAAGTGGTCCAATTTCTATCACATTGAGGATTTAAGTAGTACGGATACCCCTGTACCTCATGTAGAAATGTTTTTCATTTTATTATGTTTTGTTTCGTCAGACGGGCCTTCTAAAAACGGCCTTTTGAAACGCGCTCGCACTACATTAGGTCCTAGCTCTTTAACAGTAAGGCTGCGCCCCACCATCCCTATTCGAAATATGCTTGTTTAGGTCCCCTCTACCTCCCCCCAAATTATTGATGATTATTTCTGAATTACCGGGGAATATACAGGGTGTTTCAAAAAACCTGTAACGATAGGCTATTTCCTAAAATATTTCCCCTAGACCCATACTTCCAATGGAAGATTTTCTTCAAATGAGGTGAAGAATTATATGACATCAGTTTCAACTCCATGGGGGGTCTATTTTAGAAGATGCAGAAAATAAATTTTTAAACGGCCCCCGTAGATTGTAACCCCCAATGAGAAAAATTTTCTCCATTCATTTCTTAATCAGATACAAAAAAATTCATCTCGATATCTTCAAAATTCACCAAGATATTAAAAGCTAAAATTCGCGACTTACACCACTTTATCATACCTATGAGTGACATACTTTTACTGCAAAATAGGGGCCATCCACAAACTACAGTTGAACATTTTAGAAACCAAAGTCCAAACTACCGTAAAACTTTGATTTTTTGAGGTGACAAGGACTACATGAAAAACTCCTCCAATCAGCCATGGTGTTGAGCTCGCTCAACTACGCTAATCCAGATACCTGTCATTGCTACTCATATCAGGGATGCCCAGAGGGGGCCCATCAGCTCTCATTTTGCGTTCAGATTTGTGACGTCATTGGTTTGAAAGTAACCCTCCTACCAATCAATACTTATACCTAAATCAATATTATTTATAAATTACCTTGAGTTATCGAAAAGATTATTAAAATATTTCTTGGAGCCCCGAAATCAGGTACTCCTTCATACCTATTAGCTACGTAAAAAATAATCGTAGCACGAGTGTGTGACTCCCAGAAACACTTGATACTCAGGAATCAATACCTATAAGTTCCGATTTAGCCAAACACTGCTTTATTGTTTAATAGAATGACGCGCTTTTTAACTTGCGGACGGTCCCTTAAAAATATAAACCCGCATATCTCAGTGAATTTTGAAGATATTGAGACATATTTTTTTTTATCTTATTGAGAAGTGAATGGAGAAAATTTTTTCCACTGGAAGTTTCAGTCTACGGGGGCCGTGTAAAAAGTTATTTTCAGCATCTTCTAAAATAGACCCCCCATGGAGTTGAAACTGGTCTCATATAATTCTTCACCTCATTTGAAGAAAATTCGACATTGGAAGTATGGGTCTAGTGGAAATATTTTAGGAAATAGCCTATCGTTACAGGTTTTTTGAAACACCCTGTATAAAAATCAATGTCTGTCTGTCTGTATGTATGTATGTCCTTTATAGTTTTAAACTTTTCGAACCTACATTAACTATTAAACTATACTACGTTGATCTACTCGCTCCAGGGAAGGTTTCTGAATAAAAATAATTTGAAATCGAAGCCTTCCAACAACTTTTTTGGTCAATTTTATGCTTAAAAACCCATATTTTATGCCTAACTTCAGGGCAAAACCACATTGTTGTAAATATAATAAGAGAAGATGTAACTTTTATTGTTGTAGGCATATTATCGATTGTTGTAGATTGAAATCGATTGTTGTAGTTTAAAATCCATTTTTGTAGCATAAACATTAAAATAAATCCGTTATTTAACTATTTCCCCATTTGGACAGGCGAAGCCCATCTGTAACACACCAGAATAGTTTTTTTTAATGGACTGGCGAATCCCATCTGTAACACACCAGAATAATTTTCTTTAAAAATGGACTGGCGAAGCCCATCTGTAACGCACCATAAAATGTTCTTGTTTCGGGGGATTTATAAGCAGCGATTTAGAACGGGATAACTCTATCGTACAATATACAGTCCACCGTATACAGAAACCGTAGTGCAGAAAGAACAGTAGATAATTTCTTGTCGTTTTCCTCATAACTGTAGAATCTGATCTTTCCATTGGTTTACAGCTTACTATAGTCTGTTTAATTAAAATAGGCGGTTGGACGTCATCAGTTGAAGTTCGTCGCCTTGGTAACGAAGGAGAAAACGTAAGCGGTTCTGCTTTATTTTTGCACATCAGTTAAGGCAGGGCGTGAGATTAAATTGAAACTTTGAATATTAATAATTATAAAACTAATTCGAATTTAAAAAAAAACGAAACAACAATATTTTTGAACAAATAATTGTATATTTGTTTAAAATTTTGTACTTCTACCATGATTAGTTTTTCTTTTATAACGAAAAAAAGTGCTGCGACACGAGTTAGATTTAATGACAATGTCGGGCTGTTGTGGGCTTGGCGTGCTGTGGGAAAAAATGAGACTGGTGGAAACCATGGCAACACACAGGGGAAAGGTGTTGAGACTGGGGAAATCACGTGACTTTTCAACCGCCGATTCTAATTACACAGTTTATAACAACGTTGGCATCTATACAAAGGTTATAACTTTACGACCCATTTTTAGGATAATTTTTCCTTCGTTCTAGTGCGTGTAAAAATATAATCAGTTTTTGTAAAGGTACTTATTACTTTCCTCTTTTTTATTTTGAAGTTTGTTGGATGAATTTTCTTTCCGTGCTAATCCAACGAAACCGCTTCTATAATAACCATTGAATACTTTTAACAAGAATGGATTGATTCTGCAGCATCGCTTAAGATAAGACTATGCTTCAAACTGTACCATTTACCTAACGTTTTAAAAGCCAAATTCAAAAATTTATACTACCTCCTGCAGACTTATTTATTTACTTAACCAACAACCCTCCCACTTTTTCATACGCCTCTTCCCTCATTGATTCCCCTTCTTGGCAGGAAAAAACCCACCCATCATCTTCATCCGCATTACTCAAAACCCTCAAACCTTCGCATCCGCTCCATATTCTTCCCATTCGTTATTTGCGATGAAGATACTTTGCTCCATCTCAGTACCGCGGAAATAGGTATGCTCCATTCACTCAGGGTACTGAAATTGCTTGATTAGTTTTTCTCGCATTCAATTTTCCGCCTCCATACCTTGGATCTGTGTTTTTCTTGCTGTTGTTGCATCCCGAGGTTTTCAATCTGCTTCTGCTTTCTATCGCATACTCGTTCTGTGAATTGCTTTGGAATAGGAGTTTTTTTGCAGCGGAGTTTGTGTTAGGTTTAATATAATCTTGAATTCGATTGCTGGGGGTGGTAACTTTTTATTTGGTTCTTCGTTGTTTGTGTTGAGTTCGATGCAGTCATGTTTTGGAAGAGAGTAGAAATGGACGTGGTAATAGTGTTTGTATGTTTCTAGAAATAACGCCAATAAATTATTTTTTGTTGGTAAATGTTGTATCTGTTCTTTAGCTGCAACCGTATAAACTATATTTAAAGTTACTCTACAATCTCCGATGAAAGACATGTTCTCTCTGAGGGCGTTTCGGTTTGTATTCCTGTTTTTGAAAATGTTGTAAAAATTAGTTTTTTTAAATAAAGTAAAATTTGCCTATGCTATTTGAATTCAATAAAATGGTCCCCAAATTTAACCGAAGAACTACAGGTTATGGTAAATGATATTAATGTGGTTGTAAATATAAAACTAGCTAGTAAGAGTAATTTAAATAGTTACCTATATATTTATAGAATCGAAATGCCCTTTTTAAAATGCTTTACCAATGTGTTGTAAGACTTAAATAAATGACCCTACCACAACCTCATAAAAGGGGTTAAATTCCGTTAACGTTCCCGCTAAATATCACCAAGCTCTTTTGAACGCCATATATTCAAATATCTACAAGTTTTTCATATTTTTATTAAAAAATGAGGAAGTTTCATATTTTTTAAATTTTCGATTTTGGGGTATATTAATACAATATAAGATGTGAAAAATCCAAATCTGCAATCCAAATTTTCCTCAAAAATTTATTTACTGAGATATTGAAGAAATAAAAGTTGAAAAAAGTCGTAAACAAATGATGCAATCGCAAACGCTCAAAAATCAAATTTGACGTCACTCGACACTAAACAAAAAGCATTGTTGATGTTTATTCCATTCATTATTAAAATAAAAAGTCTTTATGACCTCATGAATCTGGTCTAGTTTCATTAGACCAGATGGGGATTAGTCCCACTTAATAAAAAATATTTAATAATATATTTTCCATAAATATTTGAATTTTAAGGGGAAAAATCTTAAAATATAAGAATGTAATGTTTTAAAATTAATTATTTGATTTTATTTTGGTGTTTTCATAGCTGATTTAACTTTTAAATTAGCAATTATAGAGCTTTTCTTATTAAAAATGTTTAATCCTGAGGTTTTCATATTTAAAATAGTGAGTCAAGCAGATCCACTCTAGTAGAGAAATGGAGAAATAAGCGTTTTTAGCCATAAAATCGTTTATTACTTGTAAATATTCGATTTTCGAACTTGGAAAACTTGGTAATGATCGTCTTCGCCTTGAGATACGTCTATGTACCGAGTTTTGTCTACGCCGGCTGCATAGTTTAGGAAGAGATGCGAGTTGTAGTCGTTTTGACATGCCGAGTGACATCACAAATCTGAAATCGCTGTTTTTCCCGCCTTTTCCAGAGCGCAAACTTTAAGCCGCAGTAAAAAAATAAATAATGATCAGAATTAAAAAATATCTCGGTTTTAGGGTTTTCTCGTAAGGTAGGATCGATTTAAAAAATAAAAAAAATATGAAACTTCCTCATTGAACAGTTATCTCTCTATATTAAAAAAAAGTAACAGTGACCGCCGCCGCGTATTAACATTCGCAGCACCAATAGGGCAATGTTAACTTTTTGAGCGTTCAGATTGGGCCAGCTGGCTGTCAGTCATTCGTTTTTTCTTCCTTTTTATCTTCCGAGTTTCGCGGAAGCGCCAGTAGTCCTTTTTTATTATTTTGTTTGCGATGTGCGGGAGAATGGAGAAATATGTTATTACTGAAAAAGAAAGGGTTTTTATTTTTTTTCGAAGGGTGTTTTTTTTCGAATGGAATTATTTTCATTCGAATCGAAATGGCGATAATAGAAAGCTCCCATCTTCCACCTTCGTTTATATACGAAGTTGTGGAAAATGGAGATTTTAATTAGAAGTAATCTAGGTACTGTACAAAAAATAATTATTGCAATCAAAATGTAAATAACTAACTGAAATAGCTCTGATTTTATGTGTAAATGTTCATTTTGTCAGAACAATTAGTTTTAGCAAAATTCCACATTTGACCTTTAATTATTTATAGTTTAAGAATATAGTTCATGTTTTTTAATTAATTCTATTATTAGTTAAAGTTCAATTGTTTTTTAATAAAATTGGATTTTTAAAATGATTGTAGAATTTCTTTGATTGGCATTTTTATTATGAATATTTAATACTACTTTGAAATACGTATTTCATTTATATAATTGCTTTCTGTCCTTCAACAGCAAAACCAATATGTATTATTACAAATCGCTATAAGTCAATTAAATTTTTTTTGTTATTTAATTTGAATTTACACAGCGATTGAAAAATTAGATTCTAATTTAACATTTTTATTCCTTTTTTCATATTTCTTGTCATTTAATGCAGAATCAAAATTTAACCATTTACTCATTTACAAATCACAATCGCAACATTTGTAAATGGTTAAAAATATAAAATATGTTTAAAATAATTTTGCATAATAAAGAATGAATAACAAATATACAACAGTGATAAGCTATCATCTAGGAAGCTTTGTGAGGTTCTCATAATTTTCCACCATGAGTTTAAGTTTTTTGAATCAACCAATGATTACAGAAAATAATTATTCATTAGTAAGTTGTCTTCTTTCAGTAAACAGTTATTTATAATTTAATAGTTCGAGCTAAATTTCAATGATTACTTAATATTTTTGCTGACATTTACGTCCTATAGGAAGAAAAAAAGTTTATTGAAACAACCATTTAAAACTAATTGCTATTATTTCTGAATATTTAAAACAAGTTTATAAAAAATATTAAAGCAAGATTAACTTTAAGTATAAATGTTTTTGGCTGATAAGAATAAAGCCCTGGATCCTCTACCTTAAGTAGCGACATCACGCTCAATCGGCCGCCATTGTGGGGAGAACTCACTACTAGTCTGGATAGTCTTGCTTATCGTCACTAGTAGTGAGTTCTCCCTACAATGGCGGCCGATTAAGCGTGATGTCGCTACTTAAGGTAGAGGATCTAGGGCTTTAGATAAGAAAAACTTTCGGTAATATTCAAATAGCAATGTAAAAACGCCACTATCTATTCTCTCATCTGCCGAAAACCATAAAGCCGAAAACTGAATTAATAATTTCCTTTTGCTAAACAAATATGCACGAGCACGTGTCTCAGTGAAAAACCACAACGAGAAGGCGTAAATAAAAAAAGAAAGACATCTGTCGCTTCAACGAAGAAGAAGGAGGAGAAAAAACGAATGACTGACAGTCGGCTGGCCCAATCTGAACGCTCAAAAAGTTAACATTGCCCTATTGGTGCTGCGAATGTTAATACGCGTCGCCGCCGCCGCTGATTTTGAAAATTTTATTTTTGAACATTTTGAACTCTAACTACGCAAAAACTATTCAAAGGAATATTATGAAATTTTGACCATTGGTAGACAAATGCATGATAATCATTTTCGTTCTAAAACCTAATTAATTAGATAATTAGTTCTGGAGTTATTTAATGTCAAAGTCGAAAATTATTTTTTTCTGCTGCGAGTTCGCCTCCAGCAAAATCTATTTACAGCAGAAACGTGATTTTTTGCATGCACATACTCTTAGGCATGAAGTTTTGCACCTCATCGCTCTTTTTTCGAATTTCAAATAAGTTTTTGAGGAATTCAATTTTAAAGTTTCGAAATTTTTGACAATTTTTCGATTTTTTCGTTATAAAATAAAATCTAATCATAACAGAGGTACAATATTTTAGACACATATACAGTTTTTTTTTTATAAAAATATTGGCGTTTCGTTTTTTAAAAAATTCGAATCAGTTTTAGAATTATTGAGATTCAAAGTTTCAATTTTTTCTTCTCTTTCTGGTCTTTCACTAGGGAAACAGCTTATTTTTATGAGTTTTATTTCTTTAATTTCCGACGATTCACTAGATGTTTACGTGCATATTAAAAATTTAAAGTTTCTTAAAGGCTTGCTTTTTCTCTAAGTTGGTTGATGATCATTGGTAGACTTGCTTGATGTTTTTTTAAAAACATTTCTATTCAATAATTGAAGAAAGAAGAATTGAAGTTAAGAGATGAAAATTTTAGAAACCGTTTTATTTTGATATCTTCGAGGGAATGAATGATTCGAATTAAATCATTGATAAACTAGAGAGATGAGTAGCTTCGGTATCAAAGGAGCATTAACTAAGCCGACGAGCCTGGATTGTTGAGATGAAACAAGCGAGCTCTGCTTGCTAAGATCGCGAAGCGATCTTCAAAGAACTGCGAAGCAGTTCCGGGGGTTGGTGAGCGATAGCGAGCAGGGGGCAGAGCCCCCTAGTTCATCTTAATAAACATTTTAATCTATGAGTTTGAAATTATTAAGCAATATATTTACCTTTTAGTGTACAAAAGAGCATGACTGTATTTAGCGGGAATGTTAACGGAATTGAACCATAAAAGGTTATAGACTCAAAGGGGTCGTAGACTTATTCCCATAATCATGAGTGTTCTTTTACGACGTTCTTCTTTTGTGATGTTTCTTCACGTCATTAATTGTTTTCTATGTAAAGTCTCTAATTTATGTGATGTAAGTTTATAGATCTCTCAATTTTCACCTCGCCTCGAGTTGTTACATTATTTCAAGAGGCGAATAAACTTCTGCCTCAACAAGCCCTGTAACACATTAACCCAACTTTCCTCCATCAACCTTTTCCATGGTCCAAAAATACCTTTTCTAAGGAGAAGAAAAAGAACATACAAGTTCCTCAAATCACCCGAAACAGCTTTGTCGAGGATCTCACACGCCTGATCGCTTTATAAAATTGTAAACAACGCTTGATTTAAATTGGCCATAACGGCGGCTCGTACCGGTATGGGCCGATGGACATGTATCAGCAAATACTTAATACTCTACTTATAATGATTTTTCCTTGTGTCTCACAAAGCTCCAATCACCCGAGTTCTGAATAAACAATTTCATAATTAGCCGCTTGATTCCAGCTCGTAAATGAAATGTCTTGCGATTATCCAACCGTAAAATTACGCCTTATCCGACGTGACGGTTATAAATATGGATAAATATTTCAGAGAGTTTTCTCGGCGCTCATAATTTATGCAAACTGTTTTACTGGCTTTATTTGTTTTCGTGAGTCTATTTTCGTTGGCAATGCCGTCTTGTTTTTAAGGGGCCCGGTAATTAATTATAATTAAATTTTTTTGGGAAAGAGATTTCATTGGATTTTTTCATGGTATGCATTTATGTGTTGATTATTATTTTGCGTTTTAACCGGGTTAAAATGGAGCAAGACTAATCGGATGTGTTTTTAATGGGTTTAACTATGTTTTGTTTAGTCTAATTTTCTTTAAGTATCATGAATTCAAAAGTTGAATCTTTCGTGTTTTTTACTTACATCATCTTTAGAGAATGGACTAGAAATAGACGTAATTTGGTTACATAAATGGGATAGTTTACCTCTCAAGTACCCATATATCCATTAAATAGTTCAATTGTCCCATTAAATATCGCCAAGCTTTTTAGCCGCCAAATATCTACAAATATTTTTAATGTTGCCATTGATATAACTGCATGATTTATTCGATTGGTTTGTAGTTTTTGGACCAATTTTCTTACATTTAGCGACTAAAAAAACTTTGTGAGGATAATAGGACAGATAAAAGAACTGGACCCATAAAATATAAATATTTAATTTGTTTAAAATGATTTTAACCGGATATCTAAAGTAATAATAATAGATCTTTACTATTCATTCATTAACCTATCAACGCACAGCAAAATCTACCAGGCCCATAGACTCGAAACTTAGTGTGGTGGAATAGCTTACGGTGTATCCTCGCTCTAAAAATGGGATTTTTCGAAATTCTTTTTTTTTACCCACAGGGATGCTTGGAGTGTTTTCTACGTTTTTGAGCCTAGCACCGTCTCAAATGACCCCAGACCTTTGTAATTTCTTAGGAAGATACCTAGCCACAATATCTAGAAAGGAATTTTTCAGATTTTCGATATTCGAAATTTAAGGGGTCAAAAAATTTCAAAACCCCGTTTTTGCCGAGCATAAACAAAGTTTTACATTTTCGAAGAAAAACATACTAATAATTTTAAAAACCGGTTATTAGTACTTTAATTCCAAAAGCGTTTTTAGGTTTCGGTTTACATCGTAGAAAGTATTTATTTTTTATTTGCTTTGAGATTTATGAAAACATAGTGGGATGAAGGGGAAATAAATATTAAATTTATAGAAATTGCTGTTCAATAGTAGTGAGGTAGTGAAAATAGTAGTGAAGACTTTATTGTGAAGTGATGGTGGAAGAGTTTGTCACAACTATGCATTAGCAATTGCAGGAATGGATGGAATGAAGAAAGAGTATTGAAGAGAACAAAGATATAACTTCTTAAAATGAAGGGGTTAAGAGGGTCTCCCTCTGACTGTTATCTAATTCGAAAATACCACTCTTAAAAATAGGGATTTCACACATTAATTCTATACAGGTGGTGTTTTTAAAGTTTTCTTTATATCTTAAGGAAGTATAGCATCAAAGAAGAATCCTATCGGGAAAGCAGTTGACCCTGTCCCTAAATGACGCATTGGAAAGAAATATAGTGAAGAAAATAATGCTTATTAATTTAAACACACAGATTGAAAATCCTTTTTTCCTCCAGCAACGGCGGGTATATCAGCTAGGTACCCATAAAGAAGTTTGTATAAACATCATACAAAATAACTTCTATTGCCAAAATTTTCAATGCAAAATAAATGTGAATGTTTAGTCATGGTATTTAAATACTTTACCACAGGTATTACACGCATTAATTACATTTATTTACCTTATAGTAGATAAGAGTTTCTCACAAAGCAGACGTCTAAAAATATTAAGATAACTCTCATTAATATCGTGTAAGAATTTAGCACTAATATGGAGATTTTAAAATGCTTTTCATTCACATCTAAGACACCTTCATTCACTGCACATACATGTGAAAGCTCGTTAGACTCGACTTCATTAATCAGGATTTTTCTACTCTCTGAACCATCTGTAGAAAAAGTAATTTAAAAACCGTAAGAAATCCATTTAATTTTTGCTCATTAGCACGTTTGAACGGAGCTATTTTTCAAAGAGCAGAAATACCACTAATTATCCTTCCTCAATTTTACTTTCCAGTCAAAGAACTATATCTATTTCTTTAATGCTTGTAATTAGTTCCTTTTAAAATGTAAGCTTTTCTTAACTTTCTTAGTAAGTGTAAAAATTTCTTAGTAAATTTCTTTCACATTTCTAAAGTTTCTACTAGACGTTTGGAGGGGGAAAATCTCATTGCTTAATGCATGTTTTGTTGATAGTTGAAGAAAAATATAGTAACGAGGCATTTTTCTAAAAAAAAAAAATCTTATGGATCTCATGGGATAATTTTAATTAATTCCTTAAGGTCAATTTTTATTAGATATGAATTTTGAATTTAATTCTACAATTTAATTACCATTTTGGCGATATTATCCTAATTATATATTTCAACACCTCTTACAGTTCAAAATTGTGAATACCTTTGATTTTATGGAATCTTTATTCATAATGTAAGAAAAAAGTATTGCAAAATAGAAAAATTTCGATGATTTCTTTTGAATTGATGGGTTATAAAAGTAATAGGGATTAATTAATTTTCCCAGGAAATATGTTTCAGAAAAAATACTACTATTTTTATTATTAGCTACTACTTTTTTTTTATCTTTGATTGATTTTTTGGGAGTGTTTTACAATATCTTACTGTAGATTATTGTAAATTCCAACGTTTTTCATGTACTATTCTTCAAGTAGCTTTTTAAAGTTTTGTAATATTAAGTTTCGTAACTATTTTCTTCCCAAGAACTGGATATTTTTTGTGGATATTTTTGTTTCAAAATAAAAAGAAACACTGTCATTTTTACTCATAAAAATCGTATCTTTCAGCAAAAATATAATTAAGAATCTTGCTAATAAAATTTTATTTAAAACACGTATTTTCAAACCAACTATGTTCATCAAATTGTTTTTTTCCAAGTAAACTAGAAACAAACTAATGATTTTTAAGTACAGAAATCATATCCTGTAAATGCGATGTCATTTACACTGCAACAACTAACCTAAAATATTTCTCTGTAAATGTGGTTTTTCCTTGATTGGACTTTGTATGCGGAAATGCCAATAAACATGTTCTTTGTTATTAATTTTTTTTTAAATTCTAGTATTTTTCTTAATATTGGCATTTGCCAGTTTAAAAATTATAGACCTCTTTTTAGGATTTTTAGGATCTAGATAGGATTTTAGAATTGTTAGACTTGCATTATCTTTGAGTCTTCTGTTCATTTTTAAAGACAATAAAATTTAGAATAATTCTGATATTTATAAACATATGTTCGATTAAATACATTCATCTAATTATGATGGTTTAATTTATATTTTTAGTCCTTTTTGGAATTCAAATTTATATTTATTTTTCATATTTTCTTTTAATAGTGTGGCATTTGTGCATTTTCGTGTAACAAAACGAAACAGCTATTAAATATTATGTTACCACCACTTAACTATTTGATAACTTAACTATTTGTTATATATCTCCCACAAGGGCAGTTAAAATATTCTATCTTACCCATCAACGTTATTTTATTTGTTGTTGTTATTTTTTTTGTTGTTATTTTATCAAATTTTTATTTTTATCAACGTTATAAATTATGCAATTTAATTCACTAAAAGATTTGTATGCTATTTTTCGGCATTAGTTCAAAGCAATAAAACACATAAATGTGTCTGCAACGCCTTATTTCAACTACCATATCGATTATATGCATTATTTTATCCCTAAAATAACCCCGACTAGTTTTAACCAATCCTCTTCAAGGGGGACAAAGAAAACTTGGCTCCCTGTAAACCTTTGATCTTTTGTCTCTTTGTTCTTCAAAGACGCTAAAGAAAAAATACCCCTGGTTTTTATGTCAATCAGTTTTACAAGCATTGTACTGTAAAAAGGGAACAGAATTCTTTCTGAACTCTGTTTAATAGGTATTTGCTCTTCTATTAGTATTCCTTTTTCTATTTTAAATTTTAAACTATTTTAATTAACTTTAGAAAATACCTTAAACGTTTCTTTGAATATTGTTTTATACTTCTCATTATTTTATGGAGCATTTTGTCTAAAAAAAATATCTCAAAAATTATTAAACCAGCAAAACCAATCGTCTGAAAAAGCAATATTTCTTGTTAAACATAGGAAAAACGGGATACCTTCTTTGAAAAGAAAGAACTTTCTCAGTAATTCATTTCAAGCCACTAACGAAAATTGGTTCCTTTTTCAATTATCTCTTAAAAAGATATTCGCAAATTACATTTATTCTATTTCGAAATCTCAACGAAATTTATCACATTTTTGGGACTTTTAGAAAATTTATAAAAAATAACTTCCATAAATAAGTAAACCTCGTAGCTGACGCTTAGGTTTAAAATTTGTTATACTAGAACATTTTAAATTATAAAATAGTTGATTAAAAATTTACTGTGCAAAAAAGGTTAAAATAAGTAAAAAGGCAACGTTTATACTATGCACATATAAGGAAGTCTTAAAAATTTTTGTATCAATTTTTGATCTCACTATGTTTTAAACTTGTGCATTTTGCTTCTGTACTTTGGCATCATCCCTTTTTTTGTGTTTTGAAACGTTTATATGTCGTGGTCATAACATCATTGTTTCATTTGTCATCTTTCACTGACGAGGGGGATCCAGGCATCCCCGAAACGATCGTATGAATCGTTTTTTAAATTCAAATAAATATGTGCATAGTATAAACGTTGCCTTTTTACTTATTTTAATATAACATAGTTGTTTACCTAAGTTTTTCCTTAGCAAGAAAAACTATTTATAGGGAATAATACTTTCCTTTTTCCTCATCTAACATTGCATCTAACCTTCCCGAAAGATTCGATTGGCCGCAATGAGCCCTATACAAAAGACCTCGGTAACCGTTTCCTTTCGTGTCCCCAGACTCACGATTTACAGGCCGTCTTCCTAGAAACCTTTCTTCATGGTCACTAACTCTTTTTTTTCTCCCTTTGGGTCCTCCTTCATTCTCGCCCTTAAATGCGCGTCCGCAGATAAAGAACGTCACACATTTCCCCTCTGTGGTTTTCTTCTTGATAAAAAGATGACATAGTGTGAGAGAAGTTGGAAAATGTATTTTTGGTGCTCTTTTGCGTCTAAAATATGTCATATTGTAGATGAAATATGTCACGGCCCTTCCGCCGTATTTCGAAATGCTGCTTGTCATTTATCATGACTTGCGGAGGATATGTCGAAAAATCACATGTTGACTTTTGTGATGTAGATTTTTCACACCAATTTTTTTATCACCCAGAAATGTGCATAACTTCTTAAACTATAAACTTCTTGTGACTTAAAAATTTCTTTCATTAGTTTTAATCTTTATAACAATGTTTCTTATTAACTTACTTTAAGTTCGCTCTTATTTCGTCTTTAAATTAAAATATTTCGAAAGGTATAAAGAAATTAAAATAGCAATTGGAATAAATAGAGGTCCTGTGTCCTCTAGTAAAGATCCCGTGACCAATATTTTAGTTCAGGTTCCTATATTTTAATATAGGAACCTGACCAATATATATATTTTAACCAATATTTTAGTTCAGGTCGAGGGCGTTATTATCTATGGGAACTTCCATGTTAAAAATTATAGCATTACGGTTATGGAAGTGCTGGTTTTGTCTTCGTCTATTCTGTGATAGCAATGGCTAATTAATTTTAACATTGCCCTTAAAGTGTCTGTTACTGGTGCCACTACCCAGTGTTTGGTAAAGTATAATAAATTCTTTACAAACCAGAAACAGACAACAAAATAATTCAAATTTTAACAAAAGATATTATTCATTCTATGGGTTATTCATTTATTGTCCTACATCCATTTTTACTACGAATGGGGAGTTTACCCTATGCGTTCTAAAAGGTACCTAGATAAGCATAGTTTGAATATGAAAGGGGGTGCAAATATACTGTTATAGTCTGTGTAATTTGAATCGGCGGCTCACTTACAGTCCTTTCCCATTGCATTTCTATTGCGTTGTCATGGTGACGAGCTGCATATTCTGTTTACAAGAAGTATAAAGTGCTAGGATCTAATACAAGAGCGTTAACAAAATCCAATTTTTCCTAGACCCGTTAAAAGTAATAATTGAGTAAAAAGATTTATTACATAAGGTTATACCAGTATGCCATTTACTTTTACCATAAATTTGATCAAAATTATAATAGCCCAGTAAATTTAGGGTTTTTTAGCGCACTAATTAATAACTCGCTGAAAATTTCAGAATACGTTCTCTATGAGGTCTATAACCAAACCTCAAAAGTCCCCTAAGTTCCCGCGCCGGCTTCATTCGAAAATGGCGATCAAAGATGGCCGCCAAGCAATGCAGTCTTTCATTCATAACTAAGGAAAAAATCAATATTTTTTAATGCTGTAAAAGTTTATATACTCAGAAAAAGACCCTTTATAAGTTTCAATAAATTTTTTTCATAAAAGAACTTGTAAATTTGGAATACAGAGAGTTAATGACATCAATGTGAAAATTTGCGCGTTTTTTCACCTGTTTTTCCTTATAACTGTAACCGTATAAAAATCCCTTTATCTAATTAGAGTGTTTTTAAAAGTACTATAAACCAGGATTATTTTGTAAAAAAAATTTTGAAAATCCGTTGAAAATTGACTGAGATATTCCATTTTAAATGGAGGCATGTTCAGTAATGATGACTATGAAATACATACTATAACTAACGTTAATAGTGTCCTTGGTCTCTTTTGACAGATTTCTTTTTAATAGGCTCAAGCTTTTGCGAAAACAACTAAAATTAAGGTATTCTATTTTACTTTAAGAAAATTATTTAAGAAGCTTTTTTAAGAAAGGGATGTTCTGGAATAAATATATTAAATTAGTACATAACAAAAAATATTTATCCAAAATTGTATTTATTTATTACTAAAATGTATTTAGAAATAAAAATTCTATAAAGTAAGAAACTTTAATCGTTTTCCTCATCAATTTTATCATATTCAGTAAATGTAGGTCCTGATTTTTCAGATTTCTCCTAAGCAAGATCTCCTAAGAAACTATGATAGAAACATTGGAACCCTGTGTTAAACCTCCTGATATACAGGGTGTTTCAAAATTGCGTTGCACGGCTTTTATTCAGAACCAGCGCCTCCTAGGGTCATGGAAGTAAGGTCTACCCCTAGGTAAGTGACACTGGAGATTCCATTGAGAGGACTTACAGCGCCCCTAGCGGCGAAATTAAAAAGTTAAAAAAATTAATTTAAAAACTAAAGGAGATGGAGCAAAAACCTCAATGAGAGTACTGTTGCCAACGTCAAGAAGAACTCATTGAAAAAAGTTTGATCAAAATATCTTGAATATTGGCGGAGATATTAGCTTGTGAAAATAGCACTTTTTCAGGGGTCAAAAAGTAAAAAGTTCGCATATTTGCAAATTTTTCAGTGAAATTGTGTAGTATTGTGTTTTTTTAGTTGAAAGAACACAAAATTTAATCAAAAAATCAAAAAAATTTGTAAATATGCGAACTTTTTACTTTTTGACCCCTGAAAAAGTGCCATTTTTACATGCTAATATCTCCGCGAATATTCAAGATATTTTGATCCAATTTTTTTCAATGAGTTCTTTTTGACGTTGGCAACAATACTCTAACTGAGGTTTTCACTCTATCTCCTTTAGTTTTTAAATTAATTTTTTTAACTTTTTAATTTCGCCGATAGGGGCGCTGTAAGTCCTCTCAATGAATTCTCTAGGGTCACATACCTAGGGGTAGACCTTACTTCCATGACCCTAGGAGGCGCTGGTTCTGAATAAAAGCCGTGCAACGCAATTTTGAAACACCCTGTATATGCTCATTTATAATAGAAGGAGGATACCTTTTGCATGCATTAATTTGGAATGAGGGTGACACAGAGATATATGTCTTAAGTATGTACGTTTTTTTTTCAAAAACGTTTCTCTCCATGCGATGCTATTGTTTTTGATGGGTACAGTTCCGTACGATCAACCAAAAATGTGGAAAGGGAAAGAAGGGCCATGACCAGAATGTCTGCCACAGTAGCTTTTGAATGAAAACTTGGTTGCTACGGCCAAACTATCTAATTCTTTGTCAAACTCTAAAAAAATCCTGACTTATAAGAATGGTTATAAGTTACTTTTAAGCTGAGGGCATAACTGCCTTGCAAGCGTAGGATGAAGTCGATAGTATTATCTGTTCTACTGCAATTGAAGCTAGTCAAGATACGAACAAACAAGTTATAGTAGTTGGGAGCGATACAGACTTATTAATTAATCTAACAGTGCGATGCTCTCAAAGGAAATCGCTGTTTTTTTGCGACCCCAAACAACCAAAAGAGGACTTAAGTGTTTCGACAAAGCTAAAACTCAAGAAACTCTGGGCCCAATGAAAGATACAATTATTTTCATACATGCAGCTACTGGATGTGACACGACCTCAGCAATTTTCAGGAAGGGTAAATCATCTGCTTTCAAGATAATAAGAAAGAATCCTCATCTGCATTCCTTAGTTTCACAGTTTAATATTCCTTCACTTGATCCTCAAAAAGTTATTGAAATTGATGAGATATTTATAAAATACCTTTTCGGAGGAGAAAAGAATAATTCTCTTGATGAGTTACACTATACTGACTCACTACCTTAGAGAAAGGAGAAAATTTCGAATTTTAATCTAGTAGTTCTTCCCCAACTAGTGCAGCAAATTCTCAACATTCACTTCGAGTTTACCTACAGGTTTTGTAGTGGTTAGGAAACAACCTAAACCCAACTGATTGGTGTCGGTTCTTAAAGGATGGCAAGTTACACCCGGTTCCCTCTACTCTTCCTGCAGCTCCTGATGCACTTTTACAGCTAGTTTCATGTGACTGTAAAGTTAGTACTGATAAAGAATGTAATGTGAAATGTCCATCCAAAAAAGCTGACCTTCAATGTACAAAATTTTTCAGCTCTTGCTTAGGAGAAATCTGTGAAAAATCAGGACCTACATCTACTGAATATGATTAAATTAATGAGGAAAATGATTAGTTTCTTACTTTATAGAATTTTTATTTCTAAATACATTTTTAGAAAAAATAAATACAATTTTGGATAAATCTTTTTTGTTGTGTACTAATTTAATATATTTATTCCAGAACATCCCTTTCTTAAAAAGCTTCTTAAATAATCTTCTTAAAGTAAAATAGAATACCTTAATTTTAGTTGTTTTCGCAAAAGCTTGAGCCAATTAAAAAGAAATCTGTCAAAAGAGACCAAGGACACTATTAACGTTAGTTATAATATTTCATAGTCATCATTACTGAACATGCCTCCATTTAAAATGGAATATCTCAGTCAATTTTCAACGGATTTTCAAAATGTTTTTTACAAAATAATCCTGGTTTATAGGACTTTTAAAAACACTCTAAATAGATTAAGGGATTTTTATACAGTTACAGTTATAAGGAAAAACAGGTGAAAAAACGCGCAAATTTTCACATTGATGTCATTTAACTCTCTGTATTCCAAATTTACAAGTTCTTTTATGGAAAAAAAATTATTGAAACTTATAAAGGGTCTTTTTCTGAGGATATAACCTTTTACAGCATTAAAAAATATTGATTTTTTCCTTAGTTATGAATGAAAGACTGCACTGCTTGGCGGCCATCTTTGATCGCCATTTTCGAATGAAGCCGGCTCGGGAACTTTGGGGACTTTTGAGGTTTGGTTATAGACGTCATAGAGAACTTATTCTGAAATTTTCAGCGAGTTATTTAGTGCGCTAAACACCCCTTTTTATGCCTTAATTTACTGGGCTATAACGCTTGTCAACCATAGGAGAAGTTACTACATTGAGAGCCCGGTTAAAGAACACTGTTCAACAAATTTGACCTTTAAAATTTTTTCCTTGATGAAAATAGTCATTTCTTATAGATTTTGGGTCGCTGAATACGAAAATCACCATTAAAATTCTTAATTGACTCAGGATTTTCGGGGAACAGCCCCTCCCCCTTTTTACGTTTCTCGACGACTTTATAACTTTAAACTCGATTTTCATCATCAAAAAGCATTGTTTTAGTCTTTAAATTGCGCCCAGGTAACAAGAAATGTTCAAATTAATAAAATATGATAAATTTATAAAAAATGAATAGGTTTAAGGGGTAATTACCCCCTAAAAATACAAAATATAGCTAAAAATTATAGAGGTTTCTATACGCTATTTTTTCTTCTTATTTTTTACGCAATTCCCGTTTGAAGGGCCCTAACCCTTCCCCAAGGACCCAAATTTGATGACAATATGCAGCAATAATTTTTACTAAAAGCGGCTGAGGTGTTAGCCTCCCAGAAGCCCCCGCGGAAGAGTTCGGAAGACTTCCAGAATCACGAAGGCGCTCGCGAGCTCAGGAATTAATATTTATGATTTTGAAAAGATTACGAATGACGTTTTTCTTATATTTCGGGTCTATCATAAGTAGAAACTCTTCAGTTCTTTAAAAACTGACCGGTTTTAGGGAGTGAGGATTCCATGTAGTCCAAGAAAGTTAGCTCAAAAAAGGGGTTGAGGTGGAACAAATTGTAAAAGAAAGTTTGATGGGTGATTCTTATAGGAAATTTTCCGTAGAAAACGATGGTGAAACGTATACCAAAATTAACCTCGTCCTTTAGCCAATATGGCGGATTTTCCAAAATGGCGGACAATCGTTTTTAACTTATAACTTCCTAAAAAAGTTTAATAAAATTATAAATTTTGCAGTAAATGATTAGAATTTAGTAGCAAAAACAATGGGACACTGTTTTTTTCTCTTACGATTTGTCATTTATCCAATATGGCGGATTTTCCAAAATGGCGTCCACTAATGTTTATAATAAAAAAAATTATGATGATAAATTCGTATTTTTTTCAGGATATGGTAAGAATTAAGTCATAATAATATTCATATCAATTTCCTTTCCTCAATGTATCAAATATGGCGGATTTTTCAAAATGGCGGACAATCGTGTTTTACTAATATGCTAAAATTCGTTAATAAAATAAAACTTTTGCTGTAAATTATTAGAATTTAGTAGCAAAAATAGTGTGGAACTGTTTTTTGTCTCTTACGATAAGTCATTTATCCAATATGGCGGATTTTCCAAAATGGCGTCCACCTAATGTTTAAAATAAATAAATTATGATAATTAATTCGTAATTTTTACAGGATATGGCAAACATTAAGTCATAATAACATTCATATCAGTTTCCTCCCCCTCAATGTATCAAATATGGCGGATTTTCCAAAATGGTGGCCACATATTTAGAGCCTTTTTATTTTTGACGTTTTTACATATAAATAAATTTTATTTTGGCATAACATAAGTATTTATATATTAAATTACCTATAAAATAGTATATTAACCAAGATTTTGCGATACATAGAAATAAATTCCAAAAAGACGGCCCCATATTTCAAACTTAGTGGTAAATGGTAATTTTTGAATTTCTACCTACCTTAAACATTATTTACCAGTAAATTTTAGTAAAATATAAGTAATCTGCATATATTTTACCAAATAACATTTAATATTTCTAAATATTAAGAAAAAAATTAAAAATTAAAAAGGCTCTAAATAAGTGGCCGCCATTTTGGAAAAATCCGCCATATTTGATACATTGAGGGGGAGGAAACTGATATGAATATTATTATGACTTAATGTTTACCATATCCTGTAAAAATTACGAATTAATTATTATAATTTATTTATTTTAAACATTAGGTGGACGCCATTTTGGAAAATCCGCCATATTGGATAAATGACTTATCGTAAGAGACAAAAAACAGTTCCACATTATTTTTGCTACTAAATTCTAATAATTTACAGCAAAAGTTTTATTTTATTAACGAATTTTAGCATATTAGTAAAACACGATTGTCCGCCATTTTGAAAAATCCGCCATATTTGATACATTGAGGAAAGGAAATTGATATGAATATTATTATGACTTAATTCTTACCATATCCTGAAAAAAATACGAATTTATCATCATAATTTTTTTTATTATAAACATTAGTGGACGCCATTTTGGAAAATCCGCCATATTGGATAAATGACAAATCGTAAGAGAAAAAAACAGTGTCCCATTGTTTTTGCTACTAAATTCTAATCATTTACTGCAAAATTTATAATTTTATTAAACTTTTTTAGGAAGTTATAAGTTAAAAACGATTGTCCGCCATTTTGGAAAATCCGCCATATTGGCTAAAGGACGAGATTATTTTGGTATACGTTTCACCATCGTTTTCTACGGAAAATTTCCTATAAGAATCACCCATCAAACTTTCTTTTACAATTTGTTCCACCTCAACCCTTAACTTTCTTGGACTAATGTTTCAAGATGTTAATAGATGCACGGCTGTGGATAACAATTAGGGGGCATCCCCTTAAAAACTGAGGGCGATGGAGGAAAATGGGTGTCATATTTGAATTCAGGAGATCATTTTACACAAGAATCAGCTGAAATTCAGTTAGTGGCTTCAAATTTTTTTTGTACAGGACTGTTTAACTCTAAGTGCCGCATTGAACCCTTCCGTGGGTGCTTTGGGGGCGCTCTCACCTCAACCGCTTTTAGTAAAAATCGTTGCTGCATATTGCCATCAAATTTGGGTCCTTGGGAAAGGGTTAGGACCTTTCAAACGTGAATTGCGTAAAAAATAATGGGAAAAAAATAGCGTATAAAAACCTCTATAATTTTTAGCTATTTTTTTTGCATTTTTAGGGGGTAATAACCCCTTAAACCTATCCATTTGTTATAAATTTACCATATATTATTAATTTGAACCTTTCTTGTCCCCTGGGGGGCAATTTGAAGACTAAATCAATGCTTTTGACCCTGAAAATCGAGTTTAAAATTATAAAGTTGTCGAGAAACGTAAAAAGGGGGAGGGGCTGTTCCCCGAAAATCCTGAGTCAATTAAGAATTTTAATGGTGTATTCGTATTCTGCGACCCAAAATCTATAAGAAATGACTATTTTCATCAAGGAAATTTTTTCATTGTTGAACAGTGGAATTCGGTTCCAGGGAAATTTCCATTATATTCCAGGGAAATATCCATATCATTATCAATGGGACAAACTTCTAGGGTATTTAGGGTACATCATAAGGATTCAGAATTGCACAGGAACCCATGGTCCCAGACGTCACCCTAAGAAGCTAGGGGATATTTTAAAACTACCCACAGGAGACTCCACCCTTTGTCAAGTAAGCCGAGATCGTGTCGATCGTCCTTCATCATGATCGACACGATCCAATACTTTCCTTTTAAGTAAATGAGGAAGTTTCATATTTTTTAAATTTTCTATTTTGGGGTATATTAATACAATATAAGATGTGAAAAATCCAAATCTGCAATCCAAATTTTCCTCAAAAATTTATTTACTGAGATATAGAAGAAATAAAAGTTGAGAAAAGTCGTAAACAAATGATGCAATCGCAAACGCTCAAAAATCAAATTTGACGTCACTCGACACTAAACAAAAAGCATTGTTGATGTTTATTCATTATTAAAATAAAAGGTCTTTATGACCTCATGAATCTGGTCTAGTTTCATCAGACCAGATGGGGATTAGTCCCACTTAATAAAAAATATTTAATAATATATTTTCCATAAATATTTGAATTTTAAGGGGGAAAATCTTAAAATATAAGAATGTAATGTTTTAAAATTAATTATTTGATTTTATTTTGGTGTTTTCATAGCTGATTTAACTTTTAAATTAGCAATTATAGAGCTTTTTTTATTAAAAATATTTAATCCTGAGGTTTTCATATTTAAAATAGTGAGTCAAGCAGATCCACTCTAGTAGAGAAATGGAGAAATAAGCGTTTTTAGCCATAAAATCGTTTATTACTTGTAAATATTCGATTTTCGAACTTGGAAAACTTGGTAGTGATCGTCCTCGCCTCGAGATACGTCTATGTACCGAGTTTTGTCTACGCCGGCTGCATAGTTTAGGAAAAGATGCGAGTTGTAGTCGTTTTGACATGCCGAGTGACATCACAAATCTGAAATCGCTGTTTTTCCCGCCTTTTCCAGAGCGCAAACTTTAAGCCACAGTAAAAAAATAAATAATGATCAGAATTAAAAAATATCTCGGTTTTAGGGTTTTCTCGTAAGGTAGGATCGATTTAAAAAATAAAAAAAAAATATGAAACTTCCTCATTAACAGGGATCGCATAAGTTCTGATGTAATCATGAAAACAATCGGTGGTTTGGTTGAATTCTGTCAGGGAAGGCGATTGAGAAAACGTCGCTGGAACACCGTGAAGAAGCATCGGCAAGTCGGAACTTTCGCCACTTTGCTTTTCGGATCCCGTGGGTAGTTTCTTCTTGAATTGTGGGATTTAACCACACAATTCAAGAAGAACCCCTAACCCCTTAGGATGACTTGTGGGACCATAGGTTCCTATGCAATTCTGAATCCTTATGATGTACCCTACCTCCGCTAGAAGTTTGTCCCGTTCATAATGATACACCCTGTAGATCTTCTCCATTCACTGGGATCTATTTTTATTCATCCACACTTTATTCTCGATATTTTTCTCAGTGGCTTCCTGTATTCGCACCTAAATAAATACCTGAAAGTTTCTTGTTCTAGAAATCATTTAGTATCTTTTAAGGTCCCACTTCACTCCTTTTTTTTTCATCTTACTTATTTTCAAAGGGAAAAAATACTCAGTCTCTTTTATATTTGTTGCAAATATTTTTCAAGAAACCTCAACAGTTGGTGACGAGGTTTATTTTTTTTATAAATCGCATACATTACCCAAAGAACCCCCATGAAAAATGCTCCGTAAATACTCGACTTATTTCTTATACGCTCTTATTGTTTTTCTCAGCTTTCTGGCCTCCTCAAAGTCAATATTCATTTACTTTGATGGAAGGAAAAATCCTCTAAGCTTTTTTGCGAGGAACTAATATCATTGGGCTTGATATGCACTCAGCGCTCAGAGATATTTCACTGAAAGAATCTAATATTTCCAACCCTTTATCAATATTTATACTAAATAGGATGCAATCTCTGGGATGCCTATCTCACTAAAACTTTGAGACTTTTCTCTGAGGGTAAAGTATTTAGGCTCTGGCTCTTAGCTTGGAAGTAATCCCGAAGAAACTTTGTGGAATAAGAATATCTTCAGCTTTTTATTCTATGGAATACAATTGTTTATGGATATTTTTGTTCTCTTATACAATAATATATAGAATAAAATTTGCGGTTAGGTTGTTTATAAGTTTTTTACTTTTAATCTGATCTATATAAACGAAGCCAACATTTTACAAAATATACTTCAGTGCACCACATGAATATTTAGGTACTCTGTAAATGCAAAAATTCTTGAGGCGATGTGGTTTATACCCCAGCAATTTGTATTTATAAAACGTTATTTTGTACTTTGATTATATCATGTTAATCAAATCCTGTGAAAATTCTGCCAAAACCTCATTTTGTATTTCGAAATCCTTTCTTTTGATTTTATAATCTGAAAGATCATAGTTGTAAACCCTTAAGTCCAAAGTTTCACGTAAAAAATTAAACGCTTGATATCCTGTTAAAGTTCGTTCTTTTTGCGTGCGCAAACTGGGTTCCTATAGTCGTTTCCAAAACGGCAGTTTGCGGAAGCAAAAAACTGACTTAAACCATGCTTTAACAGGCTCTCAAGCATTTAATATTGATGGTTTTTACGTGACACTTTGGACTTAAGGGTTTTCGACTATGATCTTTCGGATTATTAAATCAAAAGAAAGATTTCGAAGTACAAAATAAAGTTTTGACAGAGTTTTCACATTTTTTTTGTGTTTTTTAAACTTTTTTTGTAATAAAAAAATTTTAAACTGAAAACTTTTAAGCTAATTTTAAAGATCATATTAAACCACAATTTTTGAGACCATATTTAAATTTTTACCAATAGTAGTTCTTCTACACATTGAATTTTTCAATCATTTTTTGAGGTGTCGCTCCGTTTTTAACTCCCTGGGATTTGGTCTGGGACCCCCAAATCCTATATGATTCTGACTCGTCTAGGTGTCTACGATCCCCCCAAGAAGTGTGACCCATTATTTATGGGACACCCTGTATAACAACAAAACCTCCTAAACCTAGTGTAATATTTACAGTGATCTCACGTATAATTTAGTAATTACCCTAAAAGGGGTGTTTATCTCTTTTTTGTGAACCGAGATTCGCTGTATTTTGGTAGCTGTACTTAATTAACTTAATGACCTTTTTCACAACAGATGTATTTAATTGGCAAAATTTCTCAGATATTTTATCTCGTTTTTTCATCTTGATTTTACAGTTTTTAACTGGCTCGTAACGAGCTCCAGTTTTCATACCTTTGGGGAGGAAAAAGAAGAAAGTTACACGTGCCGTTACCTCCAAACACACTAAAAACAAGATCTAAAATCAGCGAAATTCCATACATTTTCTTTTTATCCTCTTCAAGGAAACAAACTAAAGCGAGTAATCGAAACGATACGAACAAAGCTATCGGAATTCCTCTCCAGATTGGGAAAGACGTGTGTTATCGAAGAGGGGTCTTCATTTCCTTAATGTGTCCTCGTGTGTCTCAAATAATAGATTTTTTTTCTGGTTTAATTACGGTGCTTTTTTTCCTTCGTTTAGAACGTGTTATTTGATTCAATGCGACAGAAAGTGATGCGGAAAAGTAGGAAAAATCTGTTTCAATTTAAAAGTAGCTAATTGAGAAAAGGTTCTTTTCGATAAATATTTCAGATTCCTTTTCGGTATGGTAAAGGGAAAATGTCACTTTTGATTAAAAGTGTTAATGTTTGAAGCTCAAGATAGGATTGCTAGTTTCTCAGCGATGCTTATTTTTTATAAGTCTATTTGACTCAAATCTACAGAAAAATATTTTTTACAAATTGTGATTGACTAATGATTGAAAAAAACTTTATGGGCATACATCCATCGTTACATAGTAATACTTGCTCAAATAGAAAGGAAGCAAGCAATTTTCAGAAAAGCGGTATTTTTTTCCAAAGCATTTTTATAAAAGTTTTTTTCGACGGTTTTATTTGTTTATTATGAAGTTTGAGGTTATGAAGTTTTCTGCTACGTGGGAGATCGACTTCATACCAAATAATGCAAAAAATATCACATTTTCGCTCTTTTGTTCAGTATTTCACCTATTTTCCCAAAAAATATTCGTTTTTCGAAAAATAGCAGTACACAAAAATAAATTACGTAAAATTTCCTATAAGGGAGGATAGTTGTACGTTCTTTGTTGTACGTTTTGATTTTCTATTGACGCTAGAACGCGCTGAATTACAGCTGTTCCTTGGCTTTACACGGGAACATCTATATATATATATAATTCTCTTACGTAACGCCCAGATTTCGCTGTATTTCTTTTCCTCAGTTGGCAACAATCTGTTAGTTTACAAAATGAGTGCATTGTTTTTATTTCAATTTTTCCGATTTCCGTCGCTAATTCATATTTGCTGTTCAAATGTGTTAAAAGGGATTAAATGTTACTATTTTAATGTATTTTGATTGTAAAATTAGTGCGTATTGAACTTTTTTAGGCGTAAAAATAAAACGTTAATTTTTGAAAAGCGATTGGTAAAGTTTGTTAACACCACATTCTGCTGTTTGGATTTTGCCGATGAAATCAACGAAATCATCAGACAAGATTCAGAGAGGTTTTAATCTTAATGACTCTAGAGTAAAAGCGCTTATTTTTTAAATTTAATTACGGAATAAAAATTCACTTTTTAATGCAATGAGTGACAGTTATCTGTCTTACGCTACAATAAGTGGATGATACCAATCTGTAACACCAACGAAATATTTTTGGTAATACACAACGGGTCGAGATGGAGAGCAAACACGTTCTCCACTAACATGTTCGAAAATTTCTTTATCAATAATCGAGATGAATAGCCCCTCCAAATCTGCATGCTAGGCTAACGAAGTTAGTAACCGCTTAGCGAGCGAAGCGAGTATAAGATTGCGGAGCAATCTTAGGGGAACTGCATCAGCAGTTCCCGGGGGTTGATGAGCGATAGCGAGCAGAGAAGCGCCTAAAAGTGTGAAATAATTTTTATCCAAGAAACAACAATATTACTTCTTAACATAATTTTTGAAGTCAAAACACTTTCACACAATAAATTAACATTCCTCGTTAACATTGAAAATGTCTAGCATCTCAAAATTTTAAGGCTTAATAACTTTTCTCCTAAGATAAATTTTCATTAGACTGCTCAAAATATATACCATCGTATTATATGAGGAAATGAAACCACATAAAACATGTTTTGCAGTTTTAAAATTATTGCATTTAAAATTTAGAGATATCTGAAATGCATTTATTTTTCGCAGTGTTCATGTTCTTGCTATTTCCCGCTTCGAAAAGGCGTTTAAGCCTCGTCTTATTCTAATAAGAAGAGCGTAAAAAGTTAAGTACTATATGGTAGTTTAATTGTTAATCAACTTATTTTTATAATGTGTAATGTAGCAATTAACCCCGGCCACAAGTTGTAATATAGCCATTAACCCCGGCCTATTTTACTAAAGGGCCGCATGTAAATATTTGTTAGTGTTGAAGTAAAGTGAGGTGATTATGAAAAGTGTTTATAAATAGCCTGACAGCTGTGTGAAAGGGAGGCTTCCCACCTGATTTGTTTTGCTGCCTAAATAAACATCTTTGTTTTACCAACTGTATTTTTCATTTAAAAACCCAATACGCTACAGCTTACATATATAATTTTTCTGGAGCCAGCGGTGGGATTGATTCTTCGAATGAGACTGGTGCATTTACGATTAGAGTAAACTTGGAGGAATTGAGATCGGAGGAGGTCTGGTCTGTTGGATTTTTGCGATTCGAGTAAGACCGGTAGCCTGGGACGCCCTGTCCTGTGATATCTTCATCTAGCTTAGAAGGGACCATCCTGGTCCGGAAGCCGTTGGACACCCCGTCCATTTCAGAAGGGACCATCCTGGTCCGGAAGCCGTTGGACACCCCGTCCATTTCAGAAGGGACCATCCGGTCCGGAAGCCGTTGGACACCCCGTCCATTTCAGAAGGGACCATCCTGGTCCGGAAGCCGTTGGACACCCCGTCCATTTCAGGAGGAGCCATCCGGTTTAGTAGTTGTGGGACACTTCGTCTCGAGAGTGGAGTGCTCTGAGTCTTCTGCTTCCTGCTACGTAGAGGTCTGGGTCTCAGGAGCGAGAAGAGTGTAAGTTAACAGTACTTTACGCTTAAGAAATTGGGTGTTGTATTTACGATTTTTAGCGATTGGGGTCTGATGAGTGTTTTGAAGTTAGGATGGTGATATTTATTGATTTAGAACTTTAACTTGAATTTTATTGTAAATATTTATCTTAACTTTTGTGATTGATGTTCTATTTAAAATTTTTGCTTCAATCTTGAAAATTTAACTTTTTGAATTTTGATAGATTTATAACTTTTAAGGATAAAAATATTTTTAAAGCTGTTGTCTTTTAACAATTAATTTGTTTTGTTCCTGGGTGACATAGGTTTTTTGAAATCATTGTAATAAGGGGTCAGTGTTCTGGTGTATTCTAGTTTCAGTATGACGTATTTACTAAGGGGTAGGAAAGATGATTTGATCAAGTTGATGGGTGAATTGGATTTGGTGGCTTCGGCAGATAAGTCAATAAAAGCATTAACCAAAATTATTGTAACTAGTGAGGGTTATGATGAGGAATTTGCCAGGGTGCTTTTTGGGGAAATTGTCAATGCTCGCAAAGCGAAGGAGGCTTTGGATCTTGAAGAGAGTCAAAGGAAGCTAGATCTTGAGCAAAGGCAGTTTGAGGAGAAGCAGCGGCAAAGAGAGTTTGAGGATAAGCAAAAACAAAGAGAGTTTGAGTTGGAAAAACTGAGAATAGAAGCAACGAGGAAAACAGAGGAATTGGAGGATCATAGTTTTCGATCGCCAAATCGGGATTTAACCAGAATTCTACCCAAGTACGACATGAAGGACGATCTGAGTCTTTATTTAGTCTTGTTTGAACGACAGGCAACTCTGCTGTCCCTGGAGAAAGAAATGTGGGTTTCTCATCTATTGGGTCTAGTTCCTCAAGAGATAGCGCAAATCATAGCACGCGAGCCACCGGAACAAGCAGCAAATTACGATCATATTCGATCGATTCTGCTTCAGAGGTTTAAGCTAACTCCGGAACGATTTAGACAGCTTTTCAACACGCATCAGAAAGCAGTTGAGAGAAACTGGAGGGATTTTTACTATGAGTTGGCCACATACTTTGACGGATGGATCGCAGGGTGCAGGGTTGAAACGCTAGAACAACTGAGGGATTTAATAATTACCGATCAAATGAAGAAAAAGTCACCCTCAGAGTTCAAGGACATGTATTTAAGGGAATGGACTGAAATCAACTCCCCTACAGAGTTGGTGGTTCTGCTGGAAAAGTTTGAAGATGTCCGGCGGACCGTGAAACAGAAAACCAAGGATCAAGGTGGGACAGGAGCCCAAGGTCGGTTTTCCAAAACTGAATTTCCTCCACAAAGAAGGGATCGTATGAATTTTGAAGGGATCAAGAGGGAGCGTAGTCCTTTAGAGCCTGATCGAGAGTTTGACCGGAGGAGAGAAATGCGGTGTTATCATTGCAATAAGCCTGGCCACATAAGGCCAAACTGCCCGAATTGGAGGAAACCACGATCAGAAGCTGTAAATTTCATTGGGGAGGAAGATCCTGAGATAGTTCTGCTGCCATACACCATGAGGGGCAAGATCAACGGCCAAGAGATCAATATTCTCAGAGACACTGGAGCCACCATAGACATTGTCTGTCAAAAATTGGTTGGTCCAGCTGACTTGACAGGAGAACATGTTTGGGTCCAGCAGCCATTGGACTCCAGCTCGACTTGTTTGCCATTGGCTGAGGTTCTGGTGGAGTGCGAGTTGGGAAACACGCTTACCAAAGCAGCTGTCATTCCCGATAGCTTGGACCAGGGTCGATATCTACTGGGAAATCGCACAGCGGCGTTATTCCAGAGGAGAAATCTGCCTTCGGATGAATGCCTGAATGCTGTAATTACAAGACAGCAAAGGAGGTTGGTAGAACAGGAGAACACCTCTTCTCCCGATGAACAGGTCAGTATTTCAGAGGAGACTCAACAAGAGTTGGTAGAAGAAGAGGAAGAGTTTCTGCCCGCGAAGGAGGATCGTGAGGTTTCGGAACTATTGAAGGTTAATACCGAACAACTGGTGAAGGCGCAGGGTTCGGATGAGGAGATGAGTTCTGTGGTTAAGCAGATTAAAGAGGGAAACCCTCCCAAAGATTTTGAACTTGTTCAAAGCGGGCTTCTTGTAAAGGTAAAGAAGGATAAGACTGGCTTGGAGAGACGACTCATCGTTGTGCCAGCTGAGTATCGGGAAAAGATACTGAAATTATGCCACGAAGGCACGTCTGGTCATCTTGGGACCACCAAGACCAAAGACCGAATGACTAAATTTTTCTTTTGGAAGAATTGTTATAAAGAGGTGGAAGATTTTGTGCGATCATGCGATTCCTGTCAGAGGGCTGGAAAGGCAAGAGACAAGAAGAAAGCCCCTATGACTCTCGTTCCCGTGATTGGAGAAGTTTTTTCAAGAATTAACATTGATGCTGTAGGACCCTTGCCAAAAACGGATTCAGGTAAAAGGTATTTGATTACAGCCATGTGCATGTCTTCAAAGTACCCCGATGCCGTGGCAGTGACTGACATCACTTCCAGGTCAGTGATCGATGCTCTCCTTCAGCTTTTCAGCCGAATGGGATTCCCTAAGGAGATTCAACATGACCAGGGAACCTCGTTCATGAGCGAGCTCACTTCTGAGTTTTTTCGGCGTTTTGGAATCAAGGTGATACGAAGTTCAGTCTATCATCCACAGAGCAACCCTGTAGAACGGTTTCACAGAACGCTAAAGCGGATTCTAAGAGTTCTGTGCTCTGAAGAGGGATCAAACTGGGAAAATCATGTGCATGCAGCGCTTTTTGCTTTGAGGACAGTTACGCACGAGTCAACTGGCTTCAGTCCGGCTGAGCTTGTTCACGGCAAAAACTTGAGAACTCCAGTAGCCCTTTTGTACGATAGTTGGATGCGACCCGAAGAGGATAATAGAAATGTTGTTGATTACATCTTGAATCTTCTAGAACGTTTACAGAAGTGTCAGAGCTTGGCTATTGAAAACATGGAGGATGTTGCAAAGAAAAGAAAAAGCTGGTATGATAGGAACAGCGTTAAGAGAGAGTTTGCAGTGGGAGATCAGGTACTGGTGTTGGCAACTTCTCCTGCCAACAAGCTGGCTGTTCAATGGCATGGTCCTGGTACCATTGAAAGTAAGATCTCGGACACTAACTATTTTGTAGCTCTGCCTGGGCGAAAAGGTTCGTCCCAAATTTATCACGTGAACCTTTTAAAGCCTTATTTTCGGAGGCCAGAATTTGTAAATCTGGTGACAACTGGGGAGGAGGAAGAGGTTTCAGATTCCGAGGAAGAAAATCCGTCTTTTTACCGTTGTCCCAATGTTTTTGACCTTGGAGAGATTTTACAAATCAGTGAGGTTCATGGGCGATTGTCTGAAAAACAAATTAATCAATTGAGTGATGTTTTATGCAAATATATTAACTGTTTTTCTAATGTTCCAGGATTGACTGATATAGTTGAGTTTGATATCGAACTTAGCGAACAGAGACAGATTCGTTCAAGACCCTACCGAATGTCTCCTAGACAAACAGAGATCTTGAGAGAGGAAATTGGGAAGATGCTGGAAATGAAGATCATCGAGGTTGGAGAGAGCGATTTCACATCACCGATGATCCTGGTTGAAGTGCATGGGAAAGATCCTAGGCCGTGTATAGACTACCGACGGTTGAATGAGGTAACAAAGACTCAGTATTTTCCCATACCCAACATTGAGGAGCGTGTGGAAGCTGTTGCTGCTGCGAGATATATTTCTATACTCGACTTATCCAAGGGATACTGGCAAATACCCCTGACGGAAAGAGCAAGGGAGTACGCAACGTTCCTCACAAGTTTTGGGTCTTTTCGTCCTCTTAGAATGCCTTTTGGTCTTAAGAACGCTCCATTTTATTTCAGTAGGATGATGTCGGAGGTTCTGAGAGGATGTGATACCTATGCTGTGCCATACCTTGACGACGTCGCCATATTCTCTGAGAATTGGGACGAGCATCTAAAACACGTCGACAGAGTGTTAGAGAGGATAAAGGGAGCCAAGTTAAGCTTGAAGGCCAGTAAATGCCGATTTGCTCAAGCTCAGGTGAAATATTTGGGTCATTTCGTGGGACAGGGCAAACGATCTCCTAGCGAAATTAAAATTAAGGCAATCCAGGATTTTCCGGTTCCTTCGACCAAGACCCAAATTCGTGCTTTTTTGGGAATTGCTGGGTACTACAGACAGTATATTCCTAGTTTTTCTGTTATAGTGGCTCCTTTGACAGAATTGCTTAAAGGTAAAGAAAAGAAATCCACGGTGGTTTGGAATAAGGAATGTCAACAGGCTTTTGAGGGACTCAAGGCGCTCCTCACTAAAAACCCGGTCCTTTATGCCCCACGTTTCGACATTCCATTCTATGTCCAGTGTGACGCTTCAGATGTGGGACTTGGTGTGGTTCTGTCCCAGAGGACTGAGTCTGGAGAAGAGCACCCAGTTCTCTACCTTAGTAAAAAGTTTTCGTCAGCCGAGTGTAAGTATGGAACCACCGAAAAGGAATGCGCGGCTATCCTGTATGCTGTCAAGAAGCTAAGGTGCTATCTTGACGGGTCCAACAAGTTCTTAATTCAGACGGATCATAATCCTTTGGTATGGTTAAAACAGAACTCTGGTGTTAATCCACGTCTTATGAGGTGGGCTCTGGCACTGCAACCTCTTAATTACGAGATAGTCCATCGTCGTGGAAAAGACCACCAGAATGCTGACAGCCTTAGTCGTCTGTTTTAAATTACTGTAAAATAATTTTCTTCTGTATGTTTTTAGAGTATGCTAAATAATTAATATCTGATGTAAAATTTCAGGTCTTTGTTTTAATGAATTTTTTGTAACTTTTTACTGTGTAAAAAGTTTTTCTAAGGGGGGAGGAGTTGTAATGTAGCAATTAACCCCGGCCACAAGTTGTAATATAGCCATTAACCCCGGCCTATTTTACTAAAGGGCCGCATGTAAATATTTGTTAGTGTTGAAGTAAAGTGAGGTGATTATGAAAAGTGTTTATAAATAGCCTGACAGCTGTGTGAAAGGGAGGCTTCCCACCTGATTTGTTTTGCTGCCTAAATAAACATCTTTGTTTTACCAACTGTATTTTTCATTTAAAAACCCAATACGCTACAAATGTTATAAGTCTACGTGGTCTTTTTTTTCATTATAGCGAGGAATATTAATTTATTATGTGTGAAAGTGCTTCGACTTTAAAAATTATGTTAAAAAGTAGTATTGTCGTTTCTTGGATAAGAATTATTTCACACTTTTAGACGCATTTTTTGAAGTTTGTCTCCTTTTTGTTAAAAATTAATTTATCTCATGCTAATATCTCCTCGAATATTCACGATATTTCCATGAAAATTTTTTCAGTGAGTTCTTCATAATGTTGGCAACAATACTCTCACTGAGGTTTTTGCTATATTTCCTTTATTTTTTAAATTTATTTTTTTAACTTTTTTATTTCGCCGCTAAGGGCGCTGTAAGTCATCTCTATGGATTCTCCAGGGTCACTCACTCATGACCCTAGGACACGTTGGTTCCAAATAAAAGCCGCGAAACAGACTTTTGAAATACCCTGTATTGTATCTAGCACCTTTCAAACATTCAGACCATTATCAACGCAATAAGGAGATAGAGTATTCTCTCTAACAATGCAACTGGGCTGTTGTTAATTCGAGGACAAAAAGTTATGTGTTTTTTTCTGTAAGGAGCGTTTGCGGTGTATCATTTAAGAACTTAAAGTTCTCAAAATATGAGTATTGAGACCTACATTTCTAAAGTACTATTTAGTACTTAAGTCAAAGCTTTTATAAACACTAGACTCAAGCGTTAAATCAATTCCAAAAGCTGTTTCGTATCAAAACGAAAAAGTATAAGTACGATACCAGTCAACATGTCCAGTAATCTTTAATATTGTTATTAGCCTCAAACGTAATTACTTTTCCTCCGCTAACTTCATAACAATTAGTTCTTCCCTATGAACACTTCTCTTCTCATTCTCCACCTACTAATTTTCGTCCCCAGCAGATGGGCACTTAGCGAACAGGAAAAAAAGGATCTGGCACCACCCCAAGCTCTTAATCAGCTTAGGGCGAGTGACACCCCCGAGTGGCAGGCTCGTGACTCGCCTCAATCGTCTGCGCAGTCCGAATTAAGGGAGCGTCTCGCCCGTGACAGACGTGAAAACTCCCCGTAATGGGTTCCGATAAATTCGATTAGGAAGCTACCCCTGATCAATGGAGGAAGTAAACATCCGTATGCGAAGGTGCACTGAAAGAAATCGATGTTTTCGAAGCATCGATACCTAGGTATCGAGTTGAGGTGGAGAAGAAAATGAGGAGGGGACCTTTGGTCCTGATTTACGTGATACCATCAGATAGTTGATGTGTCCACTAAGATCTAGCATTGTTAATAGGCCATATAAATTGCATTTTATTACTCTTCTATTAATCATGATTTCTTCCTCTATTTATCATTAATACGTTTTTATATGTTGGAGTTTCGGAACTGGGAAGCAGCGTGTACATTGAGCTTAATGTCACCCAGGTTGTTCTCGTTAGTAAATTATTACTGTATTGTTGTGGGGAATGTTTTTTTATTGTCCTGTAAATCGTTGTTTTAAGGCGCAGCGTAACATAACTCAATTTCCCGAACTTTTAGGACACAAAAACAAGCTATTTTTAAGAGGGATGGAGCGATAAGGCAGCAGGAGCTCCAGGACTGCTGTTTATACGAGGTCAAATTTTTGAATATAGATTGAGTATGCTGCGCCTTAAATGACAATATTCATCCCATGAAGCAACAAAATCAAATCTAAAGGATGGTTTTTAAATTTGAACGGGAGTCACACACATACAAGAAAATATAACGTAAAATTTAAAATCCTATTAGACGTGTAAATTTTGAAAGAATAAATTTTTTTATTCCGTCTTGAAAATTTCCCTTCGAAGAAAATATTTTTGCTCATAAAAGAGAAGAAAGGATCTTGATGAAATAATTTCAAATTCCATTCGCATTATACTTCACAGCAACGTTTCCTGAACCCAGTAAGTCACTACGCGGAAGGAGAAAGTGAGTAAACACGAAGCCTGTTGGGTTGATAGGGGGAATTTCGATACGCGAATTGTGATATAAAGA
Organism: Tetragnatha versicolor; assembly: GCA_024610705.1. Lineage (NCBI taxonomy): Eukaryota > Metazoa > Arthropoda > Arachnida > Araneae > Tetragnathidae > Tetragnatha > Tetragnatha versicolor. The sequence goes on along the minus strand of JANDEH010000002.1, from coordinate 19,314,121 downwards.
CACTATTTATACATGGGTTTCACGAAATAATCATATTTTAAAATTGACGTTCTTTGTTTCACTCGAAATTCAGACACCGCGATGGGTCGCTGTCTAGTATAGTATTCTTGTTTTCAACATGAAACTTAAGTTTGGATACACATTATTAGTTCTGCTCTTTCAGCAAAATAAGTTTTATATTTGTTACTTACTATACTACTTTATGCTTACTACTTTTATATTTGTTACTTATCATACATTAAACTCTTTTTGATTGATAAAATTATAGATTTTCTAAAAGTAGATTTAGAATAAAATTCAATTTTTATATGCCATTTCTTTTAATAACCATCAATTCTCATACTTTTTGATACCCATATGAAAACTTTAAGACTACTCATAAAACATGTGAAATAATATACAAAAATGTGATATATGTTTTTGCCTTCGATAGAGTGTATATCGCAGTTGTATTTTTTAACTCAAAAATAAAATACTTCTATAAGCACTCAAATATTTCCTATTTCCTATAAAATTATTAATTATTTCCTATTTCCTATGAAATATTAGCACATTTGATAACTAAAAACAATCTGCCTTAGTATCGATACTTGAGTATCTATCGATATCGAGTATCGCCCATTATTATTCGCTACTAGGGCAATACAGGCCCGTAATTAGATTTCCGAAGCTTCCCTTGTTTTCCAGACGTCGTGCGTGGCGTGTTTATGCCTGTTGTTGTTTCTCCTTTCCTGTGGACTGGTTAGTGCGGTAATTGGATGTGGTGTACGAACGGTGCTGTTATGTAGTTTTGGAAGGGAAAAAATTGCCTGGAGGATTTTATGGGTGGAGAGAATAGGGTTAGGTAGGGTTGATTTCGTTTGAGGTTTAGGTAACATCAAACATGCGGGTATTGCAGGCTTAATGGAACTGATTTTGTTAGCAGTGTGGAAGTATTTCTCGTCTAATGCTTACCTAATTGTTTTATCAAACAAGTTATTTTAGATGAGTGAAGGTGTGTGCCTTTGGGATTAAAAAATTATTTCGTCAATGGACTCAATTCACGTAACTTCAGCTGATCACGTGATAGCTACATTCCTAGCTTTGTTTACTAGTGAATGCATTTTTATTCTTCACAACAACGTTTCCTGAACCCAGTACGTCACTAGGGGGAAGGAGAAAGTGAGTAAACACAAAGCCTGTTAGGTTGATAGGAGGAATTTCGATACGCGAATCGTGATAAAAAGACACTATTTATACATGGGTTTAACCAAATAATCATATTTTAAAATTGACGTTCTTTGTTTCATTTGAAATTCAGACACCGTGATGGGAACTGCTTTGTTTGTTAGTGAAGTAGTAGGTTCAACTTAGAGAGCTTGTATACGAGAGAGAGATGACAACTCGGTATAGCGCGCTGATTGGTTAACAGCGTTTTCTGTTCGCCGCAGGCGGAGTTAGGTTCCCTCCATAGGATTAGCATGGGACGCGAGACAAGCGGCATGATACAGTTTGGACAGTTTTAACTGCACGGAAGGATGCGCAGAGACGCTTTTAAGCAAGTGGTCGCCTCTCTCTCTCGTATACAGGCTCTCTAGTTCATCTTAGAGATCCTGTATACGAGAGAGAGACGACAACTCGGTATAGCGCGCAGATTGGTAACAGCGTTTTCTGTTCGCCGCAGGCGGAGTTAGGTTTCCTTCCATAGGATTAGCATGGGACGCGAGACAAGCGGCATGACACAGTTTGGACAGTTTTAAGGATTCGCAGAGACGCTTTTAAGCGAGTTGTCGCCTCTCTCGTATACAGGCTCTCTAGTTCAACTTAAGTCGCTGTCTAGTATAACAGCATAGTATCAGTTGCATTTTTTTGTGTAGCTATCACGTGATAATCAGTACTTACGCCCTCTGGCAATGCATTGACCCCATTGTCGAGACTTAAAAATGTTAGTCTTTTTCCAACCAAATATTGATTTTGTATTTACTTTTTTATTCTCATCTAATCATTAATTTTATAAAGATTAAGTAACTTATGAATAAATATTTTAGCATTATTCCATGCTCAAAACCATTCATCAAATTCTATTCTACTCCGGGAAATATTTATAGTTTAATTTCTTTATTTAGTAATAAACTGTCAGTTATCTTTGACATGATATCAATATTATTTATTTATTTGCCACTCTGGAATTGAAAAAAAAACTAATAAATTTAAAGTTAAATCCCTATATCCCTCTTTACTAAGAGAAAGATCTATTCACTGAAAAAGTTATTTTATGGGATATTAGATTTTTGGAACATTGCCATACTGAAGACAATGTTTTAGTTCCCTTTCGTTAACCTTACATTTCCTTTATAATCGGAAATTAACGGTCCCTTTCACTTTTCTGAAGTTTTTGTAATCAAAAATACCTTTTCTACATAATTTTTTACATTACAGACCAAAGAAAAAAAATTTCATACATATCTACCATTCAGCTCATAAATAGAAAATAATTACCATCTACAAACAATCCTTTTTAAAACACTATTCCTAAAGAATCAATTGTTAATCATCCAAAATGGAAAAGTATTTAATTTTGGATAAAACACAGTAATGATAAATTAGGAATGTCTTAAGCGTGGTAAAAAAAAACTGGGAAATACCCATGAAGTGGGAGTAGAATAGTTATTCCTATTATATTTTTAATGTTTAATTAATCTTTATGTTTGTTTGATGTGAAAGCAAGTTCACTTAAAGGATGTGTAATATGTATTGATTTATTTCCCAGTTCATCTCAGTTTCCCCACACGGGGCATCTAAAACTAAATGCCATCTTTTGGAATTCTATGGATATTTAAACAAAGGTTTTTCTAGAACAAGATATTATGGTAAAAGTATATTGGCTTCCACTTGCATTTATTTGTGAAACCGCAATAATTTTTCCCAGGCCTGTTTTTACCCCGTTTTAACCTCGTTTATTTTGTTTTATACTCGTAGTGTCTACACTGCACACCATTTTCAAGTTTTTGTGTTTCCCCTTCTAAGAAAAGAGCTAATATTTCAGAAATATAAAAGATAAACTTCCTCCTCTGACTATAGTCTGTTCAATTAGAATTGGCGCTTGAGAAATAGGGTTTTACTCCTCGCCAAAAGCGTAACCATAGCTACGATCTTCGCGCAGCCAATAGTTAGCCTTCTTCGTCGCTTTGACGTTGATAGTTGCCTTGGTTTCTGATTCGTTGGCGGGAGAAGGAAATATTGGGTTGTCCCATAAGTTCTGTTACTTTTTACGAAGTTTTGTGTTTGAAAATTTTTTATGAAAAACTGGTGATAGGTGGAGATTTCTAACAAAGGGGATTTTGATATATGTGTAATAACATAATGTGTGATTTGTTAGTTTTCGTGGTATTATTTCTTTTCAAAATGGCGGTTTAAAAAAAGACCAAAAACGACGATTTTCGCGTAATTTTTTTCTTTTGTTTAAAAAACTAGGAAGAACGCATAATTCATGGCTAAAAAAAGTTGTACTGTATGTTTGAAATGTTTAGTTTAAGATGTCATAGTTTCAAGATAATTCAATAAGTTTATCTTAGGAAATTTCGGTCTCAAACATAACATCTTTGCAAGAAACTTACCTCAGTAATTTTAGTCATTTCGAAGAAATTTTCACGAAAAAAATCATCAAAATCAATAAAAAAGCTTACGAAATACCCCAGCATTCAAAATATGCGATATATATTAAATTATATCTGAAATTAAGTTCAGAAAGTAGTGCGCAATATTCAAGCGCGCAATGTTTTAGCTTATCAGAATTATACTCGCTGAACTTATGCTAAGCGAACAGAGCAATTATTTGCATCATACGAAAACTCTACAATAAAAACAACTCGTTGGGTTTTAGAAATAAATCAATTCAACGACATTATGAAAAGAGGCTTTCAATGTTTAAACCGTTGAAACAAGCCTTATGGTTCAAAAAACATCTGCCTTTAATTTGCTTCATACCAGCTGCTTAGAAAAACAATAGGTGTGCTTTAAAAAACACGTGAAATCACCAATATATGAAGTTTTAAAGTCAAAATTTCCTACCTTTAACTTATCGAATCATCTTGAAACTATGACATCTTATTCTTAACATATCAAATATGCAGTAAAACTCTTTTTAGCCATGAATTATGCGTTCTTCCTAGTTTTTTAAACAAAAGAAAAAAATTACGCGAAAATCGTCGTTTTTGGTCTTTTTTTCAAACCGCCATTTTGAAAAGAAATAATATCACGAAAACTACAAAAATCACACATTATGTTCATAAATATACATATATCAAAATCCTTTTTGTTTGAAATCTCCACCTATTACCAGTTTTTCATAAAAAATTTTCAAACACAAAATTTCGTAAAAAGTAACAGAACTTATGGGACAACCCAATATTTACAGGCGCCTATTCAAAAGGAATATAGTATAGGTTAGTGCAGTTCAGATTCTGTGGTGAAGAATTAGGCTTTTTATGTTTTTTATTTCATGTTATGTTTTGTATAAAAATAATTTTTTTTTCTAATGGCAGGTAATTGAACAGTTATGGATAACAGAGTTCATTAACCAACAGACATGCCGTAATTAGTACTTTCTTCGCGTTACCCAGTGGGCACCTGTGGACCGAAGCCAAGGAGGTGAAGTACTGTTGCCCACGCCATACACACACGCATTCGCTCGCACAACCCCTTTTTACAGGGGGGCACAATCATTCATCTGTATAAAAATCATTATCACAGGTATAATATTATTTAATGAACCTGTAGGTGTAATGAAAGTTACAAAAATATCTCGATTTTGCGAGGAATGTAATAGACGTTCTTATACTATTACCTCCCTTCGTACTCTAATCTTCATACGTTACATTATTTATTACACATCCATTCCAGCCCTGAGGCCCCCACTGCCATCTCTTTCCCAGCGATGCAAACCAAGAAAAAAAGCCATCTCCATCACCCCAAAAAAACCCAGAAACAAAAAAAACTATCTCTCCCAAATAATATTCATATAACCAAAGAAAACAGACTGTTCACTATCCAGTCACCATGCATCTCAACTCCAGAGTGTCCGTAGGCTGAGAGAGAAGACACGTGCTGGCTTTAAAACTGCATTTCCTGAAAACGGGGTGGCGAGACGAAGAAAAGGGGTTGATTTTGGGCTCCCTGGGGAACGAAACAGGTGCGTTCCGCTCTCCGCTCCTTTTTCCCCGCCGAACAGTGGGTAATTGAACTAGATCCATCAAGTGAGAAGGTTCGTTTCACTTAGGACCACTGCTGCTGCTGCTGTTATCTTGAACGAACAGCGCTTTTGGTAAATAAGGACTTGTATCGGAGTTGTTTTAATTAAGTTTAATATTTCGAAGGAGTGTTAGTTTTGAGATCTGAGAGGGGATATGAATTCCCTTGTTGATTAATTAGGATCGCGAATGGAGGGCGTGTGTGCCTTGGGTGGTTGCTGGGAACTCCTCGGTGGTGGTAGTAGTATTGGATTGTTTTGCTGTGTGGAGGGTTTGAGTGATGGTTTAATTAAAGAAACAGAACCCCTAGTGTTCGAGTTATAAATTTGAAACCCAACTTTCAATTTGTAACTTGATGATCGCTTTTTTTCAAGTAATTTAGCATTAAAACTAAAGGGGTTAGTAATTACTGTAAAATAAATAGGTTGGGAAATATTTCAGTTTAAGTCATGTGTTGCATTTCATGTTTTTTTAAAGGCGGTTAGCGAATGTTAAAGGATTGGAAATCTTTGTTTCGACGCAGCACAGATTACTATCTATTGGAAGTGTAATTTGTACTAATTACATACTATTTTGCGTATCTTTTGTTGTCCTAATAGCGATGCTGACTATTTCATAAGCTTTACAAATGTCAATTTGTAGAAATTGAAACTTTATTAAACATATTAAGGTTGATTTAAATCAAAGCATGGATTAAGTTATGTGAAAATCACTCAGAAAAACTTTTGTACATTACAAGGGAACTAAAATTGTACACTTTAAAATTTTAGGGAAATTTGAATGTAGTACATGTTTGTTCTTAAATTAGATCCAAGATCTTTACTGATAAATTCCAATTAATCCATTTGTAGAATGAATGTACTAATATATACCAGTCGTTTTAAACCGTGTGCATTAATCCTTTGTATACAATAATTTATTTTGAATTCCTATAAAAGCCGATGTCAAATTCATTAACGCTTGTTCATCACTAAGAATTATACCCACTATGCACCATTTCAAAATTTATGGAGGATGCTATGCTAAACGTAAATACTATCGGGCGAACTAAATGGATATTAATCCTATTATGGATGTTAGAACAGGGAACATTTAACTAGATTATAAACGTTTGTAAACAAAGTTTGTTTATCTTTTCTCAGATAAACTTTTACCTAAATATTTTAGTGTTTAAAATGTTTTAAAATGGGGCATCTAGGATTAGATAATATAAATGCCCTAAGAACCACGCAATATTAAAACCTGTACCTTTCTGAAAGTATTATACTGTGAAATTTTTTCTTAGTCAATAGAGAAAAAACATAAAATTTTTGGTTGTTAATATAAATATATATTGAAGATATATGATAATTTCAAATTGTTTCTTTTTTTCGTCGAAGAAACTTTTAAAAACATCACAAACGGGATTAGCAATAAAACAAGAATTATTCTCCTATTTCATATAAACAGAAACCTTACCTCAACATACTTGTATCCCATTACTTAAAAATTATGAATTAAGAAACAATTTAAGTTACTCTCTTGCTCACCTAAAGTGAAACAAATGCAGTTTTAATTATATGAAGCATTCTAAAAAACTAGTTGTTAAAATTTTTTAGGATGTAATCATTTTATTTAGTTTTTAAATGACAGCCTTGCAAAGTTAAAAATAGCCGATTTACCCCACCTAACCCTAGAGATTGGCAACAATCGCACATAATTTTCAATTAAAACCTATAGCAAATATTTGAAAGGAACTCTTTCTTTTAAGAATTAATTGTTTGAACTTAATTATCTACTCAAATGAACTGATTGTACGAAAAGATTACAATTTACTAGAAATTAAAACTTTAATTTTTAAAGCCCTCTCCTCGAACTTTGGCACATTTTAGTTTTATTAACACCTTAAAAGTGCCTTCCTTCTAAGTCTTGTATCTAAATAAAGATAATTAAGGTAAGAAATGTTCGGATTATATTAAAACCATTTTCCTTTCGTTAGCGTTTTTAATGGCATAAAATTTTTATAAAAAACTACGTTGAAAGTTTCATAATTTAATACTTATCAAAAATACTTATCAAAGTGGAATATTTTTGTTTTCAAAACGATGGTCAAAAACCCTTTGTAATTGAAAAATTGTTTTGCTACGAAGACAGATGTTTAAGTTGTTAGTTTTCCTTTCCTTAGTTTTCATTAAGAAAAATAAAAGCAAGTCATATACGTATAAAAGTACGTATATAGTATAATTTAATATTCGAAGCAAACACAACACAGTTGATAGGCTGCAAAGATACCTATAATTTCTTTAAGTATGTTCTTTCTAGAGATAAAAATATTCGTATTGATACAAAGTTTTATTCAAATCAAGAACTTTATGCTTTCACAGTTTCTAGTTGAGTAATTAAATCATAGTAATCCAATTAGTTTCTATTATATATCTTTTTAGACCCTTATTGAAAAAAAACAACCTTCAGTTTAATTTGAAGCAAATTCAATTGCATGTTGCCTAGGAACAAGAATATTCTAAGCTATCAATTAAAATTTGAATGCTTTTAAGAACCATTAAGATTTATTTGGAAAACAGGATTAGTCATTAAATAGCTGAACATTAAAGAATTAGTACACTCTAATCCGCATATCTTAGTATCGATTCCTATCTTTTCTAGGAAAGGGATTTTCCTTTAAATCTATCCAAATCTATCTTTGTTTAATGAGCAAAATTTATAAAGTTTTTGGTTAAACCAAAAGTATCTGTCATTCATTTTTATTTTAAGAATCGTTTCTAATTACTATTGATTTTATACACAAGCTAACTTATTATTTTTTAAAGATTTAAATCGATTTGGTGTTTTGTTTTAATACTATTAAGATATAATCGTAAATATTATCATTTAAATCATTAGTATATTCGGTTTGCTACTGAATTTATTTTTAAAGTTTTATATCTGAAATTTTTATGCTTACAAATTCTAGGTATATCCACCTAGACTCATACGGCCTGAGAAACTTGGAGTTGAGATAGTAGTCCAGACGTCACTTTTGATTGCTGTTTAATAACTTAACTTCACTCTAAATTAAATTAAGTCATTCTAATTAATATTTCAAGGTAATTCATGGTATTAACAGGGTATTTTTAATTAAATTGTAAAAGATAGTAACGAATTTCAATTAAAGTAACCATTATTTATGCTTATCTAATTAAAGTGCGCCTTCTTATGTATGCCTCGAAAGTTGCACCTCAGAAGAAAAGGGTCTTATCGTTTCTCCAGAGCAGAAGAAGAACTAAAATTTTTGGTTTCAATTCGAATTTTGAAAGTAATTATTAAATCAACTTTTGTTAAAATAATTTAAATAGTTTCAAACGTTTCTAACTTTCGAAAATTCGAATAAAAATCTTAATTTTAGGGTTTTTTCTCTTTTGAAGAAACTAAGCGATAGGATCTTTTGGTTTTGAAGTACAAAAATTTAACTTACAAATTTAATTCATAGTGAACTTTAGTTATGGTCATAGTGCAATCAAAAGTTACGTCAGGACCTCTATTATTACTCGTTACATTTTCGAGCTTATCTTGTGTTATCAGTCAAGGTTGCCATGGTTCATCTCTTACGGCTCTATTCACCACTAACTTGACCTAAGGTTAACCTGGAATCAAGCTTTTCAACAATTCTGATTGGCTTAAAACTTGCTTCCCCTTTTTAACTACCAATTAACGGCTGTATTCACCACTAACCTAATCTAAGGTTAACCTGGAATTGAGGTTTTTCAACAACTCTGATTGGCTTAAAACTTGTTTCCCTTTTTCAACTACCAATTACAGCCGTATTCACCACTAACTTAACCTAAGGTTAACCTGGAATTAAATTTCTGATTGGTAGTTGAGAAAGAGAAACAAGTTTTAAGGCAATCAGAGTTGTCGAAGTAGCTTAGGTAACCTTAGGTTAAGTTAGTGATGAATACTGCCGTAAAAGTTTTGATTCCAGGTTAACCTTAGGTCTCCAGGTCAATCCTAGGTTACGTTAGTGGCGAATGCGACAAGCATCCTATCAAGTTGGTTTCTTTCAGTGAGTCCCTTGATAACATCATTATTAGAAAGATTTATTCAAATATCTAACACGATTGATAGAAAAATAAGATACTGCCAAGCGTTCCGTTCTCGGTTCCAAAGACACGACACAATCCCTTCTTTCGGATTGAGCGACGCAAGGCAAGAAAAGCAGAGGATCGATTCATTCGCTCGAACAGTTAAAGTGGAGCACATTGGCTGATGAATTCTTCTATTTTTGCTTCCAAATCGATTAGGTCTCCTGTCCTCTCTGAATACACGACTTTTCCATCGCCCATAATCTATGGAAAGAGGGGGTGCTTAATGCGAAAAGTTAGTTGTCCGGGGCTCGTTGTATTTCAATTATTGATACTCTTTTGACATCATCAGTGTCTTTCCTTGCGCTATTGTTTTTAAACACCTGTTTGTGGAATTTGGAAATAGAACGGTGATTAGGGTTTGTTGGAAGTACTATTGGGATTTGAAAATGCAAATGCTTTTTTGAGTTGATCGAGTTTTTTTAAGGAAATCATTTTTTTTCATCTATAGGAATACTTACTATTCATTTGTTAAAGGAGGGGGATATTTGATTGAAAATTTCTCTCTTTAAGTTATGTACTGCTCATATTTTCCACTTAAACAATACTTTTAAAACCTATTTAATTATTTTAATTTTACAATTATTTTATAGTTTTTAATACATAAAAGATGAGCTTAAATTATAGAGGTCAAGTAAATCTACTAGATATTTTTCAGAGTATAAATTTAACATACATATGAAAGTAACTGCCTTTAAAAGCAAAAAAATATATATATTTAACCATAGATTTCTTGGCAATTTTAAAGTGTAACTATAGGAAATGAAATTACTAAAGCAGACGCTGTTCCTCCTTAAAATGATTAATTAGTACTTCTTAACCTCTCAAATTATTTTCTGGCTGGGACCAAAAAAATTATAACTGTTTATGATTGATTATACAATAAATTTTCAGAAATCAGTCTTACACCGCCGGAGAATGTCATTGAATCCAATGTAAATTTGGGATCGCTAGGACTGAAAGGGTTAAAAAAAAGAATTCTAAAATTTTAAACACTCAATTTAATATCATAACATTTGAAGGGGATCTTCATATGGATCTTTGATTTTAAAATTCCCTAGAGCATCTTTTAATGTACCTACTCTTAACTAAACTTTCTTTAAACTTTCAGGCACCCTTTTTTTTAAATTCCTGAATGATTAACCTTATAAATATTTCTAATTCTATGCTAACATCAGGGTGAAAATGCTTCATAAAAGTTAAACGCAAATAACTAAGTCATAAATTAAAGGATCTTTTTACACTTAGCCACTTTCTAGGGTTTTTTTCTTTTTAAATCTGAATGAAATATTTCATACCATTTTCAAGCGACGGTCTTATTTTATTTTACGTTGCGTAAATTAACTAATCCTCTTATTAATTTTAATTCCTATAATGATCTAAAGTCAAGATCCTTATAAACCAAATAAACATCTGAACTAATCTCAGCTTAATGAGAGTTCTCAGACTTATCTTAGTAACTAATCCCTGCTACTTTGCTACATTAGACATGATCTTATATCAGTGGATAAACTGCATGAGGTTGTTACTGCTGTTGCGTGTCTCATTACCCTAGTTTTCTGCTGAGTTCCCTCATAACAAGTATTGTTATTACACTGCAGTTTTAGATCCTATTATTAATGTTTACTTACGCGAAACCATCACTAATAAGAAAGAAGACTTAAATAACACCCTGGAACTAGTAGAGCTGTATACTTTTTTGTGGGTTTACTTTTACGACGTAGATTTGTTAGATTTGAGGTTATTCATAAATTTATTAGATTTGAGATTATTCCTCTCTTTCATCGAACAATTCGTTTAAGTTTGTTTGAAAATTTTTTACTTGTTGTATATTTCAATGGTTATGGGAAGAATAAACAGAATATGAAAAATAATCAAGCATGAACAAGCTATTAAAATGATAAATTCAAAAATAATGTAATAATATAAATTATATAATCAATCTTGTTTCAAGAAGTTCAGATAAATAGTTTAAAATCTCCTTTTTTACTTATAAAATTCCTGTTTGAAGGAATTCCATATATTCATGTTTACAAAATTTCTATGTTGAAGAGTTTTCACACTATTTTTTACTACTTATACACCTAACTCATAAAAAACCTTTTTCTTTATATAATCCACTTAATTCAAGGAAATTCAAGCAAAATTCAAAAGAATAACGATGAGGAAGTTGCATAATTTTTTTAATTTTTTTTAATCGATTCTTCATGCAAAAATAAGCAACTACCCAAATTTTGAGGCCGATCAAGAAATTTTTTGATTGCAAAAAAAATTAACAAAAATCCTTTTTTTCAAAGCGCGAGCTTGGGATATGACGTCATCGTACGGCGACCATTGTTGGAAAGCAACGGAGTTGATGGTATGATTGTTGATGTCAAACGTTTTAAACAATAAGTGTTTTCAGTCACGTGTTTTTTTTCTCAACTTTTAAGTTAAAATATTTAATTACCTGTACATTAGGGTTATGATTTTTTTCAGATTTAAAAGCCTGTGGTGGCAAATGATGAGTATCGGTCCATAACTCTCGAAAATAACTTTTATTTTTGAAAACTGTGAAAAAAGCTTGCGCGCCTAATAAGATTTTGCATAAAGCTGAAGAACTAAGAGGTAGTTAATAAAATCTTTTTTGAAGCTGAATGTAACATAAATCATAAAAATTGTTTAAACTTTTAAAAAGGCTTTTCCTATTCCTTTTGGTCCAAAAAGATAGTGTGTGAAGTTTCAGCCCCCTAAGTTGACTCTAGGGTTTGCCTATAGAGCCCCAAAGTTAGAAAAAAGAGGAAAAATGACCAATTATCAGAATTTTTAAAAAAGTATATTTTGAGATTGATATTGTTATAAAACTGGTTCTCAAATCTGTTATTTAGGACATTTTAGATGTTTATATTTATTTAAGGTTATTAACTGTACCTAAAGTGCCTATAATTTAAGAGTAAAAGGTACTAAAGAGACGTTGCGCTCATCAAAGCTTATAATGCACTACAGTGGTAGAAAGTAATTAAATTCCAATTTTCTTCAAAAGAAATCTCTCAAATGATGCCCTTTGGTGTTAAATTGATGTTTTAAATTATAAAGGCCAGTAAAATAACAGTAGTTAGGCCTTTTACTGAACTTTTAATGTAAAAAAGTTCTACGAAAATGCTTGTTTCTAGCTGATCAAATCCAAAATTTATTCTAAAAAAGATGGTTATTGTACTTTTTTAGTTCAAAAACTTTCAAATACCATTATAAGTTTAATTTTTACGTTGAACTTAATTTTAAATCGAACAGATCGGAACTGACTTGGGTTATTTCTCTATCAGAAGAGAAAATGGGATTTCTTTATTTAAGTTTAGAAAATTTTTTGATATTTGTAAATTTTTGTTCATATTTTTATGAAAGAAGGTTTCAATTAAACTTTCCCTCTAATACGTTGAAGAGAGGTAATTTTCATAATTTCATATATTTTTATTTTCGGTATGGGAGAAATTCATGTCATTTCCAATCTGTACGGTTTAAAGTTAAGTTCTACTTATAAAAAAGAAATCTATTAGGCTTTAAAAAGGTATTCCAAGGTTTTTGATCTTAAAAAGTACAATAACCCTCTTTTTTAGGGTAAATTTTGGAATTCATCAGCTAGAAACAAGCATTTTCGCACAAAAGTACTTTTTACATTAAAAGTTCAGTGGAAGGCCAAATAACTGTTATTTCATTCGCCTTTATTATTTTAAACATCACTTTAACAACAAAAGGCATCATATGAGGGAGTTCCTTTGAAGAAATTCGGATTTAATTCATTTCGTCCACCGGTAATGCATTATAAGCTTTGGTGAGTGCAACGTCCCTAAGTAGCACTTTTTAATCTTAAATTATAGGGGCTATAGGGTACAGTTAACACATAAATATATATAATCCATTTAAATATGTTCTGTTTATATAAAGAACACATTTGAACCAGTTTTATAAAAATATAAATATAAAAATATTATTTTAATTCTGAAAATAGGTAGTTTTTTCCACTTTTTTTTCAAATTTTGGGCTCTATAGGCAAACCCTAGAGTTAACTTATAGGGCTGAAACTTCACACACTATCTTTTGGGACCAAAAGGAATGGGAAAAGCCCTGGAGAGAGAGGTTTTTGGAAAAAAAGTTTTTTTTCCAAGACACCCTAGTGATTGCTATATTAAAAAGTGAAATGATGTTAGGCGCGCAAGGTTTTTTCTCAATACAAAGAAAATAATACCATAAAATTAACATATGGGCAAAAGTTCATCGAATGCAACATCAGGCTTTTAAATATTTTTAAAAAAGTCTCAGAATCATAACCCTACTGTACATTTTTTTGAAAAATTGACTAGATATTTCATTTTACCATACAAAAAAATAACGGAACACTTGAATGTTTATGAAAATCTGACACATGCAGCTTCCTTATTATAGTCATGGTGATTGATAAACAATCTTGATAAATTTTTATGCTTTTTTACATGTACCGAAAAAGGTTCTTGGAAACATCAAGTCTAGAGCTGTATCGCCAAGTCTTTCTTTTTGACTCTCCAAAAGTATAGGTACTAGCCAAACCCTTTGTGGTGTCTACTTAGCAAAAAAAATACCCCTTTCCTTAAAGGTAAATATGAAAATCCAGATTTTTAAAGGTCCACTCTAACTTTACACCCTACTTCATCTCTACCCCAATAAGACCAACTGTTGCGCGACGTTACTAGTGATTCGAAGCACGCGATCTGGACCACGCGGAAAGAAGGAAATAATTGTTGTGTAAATAGTACTAGTGTTTAATTTACTTTTACTCATAATGGCAACTTCTTAATAATTAGTCGTTTGTGAACAGTGTCTGTGTAAAGGTGGTGAAGGGGCCTACAGACGAGCAACTTGGTCATCAATCTGGGTTGATGATTTTACACGGATCTCCAATCTGGTTGACAACCAAAATGTAAACAATGGGAAAAAATTAATCAGATTGTAACAAATTAATATATTTTGGTATTTTAAATGCAAAATTATGTTTTATTTAATTATTTTCTCATGCTAAAATTATATTTTTATAATTTTTAATGCTTAGTTTTTGTTATTTTCCTAATAATATGTTCCGATTAAGCTCCGCCCACCAAGTTGACGATCAGATCATCAATCTGTAATTAAATTACCAACTTCCCCACAGACGGCCAACTTGGTTGTAAATTTCGCAAATTGATGACCAGGTTGACGACCAAGTTGCTCGTCTGTGGGCCCCTTAAGACCCTTGGTAAACCGCTCCAATTGGTGGACCAACTGTCTGTGAATACTGGTCATCCTCCTGGAGGTTGACCAGGGTGGGGTGGGGAGGATGTTGCGCTACGTTACTAGTGATCCGGAGCACGCGATCTGGACCACGCGGAGATTAAGAAAGCAATAATTGTTGTGTAAATGGTACTAGTGTTTTAATTTACTTTTACTTTTAATGGCAACTTCTTAATAATTTAGTCGTTTGTAAATAATAAAGATGATGGCGTTCTTTTAATTACTCTGTATTTTTCTTTTTTGTTATTCTTCCTTTTGAACTTTAGAAGAAGTAGACGAAACGGCCGAATTTGGGTCGTAAATGTCTCAAACATGTACATTCATTCATTCATTACTCTGAAGTTTTACTAAAGCGACTCAACACCAACCTAACAACCCCTCCAAAAAAAATCAACACCATCGCCTTCTTGAGAGAAAAAAACTGATTAAACCAACGATCCTTTTAGCAACACGGACTTATCCGAAGAAAACAGGACACAAGACGGGAGTCGTAAAATCCAGATGTCTGGAGTAATCCGCTTACATTCCGGTTTTAAGATCCCCAGTCCGGATCGTTACGCCACCTGATTGAAATTCATGGTCACCAGACAGGAGACCAGGTGGGGGGAGAGGGCCCGATGCTGGTCAGTCTTACGCTTGGGTTATTGCGCTTCGGAAGTGGCTTCGGATCAAAAGTTTATTCTCCAACTGATGCGTGGGGAGTTTCTATGTTTATTGGAATCGCTCGTGCATATTAGGGCGTATTTATTTCGGCTCGTGTAGGGAACATGGCGAGGTTGTCGTTTTGAAACTATGTTAAGATTTTGTAATAGGTATAATAAACTCTTCTTATATATGGTTTCTCTGTATCAAAAAGTAGAAGGAATATAATTCCTTCTTGGCAATTATATTATTTTCCAAAATTTAATTTAAATGAAGCATATTGAACCCTTCCTGGGTCATTTAAATTTAGTTTATTCTAATTATCTTCAAATTCATGATTCATCACTAATGAATTTCGTAAGGAAAATGTGTATTGACGTATGTTTGTCGTTATATATATGTTACAGTTAATGTTCATAATCTGGTAATGTTCGGAATACCTAGGTAAAGTATGAAATATTTTGTACTTTACCTTAGGTAATTCTCGTTTTACCTAAGTTATTCTGAACATTACCGAATTTCGGACATTAACTGTAACATATACACTCTTCTCCACTACTATTCCTTAAATCGTTTTCATACTCTTCCTTACTATAACTCTGCTATAAGTTATGTGAAATCATTTTATTTTGACTATAGTCGTGAGATTTCTACGATTTAGTTTAAAATCAATGCGTCGAATATAATGTAAATTTATTTCTGCACAATTAAAGATGAAACTTTTAAGGCAATGACGTTCTGCCAATTTTATGCTTTCTGCTGAATTTCTTTTCCAATTTTATGATGCTGCCGTTCTGTTTTATTCACATTTTTTCATGTTTTTTAATTTTCCTCGTGTTTTTCAGTTCTATTTTTTATTGATCAGGATATTCTCATATGTATCAAATAACACGAGTTACAATCTTTGAATAAAAAATTTTCTTTTTTGTCTGTTCCTTCAAACGAGAAAAAATAGTTTCAATATCACAAGATAATACCTTAAGAGTGAATTGCTACTAAATAGCTGAAGTTCTAAATTAAGAAACCATTTGAAAGACCAGTATGAAACTAATGGCACAAAGAGGTTCTCCTGTGCTAATTAGGACAGTTTAATTGATTCGAAACTTTTACGCTGTGAGTGAAAAAGATTTTGAGATCATTTGTGTGAGAAACAATAACACAAAAGAATTCCTTAAAACGAGGCTGAGCTTCTTTTCGTATGAAGCTTTGTATTACATGAAACTGTTATTTAAAGATGCATTACTTTCATTGTTTTTGTAAAAGGGAAAATTTTACAAATGGTTTTGGATACAACTCAGAGACAATTTGTTTTCAAAATGGTGCTCCAATATTTTGAGAATAAGGGGTTGAAGACACTAACTTATGGAGACGCTTTTGTTTCAAAAGTTGTGTGAATATTTACACACTTTAGTGCAAATTTCTTTAATGGTAATATATCTCTTTATGACCTTTAAAAGGCATAATTCTACTATAATAATCTACTTATATCATGTAACTTAAACTATCTCAGTTTCATAAAATTGTAACAGCTTCTTCTGACGCATGCAAGACTAAAGGTTGGATCGTATAAGCTTTTTCAAGTGTATCCTCCCCCCTAAAAAGCTTTTTTGTCATAAAATTTACTATACACTGTTCAACAAATTTGACCATCAAAATTTTTTCCATGATGAAAATAGTCATTTCTTATAGATTTTGGGTCGCTGAATACGAAAATCACCATTAAAATTTTCAATTTACTCAGGATTTTCGGGGAACAGTCCCTCCCCTTTTTACGTTTTTCGACGACTTTATTACTTTAAACTCGATTTCAGGGTCAAAAAGCATTGATTCAGTCTTCAAATTGCCCCCCAGGTAACTAGAAATGTTAAAATTAATAAAATACGATAAATTTATAACAAATGAATAGTTTTAAGGGGTAATTACCCCCCTAAAAATAAAAAAATAGCTAAAAATTATAGAGGTTTCTATACGCTTTTTCCTCTTATTTTTTACTCAATTCCCGTTTGAAGGGTCCTAACCCTTCCCCAAGGACCCAAATTTGATGACAATATGCAGAAATAATTTTTACTAACAGCTGCTGAGGTGTTAGCCTCCCAGAAGCCCCCGTTGAAGAGTTCGTTAGACTTCGAAGGCGCTCGCGAGCTCAGGAATTAATATTGATGATTTTGAAAAGATTACAAATGACGTTTTTCTTATATTTTGAGTCTATCCTAAGTAGAAACTCTTCAGTTCTTTAAAAACTGACCGGTTTTAGGGAGTGAGGATTCCATGTTTCAAGATTTTAATAGATGCACGGCTGTGGATAAGGGGTCATCTTATTAGGGGGCATCTCCTTAAAAACTGAGGGCGATGGAGGAAAATGGGTGTCATATTTGAATTCAGCAGATCATTTTACACAAGAATCAGCTGAAATTCAGTAAGTGGCTTCAAATTTTTTTTTGTACAGCACTGCTTAACTCTAAATGCTGCATTGAACCGTTCCGTGGGTGCTTTGGGGGCGCTCTCACCTCAACCGCTTTTATTAAAAATCATTGCTGCATATTGCCATCAAATTTTGGTCCTTGGGGAAGGGTTAGGATCCTTCAAACGTGAATTGCGTAAAAAATAAGGGGGGAATAGCGTATAAAGACCTCTATAATTTTTAGCTATTTTTTTTGCATTTTTAGGGAGGTAATTCCCCCTTAAATCTATCTATTTGTTATGAATTTATCATATATTATTAATTTGAACCTTTATTGTCCCCTGGGGGCAATTTGAAGACTAAAGCAATGCTTTTTGACCCTGAAAATCGAGTTTAAAGTTATAAAGTCGTCGAAAACGTAAAAACGGGAGGGGATGTTCCCCGAAAATCCTGAGTCAATTGAGAATTTTAATGGTGATTTTCGTATTCAGCGACCCAAAATCTATAAGAAATGACTATTTTCATCAAGGAAATTTTTTCATTGTTGAACAGTGTTTATCCGTCAAAATTTTTTGATTTTTTTAAACAGTATAAGTACTATGTTTTATAAGAATAATTTATGAACAAAAATGTAGTGTAGAATATTGTTCCCAAAGGGTCCCTTCCAAGTTAAAAAATAAATTTAAGTATACCATATATTGGTATTTATGCAGTTTTTATGGTTTTATGTTACGCTTAGTGTCTGATTGGCAATAAATAAACTCAAACAGAGAAACAAAGAACTACTTAACATTTAATTTCCGAAACCAAATTATTTTAACGTCTAATTTCATTAAAGCAAAAAAAAGCTGAATGACTAGCAGCGAAAGTCTACCTTAATCCATTAACACAAATGGCCCAGTAATTAATGAACGGTTTTCTAACGAAGAAAAACATTTCAAATATACTTACAAGAGGTGGCTGCGATGGCCTCAGCAAATGTTATCACTGATTGTCTCATTAGAAGACTTCACATAGCTTCTTTTTTTTGGCAATCTCACTGTAATTGTGTCCGTTGAATCGAGCATTTTTCTATCAATCCGAAGAGGCGTTCAAAAACAATAGTAGCAACTGGACTACGATAATTGCAAAGTTAATTAGTTCGGAAACCATTTACGGGATGCTCACTTAGTTAATGAGCAATCTAATTATGAGGAAGCCTCCTCTCTTTTAAACATAATGGACGCATTCCGCTTCATTTTGTAGCTTAATTTTCCTTTTGTGGCCCGCGAATTACGCTTATTTTCCGTCGATTATGGAAATTCTCGGTCCCCGATAATTTCGACCATTATTCTGAAGTGTCGTCATGGGATGACCCATTGTCGTGCCAATGACTTTGGAGTGCGGCTGAAAAATGTCATTGACATTGTTTAAGACATAATTTCTTTTGTCTTAAACGAGGTGTCTGAGCTGAACAGTTGTTTGTTTAAAATATATGGTGACTAAATTTTAGATTGATATAATTGGTACTTAATAATCCAGCTTAGTTGGTAAAAATGTAGTGATGTTTTAGTTGGTAGCAAGACTATATAACAATTGTTTGTATAATCTTCTTTCATATTTCACAAGTTTCTTCATAGTTATGTCTATTTAAAGGCCATTATAGTTATGCTTCTTAAAAGCATCCATATTAAAGGGTTTGGTTTGGAAAAAAGTCTTGCTCGTGGATAATTTTCTCCTTTTTATTTAATTTATTGTGCTTCTATGAAAATTGAAAGTACTAATACTTCTGTAGGATTTATAAAATCTATCCTGAAATACATTATTTCCTCTTTGCTTTTAGATCTCATAAAACTAGTAGTTTCAGTTGTTCGAGCTAGATGAAAAGGAAAGTTAATGGTATAGCTTTTTTTGGATTGTGTTGGCCCCTATTATTTTCCAATTTGATAATTAAATTAAAAGAAAAAAGGGAAGTAGGGAAGTATACTGCTTAACCAACGATAGTAAAATGGTCACGTGATTTTGACAGACTCGGAGGGGAGAAAGGATAAAGCTGAGGGGAGTTGATCGAAAGAGGAAGATACATTTACTCCCTCTAACCTTTGTTAGACCCTCTACATACATAAAAATCAGTACATTTTAAATAAAATAAAAATACTAACGCAAAAAATCACGTGACCCGTTTACTATCGTTGGCTAAGCAGTACAAACCGTACGTACCTAAGCCCTAGGGTTTAGGTCATTGTCGTAAACGTTCAGAGATATGACTTCCACGTATCCACGGTGTTTACGGTTTTTTTAAACCTTTCTATTATTTTCCTGTTTTATTACTTTTTTCTTTAACTTATCGGAATGCAGGAATTTGGTATTTCGAAAATCCGCTATTATAACCCTTTTATTCCCTTAATGTAAAAGGAGAAAAGAGGTTATTAATATTTTTATTAAATTGCAAATGCTCACACATAATGCAAACATAATTTTTTTCTGCGTGTTTGTTTTTCGTCTTCGTGTTTGTTTCGTGCATTGTTTCGTGTCACATTTTTTTTGCATATCCTCCTTTTGTCTTTTACCGTATTGTCATTTCTAACCAGTGGAATGTACTCGAAATTTTAAAAAATCCTTTGGGGGATTTGATCTTTATGCGTTGATGATAATTTGTACTTACGCTATATAACTTGTCTTGTTTTGCTTACGCTTAATGGATTGTTCCCAAGAACATGAAAAGTAGTCCCTAGATTCTCCAGTAAATTTAATCAATTCAAAATAACCTCATTACCTTTACTAACACGTCTTTTCAACCCCCAGCTGAATTATCTCGCGAAAGCCACCGAGCCTGAGATTACGCTATTCAGAAAATCCCGAAACCTGAGCTCGTCCTTAATTCTTCGGCTTCGTTACTCGACTTCCTATCAAGGACTGTTTGTGTACTGAAAAGGGGCAGGTCCAAAGGGAGTATCCGGAAATTCCGGTAATCCGGCTGAATCAATAGTCTCTTGTCCTTTTGTCAACGCAACCGCCACTGAAGAAGATCCTGTGTCAACAAGGGCGTCTTCAGCTTAGTCCATTGCAATTACCGAGGGGTCATGTGCGACGGTTGAAAGTTTCCGCCGTTGCTTGTGAAGCGAGCGCGTAGTTAGCTGACGAGAACTTTAACTTAGGCCGATGCTAGGTATTTAAGAGATTTAATAAGGAAGTACCTGGGTAGCAGGTTTCATTAATGAACTTCGTTGAAGTTTGGTAAAGTGTGGTGGAGGAGAAAGTTGTGCCTCCCTTTGATCTAACTTTATCCGTTTTCGCCCAATTTAGGTTTCGTTTTTGAAGGGAAGAGTTAAAATGGTGTTATTGAAATAGAGATAAGTATTAAACTGCGATGGTTTAATCTTTTACGAACACAAAGTCGTTTTACTGGTTGTTGAAAAAAAATCAGTCGTAAAAATTAACTTCTAAATTTTATTGTTTGATTTAGTAATGGAATAAAATGAACTTGGTTATAGTATTTCAATATTTTCCAGGCGTTATTTTTTCATTCTTCATGCTCTTTATTAGAGACGAAACTTGTTTCAGCCCTCTTGGCATAGCTCGCACCAAATATGTCAAGTTTACGTAACTGCAACTAGAAGTAAGGGAAATTGGACAAATCTTGAACGGTTGTGCTGCTTGGGAGGCTTTTTTCAAAAGTCTAGCTTTATCCACCATACCAGGCACTGTCATTTAGTTTGCTACGAATCATCGTCCTAACCTTAAAAGCATTCATTCTCGTATCGTTTTCTAAATACCGACTAATTTACTCCGTTCCATACAATTTTCTTCTTTTGAATTGGGGTAATGATGAAATTTTTTTGCGTACTTAGATATCAGAATTCTACCTCAACTTTCACCATTTCAAGTCTTCTATTGTTAAATTTTGCCCAGCTATAAACAGCAAACCCCATTAACATGTAAAACATGTGTACTAAGTTTTCAATTAGTTATTATAGTCAAGGGAATTTTTCTTTTACTTACAATTCTTATCTTTCTAACCCCAAATAAAGAACCCCCAACACGCTTTTTCATTACTTTACAAAACTGGTTAAAAGCAGGATCTGAATATATTTATAGATAATTGCCCATCACTTACTCTGTTTAGTTCCAAAAACAAATATCAAAGTTTCCCCTCTGGACGAACAAAATGCAAATCAATCATCAAAACGTTATAGAATTCTAAAAAAATTGTTTGAAGTTTGAGGTAAGAACAAAATTGAATCACATAGTTCAAAACTAGCCGTCTACACTACACAGCTTATTCCGACATCTATTGATACCTCCCGCCAAGGTTGCCGGGTTACAAACCTCTCTGTTAGCCAAACGATTTCAGGAAACTAGCCAATTTTGCCAACCTAAGAGTAATACCACACGTTCCCAGTCCATTACAATTCTTTATAATAAAACCCGCCTCTTTAACAGATGATTTACTTTATGGAACATATTGTCTATACTAGACAGCAACTTAAGTTGAACCTACTACGCCACGAACAAATAAAGTAGTTCCCATCGCGGTGTCTGAATTTCAAGTGAAACAAAGAGCTCTATTATTTTTGTAAGCCCGGGGGGGTTTTTCAGCTAAAAACAGATTTAAATTTTGGAAATCTTATCCAAAAAGAAAGAATGTAGCCATTTGAAATAACAAATAATTTTGAAGTTATACGAGAAAACAGATGGAGGGAAAAAGAGAAAATAGAGTAAGGGAGAGAGGATAGAACGAATGGTTAAAATTGAAAAAGTCAAAATTAGTAGAGGGGAGGAAAAATACAAAATCTATTTTTTTTTTGTTTTTTAAGAGAAAATTTGTTTTCTTCATTTCTTCTTTCAAAGTTTTTTTTCTAAACTTAAAAAAGGTGATAAATGAAGGTACCTTGCTTTTTATCCTTTATACAGGGTGTTCGGAAACACCGTGGACAAACTTTGAGGGGTGGTAGAAGGGACCTAGACAAGCATATTTTGAATAGGAATGGGGGGTCGCAGATGCACCGTTAAGGAGCTAGAACCCCTAATGTAGTGCGAGGGCGTTCCAAAAGGCAGTTTTCCTAAGGCCCGTTTTACGAAACAAAACATGAAAAAAATGAAACGAATGAAAAAAATTATTGCATGAGGTACAGCAGTATCCATACTACTTCCACCATAAATTTGAACAAAATTTGACCTCTTGTTAACCCGTGGGGTGAATTATAAAACGTGCAATATGTGTTCCCTTAGTGTAATGGTATTTTTTATGGAAGTTGGTTTCAAAAATACCATTACACTAAGGAAGGGAACAAGTTTTATAACTCATCCCACGGGTTAACTAGTGGTCCGATTTTGTTCGAATTTATGGTGGAAGTAGTATGGATACTGTACTGTTGTACCTCATCCAATAATTTTTTTCATTCTATTATGTTTCGTTTCGTAAAACGGGCCTTAGGAAAACCGCCTTTAGGAACGCCCTCGCACTACATTAGGGGTTCTAGCTCTTTAATGGTACATCTGCGACCACCAATTCCTATTCGAAATATGCTTGTCTAGGTCCCTTCTACCACCCCTCAAAATTTGTTCATGGTGTTTCCGAACACCCTGTATTCAGTTATAAAAAATCAACAACCTCCTTCCAAGAAGTTTTTATCTAAAATCTGACTGGTCTACACAACCAGCCATATTTTTTATATTTAAGAACCAGCCAGTCCTTAAATGTAAAATAAGTGTAAAATCAAAGTTACACAAATTGTTGTTTTTATTCATAGCCCATATTAATTTATCGGCAAAGCCAGAGGTGGATGGATGGATATTATTTTAAGAGGATTAAATGTCCCTTTTTCCACGCAATATTATTGGTTAGGTCACGCAATGTTATTGGCTTCACACTCAAATATTAATGACGAACACTTTTGAAACCGTTCCAAGTTTACATTCCTCACACCTACCTCTCCAATCCTTCTTCCAAAATTAGACCAACACTAATTGGATGCTGCTGCCTAATATATATTTATTTCCCACCCACAATTGAAATGGGCCAAACGGGGTAATCCCAGCCACACCTGGCAACCCTGCCCCAGCAGCTAATCCGATCCCGGCGTAATGTATGCAAATAAACACGCCGTCACTAATCATATGATTAAGGAGCTCCCCCAAAAAACGGCGATCCGCAAAGCGCCGTGAATAAATTAATTCTAATTCGGCTGGCCCGCGGGAAAACGGAATAAATTTTAATGCAAATGCGTCGATCATTATTTCGGAAGCAAAAGTCCTATTTTTCAATCCGGAGGTGAGGGAGATTTATTCCCCAAAATAGAGGAAATAAACAATCTGGGCCGCTAAGATTGTTTCCCCGATGTATGGAAAGTCGGGAGGCTTTTTAAATGAATATTGCAGCGAGAAATGGGAAGGGAGATGGATTCGGAAAGGCGCATTTTGGAGCTAAATGCGTTAGAATCTTCTTTTCTTTCTGGATGGGGAAAAACGCCCGTTGTTGTTGTTGCCCTATTCGTGCGTCAGGGAAAGGGAAATTTACTTTCGTTGCAAATGAGATTGAGGGCTGTGCTCTATAAAACTTTTTCAATTTGAAAATCTGTGCAAAGGGGAGTAATGACAGTTATTGAAGTGCAAGGGCCGGGAGAGAGTCTGGGTTGTATGTTGAGCATATTTGAATCGTTTATTTTGGGAAAGTGCTACTTCCTACCTGTCCCGATTGGTTACAACATTAAGAGGATGTCTAGTCTGTCAATGATGTCACACTTGAAAGTGAAGGAAAAAGGATTTGTCAATCTGCAACACTTTTTGACGAGTAGGAGAGAGGGGGTTGCCAGAAATGTGGCATAACACATTTTACATCTAACTTTGTTGAGGGGGTATGACTTAACCAGAAATATAAACTAAATTATGTATTTAAGAATTGGAGTATTAAAATGAAGTTTTACTTTAAAATTATAAGTTATGTATATTTTAGCTTGTATATAAAAATATGTACTTTCTTGCCAACTATGTGCCAGACCTTTTTTGGTAAGAGAGTATGGTGTGTGACATAGGAGTATGGGGAAATTTGACACTTTGTAACATAAGAGGGAGGGGGTATTGTGTGTAAATAAAGTGTAACATCATTTATGTAGTGCTTGTAATGCTGCTTATAATAATAAACTTCTTATAATAATATTCATTTGGTCCCTTAACAATTCTTTATGACAACATTTGACCTGCATTACAAAAAATATCTAAGGAGGGATTTCTATATGATGCACCAACAAATTTAAGTTTAACACTACATTTTTTGCTTTTATGTGCCTTCTCTGTACAAACTAAATTTGGTTGGTTTATATCTAAGAAGAAGATTTAATATCTAAGAAGTGACAATTTCCCAAACCACTACTGAAATTAAAGTAATAAATGACATTGCTACATATATTTCTATCCAAAAATAAGCTGTCCAAGGGAAAGGTTTTCAATTAACGTCTCCTTCCCTAAAACTCAAATTAAGCCTCGTCAAGTACGTTCTGCTAATGGAGGAAGGCTGAGGAAGGATCATTACCGTACGAAACAGGAAAAGAGTAACGGGGTCTGAGAGAAATCAAGGCGAAGTTTCCGTTTTATCTGACAACGAAATAGTTAATGATACTTCTTCACCTTTACACTCTTCCTTACAAGTTTTCATTAGAGGTGGACGTGTTTGGCTCGGCGATGGGGATTTCTTGCAAGAAAACTTGGTTCTTAGAATTTTTTTTACTGGAGAAATGCGATTTTATGTTGGTATGTGTTAAAGAGTTTTTTTTAATGACGATATGAAATAACTATATTAGTATTAATTTTAATTCTTTTTATTTTTTCTGGTGTCATGGACTGAGGTTTGTAAAAAGAACACTTTTATGTTCATGTTTTTGCGTGCTAAAATTATTGACAGAATCATATACATTCAATATTTGTAACTATCTATTTATTATCATTGCAAAACTACAAAATAAGTTGAACTTACCATGCATAAATGGGCGAAATAATATAGTATTTATTTTCCCTACATTAAATTTTTCATCTCGCTTAGTTTTTATTAATTTATTTTCTATTTTAATTTTTTTCATACGTTGGGTAGGTGGGGGTAATTGTCGCAAGTTTTTGGTTTCGAATTTTTGTGTCCCCCAGTTTGATTATTTTAATAAGTTTCTGGTATGGAATCTAAAGCTTAGGATGTGGCCTATCAATTCATATTTTTTCAGCCTTGAGCTGCAAATATTTTTAGAAATATTCAACTTTAAAAAGAAAAAAATTGCAGACATTTGTCCCATTTTTGGGGGCAAGTATCCGCATTGCGTATAATTACCCCAATAGAATAAAATAAGATAATTATTAAATATTCCAATTCAAGAACATCAAAATTGAGGTATATTCACAATAGGAAGACTACACAACAATATTCGACATTACAAAAGGTCGACTACTGAGAATAAGTGGCTAGGAATCTTTCATTGATTTTTTTCTCAGCATAACCTGAGCTGAATTAACAACTCCCTTGTTTGAAAATAGAAGCTTAGGGATAAATTTTAACTATTTTTAAATAAAATAAGAAATAACATCATAATACACAAGGCAAGCAGCTAAGACCATTTCTCTCTCTCTCTCTCTGTACTCACCTCCCGTTGAAGGGTCTGACTTTGACACTTGGGGAGGTTGAAAAAGACAAAATAAAGACCACATTTGAGGGTAAAAATAGTAATCTTAGATATTAAAAGAATGATTTTAAAATTAATCCCTGTTTCCATAATTTTTTTCTGTATGGAGCAAAGTTACTCAAAAAGTTGCAAAGTCAATCCTTTTACCGGTTCTAATAAAGCGTAAAATCGGCCAAATTGTCAGGAAAACTCATCATTTCATGAAACCTTGCATTATGGATTTCATTAGGTTTGGAAAGTTTTAGGACTGTCTTTCTTTTTAGCAAAAGCTTCTTCTGATGGAGTTTCTGAGAACATTCCGCACTTTTTCAATTGCGGACATTTACCCCAAAATCAATGCGGAGAGTTACCCCATATCATGATGACAACAACAAAGTGGTACTGATTTTTGAAAACGAAAGTAAACATGATTATAGTGATATAATTTCAAAGATAAATAAAGGCCCTTTCGGCAAAAAACAGATGGATTGAATAAATATAACTGTTCTACCATAATATAAAGAAAAAGTGAGAAAATTCTCTAACAAGGACACTAAAAACTGACCTATCTCATTTTTTTGGACAACGGACACGCTTCTCCTCTGAAATTTTCGCGGCCATTTGGGGTTTGTGAAAGGAACTTACTGTATCGATGCAGTCAATATAATCGAATATTATCATCAAAAAAGGCCGTGCGGACCATTACCCCATGCGGACAATTACCCCCCTACCCTATGTATATTCAGAATCTATACAGAAAATCAAAATTCGATTCATGATACATATTGACGAATGCCATAAGGAAATCTTTCATTTTAAAAAGAAATTTTTATTAATCATTTTCCAAAAAATATGCCTTTAACTTTAGAAGGTTTTAATGGTAAAAGTGAATATACTCCCATATTAATAAATATTAATTATTTTCTTGATGTTTTATGACCATGTTTAAGAATAAACATACAAAAATGTAGGTCATATTATTTCCAAGTACCACATGTGATCAGAATATTTTTATTTAGTCTTATGATCATACAATAAGTCTAGGCGAAGTTCTGTAGTATTCTTTGTTAACTTTAATTTCACATTAAAACCTAGATAAATCGTAAAATGTGCCTTCCCCCTCTTTCAAGTTTCGGAAAACAATTCTCAAGATAATTCGATAACTTCTATATGATAGTTCATATAAAACTACTCCCATAACCATATCTATAATATTTTAGATGTCTCTTATCACGAAACCGTCGCGTAACGCAAAATTTAACTTTTAAAACAATTCCAAAGAATGTTTTAAATTCTCCTTCTCAAACAAACTGTTCTCTAAGTTCTTTTGAAATACTCCACAATGCCCATTCCGCCTCTAGTGACTAAAGTTCTGAACGTGTTTGTTCATATTCGGAAAAGGAATTCCTCTCGAGCATGAATTCTTATAATTATTCCCTGTTTTGACTCCTTCCATCGAAAAGAACTTTTCTTACTGGTCATTTTGTTCTAGCTAGAGGATTTTCCTCCAGCGAAAACACAAGTGCTGCAATTAAACTTATCTTAATGTGTTCTCCAGATGGCCTAGGCCTAAATGTCAATGGTTTGTTTCTAAACTAATGGAGTGAAAACATCCAGATTGCTCCAAGGTTTCCCTCTCTCAATCAGAGCTACCGCCATTTTTTTTCTCTCTCTTGGGGGGAAAATGGCCTGGTATTTCTACCGAGGGAAGCTCCGAAGAAACCTTTAATGTGTGTTTACGTGAAACTCTTTTTACTCGGGGTCTTCTGTTTTTTGTTACTCCAGGGACGAATCAAAAATGAAGCAAGCAACGTCAGTGGGGAATACAAAAGGGGTGAAAGCTGTATAAAATGCGATGGAACGCCTTTTTTTGTCGCCATAATGCCCCCTGTTGTTGCTATTGATCAGTGACGATAAAACCGATACATGAGGGAGTGACGTGTCCGAGGAGACCTGTGGTTTCCGATTTAGATCGGTTTGATTTATTTCAATACATTTGCTCTTCTCCTTTGGGTAAATATATGTGTTTGCTTTTAGTTCCAGTTTGTGTGTCAAGTTGCCAATTTGATTTTCTCTGATGGAGACAAAATTGACGGGAATCAGAAACAAATCACCCAAATTTACTTAAAATATGCCCATTTAGAACCCTTGAATAATACAGGATTTCAATTAACTTTTTCTGTGAATTCCATTTTGCAATTTATGAAAAAAATATATCTCTAGTTAAAGGGTTTTCACATTTTCAATTGTTTTTGTTTTGTAAATCAAATTTCTTGAAGCTACAATAAAGGATCGTTTTTATATACTAGGAGGCTCTGCCCCCTGCTCGCTATCGCTCACCAACCCCCGGAACTGCTCCGCAGTTCGTTGAAGATCGCTTCGCGATCTTAGCGAGCAGAGCTCGCTTGTTTCATCTCAACTATCCAGTAAAACCTGGAACTTGTCGGCTTAGTTTATGATAATTTAAAATCGAAACTTTTATCTCTCGAACTTATCAATAACCAAATAGAATTATTATTCGGACCATAACTACAAAAATATCAAAATAAAACTGCAACTGAAATATCCTTGTTTTAACTTGTCAATAATTTAATCAAAATGTTTTTTATAATATCCAGCAAGTCTACAAGTTATCATCAACTATCTTAGAGAAAAAGCATGCAATTAATATCTTTTAAATTTATGAAATGCACGTGTATCTAGTGAATCGTTGGAAATAAAAGAAATCAGACTCACATAAAAATCGGCTGTTTCTCTAGTGAACGACCAGAAAGAAATGAAAAAATTGAAACTTTGAATCTTAATAATTCTAAAAATAATTCGAATTTTTTAAAAAAGGAAACGCCAATCTTTCTATAAAAAATAATTGTATGCGTGTTTAAAATATCATATTTCTACTGTGATTAGTTTTTGTATTAAAACGAAAAAACCGAAAAAGAGTAAAAAATTTCGAAACTTAAGAATTTAATTACTCCAAAAATAATTCGAAATTCGAAAAAAGGGCGACGAGGTGCAAAACTTCATACCTAAGAGTATGTGTCTGCAAAAAATCATGTTTCTGCTGTAAATAGATTTTTCTGGGGGCGAACTCGCAGCCGAAAAAAATAATTTTCGACTTTGACATTAAATAACTTTAGAACTAATTATCCAATTAATTAGGTCTGGAAACTGAAATGACCCTCATACATTTGTCTACCAATGGTCAAAATTTCATAATATTCCTTCAAATAGTTTTTGCGTAGTGATAGTTCAAAGTGTTAAAAAATAAAATTTTCAAAATCAGCGGCGGTGACGGCGACGGCGACGGCGGTGACGGTCACTGTTACTTTTTTTTAATATAGAGAGATATTTTCGTTTCCATGGAGACTATTTTAACAAGAATGCTATTCCATGAAACTTTGGTTGGTTGGTTGACCGGCCTTCGGCCGGTTAGTTTTCTCTGATTTCTGCTATTACGCGTATACCAGGTATCCTTTTATTTTTTGTCTACTTTTTTCAGTTTTTCCCTTTTTTTGTTGGTTGGCTGGTTGGTTGATTCATTTATTTTTTCTGGATTTTGATCCCATTCCTAAGAACTTCTCTTTTTCCGGTTTTTCTTTATTGTTCAATCTTTCCTAAAATCTTTTTGTCATGTGGAGGAATTCCAAAAGGGCTTTGGCTTTCATTTTCCCTTGGTTTTCGATAGATACCAACCCTTCAAAAGAAAGTGGAAAGGCATCCGAATCTTTGTCTGAGTCTTTGTCTCTCTTTTTCATAAATAGAGCAGGTAAAAGGGTATGCTCTATGTCTTCTTTATAATGTCCGCATTGACATCTTGCACAATTTTGCATTTTGTCAGAATGTCGTTGGAGGGT
The DNA here is from genome assembly GCA_024610705.1 of Tetragnatha versicolor. Classification (NCBI taxonomy): domain Eukaryota; kingdom Metazoa; phylum Arthropoda; class Arachnida; order Araneae; family Tetragnathidae; genus Tetragnatha; species Tetragnatha versicolor. The sequence goes on along the minus strand of JANDEH010000002.1, from coordinate 19,283,980 downwards.
AAAGTCTTGATTCTTAGTCTGGTCAATATTACTTCGTCTCTTCTATTATTTGTTAGGTTACAGATGAAACTTTTTATTTAAAAATTAAACTCTCAAATAAAAATATTTTATTCTATACTTACCAGTTTTAAAATTTTAAATTTTGTTAAAATATATTTTTAGATTACTAGGGAGCTACCGCCCCCTGTTCGCTATCACTCACCAACCCCCGTAAACTGGTGACGCAGGACCTTTTGGAATTGCTTCGCAATACCCACAAATTCCAACTCGCTGAACTTAATACACTTTATAAAACAAACATTTTACAGAAAAAACGTCAACCAAGATTTCAAAAATACTTCACCAAATCCCCTCTGTGAATAAATCTTCCTTAAAAGTTTGAATATACAGGGTGTCCCACGAGAAGTGGCCCAACCCCTATAACTTTTGAACCCCTACAGATATTGTCATGAAAGTGGAGTCTAGGTATAGTAAAGTGACCATGCCCTATCCGATGAGATAACTTTCAACGCCCTCTTGCGGAAAATTTAGGAGTTATAAATCTTATTTTAAAAACTAGGGAGCTGCCGCTCCCTGCTCGCTATCGCTCGCCAACCCCCGTTAACTGCTGACGCAGACACGTTTGAACCGCTTCGCAATTCCTCACAAAACCCTGCTCACTGCACTTACTCACTTTATAAAACATTCTTAAAACAGGGTTAGTACTTCTCCGGGGTATTCTTTCGAAAATCTGGATATCACATTTAAAAGTTTGAATATACAGGGTGTCCCACGAGAAGTGGCCCAACCCCTTTAACTTTTGAACCCCTACAGATATAGTCATGAAAGTGGAGTCTAGGTATAGTAAAGTGACCATGCCCTATCCTATGAGATAACTTTCAACACCCTCTAGCCGAAAATTTAGGAGTTATAATTTTTATTTTAAAAACTATGTGAGGTATGTGAAAAAAGTCAGTGACTAAGTTGTAGAGAAGCATCGATTAAGTAGGAAAAGACACCTTAAGCATAAAAATATCTTGAATAAATCCCTTAAAACACACGCTCAATTAGGCTGAATTTGCGTAGTTTTTACGTCTTAAAACGCTCCTCACTTGGCGAAACTGAATTGTTTCTATTTTATGACTTAAGTAAGTGCCTAAAAATATTCTTAGTTCATTAAATTGAAAATTTCTCATTTTAGTTAGTGACTTCTAAACGTTAAAAGATTTAAATAAAAAGTGTTAATGGGCAATTCCAGCATTTATTTTTTATTCGATAGACGTTAGAGCGAAATATAAGCGCAAAAATTTTTTTAATTACGATGATTATTTATTTTTTTATGTAATTTCAAAGTTTTACTGTAAAAAAGGGCGTTAAAACGTCAAATTTCAAAATGTGACGTACTTACATTATTACATTGATTTTAAACCATGTTTTAATTGTTTAAACAAATCAAAATCGTTGTTGGGTTTCACTTTTAAGTCTGGCCGAATCAGTTGTGACGTCAATCCTAAACAAAGTCAAAGGGTTTGGCGATTTTAATTTTAAATATTTAACTAACTAAATTTTTTTGAAATTTTTCATGTGGATTTTAGGATTTAGATCTATTTCCTTTTCTGGAAAATGCATTTTTATGTTTTCAAAAAAAGCTGGTATTGCCCATAAACAGCGAAATATAGAATCATTTTTATAATTGAAATTTTGAAATAAATGAAATAAAAAAAATAAGTTTATACTTTCTTTAGTATTTGATTAACGTTTAAAAGTTTAATTAACCAAATTAGTTAGCTTTTTACTTAATTTATACTGAAATAAAAGTAAATACTCGTTACTAAAGAATTTGAAATGATTGGGAGCATTTGAATTTTCTTGATTGATTTGGAAGAAATTAATGTAATTTAACATTTTCTAAATTTCAATAAAATATATACATTTTAGTAATAGATAAAAACTATTTTTTATCTTTGTTCTACAGTATTATATCAGGTGTATGTCATAGATCACATTATATAAACGATTTTTGTTTAAAAGAAACAATGTTTGCAACCTTTTTAAAATAAATTTATGTAATTTTCAATCACTTTCCAAACGTATATTCAAACGTTTTATCAGCTACAAAAGTAAAAGTTCTTAAGTTTTCATAACCTTAATTAATTAACTAAAATATGAAAATATTCATGGTAAATTAACATTTGATCATACTGTTTTTTAAATGTGGAGGTTTTTAATTAGGCATCATATTAAACAGGGGGTTTCATAGTGATAATAATTATGATAATTTTGATTAGACCTTTATTTAAATGGACTGCGGTTTTATTACACATTTTACTATTCAAATTTTTCATTTAAAATGGAAGTCATTCCAAGCTAGGAAAATTCATCATACCTTAATGAATGAAATTTTCTTTTCTACGGTTAAAAGATATTAAAGTCTAAGATGGGAATTATATATTTCATTTTTACTTAGAATAAATCATGTTTGATTTTACATAAAGTCACAAGAAAAATGATATTTTAAACATAAGTAGATTTTTGTTTCCTTTTGGTTAAATCTTAAATTTAAATGTTAGTCTAAATACCTTACGGACACACAAAACTATAAACTTCTGGAAAAATTCCCAGATTTTTCTCTGTTGGAAAAGGAATATGCTTTTCAACCATTTATTTCTTTGATGAATAAGTTCCTAAATGTTAAATTCGTCCGTAAGTTATTTTTATCTCAAGTCATTAGAAAGTTAATGTGAATTTATTTTTCTTGTGAATAAGTTCTCAAGTGTTACAATCGTTTAATTTTTTTCTGCTCTTGCCTTAACAAACGAAAATTATTCTAAAAAAACCATGATTTTAAAGATGAGTTTAGGTGTTTTTTTAACAAGGATTTTCAAAGTTTGCCCCGCGAGCACCTAAAACGTTCTTGCCATTCGGACTACATTTTCTAGCATCCGGCATTGTTTTTCACTTAGTGTGTTATTTATTACACTCAGACTCCAATGAAGAAAGGAGAAAAAGGACAAAGTAAGATATTTTGTGTAATTTGAAAATTTTGTTTACAAAAATACCTTAAAATTTGTTTCTCCACATTTCATTTGATTCCTGTAAAACTAGTTTTTCCTTTATTAGATTTAGTATACAGGAAAGAAAAGCTTATCCCTAAATAGGCCTTTTCAAGGCCAACTGTGAATAAGGCAAGGGAAGCTCGAAATTGTGAAGAATAACGATAGTTTTCTCATAACAAATCAACTTCGCATTGAAACATTCCCTGCTTTACAATCCTGTTCAATAGGATTCTTTATGGACCTTTCTGTTAATAACTTGTGTATTTTTTGATTGCTTATTGTAGGAATATATTCCCTATACTATGAAACACGACTCATTAGTTTTATTTCAATTTACAGACAAAATGTTAAATAATTTTGAATTGAATAGTTTGAGGGTTGAAAATGATTGTTATATTTAAATGATAGATATGCTGGGCAGTAATAATCTAGCATTTTTGGAAGTTTCTCCTACTTCTTTGTTTTACCACGCATAAATCTCAAAGCAAATGAGGTAGATAAACAATTCGTTGGTATGTTTTTTAACTAGGGAGCTATCGCTCACCATCTCCGTAGGCTGTTTACGCAGGCCCTTATAGAGCGCTTCGCAATCCTCCCAAAACCTTGTTCACTGAACTTATTCAATTTAAAAAACATTCGTAAAAACAATTAACAGAAGAAACGTCAACCAACTTTCCAAAAATACGTCACCGATCTCATCCCCTCAAAAAACGCTATCTTAAAATTTAGAATATTTATTGAAGTTATCATAATTTAATCAAATTGTTTTCCTTTAAAATATCCTGCAAATTTACTAATGACTCTTGCTAATCAACATTCTCAACAAAAAAAACTACACCAATGAATCATTTAAATTCAATATTGTAGCTAGTAATTCGTTAGAGCAGGGGTTCGTTAAATTTTTACCATCGCGACCCACTTTTTATGAACATAATCTAAAGTGACCTACCTGATCTTAAGTTTAGAAATTTTTTAGGACACTAACTTTGACTTGGGCAGATAATTCAAATAATTAATATTTCTCACCCTTTTCCATTATTGCTCACAGTCACACCCCACTAGGCCACAACAGGACATAATTAGGTTTTGTTCATGTTCACAACTATTTTGCTTTTGAATGTTTATTTTTGTTAAAAATTAAACGATTGGATTTTAAACTACTGAGCATTAAACTTTAAGTTTATCTGGTAAGTTTTATATGGAGCTGCAATACTGACACTGACGATTAAAAGGGGGTCCGAGGGATCTTCCCCTGAAAAATTTTTGAAGTTTGACTCTTAAAAACAACCTTTAAACTCGTTTTTTCAGTTATCTGAGGGTAATTTTTTGCAGTTACATATAGAAAAATCCAAAATTCCTAGTTGGTCGCCGGGAGAGAGGTGCTCTACGTGTAGAAACACTGTTTTAAATAATTTTTTGAATCCTTATATTATTTGAATGAATATTTTGCATCACCATCATATTACAGTGATAAAAAGTGTTTCTTTCAACATCAAGTTTTTTAAAAATTTTATTTACTAATTTTCTTTACTATCTGGTTAAGGCAACATTCCTTTCGTTAAAATTATAAAAATACCTATATTCAAAAATTTATAGCGACCCTGTGACCCACCAAAAATTCACTCGCGACCCACAGTTTGAGAACCTCTGCGTTAGAGTATTCCGAGTGTTTTATCATTCATATTTATGTTTCAACCCAGACTTATTGAACAATACATTTAAGGCCTTTGTAAATAATAGGAGACAAATCCTACATTACACTCACAATGTTTACTATTTATTTCATCAGACCAAAAACTATAAATTTTTAGACAAAAAGTGTTAATTTTTAGCATGAAAGTTTTTTAATATCTTTATCAATCTTTGAATGATATTTAATTTGGAAAGTACTCTAAGTTACATTTTTAAAACGTGAAAAGTTTGTTTCATCATAAAATATGGTGTCAATTGGTCATTTTGATTGGATGTCCTTATCCGTAATCTAAAACAATTGAAATATATTTTAAAATTGGGAATTTTTTTTAGAAATTATAATGACATATTGCACACCCTCAAACGAATCCTATCAGTTTGATACCAAACATGACAGATCAGTAATTCCTTTCTTTGGAAACCGTTCACCAAAAACTTTTGTTAGAATATAGAGATTATAACAACAATGATTTACCAAACATTGTGTTTTGGTTTCTAAAAATGTTAAATATGCTACCTGAATGGGTTTCCTGAATTGAAATTCTAAGATTCAAAACTTTGAAGAGTGTGCTAATTTTACTCTCGTCAAGGAAATTAATCTAAAACTAAAACCGAAACACTATAGTACTCTCGGAACCTATTTGCCTGCTCTAAAACTCGCGAATAGTAATCTTTCATTGTATCCTTCTCTGCATACGCGAGGAAACATCTCAACTGAAGCGTCCAAAGTTATTGAATATCGGCTGCATTTTGCATGATTCAGTGGAGTGTGCCGGAGCTCTAGGCGAGGCTTTTGTAATCCCGTTCGAATCTGTTTTCAATGACATCCCACGCCAGTTTCCCCAGAAAATTGTTTTCAAAGAACCGGGATGGAATTAGACCCTGAGGGGGAGGGATACCTGTGGGGTGGAAGGGATTGACGTGAGACCCAGAGTGTTCGAAGAATACTTAAAGAAGCATTTGTTTTAATTGAGGGTAAGCGTGATATGGAAGTGAATGGATATTGACTTTATTCAGAATGGGGAATTCGGAGGCTTTACTACCGCATTAAAGTTCCTATTCAGTGCGTTTTCAACTACGTTCTTTCATTGAGTAAAATTTAGCATCATTCAGCCACTATCATACACAGAAACTTTGTCTAGGCATGTTTTTACGCTGAAGATTTTTAATATTGTTTCGTAAAAGCACCTATTTCATGCAATAACTTTGATTTCTCAAAAATAAGTTTCACGTAAAATTTTTAAAAGGTATTAAAGATAAGTTTGTTTTTAAGAGTTATCTGATTCTTTAGTATACATACATCATGGTAGGAAAATGAAATACAGGGTGATTCTGAAATGGACCGCCAAACTTTGAGGGGTGATAGTACTCATCAAGACGAACAAGAATTGGTATAGAAAGGGGGGGTCGCAGTTACACCGTTAAAGAGCTAGGTCCTAATGTAGTGCGAGAGTGTTACAAAAGGACGTTTTGCCAAGAAATGAAATGAAAAAAAAATATTGCATGAGGTACAGCAGTATCCGTATTACTTACATCATAAATTTGATAGAAATTGGACCACTTTCTAAACCGTGGGGTGAGTTTTAAAACGTGCTCTTAGTCAAACAATGGAGTTCCATTAATGGTATTTAGAAAAATGATGATCGGGGAAGGAATTTTCAATGATCAAACAGTTTCAATGATCCATGTTACGATCATTGAAAATTCCTTCCCCGATCATCATTTTTCTAAATACCATTAAGGAATGTGATTCTTTGACTAAAAGATTAATATTGCACTTTTGAAACTAACTCCGCGGTTTAGAAAGTGGTTCAATTTCTATCAAATTTATGATGTAAGTAGTACGGATACTGCTGTACTCTAGCAATAATTTTTTTCATTTCATTATGTTTTTTTTCGTAAAACGGGCCTTGGCAAAACGTCCTTTTGTATCGCTCTCGCACTACATTAGGACCTAGCTCTTTAACGGTGTAACTGCGACACCCCTTTCCGCATCAATTCTTGTTCGTCTTGAAATGTAATATCACCCCTCAAAGTTTGGCGGTCCATTTCAGAATCACCCTGTATTACAGAAAGATTTTAAAAATATGCATGTTTTTAAAGTATATTGAGACTGAAAGTCATTTTCTAAAAGTTTCTTACATCATAATTTTTATCATCTTTTTATCAAGTTGTATCCTTTTCCTAAAGCTTTTTCGATTAAATGATTCAATTCGATTCTATTCTTAAACACATCCGTTCGATTTTTCGCTATCGATCAGACATTTATACTGCAATGCTATTTTTAATATGTTGAACCTTTTTAAGTTAACTAATTTTTTGGCCTAAATTTTGTCAAAAATTAAGTTAATACATATTATTAACAAAGAATCGGAAAAAACACGTTCAGAACACAACGAGGTTCCTTTTTAAAACTTTAAAAAGAATACAGTTTATTATATTGTAAAATTACTTGATGCCGCACTCTTTTTAACATTAACAGTGTTTCACATCTTTTTTAATGTACACCCCATACTTTCTATACCAGCTTTGAAAATAGCTTGGTAATACTACCATGCTAATTGCCTTACAACTTTGAATTAATTAACTTCTAATTGAATAGCACATTAAATCCATTATTATCATTCAAAATATGATCTTTCGACCAGAATATCTCGCCCAAATCACAACGTACGTATCCCCTAACAATTGAATCCCCTTTCTAAAACTATACCAACAATCCAGATAAAATATACTCATTAATTCACAAACTAAAGACAGATAACATTCCAACCAGACACCATCAGCAATCGGACGCGCCTTTATGCGGGCCTCTGAAAAATGAGGACATCTATTTACCCTCATTATTCGCATAGGGAATCAAAGTAACTGCGACCGAGCCACAGAACCGATTTATCTCCTCACAATGAGCGAAATCTCCGCTCGCTTCATTTGGCCCTCGGACATGCCCGGGCAGGCGTCATTAATTAACACCTCTGGAATGTGGGGGAAGGGTATTGAAGGGTAAACCTCTCTTTTCCGCTTGAAGGATGTCTCCAAGTCGCCACCCAGGGGAAGGGTTGAAGCTCCATTGACTTGGAAGTGTATGAGGGGCTTTTGATGTTACCGTGATTTTTTCCGAGGGTTTGGGTCTT